>CAJQTU010000008.1:6915000-7591851 GCA_906901685.1 Desoria tigrina | reverse complement strand
AAATTTAATGACAAAAAGTTAAAAAAAATCCGTGGAGGAAAAATTGATTTTAAATCCCAAAAAAGTTAAATTTCTAGATGCAACTTTAAAACTAATTTTTAATTTAAAAAATTAAAATAATTGCAATTCTATTAATTAAATAAATAACTTGATTTTTAAAACTAAAATAATTTTTAATTGTAAAAAAGTGTTATAAAAATGTCTTTCAAGATTAAAATCATTTTTTCGAGTTTAAAAACAATTTAATGACAAAAAGTTAAAAAAAAATCCGTGGAGAAAAAATTGATTTTAAATCCCAAAAAGAAAAACAAATTCAATTTACAATTAATTATATTTTTTGTCTGAGAAAGACAAATTAATTCACAGTTTTTTATTCTTTTATTAAAACTTATTTTAAATTTTAAACTAAAATCAATTTTCAATTTTAAAATTTAAATGGATTTTTAAATAAATAATTATTTGATAAGTTGTTATTGAGTTCTGTGTTGACATGTTTTGTGTTGATTGTTATTTCGCCGTATTTTGACCTTTAGAGGGGGCTGGGGGGTAAAGGATAGGTCATAGAACCGAAAAACCCTATTGGTAGGTTATATTCCAATTGGTAGGTTCAAACAAAAAGCTTACTTATTCAATTAATAAATTTTATTTTTAAATTTTATTTTGTCTTATCAACTCCTGACTAGATATTATTATCTTAATCTCATAGAATGCTGCTATTCGATTATTTAGTCGACTTTTTCAACCAGAACTCAATAACAACTTATCAAATAATTATTTATTTAAAAATCCATTTAAATTTTAAAATTGAAAATTGATTTTAGTTTAAAATTTAGAATAAGTTTTAATAAAAAAATAAAAAACTGTGAATAAATTTGTCTTTCTCAGACAAAAAATATAATTAATTGTAAATTGAATTTTTTTTTCTTTTTGGGATTTAAAATCAATTTTTTCTCCACGGATTTTTTTTAACTTTTTGTCATTAAATTTTTTTTAAACTCGAAAAAATGATTTTAATCTTGAAAGACATTTTTATAACACCTTTTTACAATTAAAAATTATTTTAGTTTTAAAAATCAAGTTATTTATTTAATTAATAGAATTGCAATTATTTTAATTTTTTAAATTAAAAATTAGTTTTAAAGTTGCATCTAGAAATTTAACTTCTTTGGGATTTAAAATCAATTTTTCCTCCACGGATTTTTTTTTAACTTTTTGTCATTAAATTTTTTTTGAACTCAAAAAAATGATTTTAATTTTGAAAAACATTTTTATAACACTTTTTTACAATTAAAAATTATTTTAGTTTTAAAAATCAAGTTATTTATTTAATTAATAGAATTGCAATTATTTTAATTTTTTAAATTAAAAATTAGTTTTAAAGTTGCATCTAGAAATTTAACTTTTTTGGGATTTAAAATCAATTTTTCCTCCACGGATTTTTTTTAACTTTTTGTCATTAAATTTTTTTTGAACTCAAAAAAATGATTTTAATTTTGAAAAACATTTTTATAACACTTTTTTACAATTAAAAATTATTTTAGTTTTAAAAATCAAGTTATTTATTTAATTAATAGAATTGCTATTATTTTAATTTTTTAAATTAAAAATTAGTTTTAAAAGTTGCATCTAGAAATTTAACTTATTTTTTATGTTTACAATAATATTTTGGTCCCCCATCATAATACCTTTCGATTAATTGACTATTGATTAATTAATTGAGCGTTGACTGTTGAGTGTTAATTCGCCGTATTTTGACCTTTAGAGGGAGCTGGGGGGTGAATGTGGCGTCAAAAAAATATTATTTTATGTTTTTAAGGTCGCCTATCATAATACCTTTCGATTGATACCATACTCAACATGTTTTGTGTTGATTGTTATTTCGCCGTATTTTGACCTTTAGAGAGGGCTGGGGGGCGAATGTGGCGTCAAAAAATTATTATTTTATATTTTTAAGGTCGCCCATCATAATACCTTTCGATTGATACCACACTCGACATGTTTTGTGTTGATTGTTATTTCGCAGTATTGTGACCTTTAGAGGGGGCTGGGGGGTGAATGTGGCGTCAAAAAATTATTATTTTATATTTTTAAGGTCGCCCATCATAATACCTTTCGATTGATACCACACTCGACATGTTTTGTGTTGATTGTTATTTCGCAGTATTGTGACCTTTAGAGGGGGCTGGGGGGTGAATGTGGCGTCAAAAAATTATTATTTTATATTTTTAAGGTCGCCCATCATAATACCTTTCGATTGATACCACACTCGTCATGTTTTGTGTTGATTGTTATTTCGCCGTATTTTGACCTTTAGAGGGGGCTGGGGGGTAAAGGATAGGTCATAGAACCGAAAAACCCTATTGGTAGGTTATTACGATGCTCCAGGATCGATTTGGAGCAAAAAGTTAAAAATTGAATTTTCAAGTCTGACAACGTCATCACGTGCACGGCTCTTGGAGAGGCGAAGAATTGAGAAGAGTTATAACAGAAGGAACAGTAATAAGTACGAAATGTCAAAAAATCTTGCCCTCTATAGATAGTTAAAAAATGTATAGTGTTAGAATCCGCTTTTTGGTAATTCAAACACATTTTGACCATTTTAACCACTTTTGAACATTGTCGAACATTATCGAAACTTTCGTTCAAATTATGACGCCCTGAGGCAAAAAAATCCAATAGGGTGTTTAAAACCACTTTCCACCAAGCTGCATTGACTCAAATTAATTTATACCACTGATTTAAACCCCTTTAGGTCAGATAAAACCAGGCCAGATAAACTCGTATCACTTTTTTAAATGTTTTTTTTTTAGTTTTTTGCCCCCTGGGGTAGCTGGGGGCTGGGGGTTGGGGGCTGGAGGCAGCATAGTCGAGCTGGGGGCACTTTTTGCCCCTAGCTGGGGGCAGCAGAGTCGAGCTGGGGGCATTTTTTGCCCCCAGCTGGGGACTGAGGGCACTACCAAATGCCCGTCTATGATCATATATAAAGAGAACAGAAACGCCAACCAGTTCATGGCAGCTGTCTGGCTTTAATAGTCTTCCAATCGGAATAGTTGTGGGCTATTTTACGATACCGATTCCAAAACCCGATACTTGGAAAACATACGATACCGATTCCGATACCGATTCCCAAGTTTTACGATTCCGATACCGATTCCAAATACCGATACTTGACTAACATACGATACCGATTCCGATACCGATTAGTGTGGTATCGGAATCGGTAGCGGAATCGCTGTTTTTTAACTTTTACGATACCAAAGAATCGTACGATTCCTCGATGCCCATGTGTGAACACAACACACAAAATCAAAAATCTTAATCACCTTTTGCCTTTGCCTTGTTGTCAGTCAGTCTTCAATCCATGAGTTCAGTATTCCAGATCACATATTTTAATTCTTTGTTCTTAATCTAATGCATTAGTTAAAAGAACAAGTGAATGAGACGTTTTGTTTTGTTTTTTGAGAGTTTGAGTTTTGTTTTGTTTCCTTGTGCCTTGCCTTGTGCCTTGCATGTTTGTAATTTTGAACGGGGTGGAAAAGACGGTTTAAATCCTGCGGCACGTTCCGTATGAATCGGGGTAAATTTAAAAAGTTTTGGCGCAACTTTGATGGAACGAATGGAACAAAGTTGGATTAATTGTCTCCGTCTCTGAAAATGTTAATTGATTGTCTTTGTTTTGTTGTGACCTTTGACCTCTGAAAGTAATTGAATCAGGATGACAACGCGAGCACGGGTCAACGGAGCCTTCCTTCCACAATATCATTCCAAGCCCGTCTGCCTCCTTGGAACTGTTCTTCGGGTATTTTGGATTTTTATTTTTTATTTTTATTTTGTATTTCTGTCATTCTTTCTGTGTCTGCCAAGTAGTGCCAACTGCCAAGTGCCAATCGACAATAAATGCACAATGTTGAAGTTAAATGTTCAATGATTAATATGCAATGCCGAATAATTGAATATTAGGTTAATTAGTTTGATAATATTTTTGTATATTTTTGTATATTTAGGCGGATGGAGGGGGTAACGCATTTCAAGTGAAGGCAAGTGACGGTGTCCAGCTGACGATTCGGCTCAAGAATCCAATTTCGGAGCCCTTATCTGGCCTTATCGAAGTATACGGGATTGGACAAGGGAGGAACCTTATCGTGGCTGATGGATTCACTACCTTCCCCGAAGCCATTTCCGCTTCCTTTGGTAAGCAAACTAACTACAAACTAAAGCTAAACACTAAACTAATTGTAAAATGGAAACAATGACGAGTTCTGACACTACCGATTAAATCGACGAGACTATTGAGATTTGAGATGTGTTTTTCTCTTGCAGATATGAATACGTACAATGAGACGTTGATACTTCTTCAGCAGAGTACAGATTCCCCTTGGCTTCCGATTCCGTGAATACAGAACACACATCGTCACATTTACTTACTAATTAAGCACATAGTATTTTAAGGCGATTCGGTTCCTGATACCAGTTCACAGAAGTTTGCTCTTGAAATTAATTAATCTTATTAGGATTGCACATTTTTATGTGCTCTCTTTCCATTTCAGTTTAGCTAATAAATATAATTGTGAGGTTTCTGTAAAAGAATGAGCTTGTAATTATCAAATGGAAAATAATTAAAAGTCCCAGGTTACCTGAACTTTGCATGGTGGCATCAACTTTCTTTCGATTATGATAACTGATAACTATAACTATGTTAGCTAGTAAGTCCATCCGTCTTCCTTCATCGACGATAACTCTGCTGGGTTGACTTACAAATGAATTAGTAATTTAGTCTAGAACATTAGACTAGACTCTACGCGTTGTGTTCGTTTTACGTTTCTTCATTTCCAACGGCTCGCTAAACTCATGTATGTTGTTTTTGGAGGGGAAATTATTTGTGGCCTTCCAGCGGAGACACAAAGATCGTTGTAGGTCCAAGGTCAATACCTGTGTACGGTAAAAGATCAGAATTTTTCAAATACCTACCTTAATGTCAAATTAATGTATGATACATTGTTACAAGGTACTGGTACCGTAACTAAACTGAATATTAGGTAAATAGAAGAGGGCATCTCGTATATATGAGTTAAATATTATTTGGTCTCGTTTCGTGGTTTCACCCCTTTTCGATGTGCGTTTGCAATGTTTTATTCAAGTATATATTTCATGGCTTTGAAAGTATGAAAAATACCAAGTCCAGTCCCTCCGGAGAAGTTTTTTTTTGACATGACACGTGTGTCACAATTTAAACTATTTCCATATTTTTAGAAGTCCAAAGAAACGGGTGTGAAAGTTCATTAAAGGGGTTCATGAGTGTGGTTACGGGTATGAATACGGCTTTAATTTCCAATAAATGTGCTCTTAATAAGAGATTTATGGCATGTCTAAATTAAATGTGGACCTTGCATGGTTGCAAATAATTCCGCTATTGAATTCCAATAAGGAATCTAAAAGTCTATTTTTATCGAAATTGAAACACGGAGGGGTCTTCTTCTATAGATTAATTCAACCTTTGGCCTTTTAAAATGACGTGTATACATATTCAAGGGCCACTCGTCTCATTTATAAGATTCTAACTGCTTGTGTTTATGTTCATATCCAATATATCTCCAGTTTTAGCCTACCCTATTTATCTAAATAAACGCCCTGGGGTTGAATTTGCAAACACTCCAAAGCAAAGGGGTGGGGATATATTTAGAGATCGGGTCACAACATCATTTATTCAAAGAAAAATTCGGAATTAGCAGAGCTCGTTGATCTACATAGTTCATGGACGGCCCTGGAAATATGATTGAATAGCCACCCTCTGGTGATATGATATAATGAGGCGAGGAAGTGTTAATGACGTACTCACGTCAATTCCGATATTCCAAAGGGCCGAAGAAATAAATCAATTTCTTTGCACTTAAAATAGGTGCTAAGGTGCTATACAAATTTTATTTTTCTAAGGAACCCAATTTTCAATCCCACATTTCCTTATATTTTAGCCCGGCTTTGGCTTTTAGTTTTTTTAGAATCTCGTGGACTTAGAACATGGAAGTCAGAGAATATAAATCCCGAGAATAACAATTTAGGGGCCATATTTAGCTAATGGTAGTTTATCCTTAAAGAGGGAAAACTAATTCGAAATCTAGAGATATTGGAGTGCTGAGGAACGTTAAGAAATGTTCTTATCTTGTAAAGTAAACCATATCAAAGGATTTTGAGGTTTTGTTATCGTGTAAACAATCAATGTCAGATTTTGTTTAAAGAAACTTGCTACACAGAACAGAATGATGAATGATTTGCAGTTGTGGGGACGCATATAGCAGGTTCCGTTAAACTCAATTAGAGAAGCAGTAGCAGCGGATCATAAAGAATATTAAGACCACCCCGAAATAAATGCCCCCTCGTTCTTATACAATCCAATAATTACCTAATCTTTAGCTTCATTATTAATATGATGTTGAATTTAGCAGATTTTGACATTTGAAACATTTTGTGGTACTTGAGCAAAGTAGCCGAGAATAAAAGTTTGTCTGGATAAGCAAAGCTAATCTTTTGACTAGAATAAAATTTCAGGTCCACATAAGTCTCCACCTTTTAAATTAAAAGGGATAGAACTTACAATGGACACTATTTGGGTGCCAAACGAGTTATGGGCTGTAATCTTGCAAATAGACTAATTCGACCATGCTGATTACGAAAATCATAATTGTAGCTCTGCCAATTGAGGTCTAGTGGGTCAAAAGTAGGTCGGAAGCTCAAAAAACGGGCAAGAAGAGAACTCGGACTTTCCTATAGTATTCTCCCGTTCCCTTTTCGTGAAAATGCTAATACTAGCGCAATGTTATTTTCCGGGTCCTTCCAATGTTAGCGCCCTATCTTCTGATCGGTTTCGCGAGAAAAGGGGAGAAAAAGTGGAAAACTCGACTTTCTCCTCCTTCCCCCTTTCTCGCCACTGCTAACTTTTAGCTGAAACTGCGCGGTCCCTGACCTTCCCACCTACTTTTGACCCACTAGGCCTAAATTGGCAGAGCTACAATTATGATTTTCGTAATCAGCATGGTCGAATTAGTTTATTTGTATTTATTACAACCCTTAACTCGTTTGTCACTTAAATAGTGTCCATTGTTAGGACGGATTGAAAATTGCTAGCGTTTGTGTTACAGATTCTTGGAATGGAATGTCAGGTTGATGTTTTGGCTTAAAATGGCTAGAGTTGGAATCGATACGGATATTCCAGAAATCCGATTTGCAAATTCCCAAATACTGACTAATGAAGGTCGGGAAATTGTAATGGATCTTAACCACGCGAAAATATCATTAGAATATCTATTCTCACCTCACCAGTCAAACGAGCTACTATTCATAAATTATTCAACTATAATATATCGTAAATCCCAATGTACAAGCCCAGGCATTATTCTTGTTAAAAAAATGTCAAAATATTTACTTGTTTTAAAAACTCTTATAGTTTCAATGATATTGATTGGTTTTTATATTTATTTAGAGTTATGTTGCATTTATTTAGATTTTGGACTTGTGATTTTTAGTCTGAAAAATTAACTTCAGGTTTCTTGTTACAACGTTTCCGGACATTTCTAAGGGTAATAATGTAGTCATTAAGACGGCTTTAGGATTTAGGATGAGAGATGTTATATTGCAAGTTGTTGTTTGCGTTGTAGGTTATGAATAGATTCGTGTCCATGTCACCTCGACACATAATCATCTGCACTTTGACATAATTCCATGCCTGACAGTAAAATGGAGGATGTGGAATGAGAAGTTGTGCGTGTGACATAAGTGACATCTTGACATCTTGACGTGTTTATGAATCCCAACTCTTCAACTCCTAAATATAATCCAATTTCATTTCATTTCACACGTTCTCAAATCATGGGCTCTGGATATTTTATCAAAACCTGTCAAACGCTTCAAATTCAGATTATCTTCAACAACTTCCAACGCTTGGAATACAGTCTTTAAATGCAATTAAAACAGCAGAATAGCATAAAACTGATAATTTGATTGAATTTGGTTCTACATGGGGTTTTTGGAGTTAAAAAACACTCCGAAATAACTCTCCATTTAATGACTTTAGAAGCAATATTGCATTGACCTGATATTGAAAATGTGTGACAAAAAATATAAGTTCTAAAAATTGGCTAAGGGAAATTACTCCGAAATCCCAGGATTTTAGAGATATTTTATTATAGGCATTAGCCCTTGAATTTGTCATTCTGTCCAGTTGATACAATAACATTACTGCATAAAGATGTGGAAGTTATGTCGTGGCGTAGGCTTGTGCATAAATTATAATTACAAAAGGGCGCGAACCTCGAACTGGTCTGCTGTTCAAATTTAGTCTCTAATTAAAATTTCCAAATTTTTTTTAAAATAGTTGGTTTTTTTTTAGAATTTTAAATTTTGAACTCCAGAGTTTTGTTCTAGAACATACTCTTGAGAAGACTAATTCATATAAATATTAATAAACCTAGTCTATATCTTAAAAATTAGTTTTTTAGGATAGGAATCTGAAAAATATCTGGGCGGGATAATGTCCAAAGAAGACCCAGATGGGTCACAGGTCATCCAAGTTATGGATACTGGAGGTGAAGGTGGTGAAAGTGATCAGGGGTTTAAAAAACCAATAAAAGTGGGAGACGGAAGTGGTTTTTTGAGATCAAAGATTCTGGTCCGAAGTCCACCTCCAACTCCTCCACCACAGGTTGCAATGACTGTTGTCATTGCCACCGGTGAAAAAGTTGTAAATGGGAGTGAGTCGAGTGCGGTTATCCTTGGAGGGGCCAAAACTCCTCCCATGAGTTATTCGAAAACGGTGGCCAAGGGTGTTTCCTTGGCATCTAAGAAAAGTGGTAGTGCTGCAACGTCCAAATCCCTCGGGATTGTGGTCCGAAAGGACAAGGACGTCTCCCTGAAGGAAATATTGGTTCGGATGGCTGAGGTTATCCCAGCTACCGAAATTATTTTTGCTGATCACAGCGGACCGGCAAACTGGACTGTATGGCTTAAGACGGAAGAGTCTTTTGAAAAGATCCTGTGCATGGGACACATTGAGGCGAAAGGTAAGTCTCTGAAAGCTTACCCGTATGCCAACCCAATCAGGAGGGTCACTCTATTAGGGCTCCCCCCATATATTCCAAATGAATATATCGTAGAGTTCCTCGAAAAATACGGGGAACTCCGTGGTGACATCCATTTCCAAAAAAACAATATCGATAAGGAACTATTTCCGCATCTTTTAAGTACTATCCGTGTGGCAGAACTATCGTGTACTCGCGAAACGAAAATCCCGGAAGAGTTCAAAGTTGAATTCGAAGGGACTACGTACCGGGTGACGGTTCAGGTTGGTGCACGGAAGTGCTTTAAGTGCGGTAAGCCTGGTCATGTCAGTAAGAACTGTGCGAAGGCTCCAGCCCCAAATCCCATTAAAACTCCAAAATCCCAATCCCACAAACCCACTGGTGGGCGCATCGCGCCTGGGGATGAGGAGAATTGGGAAACGCTAGTACCGGAAATTGTAAGGTTAGCTGATCATACATCCCAAGTGCAGAATTCATCCGTGTTTGTAGTTCCTGCTACCCCGGGTGGGTCAAAGAGGAAAGAGGAAGAAGCCAGGCTTGATGAAAGTGACGATTACTGCACTGACACATCACAGACTGATTCTTCCTCGTTTAAGCAAGTACGGTCCCGGAAGAAAGCTAGGATACCTAAAAAGAAGATGGAATTTGGGTTTAATGAGGATGTTGCCCCAGAAAGATGGGGGTACTATTATTGGAAAGATTGGAACTTCAAACATTCTCCTATAGACGCAGCAAGGCTATTTTTATTTCTCTTTTCGATAAGGAGAAATTGCAATAACCATAGATTTAAAGGAATTAACACCATTTATCAGGCCCTTCTGGCAACATCAGATCTTCCAGCTCTAGCCAAAATGCTAAATGAAGCAGGGCTTAGAGTATCTGATAGTAACACCACCGTCAAAGATAGGCTCCATACTATTGAAATGGAAATCATTGCTGCTCTCAACGAGCCAGAGAAAGCGGAAATTGTCTGCAATCAAAAAATATTAGATTTTAATAGACGGAAATTTGAATGGGAGGCCCATTGTAAAAATTACAATTTGAAATCAGAAGAAGATAAAGATTCATTTAGACACTATTTCATCCACTCCCTTCAATAAAATGACTAAAATTAAAATCCTGTCCTTGAACGTTCAAGGTCTTAACAACGTCATCAAGAAGGCTAGTCTTCAGAACTTTGTTGCTCATTTTCTACCAACAATCCTTTGTATACAGGAGACAAATATCGACCCGGCCAAACCAGGGTGTCCTTTTGTTCTTAAAAATTATGTCAGTTTTTTTAATCCATCTACCACGTTAGGAAGTGGAACTGCTATCTTTGTTCATAACTCTTTCCTTGGTTATGGAAATAGAATCATTATCCCTGGAAAATTTCAAATTTTAAAAATTAAAGGCGCCGACAAAGAATACGAGGTATTTAACTGTCATTTCCCATTTACAAAATTAGAATCCGAAAAATTCATACAATTACTTAAATTAGAACTGAAGAATTCATCTATAAATACAATCAAAGTCATTTTAGGAGATTGGAATTTTGTCTGCGACGAAACACTTGATAGGTCACAAGGATCTATCGAGACTCGTAAAAGGTTGGCAACCTCGTTCGAAAAATTCCTCTCCGACGAACAGTATTTCGATATCTACCGACATTTAAACCCTACAGGTACCAGCATGACCTATGTCAGTAAACTGGCAAATAAGTCACGAGCTCGTCTTGATCGGGCGTATGTATCCTGTACACAAATTGGAAATCTAGTGTCTGACTTCATTTTTCCCTTTAATTCTGATCATGCTGCTTACGGGTTTTCCTTGTCCAACGGTGAAATCCAGAACGACAAGAAAAACTTATGGTCCTTCCCAAAACATATTTTAAACAATGAAAATTTTAATTTTACAATTAAAAATCTACTTCAAAAATTTATTGACAACCCAAGTAAAACATTAAATCAATATGAGATTCTCAAAATCAAAATTTCTCAGATCTCGATGGAATTTGAGAAAAGTCTCAATTTCAAGATCAATTCCCTAATCAAAAGGACCCAGTCTAAATTCCAATCTCAAAATGACCAAAATTCTGGAAGTGAAAGCTTTCAATTTTTTTTGGAAAATATGCAGTGCTTTGGGAATTTTAACCTAAAGAACGACTGTCCGGACAAAAAAATTAGAGCCGAACAATCCAAAAAGTCAGTTGCTAGCCTTTTTGGTGAAAATGTAGAAGAACTTTCGACCGTTGCAAGAGACTTTTACAAGGAAAAGTTTAAAAGCAATGAGACAAACCTCGAGAATTTAGGAAGGTATATGGAGGGAATGCCCCGCCTGGATGAGGAAACTGCCCAAGGTCTTGATACAGATATTTCCTTAGACGAATTCGAAAATGCTATTGAAGGCCTAACCCCCAATAAGACACCAGGGCTGGATGGGCTTTCACACGAGTTTTATAAGCACTTCAAAGCTTCTATGAGTAAGATCACTTCATGGATGTGGGAAACATCATTAAATAAGGGTTCACTACCATTATCCTGTAGGACTTCGGTGGCGACCCTAATTTTTAAGGCTGGTGACCCCACTGATCTCAAAAACTATAGAACCATTAGTATCTCGAATTCTGACTACAAAATTATAGCAAACGCATTGAAAGTGCGTTTGCTTGCTACTCTACCAAAAATTATTGGACCTTGGCAGACTTGTGGTGTAAAAGGGCGTTCCATTTATGATAACTTGTCATTTTTAAGGGATGCGTTTAATTCTCGCGAACTAAACGGGGGCTTACTTTCAATTGACCAGGAGGCTGCCTTCGACAAGGTCGACAGGAACTATGCCTTTGCGGTCATGGAAATCTTTAATTTCCCCCAAAAATTTATAAATTTCATTAAAATATTACATGTCAATTCTAAGCTACTTGTTTCCCTCGGGAGTTCCCTCACGGAGGCAATTCCTTTTGACAGGGGAGTGAAACAGGGTGATCCTGTCGCCGCTGCGCTCTTTATAATAAGTATTGAACCATTTTTATTTAATTTAAATAAAAAATTACTAAAATCTGGTCCTTCCGCCTGGCCCACCCACCCCGACAAGTATTTATCAGCCTATGCGGATGATACTAATATTTTAATTAGTAATTCTGCCCAGGTAGGAATAGTGAAAAATGAGTATTCTGTATATTCCAATTATTCAGGATCCTCATTGAACATTAAAAAGTCTGAAATCTTGTTGCTTGGGAACGGCCTAGAGCAACTCGATACCGATTTCTCTGTTCGGTTAGACGGACTTAAAATCCTTGGAATCCTGCTAGGGAATGGAAACTTTTCCGAAAAAAACTTTGAGGTTATTCTTCGAAAATTTCGAGAAAAACTGAACTTCTATGAAGATCACTCAGTGGCTACTAGTCATTTCTCAAGAGCCAAAATATTAAACACCTTCATTTTACCGACAGTTTGGTACCACTTAAAGATACTGGACCCTCCTGGTGACTTAATTGAGAAAATCTGTCAAGAATCAGAAAATTATATATGGGGCAAAGGTAGACGCTGGGTAAAGCGCTTCTACGTTTATCTCCCCATTCACATGGGGGGCTTGGGCGTTAGACACCCGCAAATCCAGATAAACACTTTTCGCCTCAAGTTCCTGTATCGAGCCATGCAGCCCAGTCAGGATAACCAATATTTCCTTCAGGGAGCACAACAGCACGTAAGTAATATCATTTTAAAAAACTCTCTGACCACTTTCGACCACTTCTACCGGAAACTTCATGACTTAGTGCATGAGGCTGGGGTCGTATTATGGAAGGGGCCAGAACATATATTGACCCAGATTAGCCTTAAAAACGCTAACATTTTTAGAGAGCTTACCTCAAACTACATGGCAAAAACTCATATTAACACCATACATGATCTCTTGCATACAACCTCTGTAGAATTGGAGGATAAAGTAGAAGTTAGGATGAAAAGACATGTTACGAAGGAATATGATAAATTCCAAGAGAAAATCATACAAATAATTTCCAACAAATTCGATGTAGTAGTTTTTAAGTGTCGAAATTATACTTGCCCTGATCGTTCACTCTGCATACTAGATTTTAGTGGGATGTATGTCAATTGCATGCAAACTGTAAATTTGGGGAGCAGTTGTGATTTGGGGCTAAGTATGCACCCGAAATGGGTAAGATTAAAAAATGCCAAAATTACAAACCCTGAAAAAGACGTAGTGTATAAAATGTGGCATAACGTAGGACTGTCCCCTAAAATGGGGGTTAGTCTAGGAATCTACGGTAGTAGAAACTGTCCCTTGTGTCAGGCAGTTGATGTTAGTGTGGAACACTACGTTCAATGTAAAGAAGTACAAATCGTGTGGGAGTTTGTTTTTAAAATTTTAAAAAGGGTTGAAAAACCCGGAAATTGCCCTCAAGGTTCGCGCCTTTTTGGGGTCACCAGCCCAGGAGGGAACATCCTTTTGTTTTATGGATACTGCACTATTTATAGTTGCTTTATTCATAAAATAAATAAGTTCCAAGGTCCTTTTGACCTGCTAAATAAGTTAAAGCAGATGATATTCGGAAGGCTATATTCCGAATATCATAGTGCTAAGCTTACCAGTCCGGAGAGCCTGATCTCATTTTTTAACTTTTGGTCAAAACTAAAAATTTTTGATATAACGGACGGAAAAATAAATGTTAAATTATAAATTTTAATATGTATGTGATAATGGATTTTTGTAAGTGTCGGCCGTCAAGCAGATGAGAACGAGAGAAAGCCAGAGGAAACCATTTAGTTTCGACGGTGGTCCTGTCCCGGTTTCATTAAGAAGAACCGACGGAAGACGATTATGTTTAAGTTTAGAATTATTAGTCTTATTATAATTATTAAATTATTACAACTATTAAAATAGTACATAGGAAAAAGTCTACATAGACGGAAAACTTCAAAGTTGATTTTTTTTCTAATTTTTCGGTAAAAAAGACAAAAAAAGTGAAGCAAAAAGTGGAAACCCCACCTGGGTTTGAACCTCTATTTCGTGTATAATTAATTAATTATGTAACTTAATATCTTATATCTTATCTTAATATCTAGTTTCCTTAAAAAAATTTAAAAAATTAGTGCAAAACCCTTTAAATTGTAAGTTAAAAATAAAGGGAATGGAAACACCCATTCCCCGGGTTTCCCCTAGCTCCGCAGGCACATCCTTCAACATACTTACTGTCGCCCGGAGGCGGCAGCGAAGACCACTGTGCCACAGCATCTTAGCTTGATAGCTGTAGTTTTTTTCCCATAGTTTATATTCCCAATACATTAGTATTGGGTTGGGATTGGGAGCATGATCTCAATCAATTACTTTTCTTACTTCGGTAAACATTAGATTGGAAGGAGTGAGTACTTGATTACACAAGATGTAAATGATTGATACTAATACACTTGAACTTGAATAAATACGTGTCGTTTTGTTATATAAAAAAAAAAAAAACATAAATTATAATATAAATTTTGAATCTCTTGAGAAACGTTTGTGCGGTCTGAATTATTTCAAAATGCGACGCCTCAATCTTTGAATTTAAAATTAATTAATGGGTCGTGGATTGCATACTATTGTTGTTTTGGCAGCATGGACAAATCCATGGTTTATACATTATACATACAAGACGCTTGTTCGGACTAAACGGTTCACATATTTTTGAGGTATTATTTTGGACAACTCGAGTTGATCCCTTATTTTGGCAATGGTCCATATTGCTGCCACACCCACAAGAGGTTTATTTAATCGCTAATTATTTATTGTAAATTTCCAATGTCTTTATGTTTCTTGTTTGGTAGCGTCAAGTGAGTAGTTCGTTGCGATTTGTGTCATGTTGTATGCAATAGTATGGAATAGGTTAATGTTGCTGTTGTCATGTTGTATACAATAGTATTGAATAGGTTAATGTTGCTGTTGTCATGCTGTCGTATGCAATAGTATGGAATAGGTTAATGTTGCGATCGGTTGCAATTTATTGCTGTTTTTGTGTATACAGTGTATATGTATTATTGCTGGTTATTTTTTATTGCTGGGTTTAAATCGCAACATTTCATGCAGTACTAAATACTGAACCCTCACTCATTTGTTTCATGTTTAAGTTAGTGGTAAAAAGTTGTGAACACGCCGATGAAGACGGCGTGCCCTTGAGTATTGATTTCCCTCTCGAAGAGAACGGACGAGGATCCGAAATTGTATTTCAATATTCACCACGGAATTAATTACAATTAATTAAATATTTACGACAAAGTTGTTATTATCGCTCCGAGTCATTGTTTAATAAATCTGCGTTTTGTTAGTTCCTTAAAAGCGGTTGTGCAGACGGTTTATTGCCATCCACACATGAACAGGTAGACAAAAGAGTTCAGTCCCTTTATTCATCCGACGACGAGCATAATTTTTGGAAAGTGATAAGACCAGTTGGAAAGGGCTGGCCCACGCATATATGAACAGATAAGCCCAAGAGTCGTACTTGGCCCTAACATTGGTCCTTTTGAACCACGGATAAGTTCTATGGATAGACAGTTTCGTGAATTAATTGTGGAAAGTGCAGCGTCAGACGGAATATCAAATATTGAATATTGAATTCCGCAGCATACAGACATTTCCAAAAAATAACTTGTGGACGGTTATTTGTGCAGCATCAGACGGAGGAGATTGTGCTTCCGCAGCGTAAGGGAACAGCGTCAGACGGAGGAGATTGAGCTTCGGCAGCGTAAGGGAACAGCGTCAGACGGAGAAGATTGAACTTCCGCAGCGTCGAGCTAAAGCGTCAGGCGGAGGAGGAACTTCCGCAGCAAGGCAGCCCTATTCCAACTCAGTGTAAGCGGCAGAGTGGTTGGAAGGGCGGATTCACCCCAACTCAGTGTAAGCGGCAGAGTGGTTGGGAAAAGTGGATTCATTGCAACTCAGTGTAAGCGGCAGTGTGGTTGCAGACGTGGATTCATTACAACTCAGTGAAAGCAGCTGTGTGGTTGTACGTGGATTCATAATAACTCAGTGAAAGCGGCTGTGTGGTTATTCATCATGTCGAGCCATAAAGGAGGCTACAACCTCCGAAATAAGGATGCAATGGGCAGCGGTGTACACGCCGGGCAGGCGTCAGGAGGTCATGACAGCAAGCATACTACTCCGAAAAGTACCCCCTCCCCCAAATCATCCTCAAATGTCGGTTCAGTCAGCAGCCAACACCAGAAAAAGGAAGTACAGCACAGACTTAAGCTTCAGCTTCTGGAATTGGACAAAGAAGAGGATTCTTTCAAAAGGCAAATAAAGACGTTTGATATCGACATTGAACTTCTGGAAAATAACATGGAGGCTCATCAAGAAGTATTAAATGACCAAACCTCCTGGGCATATGAAGAAGAAGGTATTTACCACAAGCGTGAACGGCAGCGCGTTCACCTTGAACTGCTTAATAAAAAAGCACAAAGGTCCAAGCTGGAATTGAAAATTGAATCCCGAAAGACGTTCATCGAAAAGGAACGAGCTTTACTCCTGGAAGGGTCGGAACTCGAACAGGAGAAAATTGATGAATTGGATGATGATGACCCCTCCACTGACGAGGAAAGGGACTCTGATTCAATTATAGAAATAGACAAGTCAAATGATCAGAGAGTCACCAACTTTGTCAACGACCCCAACAACGTAGGAGAACCTTCCGAGGAAGACTCCAGGTTACAAGCTGAAGCTGCTGCAAGGGCAGTTAAAGAGAAAGAAGCATATGAAGCCAAGGAGAAAATCCTTGCAGATCTTCAATTAAAATATGATGAAGAAATAGCAAAGGCTCTTCAAGGTTTCGAAAAGTCGAAAGAGCAAGCAGTGTCCCAACTTGAGAAGGGAATAAAGGATAAAGTATCCGACCTCACGAAGGAGGAAGTTACTTCAATTAACTCGGAAAAAGTTAACCGAACGACAGCGTCTGAAGAACGAGCCGAACTCGTTAAGATTTTTGCTGAAGCGATCAACGTTAGCCGACCGAGCACCAACGCTGTCCCAGACGGACACAAGTTTCTGGCGAGGCAGTCCCATGCCAAGGACTTGCCTTATTTTAGTGGAAGCCCAGAAGAATGGTTAACCTTCAAGCACGCGTACGACCGAACTACGCGGATTTGTGGATTCTCTAATGATGAGAACCTAAATCGGTTGCACAAGTGCCTTAAAGGAGATGCAAGAACTATAGTTCAGAGCCTTCTGGACACCCCCGAAAATGTCGATGACATTCTAAAAATGCTGGAGATGCGTTTTGGACAGCCCGAGTTCATCGTGATGGCGATGGTGAAGAAAGTCACAGACTTACCACCAATTAAGGAGACTCACCTTGAAACGGTGATTGAATTCGGAAGTGCAGTCAACGGTCTAACAAGGACCTTGCGATCTCTAGGCAAAGGGGATCACTTGAAGAATCCCATACTCCTTAATCAGTTGGAAGGCAAGTTGTCCAACACCTACAAGGTTAATTGGAGAAGATGGATTGGTTCTAAATCGGAGAAAACTATGGATTTGGAAACTTTCTCTGAGTGGCTTGAAGGAGAGCTACAGATATTATGCGCGTTGTGTCCGCCGTCCTCCACCAACAAGAAAGATGACAAAAGGTCAGACAAAGGTCAAGGAGACCATAAACCTTGGGAGAAGCGGAACAATCGGCAGCGTCGTGAAGGAGCAATGGCTGTGGACGACAACCGTGGTCACGATAAGAAGACCGGAAACGATAACGCAGGTAGAATATGCCCTGGTTGTACGAAGACGGGTCACCGCATTTACAAATGCGAAGTATTCAAGAACTTGGATACCTATGCAAGAAATAAGCTGGTTAAGGAGAAGAATTTATGCTTTAGCTGTCTTAATTATGGACATAAGACGCAGGAGTGTCGTTCCAAGACCAAATGTGGAAAAAATGGTTGCGAGTACAACCATAACATCCTCCTACATCATGATGCCAAACCAGTCTCGAAGAATGAGAAGAAATCGAAGGATGAGAACGTCAACCTTGCGGATGATGAGGAAGGGGACAGAGATGAAAATGTTCACTGCGCCCTGACAAATGAACACGCTACTGAGCTAAAGCCTCATACAAAACTTGGAATCGTACCGATTCAAGTCAAGGGTCCAAACGGATTCATCACAAAGTTTGCGATGTTGGATCCTGGAGCATCAGTCTCCTTAATTACAGAAAACTTGGCAAAGGAGCTACAGTTGACTGGAAGGAAGGTCGCGTTGACCTTAACGGGTATCAATAAATCTGAAGTAAAGAAGAGCTCCAGAGAAGTTGATTTCGAGATTAAAGGAAGTAACGGCGAAGGTCCATTTGTTGTCAAAAACGCTTGTACAACCGATGGTCTACCCCTACCCGTTCAATCCGTATCACCGGAAATTCTTAAGAAGTGGAAGCATCTTAAGGGTTTAAATTTAAAATCTTTTGAAAATGGGAAACCGGAGATTTTAATTGGAAATGACCACAGCGACCTGATTCAAGCTCGTGAAATTAAGGAAGGCCCCCAACGATCCCCGGTGGCGATTAAGACTCTTTTGGGATGGGTTCTCAGTGGAATCAAGAGCCAGAGAGTACGAGAGGAAGTGGGATTCCACATCAGCGTGGAACTAGCTCAAAGGGAGCAACAACTGGAAAAACTTCACCAAATGGTAAAGTCCCACATGAATATCGAAGACCTTGGAATCAAACACGTTTATGTACAAGCCAGATCCAAGGAAGATAAGTTGTCGCAGCATATGATGGACAACCAAATCAAGAAGATCGAGAACTATCCGTCAGCATCCGGACACGTTTGGGAAGCCGGACTGCTAAGAAAACCTACTGACCAGCAGCGTCCAGATGGGTACGGACAAGCTATGAATCGACTGAAATCCATGGAAGTCAAAATGGATAAGAATTCGGATTTTGGTCAGAAGTACATTGAGAAGATCACAGAATACGAGACGAAAGGATTCGCTCGGAAGTTAACCCCTGAAGAGGTTCGAATGGGGGGAGACTGGGTATATTATATACCCCATTTTATGGCATACAATCCGAAGAAAGAAAAGCCGTATCGCTTCGTGTTTGACTGTGCAGCTAAGGTTCAAGGGATGAGCTTTAACGACCGTTTGATGACCGGACCGGACAAGTTGAAGCCCCTTATCGAAGTCCTGTATGCACTTCGTGAGAAAAAGTATGCAGTGAGTGGAGACATTATGGACATGTTTCACCGTGTGAAAATCAAGAAAGAAGATGCAGAGTCTCAGCGTTTCCTGTTCAGAGGAGTGGACAGATTTAAGGATCCTGATGTATATCAAATGGAAGTTTTGATATTCGGAGCTTCTTGTTCACCAACCCTGGCTCAAGAAGTAAAGAACCGGAACGCTCTGGAGTTCTCCGAAAAATATCCTGACGCTGTAGACTGCATAATCAACAAGTTTTACGTCGATGATTATGCCAACAGTTTTGATTCCAAAGAAGAAGCGATAAAAAGTCAACAGCAATTTACCCAAATTTGCAAGGCTGGTGGATTCTTGGTTCACAAGTGGAGGTCAAATTCCACCGAAATAATGGAAGCGATTCCTCAAGAAATACGGGCAATTTCCAAGGAAATAAAAAGTCTAGACGCGGACCGTGAGAACGAAACCGAGCGTATACTGGGGCTATTTTGGAAGCCCTATGAAGATACATTTACCTTCACGCTTAATTTTTTGAAGGCAAAAAAAGAAGTGATGGATGGAATCCGGAAGCCAACTAAGTGTGAGTTGCTTTCGTTGGTAATGTCAATTTACGACCCCTTGGGATTTGTATCCCTTTTTACGGTATGTGCAAAGATGATTCTGCAAGACACTTGGAGGATGAAAACCGGCTGGGATGAGGAAATCCCACAGATAGTTCATGGGCGGTGGGAAGTCTGGCTCCAACAGCTGAAAGAAATTGGGACGTTTAAGATTCCAAGATGCTATTCAGAGGACCTTTCGACGGCTGATGAAGTTCAACTCCATGTTTTTGGGGACGCAAGTGAACAGGCATACGGTGCAGTAGCCTATTTTAGAGTCAAAAAGGACGGGAAAGTGACCATTTCGCTTATCAATGCAAAAGCGAAGGTGGCCCCACTTAAGGCAATTTCGATGCCAAGAAGTGAGCTTCAAGCGGCTCTGATTTCAAGCCGACTTGCAAAATCCATTCGGGAAACTCACAGCGTGAAGATTCACCGAACGGTTTACTGGACGGACAGCGCAGTAGTCCACTGCTGGGTCACTTCGGACGGAAAGCGTTATCCCCAATTTGTCGCCAATCGAGCTGGCGAGATACAAGAAGAGACGAACGCCGATGAATGGAATTGGCTACCTGGAAAGCAAAACGTTGCCGATGAATTGACAAGAGACAAGGAGCCCTGTAACTGGTTACCAAATAGCCGGTGGATTAATGGTCCAGATTTTCTTCTTCAAAATGGAGATTCATGGCCGAAAATGAAACCTCCATCGGTTAAAGAGGAGCTTTTGGAAGTGAAGATGGAAAACGTTCACTTTGCCGAAAAGATCAACAAAGTTTTGAATTTGGATAAGTACTCATCATGGAGTAAAGCAGTGCGGGTAAGGGCCTATATTTCCCGACTGTTAAAGTTTTGCCGTGAGCAGAAGAAACCTCGAACAGAGACGAGCAAGGAACTTTCTCCAGCTGAGATAGAGGAGGCCGAACGCTGGTGGTGGAAAATCGTACAAAATGAGAGTTTTTACGACGAAATAAAATCTCTGAAGGAAAACAAGAAAATTAACAACAAGTCAAGTAAATTGTGGAAGTTGGATCCGTTTCTTGACACTCATGGAATTCTACGTGTAACCGGAAGGCTGGAGAAAGCCAATTTTATTCCCTATGATACGAAGCATCCTGTGATCCTGGATGCCAAACATCGATTGACCAGACTGCTGATTGACGATTATCACCGAAAAGGAGGCCATCATGGCAACGAGAGGATCTCGAATGACCTCAAGCAAAGGTTCTACATCAATGGATGTAGGAACGCTGTTAGGAATGCTTCGTACAATTGTCAACGATGTAAAAATGGGAAAGTGGAACCTGTTGTACCTCAAATGGGACAACTACCTTTATGTCGTCTGGAACCGGGAGGAGCTGCCTTCCACAACACTGGATTGGATTATTTTGGCCCTGTAATGGTAACAGTCAAGAGGTCACGAGAGAAAAGGTACGTCGCCTTATTTACCTGTATGACAAGCCGAGCTGTGCATCTGGAGATGGTGAGCTCTCTGTCTACAGACGACTGTATTTTGGCTATTAAAACGTTCATATCCATAAGAGGACGGCCCTCTAATATTTATTCGGACAACGGAACTAATTTCGTTGGAGCTAACAATTAGCTCAACAATTGCATCGCGAGGTTGGACCAAGACCAACTCGTAGCCACATGTACGGAAAAGGGCATCACGTGGCACTTCAATCCACCCGCAGCGCCACACATGGGGGGAGTCTGGGAGCGGCTTGTCAGATCGGTTAAAGTCGCTCTGTACTCCATACTGAAGGAACACTTCCCACGCCAGGAAGTTCTACGGAAGCTACTAGCTGAAGCTGGCGATATGGTGAATAGTCACCCACTGACGGATGTCTCATTTGACCTTCATGATAGACCAGCTATCACGCCAAATGACATTCTCAAGCCATATGCCAAAATAGGATTCATGGACATGTCGGCTGAAGGAGATATCAACGCCAGAGAGATGTGGAGACGGTCAGAGGAGTTAGCTGATCAATTCTGGGGACGGTGGAGAAAGGAATATCTCCCAACTTTACTGAAGAGCCCAAAATGGCACATGTCATGTCAACAGGTGAAAGTTGACGATATTGTGCTAATCGTTGACCCCAATATGAAGAGGGGAACCTGGCCCATCGGAAAGGTCGTGAAGACGTTTCCTGGAAACGACGGGAAGGTGAGAGTTGCAGAAGTCCAGACCGCAAAGGGGACTTATACCCGGCCAGTTGCTAAATTGGCGTTGTTGGACGTAAGAAGAGAGGAAGATGAGAAGGGGATTCCCGAAAAAGTCGTCGGAGTAATAACGCGGGCAGCAGCGAAGAAGATGGCCCAGTCCGAGACAGAGATGAAGAATGCCCAACCCACCAGCCACCGAACGTTATCCTTGGAGAAAGCAAGGCGCCTTGGTCTGATGTCGATCCGTCAAGAAATCGACGAACTTAAGAAGTCAGGATGGTGTAAGAAGACGCTGGATGATTACAAGTTGTGTTTCAAATCCAGAAATAAAAAGACTGAATGTAAAAGTGTAAAAACGTAAAAGTGCAAAAGTGAGTGTGAAGCAGAGTAATGTGTGTTGTTTGGAGTTAATTTTAGCTAGTGGAGTGCTAAAATGGGGGGGAGAATATTGCTGCCACACCCAGAAGAGGTTTATTTAATCGCTAATTATTTATTGTAAATTTCCAATGTCTTTATGTTTCTTGTTTGGTAGCGTCAAGTGAGTAGTTCGTTGCGATTTGTGTCATGTTGTATGCAATAGTATGGAATAGGTTAATGTTGCTGTTGTCATGTTGTATACAATAGTATTGAATAGGTTAATGTTGCTGTTGTCATGCTGTCGTATGCAATAGTATGGAATAGGTTAATGTTGCGATCGGTTGCAATTTATTGCTGTTTTTGTGTATACAGTGTATATGTATTATTGCTGGTTATTTTTTATTGCTGGGTTTAAATCGCAACATTTCATGCAGTACTAAATACTGAACCCTCACTCATTTGTTTCATGTTTAAGTTAGTGGTAAATTTAAGTTGTGAACACGCCGATGAAGACGGCGTGCCCTTTAGTATTGATTTCCCTCTTGAAGAGAACGGACTTGATCCGAATTTGTATATTCAATATTCACCACGGATTTAATTATAATTAATTAAATATTTACGACAAAGTTGTTATTATCGCTCCGAGTCATTGTTTAATAAATCTGCGTTTTGTTAGTTCCTTAAAAGTGGTTGTGCAGACGGTTTATTGCCATCCACACATGAACAGGTAGACAAAAGAGTTCAGTCCCTTTATTCATCCGACGACGAGCATAATTTTGGAAAGTGATAAGACCAGTTGAAAAGAGCTGGCCCACGCTATGAACAGATAAGCCCAAGAGTCGTACTTGGCCCTAACAGTCCACAATACCCTTAAATTGACCGAGTAAACTGTGGTCAACAACGGGGATGGACACACGTGCAGGCATAAAACACACGTATGATCTATTACATTACGAACGTTCATCATAAGATTCATATGTATAGGGATTAGGCTTGAAGTGTCCATTTATTTGCCTGTCTCTCTGTAAAGTAGCGCAATTTACATGTTACAGTCAATTCAAACTGTCCGTCAATATCAAAAATAATTTTATTTGACTTTAATGAATAATTAATATAATTTTCGGAGGCGTCGTGACTGTACTTCGTGTGTTCAAATGTATGTTCGTCTTGCCGAATGCTTCGACTCTTCAAACAGTTGTAAGTATACGAGAGGGCCTGAGTGTCAAAAGGTCGCCATTGTTGTAGTACGGGTTCAACGGCCTTTGTATACGAGTTCGCTCTATGATTGGGGCAACTTGAGATGTTCATTGTCGCTCTATTAAAATGCCAATGCACACCTTTCGGAACTATATTCACCTCCGAATAAGTGCAATAATATCAAGAGAGTTGACTAGAGATTTTTGAGGCTGATTTTCAATTTTTCAGTGTCAACTTTGTGAGACGGAATCTGCTCTTCTAAAAAGAACAAAAAGAAGTAAGGAATGCATGGGATCTTCTTGGGTGGGCATTTGGTTTCTGTCCCATTCAGAGACACTGTGTTCGGAGTTGGTGTTGTTGTCGGAGGTTTGTCAGGAACCGCCTGCCTTCCGTCTCCCAAGGACTTTCCCCTTTATTCTCATGCAAAAAAAAACCGAATCCGGGTAAAATCAATAATACCCGCCTCTCTCTCTTCATATCCGATATATCTCCTTAGTTCCGGCTACGGGTACCACTTTCCATTTAATATATCATCTTTCATGGACCCCAAATCCGACCAACTGTGAACTGCCCTCTCCGACTATTATTACAGACCTTGCAAAAAACCTAAAAATATAATATGATGAATTTCCTGAAATACTGTTTTTTTCATTAAGCATTCTAAAATTGAACCCACCATTATAATTACAATTACTAGGATATGCCAAACTTAATGATTGGTTGGAAATATTGGTTTTGTTTAATAATTCAGGACATATTTTGGACATATTTTATTTGTCAGAAACCGATTGAAAGTATCGCACCCGTTCTGTTCTTGTTAGTAGTCAATGTAACTCTTAAAATGTAGCTGTCATTTGGATGAATCTGGACAGACAGCGTTGTTTTTGTTGGCCCAGACGGACATTTCGATGATGTTGCTTCCCAGGAAGAAGTCCGTGGAAACGATCATACTTCTCGAGTACCAGTCTTCACGTTGCCACCAGTAGGACAAGGGAATGTTAACCATTTGAGCATAGCCCCTTAGTCCTCTCAGAGGATACAGGATGTGGTCAAGGGCCGTAGGGGTCATCTCCGCTACAATTCATTCAAAACCGTCATGCATCCATCGTATTTATCGGAATAGGTCCCTAGATTGTGTTTTTTTTAACCCTTTAAAATAGGGAAACAGTTACTGGGGAATATGAACCATGGTTCGTATTAATTTAATAAAAGTCGATTAGGGGGTGTGTTTTCGGGGGTGGGTTCTTATTTCAGTCGAGTGTCTTATTTCGGTAAAATCTGCAATTATACAAACGTACCCTGGGCAGACCACCAGATCCCCTTGCATCCGTATTGAGGAAATGCCTCGTCTTGAAAGTACTTTTCAAGCGGCTCTACAGCATTCTTGTCTCCCCAACCCTGTATCCATCGTTGACTAATTAACTAATTGCAATTAATTAATTACTTTTCTCTAATCTTAAAACTCACGTGGATCAAGTAAGGCCAGAGGAAATCATTAGCTTCCATCACGTCCTCCTTCTGATAAGTAAGAATAACTGTCCGGTTGACAGCCCACAGGTCATTTCCGGTTGGGTTGGCCGGGACTTGGCTTTTGGACACGAGGTAGTCTCCCATCTCGGCAACCACAAACTGCAGAAGTAAGTCGTGGATTGACAAGTCCTCATCGAAACCAACTGCGAATTCGTGATAGTCCATGAAGATGATTTCTCTTGTTTCGTCGACGAACCGTTTTATAGCGTCAAACAGGGTTTTTAAGGGTCGATATCTTGTGGACCCGTGGTTTATCCAGAATTTTTCCTCTGTATCCGGGTAGTACGATACCCGGGTATCAACGTACCGGATTCCATGAACGAATTGGCGATAGTGCTCTTCCTCTTGACTGTATAAGTCCGTAGGTTCATTTAAAATTTCAGACGTTCATGGTCATTTTTTCTAGCCCGAGATTTGGTACAACTTAATTTTATTAGAAATTTCGAGGTGAGCTCATACAAGTACGAAATGTATTTTAATATGAATATTAGGCGAAATCAGATTTTTTTCGGTTTTTTTACAAGAACTTTCGTGATATTTAAGTCAATAGAGGGATGAAACCAAAACGACTCATTTGTCGACGGACAGAAAGACGGACAAGGTGTTCACATAAAGTGGTTCTACCGCTTAATAATCAGATGTCTGTCAGCCGTTCTAGAGATATACCCCAAAAAATCCGGGTAAAACTTACCAAACGTTGTATCTAAGAGCCGGGTTTTCGGAGCCCGCATCATATTCTCTAATAGCCCCCGCATCGTGTGTCCCTGGGATCATCCAGTTGCTCAGTGGCTTATCTCCAATGATACTTTGAAGGTCATTCATCCAAGTCGGGTATTTCCTGAAGCAATTACGAGCTGCCAACGTCTCGTTCTGAACGTAGGCAATCCAATAGCCCAGACAATTATCTCCGAGACTTTCGGCCGTGATATTAGGTCGTCCAAATCTGATATCCGTCTTGTGATAACCCCTAGCAGCGCTGGCAGCGTCGTTGACCTCAACGGAGACCAAGGCCTCCGAAGGCCCTGGGGTAACCAAAGACGCTGCAGGGTCAGAGTCGAAGAGCCCAACCCAGTCTCCAGGGCTTTGAGCAAAATTGTACCAATTTAGTTCGATTTCGGTGTCGTGAATTTGACCGTTTTCAATCCGGGCTTCAGAGCTGAGCGTTATGAATACATGTGCATCTTCGAACACCTTTTCTGCTCATCAAAAGTAGATTTTTCATTCACAATTGCATTATTTGTCAGAATAATATTTATCCTATTATACGGTTCTATGTATTATTGTCCTATTCTATAGGGGGATTTATTTTTCAAAATAAGAGCCTTATTCTGTCGGTAGCTTTTGATAAATTGTTTGACACCGTCTGAAATGTGAAATGGTAATAGTAAATAAAAAATGCCATTTGACTTCATAAATGTCAACTTAAGTTTTTACCAATTTGAATAGCAGGATCGATTTATCTAGATGTGTTTAAGATTTTACGAGTATTTAGTTCCGGAATGTATGCGAATAGATGTGTTCTATATCAAGGGGATTTTTTAAAATAATTTATGGTATATTCAAGTATGTTGCCTCTACGAGGGTTAGATCTAACTTACTGGATACGGACTTGCCCTTATCATTTTGCTTAGCCGGAAGTGCCTCTGACTCAATCCCCAATAGGATCAAAGATCCTAGGATTGGGATAAATTTATAATTCCGAAAACACAGCATTTTGGTTCGTCTCACTTGCGAGATGTATGTAACCTTTTCTTCAGTGGCATTAGTCGTTAGTCCTAATGAATTCCCGTATATTTCAGTTCAAGATAACAAATAACTCATCAAACAATTGTTGGACACTTATCTACATTCATTTTGAAAACACCTGTCGATTTGATTGGACAAAGACAGTTGTTTCAATATATTATGTTTCGTTCATTCTCAGTCAAATTGTTCAATTTCATGGCTTTGATGAAACATTATCATATTATTATCAGATTCAAAATAATCTTTGACATATCGTGAATCGTGATTGATGGGATTGAACGTGGTTAAAATATAAGAACTTAATGAAATGTAATAAAAAAAACTGTTTTGTCCATTTCATATTGTACGTTCAAAGGGGCTGAGCTTTTATACACGGGTTTGGAATCCTTAAAGTTACATTAAATATTTAAATATGAAACAACTCGTCTCCACTATCTCATCCATTCTAATATTTACAATTCTGGGGGCCATTCCGCCCATTTCGGGACAGGAAACGGGACCAGCTACAACTACGGACGCAACCGATTATGTAACACAAAACTCCGATTTTTTAGATTGAATTAATATTGTCTCCAAATGCGTCCCTCTGAAATAAATCCCCAAATGAATTCGAGAGTTGATTGGATTAAAATTGAAAAACAAATCCAGAAAGATTACAAACTAAATTAAAATCTGAAGGGAAACGGATATGATTTCTTAAAAACAATTTAATTGTTCAAAAATCACCGTAGATTACGATCTAACTTTTGACGAATGATTGCAATAATTCGACATTTGATGTCCATAAAAATAAATCCCTCAGAATAGAACGCCACCCCGAATGCCAACGACAGTCGTTGGAATAACATAACCCCGGGGGTTATCTTACCCGCACCGGGTACCGAATGTTTTATATAATCCGTATTTTTTCCTGTTTTTCGGACCTTCTCATGTAGTGGATTCTTTCGCAGCGAATTACGAGCTGGGGAACTTGGGGACGTAATGTTACTTTTAAATTCTATTAATAAATCTATAATTTGAAAGTCTAAAATGAGTTACCTAGTTTTACATCTGATTTTGTAGCTACGACGTACTGCCCAGTAGGAACCCACGTCCAAGGTTTCCAACTACGAGCAGATGGATATCTATCTGTAGGAGACAACACGGCCCTCAATGCCATCCGCTTATTCTGTGGTGACCCCGACAATTCGACGACAGTTTCGATATCAAGCAAAGAAGGTCCTTGGGGTGACTGGCGAACCGTTTACCCTTGTCGAAAGGGACACATCCTTGGTCACGTCGTTGGATTCTACTTACGATCCTATCGAAGTGGTCAGTTGTTTCAGGATGAGATGGCCACTACTAATTTCAGAGTCATTTGCAGGTAAGGATTAATTTAAAGTCCTTCTGTTCGTTGACTCGCCGGGTAATATTGGGAGTCGAGTAATGTCTTTCGGAGACTTGCCATGGAACCAAAACTCTTCCCCTCCTCCATAACGAGCCCCATGCTAAAGCAATGGGCCTTAAATATTATGCTAAAAATACCCGGCGAGTCAACGAGCACAAGGACTTTCGTTGGGCAGTTATAGACCTTTTCTATGAACTGTTCGAGTAGCTCGTTGTATTTGGGTCGACAGCTCGAGCTTAAATGTTTGAGACTCCTTACTTAGCCGGATATTTTTGTGAAATACGAGATTCGGTCAAAGTTTTTGGGACATGATCAAATTCATAGATGCAACCGGACAAATATCAACCGGGCTCCCAGCATTTTCAGACAGGTTCCTCTGAAAATTCGTAAAAATAAGCGAGGAAACGAAAATTCTAGTGTTTGACGCACAATCGGCCCTGGGCCGGAAATTGCCAGGGAGGGGAATGATGGGTGGGAAACATTCCTATCTTGTTTTATTCTTCTACTTTTCTTTCTGCTTTTATAAATGTCTTTTTTAGCGTTTGGGGCCGTATCTGGTTTACCTATAAAAACATATCGTTGAATCTATGATCGACCTACCCCACCGGGCAACTGACTTAATTTCTGAAGTTAGCTTAAAGCATCCCTATTGGCAGGTACCCTGGTGACGATGGGGTGGATGAAATAGAAGGGGATCACGTCGTTGACTACGGAAGTTGGTACAAGGCCCGTGGGGAATGTGGCTCCAACATGACCCTTTGTGGCATCCAGACCCAAGTACAAGACAGACAGGGAGTTAATGGTAACTACTAATTATAATTACTAATTACTTGCCCGATATGTGACCTGATGCACCTTGCTACAATATAATTCATATTCAAAAACAAACTAAAAATAAACTGATATATTGTGACACTTTCAGTAGACGACACTTCACTAAACAACGTTGACGGGGTCTGCTGCAGTCTCTAAAACGCAGAGATGGAAAGCCTCGCCAAAGATGATATCGAAAGCGACTTTAAAATCTAATCTATAAACATTAACTGAAATGAAAACAATTTAGTATGATATTTTATTGAAAGCTTTTGATGCAGTATTAAATATTTAAATAAATTAACCGGCTAATGAAGAACAGAATCATTATACAATTACAACTAAAGATATTTCAATACAATTAAACGGAGTCAGTTGTAATGTGGTAAATTTCAGGAAAAATATGCCTAAACTACTACACAAGAATAATATTACAAAATTATTTTAAATCAAAGACTAAACATTATTATTCGGTCCGAACTTCAACTGGTAAAATAACGCACAGCGGAGTAAGTTATGAGAAGTGAGGCCATTTAATTTAATGATAGATTATAATTATAATGAGGACACTTGACTCTTTAAGTATTTACAGTATAGCCTATTTGTGACTGGATAAATGTGCTTTTAAATTGTGGATAATCGTTGAATTAAATATCATCTCGTTAGAGTACGTTAGTTAACTAATTTCTGAACAATTAAACTCTCCGTGGATTCGATAATGTTAAAGGATTTTGGTTGGACCGGAAATTGAAACAAGCTGCATTTCTTATCCAACAGCTTGACATTCTATAATCACTCAATATCCCTAAATAAGACCCCAACTCCGAAATAATTCTATTCATAGTTATACTTTTTATAGTGATACCATTTTAATTCAGCGACAGTTATGAATTTACAATCTAATTGTAAGATAACTCAATATTGGCAAATCTTTAGGCGAAACCGATATGAATGATATAATGTGTTGGTTTGTAGTAGCTTTTCTGAATTTTTAATTAACGATTTGGACACTCTTTATGTTTTGTAGGTTATTGGATTTAAAATTTGAACACTAAACTATCATTTATAGGCTGGAAGGTGCGATTAGCAATTACAACATAAACGCACTTAAATATGAAGTAGTAATGTGCGGTGACTGTGGTTTATTGAATGACACCAATTAGTTAAATAGGTTGTAATGACTTATGAGGGAGATTCCGGTCCAAAAAAGTCAGATGAATTATTGACGGGTGATTAGAGGAGAGTAATTAATTATTATAATAAATTAATTACAGATCTTCATCGTCATCTACAGAAGTTGAGGTTAAGAGGCCATTTTACTGGGAGTCGCCACCGAGGGACAGGGCCTAGAACAACCAATAAGTTCATCAACTAACATATTAGATTGAGCTTTTATGTCGGAATCCTTATCGGGTTTTATATCGATATTTATAGAAATTCCAATTGAAGTGATTAAACCCCAGAAAACCCGGGTTTATGTACTGGATGATTTTGAATAGGGGGTAAAACTGTGAACTGATAAGATTTCGGGGTAAAAGTGACGGGGTAAAAGTACCTGTACGATTCTAGGGTCGGCCTTACTGCCCTCGCGGAATTCGTCGAGAGTGAGTCGGTTATCGTGGTTCTTATCCATTTGATTGAAGATCTTATCGACGCGCTTTTGGGGCGTGTTCTCATCTTCCGCCACTCCCGCCTGACCTTGACCCTAATCCACAACAACAAACCAAATTTTAATTATTCATTAATATCAATTCATTCCATTGTCATCACGTCTCACTAGCTGTTATATATAACAGCAACGCAAGTTTTCGGTTTAAAAACCTTGAAAATAATTACTCTCTCCTCGAAATAACTCCCCCATATCATTATATCGTAGCTAATTAAGTAAGGTAAGATACTTTATGTTTTCGCTCATGGTGTCTCTGCATCTGCCGGTGCGACTACTCGAGAACCGTTCAATTTTGTTGTATTCGACACTAAATTACCCCCGTTGCCCGTGGATAGTGTGATCTATGGACAACCCCGCTTGCAAAACCCGAAGTGGTATATACAGAATGCATATTTGATGTGATTCTTATTCGAATCTATGATTCCTTAGAGATTTCAGTTCATTACCAAAAACGTGAATGAAGTAGAGTGGATTTTCGTTCAGATTCTCAATTCTCAATTCCTCGGCCCCGACGGCTCCATAAACAAAATTCCACCAAAAATAGAGCCAAAAAACTCCGTAAATTAGTTTAAGAGTTGTACAGGGAATATTATGGTTTATTGTCGGTGCAGGCCTTGAGAAGAAGAGGACCGTCAACTGATTATGAATTACATATTTTTTTTTTAAATAAATGAATTCAATTTCCTAAATAGATTTTCTTCCAAGGAAATGCTAATCTTTGTACAGTAAAACGGTTGTAATTCTCTGCCTTAAATACGAAAATGCGTATTGTTTTAATCTCAAAAACCGTTTCCCTCGAGCCTTGGCCAACGTTTCTTTGATTTGATATCCGATCAAACTATGAACAAATTACAAACAGACGTGTTGATTCCTAACAATCCGATTTGTTCAGATCATTATCCAGTTAAACATCAAATTTCCAAAGTTCCCCTTAAAAGGACGGTTTTGTTTTAAGACAAAAGCCCCCTGATTGATTGAAGAAAACTCAAGTTTCATGACTTTAGTTGAGCATACGTGCAATTTAAAACATTTAAATGGTACCTCTTATCCCTTGGATGTTATAGGGAGTCGGAGTATAAAATGATAGAAGTTATTTTAGGTGGAAACAGGATGGGAAATTGGATTTGTGTAAGTCAGTGGTCCGTTAAATTGAAGTTTGGGGAACATCTTGAGGGTAGGGAATCTAGGGACTTAAAACGGGGCTAAAAATCGGGACTTTTGCTAAATTTTCAATTCCAGCATTTTATGCCTCATTTTGCGGTTTGGGAGACAGACGGTTGCACACGACCTTCAGGACGATTGCCACCTCTGGCACGTCCTACCATTACGGACACTACTACATGACGAGTTGTCCATCAACAACGTTCCTATACGTCTTTAGCATTAGTCTTATTGCATAAAGGACCGGGGATAAGATGAACACTTTGGATACTCTAAAAAACTGACAGCAAAAACAGCACCCCGGAATTAATCGTTAACCCCGGCCTAGAGATTTTGATTATTTTTTAGGAATGTTTCTGGTGTTTAAGTTTAATGGTACTGTAGACCCGAGACCTTTGACCTACAAGGTCTTCAAGCGCTGAATATGAGCCCAAACCCGAGTACGCGCTTCCTGAATGATCCTATATAAATTGCTCATTTTCTTGTTACAGGGTTAACCAACCCCGGGATCCCAAAGGCCAAAACTCATTCACGTTGGATTATTTGATCTGGTGACAGTTAGCAAATGTCGGATTTGAAAAATACTACGTTGGGCTCACGATCACGGAACATGTTAAAAAAACTAGTCTCACTTTGCCCCATGACCCAAACCTCGTTTCTGAACAGTCCTTTTGACTCAAATCCCTAAGTCCCTAAACCCTATGCAGTTCTAGCAAGCTTTAACCATTTGTCCCGGACCAAGTTTCGGGACAGAAAGTGCATCGAGGAATCAAGGAGTTGTGTTCATGGACCATGGACCAGGAAAATAAGGTCCCAAGGCAATTCTGTCTCAGACAGCCCACAAAAGCTCTGACTTATGTAAGGAGTTACAGAGGTCCCAGGGAACCTGTTCTAGGGTCATTCCGTCAAATGACCAAATTCCAAAGGTTTTTGACCTTTTGACCTTTAGACCCTCTTCCGAGATTAAGAAGCCCGGGACCTGTGAACCCTGCTCAATAACTAGAAAATGCAACAATTTGTATACAATTCGAAACGTGTGTCTTTTTCCAGAGGACAATTTCCATTCCTCTTTTGCGGGACACGTATCAATAGTAATAACAACTATTGAACATTGAACATACAGATTGCCTTGCTTTCTCCGTCAGGAATAGGATTTTTTTATATTTTTTTCAAGTCGGAGGTAAAAAATTCCCAATTTGCAGGATAGATTCGGATTTAGAAGAAATAAATAAAAAGGAGAAAGCGTATCCATAAATACTTGATACGAGTGTCTGAAATGATAAATTGGAGCTGGGAATATATAGGCTTTATAAATTTTAGATGAAGTATAAAAATGAGACTTGGAAATATGAATGAATCATGACAAGCTTATCTAAATATTCTCGATTCTTATTTCCAGTCTTGTGGAATCAAGGGAAAGTTAAGCGGTTTTTGTATAAACGGTTTGGAAGCAAGTACGTATCTTATAAGATATGACTATATGCTGCGCTCAATGTTGTCAATTATAGTTCACTATTCCATTTCGCTGACGTTAAATGTTTTTTTTATTGTTGTATTGAAATAAAGTAATGTTTAAAACCTCAATTTTGAACTTGATTTCATGAAAAACAAATCAGTACAGGCTCTGTTCAAAACGGGCAGTGCGCATGACGGCTTTTGTGGTCTTAAAACCGTTCGAATTTGAAGACTGCCGCCATCCAGAAAAAGCCACTAGAATAACTATACACCCAATCTACATTGATTTTTGGGTTCCAAAGAGATAACTCTAGTTATGGGGACTTATTTTAAGATTTATTTAGGACAGCAGTTATTTATTTAAAAGTGGCGAAGTTTAAACTGTGCCTGTAACAGTGACAGTACACTACATTTGTTCTAATAATATAGATCGGGGTATTTGGGTTGATTGGTATGTAGAGATAGTTCCACACAATGCTACTACACTCTCCGAATTTCAAATCAAGTCCGAAAGAACCCAGTTTTTTATCCTCTTCTCCAAGCCTTTTCTATCCGGTATACCGATTTTAATACCGATTTTTTTCCTTCAGCATTTCCTGTTTAATATTCTTTATTATTAGCCTTCAGCTTTCAGGAACTTTATTTGGAATATTAAATACGTGGATAGAAAAGGGAGGAAATATTGATAAAAATGCTTAAAATCGGGGAATAATTATTTTCGACTCTTCGAGGCTAAACTGGATGACTGACTCGTCTGTGTAAACAGATCGGAAGTCTTGAAAGTTTTAGGCTCGAATCCTTGACCTACATACCTTATTCTGAAATAGCATCTTATTGCCATTTATCGTTCAGGGTGTTCCCTTTAGTCTATTCTAGCTATAAGGAATGGGTAAGTAAATAATTTGGAAATGTTTTGCTAGAAATCTCAAATTGAGGTTTTAGCATTTGGTTGAAAAATTAAAAAATTTTCTGGCTCTATTTTGGTTCCAGGCGAACGAAATGAAGGATACATTTGCAAATCTACCATAAATAGATGGGTTATCGACGATTCTGTAGTAATAAACGCGTAAGATTTCTATTTAAGGGTTAGTTGGATTTCAAAATCCCATCTAGCGGATGTGGGAGAAAAGTATTTAAATAATTTAAAATTCCCGGTTTAATTATAGCGTGGAAACACATTTCTCTATGATTGGGGCATTGTAAGAACAATTACAATGTTACTGTAACTGAAACTCACAACCTTTACATTTAAAACTCATATTATGTTTTGTTGAGTTTTAAAAAGACTTCATTTTAAAAAGAGTGGAGATTTTTTTTAGGAGAGACGATTTACTGAACCGAGAAATAGTTTATGGACAAATCAGGTCCGTGTTTCCTCAATTTGATCACGTACTCATCATCCATTCTTACTTCTTATATTATTCCAAAAATAATACAAATAAATCATCTCTCTCTTCCCACCTGAATCACAATGATTTTTCCTACGTGCCACTTCCCTGGCCAACTATTTCCATTGACAGGGGATGGATCGCCGACGGAGATTTCGACCAGGAATACAGAGGCTGATGTTTTATTTTGGGACTTTATTTCTTCATCTTACCCCATCATGTAGTGAGTAGGTAAAATAAGTTCAGAGTTGTAAATAAATTCGGACAGAATGTTAAGGATGAATTGCTCTCGGCGATAGAATGTCAACACCGAAATTGTCTATCATAACTTGCATCAAAATATCATTTACCGTAAATAACTGAAATAAGTCCCCCCCTAAAAGGGTATGATGGTGAATGGGGAAGTTATTTCGGGGGGGGGCACTTATTTCGGATTTGTGAAATTCAAAATGTCTATGTCTTGCTTCGGGGCATTCCAACTCAAATTCTCGCGTTTCCCCATTAACTTGTCACTTATGAACAAAGTTCCCTGTCTCCTCAATCCTCGTTTTACACACCTGCAAATCCGAATTTTTGCCATTTTTTTTGTTTTCTGTATGGAAATTGCGAAATGTGCTTACTACGTCTGTTCAAATAATAATAAATATGTACTTCTGACATTCAGGTTTTTTTAATTCAGCTGTCAACTGTCAACTCACCCGTACTTGTTTCTGTATTGAGAGAGAAAGCTATCTAATGAGAATTGATGGGATTATTTAATATTTTAAACGTTTTGGAAAAAAATTATAATTGTTTGGTTGTTGTAAGGACTTGATTTAGGACTTTTAAAGTGAGGTAAAACATCCGGGGATTTTATGGAATAAATAGTTGTAAGATTCTGGCCAAGCTTTCTTGAAGACGTTCTTATCGGGTATTGAAGTCCTGACAGATTACAGGATTTCGTGCCATCGTATTTATTTTTCCTTGTCATTTCACCACCACCAATTGACGAAATCCGAAATTGACTGGTTTTAGCCAATGGTTTTAACCGGATTATTTGGCAGGTTGGGTTGGACGAAGTGAATCGAATAAGAGGGACATTTTTATCAACGAAATTCCAGAGATTTCCTCTATTTTATTTCCTTTCAAAATTAAAGTCAAGTTTTGAACGTTTTCGAGTATAATAGGACCGGTACCCCAAGATTTTATTCTTGGAAACAATATTCGGAATCTGTTCGTTTAATTCGCTTGAAATTACGACAAACTTTTTGTGACGAGTTATGCGAGTGCGTTAATTTTAACGGTTAAAATGGACTTTAAACCATTTAAGAGTTATTAAATGCATCCAAGCCCGTTCGATTTTGTCCCAATGACATAACTATTTTTTGTACAGAATTAGGCCCCTCATGTCTTATGATGTTAAATTTCTGACAAACCTCTTTCAATGTCCATATTTTAAGAACTGAATATTTAAATTTTTATTAAATAAAACAGAGGCTGATCTATTGAACCGGATGCGGATAAAACGTGAAACCTGGGATTTGGGTTTAGATTTGAGGGTTTTAGGATTTAGGCGAAAGGGAGATAAAGGGCTGGGCTGGGCTTGAATTGTAATTGATTTTTTTTGCTTAATTGAAATATTTGCATTTAGATTAGATTTCTTTTTTATTCCAACAGAAAACTGTTGCTTCTTTCAAGACGTTCTCAAAACTACAAATTCCATTTCCAGACTTGACAAAAAGGGTAAAAAGCCTTCGGTTTTAAATGAAATATTTAATTAATATTTTAAACAAATATTATTCCGAAATATCAGCTACAGAGCAGTTTTATAATTTTCAATTAGGTGTTTAAAAGGTGATGTTTTAGGTAAAATCCCAGGGTCTTACCGAACATCGAAACCTTAGATTTAGAGACGTGCAAATTACATCGTTTTACAGTCCCAAAAACCCCTTCTATTCCAGAACCCTGGCAAATGCTAAAAATTTATACAACTATCTTTCACTGATATCAAGGAAGCCAAAAACCCCGTTTTTTTCGAACACTGAAAAAATACTAAAAATAAAAGCCCTCGTTTTAGCTCGCTAATCTCTGCAATTCGTTTTAAAATGACTGCGACAGAATCGAGTGAAATAATTGCACAAGATCGATAGGAACTGAACCTGGACTTGAAGTTGAAGTGTTGGATTTAACGACTTGTCATAAAACGAGATTGAAAACAAAGACGACGAACCTCGACTAAAATAATACTTCTTTTATAGGCGATTATTATTTAATCTTCGTCATATCAAATCCATTCCTTCAATTTTCTTTTATACCGAAAAATCAGGGATAAGACCGATTTTTCTTGAAATTACTAAACCGTAATTAAAAAAAAAAAACCCAAAAGGGAAAAGTGTTTCTAGGGGAGGGTGCACCAAAAAGAATAAAACAAGATTGTCTTAATTTTCTAGTTACGATTTAAATTCTAGTATGTAATTTTAATAAATGTGTCCATTTCAAATTATAACAATACAGACGACCCGGCCGGCAGAAGGGTAAGATAAATAGGGGAAAAGAAAATCAAATCAAATCAATCGATCAAATCAAAGGGTGGACAGATAAGCTAGACCGTTATGAAAAGTTTCTATTTTTAAATATTAGTAACTTCATATACTATGACACATAACATAGAATATAACATAATATACTCCATAGTTTTGGAAATATGAGAATTATTGATGAACTTGTTAAATGTGACGGTAAATGACGTTACACATGTTTGGACGTTAGTATCGAAGTTTCACCTGTTTTCGATGTGCATTTGCAACAGTTTATTAAAGGGAGGCAACCGAATGTTTGTCTCTAACTTAAGAACAGTTTCGCCAATATTTGTAAATATTTTTTGGGGAAACATTTTATGACCTTCTTGCTAAATAGAATTTCTATCTAGGACATTGTAGATCAAATATCAACATAGATTGTACAGAGACATTATAAGGTTCATTATTCAGTTACGTATAGGATGGTACTCTTTGGTTGGGACATGTGAAACTTTTTTAATAGAAATTAATTTATTAGGACAAAATTTACGATATTACGACTTTCCGGCGGAAGTTAAGTAGTTGGGATGGCTACTTGTGTCGAAGGGTAAGAGCAAAGAGGGTATGGTCAGAGATCACGCTTTTTCAATAATGCCTTACATAGTTTAATAGACGTGCTATGGAACGATGTATCAAAATTAGGTCTATGATTAGAGAAATACAAAATTTTGTATGAAAACGTCATTAACGTGTAAGGTAACATTTTTAAATGTTATTTGATGTCCGGTTACGTTCGGGTGTTCTTTTAAGATGCGCGTTTACCTATATAATCAGAACGTTGATATATCACAGATCACTGTAAATTATTATTATACTTCCTTTATTGAGATTTGTATCTAGGAATTATAGAAATGAACGATTTAACATGGGTTAATACGAAAAAGGATAATTCGAGACAAATCCAATCCTAAATATAGAAGATTAAACTTATTATTATTAAACTGATTTTAAACAGAATTTTTTTTGTGATTTCTGTGACTTATTATTTTCCAAACATTACTAAATATCGTATTTAAGCTTTTTAACCGGCTTGAATTGAAAATAGTTACAATTACAAACAATACTAATTTATTATTCTTAATAAGTGCTATTTTAGAATCATACGTAACCATACTTAGTTATTAAATTTGTCCCTGCCGGCCGGGTCGTCGGTATTGTTATAATTTGAAATGGACACATTTATTAAAATTACATACTAGAATTTAAATCGTAACTAGAAAATTAAGACAATCTTGTTTTATTCTTTTTGGTGCATCCTCCCCTAGAAACACTTTTCCCTTTTGGGGGTTTTTTATTTTATTCTTTTTAGTGATTTGTTGTGAATTTTTTTTCAAAATTTCAAACACTTTTTGAACATGTTTAAAATGGATGTATAAGTATGGAAAAACCCAACTACCAAAACCTCAGAGTAAAATAACATAAGTCATTTCATTGTAGAAGATCATAGTTTCCAAATGACGTATCACAGTGTTTGTAATTGAACCTATTTAACACCCTCTTCCCGGTTAAGGGGGCATCAAACGGTTGGAGTAAGACGGTTGGAGTAAGGCTGATATCGGAGATTGTGGGAGAGCATACGGTAGGGCATATTGGAAAGCATTAATTCAGGGCATGTGGGAGATCATTAGTGGAGAGCATACGGGAGTTCATGTGGGAGAGCATTAGTGGAGGACATGCAGGAGGGCATGTGGAAGACATCCGGGAGAACATGCATGAAAAAAAATGTATTTTATGATCATTAAACCACATATTGAAATATATCCATCAATAGTTCTAAACCAGTTGATCCAATTTGCATTATAGACCAACAGATATATATAGAACACATTCTTAGTTTTTAACACTAATTATATCACTGGATATGCTTCATTTTAATTATGAAATTGGAAATTTAAAATAAAATTTCATGCTAAAAATTAAAACAAAAACAGCTCACTGTTGCTTTTTGCCAAACACGGAATATACTAAATGATCGTTTCACAGAATTAAAATTTTAAAACTACTTAATCAAAAGATTTTACATTCAGTAAATCGCCTAGTTAAAATAAAGCATATATCATTTGGTATCATAAGTGTCAAACATTAAAAATATTTTGAATATAAATCGGTTGGTCTATAAAGCAAATTGGATCTGACATTTAGGGAGGAAGGAACTATTGAAGGATTGAATATATTTTAATATGTGGTTTAATGATCATCAAATAAAATTTTTCAGTGTTTTCTATGCGTGCTCTCCCGTATGCTCTTCCACATGCCTTCCTCTAATGCTCTCCCGCATGCCCTCCCGCATGCCATCCCGCATGTCCTCCACTAAGGCTTTCCCACGTATGCCATCCCTTATGCTCCCCAGCGTGCCCTCTACTAATTCTATCTCCCGAGTGCCCTCAATTATTGCTCTCCCACATGCCCCCCTTCATGTTCTCCCAAATGCCCTCCCGTATGCTCTCCCACATCACCGGGATCAACCTTACTCCAACCGCCTCAAATATCTTCAAATCATATACACCATGAATAGCTCTTGAAAATAGCTTTCCATCTTGGTATCAAACATGGTGGGTGTGAAACACTGTGTTACTGTATGACCAAATCCTGGATGCTCCTTACGCTTGAAAACATTTTGACCTACATTACTCCTGAACAAAGTTGACTTCCGTCTCAAGGACCGCAATGATTCCCCGAAATAAAAATTTAAAAAATTGAACCGTTCGCAAAATATGTTCTTTCCAGACAGATAGACGAACGAATAATTCATTCGCATAATATATGCAACATTATAGTTACTAAAGATAATTTATGGTTTCATCTAATTTCACAATAATCATCGTTTGCTTTCTAATTCCATCAAATTATAGTATTTTATTTTAAAGTTGTAGAATATAAAGTCAATGATATGCCAAGATTGCTTGCCAACGGACGTTAAAACTGCGTTGTCAAGGAATCTTAATGTGACCATGCAACCTTATGTAATGTTTAAAACCCCATACTAAAAATGCCATAAACCGGATGCATTTAAAAATTGATGTATCAGTTAGTTCTTAATCGAATTTAAAAATGTTAAGTTTATAAATTGCAAAATTAAATTGCCTACAATAATTTCAATTTTGTAGCAGTCTAGTCAAATTACAAATAGGGTTAAGAACGATTTTAAAATTAAAAATCGAGTTTTAAGCATGAAGGAATGATCCTTTTTCAATTCTGACCCCCGCGCCCCACAACTACTCGTGATTTATCGATCGATGAAAAAAACCACGAGAGTCTATGTCAAAAGGTCACGGCTGAAGGTCGTTTGACATATTTCAAAAGTAGGTGCGAATGCATATCTAGCGTTCGCGAAAACCATCGTTGCTATGGTTTTTTATCGCCTCCCCTAGAAAAAAAAATAGGAAAAATAACACTGACGCAGCGGCAGAAATCGTTTTATGGGAATAGGTTGTCTGTCCGTCCGTAAACGTTCAAATTCAAATGTTTCGGTTTCGAAGCAGTGAGTGGTGACATCAGTTTAAACATGAAATATGACTCCTCGTTATTTTTTTATTAATTATTTTTTTTCTGAATTCAATTTTTAATTACCTTGTTCATTAGTTTTGTAGGTATATGTTTTGTTACGTTTAAAGTGCCTCGGTTCCTAATTAATGAGTAGACGTAATTTAAATTTCTGCATGAAGGGAATCAATCCAATCCATCAAGATGGACCAATTAAGTGGTATGTTCCCTATAAGCCTCTCTGGAGTCTGCAAATCCTAAAGTAATAACTTAGCAAGTCTAGAAGTTACTTAAAATTAATATTACAAATTGGCCAGACCTGCAAAATTTAGACTCAAGTTAGGGGTTAGTATTCTTATCCATACTTCTGTCTATATTTGGACAAAGTTGGAGGATTTTGAATATTGTCTCGGCATTTTTTAAACCAATGTCAAAGTTAAAACATAAATCATAAGACCTGTAACATATACTGCTAACGAAGAAATAATAAATAATAATATCCCTGAATAAAGGACTATAATTCTAAGTTGAGGCAAAGAGTACATGGTGTTCGCCATGGTAACGGTTTCACCTTAGTATGCATTCACCCCCCCCCCCTGGAAATCTTTAGTCAGACCTACAGCCTTAGGGGTGCATTGTATCGAAAAAATGCAAAGAATAAAAAAGGTGGAAAATTCAATTTGCCAGTGCCGTTTGATCTCAAATTTATATTTTTTTAAATTTAAACATGCTAAACCATATAAGACTAAATTTTAAATCGCCGTTTTTTGGCCAAATCACTATGTTCGGACCAATAGCACAACTTTTTATTAATTCTCGCATATTAAAAACTATACAATTTTTTTATTTCAAAACAATCGGTTTAAAACTGACCAAGATATGCATGTTCAAAGTTTCCTTATAGGCAATATCATGTAACTGCTATATCATATAGCTGTCGTTATAGTACCGGATATTAGTATATATGAACGATGAACCTGGTATCACTCATATATGCCCAGACACTGTACCAAGTACTTATCAAAGCTCCTAAAAGAGAGACCCTATCCCCTTAGAATCCTGCAGTTGCAGGCGTTGAGCGTTGTGACTTAAAGCGATTGCTTTTAAGTGATAATAACCGAAAAACTAAAAATGTCAGAACTAAAGCTTCCGAATATTATACCTACAACTACAAATGATTAATGAGGGGGGTTTAGGAAGGTAATTGGGGCAATTGAACGATTTTTAACTTCGGTCATTAGGCTCTTAATATGTATCACAAATGTCAATACTAGAGCATGTACTCTTTATAAATACCTTAAATACCTTAAAAAGGTTATTGGGATGAAATCCACACATATATATATATTATATTCTATAAATCTAACACATGCATCTTCTACCTATCTAACTCATATATACATCCTATACTCAAACACATACGGGACCTCCCCCACCACCACTCACACCGGGGGTGTGCCCGCGCCAAATGGGACAATCTGAGATTTCAATGTTAAATGACTCCCACATGCCTGGGACACCCCCAATAGACACCGGACCACCCCCACTCAATGGGGCAACTTGAGATTTCAATGTTAAATGACTCACATGCCTGAGACACCCCCAATAGACACCGGACCACCCCCACTCAATGGGGCAACTTGAGATTTCAATGTTAAATGACTCCCACATGCCTGGGACACCCCCAATAGACACCGGACCACCCCCACTCAATGGGGCAACTTGAGATTTCAATGTTATATGACTCCCACTCCTTGCCAGGAGTGAGATAGCTCTTCTGTGAAGCAACGATACAATCCAATCAGATAACCCCTTTCTATCTTGCATAGCTAGGTATCCCATCCCTACCTACATGGCATAGCTCGGTATCCTACCCCCACCTACCTTGCATAGCTTGGTATTAGACCCTAACCCTATCTTCCTAACCCGAATACTATTGGCGCCCACCGGTGGGGCCACTACCGGGGACAGGAAAAGGGGGCGTTCAATGCTACACTATCCAGTGTACGGGGCGGAAATGACCAAAATTGAACAACAATCCAATGTTACACAAATAAACGTGTCAAATACCTTAAAACGGGAAAAACTTGTGCAAAACTGATTTTTAACCGGTTTTTGGGTTAGTATTTGGAACATATCTCAAGAACGCTTCGGAGTTACAAAAATCTTTTGCAAGGGTTTATTGTGTATGTCTTTAAATAAAAGGCCCCTGTATTTGGATACTTTTACATAGCGGGTACATATACCCTTCAAATTGAAATAAAATGCTTTGTAAAGTTGCTGATGCCAATAAATAACTGCTAACGGGTTATTCGATAAGCCCCTTTCACTTAAAACAATTAAATAAACTACAGCTAAAAAGAGACTTCTAAGTTGAGTCGCTCTCAAAAGAAGAAAACAAGAATAACCTTCAAGTTTTTAAAATACTTCTGTTTTTGAAACTACATTTGCCTCAATATGGGCCTCAATCCAGGAGAAGAAATTGTAAATACCTTAAAATAACAAACCGCTAAAATGCACATCGAGAAAGGGTGAAACTCCATGACGCAAGCGGTCAAATAACATTTACCCTCGCTATCCAACACGTAATATAGTTTTGTACAAGAATCTAAGATTTTTCCAGCCATAGAGTAAATTCGTACATATAGTCGACGTGCTAGACAACGTTCGTCGTGCCGGTGGCGACGGACCAGAATTACCCATTACTACTACTTTTTAACAACTAATCATGTGATTGGATGTAATCTACCATTCTTGTAAGTGAATCCCTAAAAATAAATAAATAAATAACATGGTGATGGCGGTTTTTCAACACTGGTAAATTGCCAAAACGCAGAGGGTGTGACCGATATGACCCAACTTCGAACTGAACGTGAGTTAGTACCCGTAGATTACATATTCAAATAAAAATTAACAAATTGAACCGTTCCCTAGTCAGAGAACGAACTGACGTACACAAGTCAAACCATAAAAGGGTTTTACCTTTTAATAAACCGATGTAACGGGTGTAATCACGTGTTGAAAACATCGTGTTTCGCACCATGGTGTCAGTGGAAGTGGTCTCAAATATATTTCAAATATGTTCTATAACTAACGAGAATCGTTTAAGGCGCATATCACCATTTCCTCCAAAAAGCCCGGGTTTTATACAGATACAGTTTTGTATACTGCGCAGCTACCAACCTACGGTTTAATTCAAAAACCTATCGAAGCGACTATTAAAGGGCCCTTTGGCTTTCAAAAATACCCCCTAACCCTTTATACCGTTAACTTTGTATTTATTTTAAACCCGTTCCTTTGGCAAAACCTTTGGATGACCCGTACGAGTCAACCTATCAACCAATTTGTACCATCCTCTAACTTGGCCTGGCAGTAATCGTCGCGACTCGCGACATGAAATACGGACAGACAGCAGCATCCACATAAGCCCTAACCAAAGGGCTAAAACTAAAGCCTTTTTTCCGATTTTATCCAAAAGTAAATATGAAATTAACATGTTGGAGCAGCAAAATAACAGTGCGATAGATCTATCGTTCTGTTATTGATCGCTTACTTCGTTGCCTTATACAAAAAAGTATAACAAGATATTCAAAAGATTATCCTACTAATGGAGTCCGCCACTCATAAAATAAACCTAGAAAATGTTTTTTCAAAATGAAATAATTAAATGTAACCGAATTCTACTAACACTACAATATATTCAGCCTTTCTATAAGGGTGTAGCTCATTAACTCATCATCGATTTTTTCGAATCTATTGGGTATGACGATGTACGCTATTTCAATCTTTTGGAGATAAGGACAATGAAAAAATCAATTTAGGTAGTCTTATCTGAGTTTTTCAATTTCTCACCTCTCTAGTGCTGATGATGCATTAAACCATACGATAGAGCGAAATACAGGATGTTCAGTCACAAAATTAGATTAGTAGTTTTTGAGAAATTCAGTTTTAAGACCGTTTTGGCATGTATCTCAGGGTAATTATGATTATCGTGTTCGTATTGGATTTGCATAAATATTTCAATGAATATGTAATTAATTAATTATTAAAGACCCACTATGATCATTTCCCGTGTTTTCCTCACTACCTAAACATATCAATTTTTACTATTTAAACCATGTTTGGCTGAAATATTTCAAATTCATTATTATAAAATGTCTAGTCTGTCTTTATCACTTGAATAACAAGACGATGATATTCTATAAAATCTAAGAGTTAGGTACATTTTAAAGTAGTACGAGAGAGAGAGGGCCATATTGAGGCAAATGTAGTTTCAAAAACAGAAGTATTTTAAAAACTTGAAGGTTATTCTTGTTTTCTTCTTTTGAGAGCGACTCAACTTAGAAGTCTCTTTTTAGCTGTAGTTTATTATTAGACCTTTCATCTTTCCTTTGAGGTGCAATTCACGGGCTAATCTAATTAGTCTCCAGTTAATTGAAATTAAGGACTATACAAAAACCTGGCCTTAATTGTAAATCGCTTCCGCATTCCAAATTCCAACCCTTCTATCTTCAAACTTAAATAAAGTTTACCGTCGGTACAAATAGATTATGTATTCGTGTCGATAAACAGTTGAAATGGTTGTTTTAAATGCCAGATCGTTTAAATTTTAAAGATCTATACCCTAGCAAGCGCAAAAAAACGAAGTATAGAGCCGGATAATTTAGTTTGGGACAAAATTGTGGTTGAATAGCAAAAATGATAATAGCTTATTGTTAGTATAATTATGTCTCTGGATGTAGGTAATTATCTGAACCTCATAAAATAACGTCCGAACGCCATTTCTTAATCGAAGTGTTTCATTATCCTAATACTTCAGTTGCAGTAATTTTCTGGATTCCGATTATTTTTCGTTGACACAAGTCCAGAAAATAGCTGTTCTAGAAATAGAAGACGTGGAGGCTGTCGGATTTTTTCGACAGGCCAATTTGTCGAAAATAAATGAGAAAATCTGCTATTAAGCGTCAGTGCCGGAAATCAATGGATTTGCAGAAGGACTCCGCCACATGTTCCAGTCCTCGTAACCAAAATCAATTTAAAACCGTGTGTTGCATTGAAGAAGCTTCTGCCATTCAATCCCCGATCTAATAACACGCAGGCACTTACAATGGACATCCAGAGGGTGTATAACCTCGATTTTAATTGACTTGATCAGAATTCAGACACCACCAAAATTGTACTTTGATTGTGCATAGGCTATTTTCATATACAGGGTGAACTCTTAAAAACTACTGGACTGACAATGAGTTTTTTAAAGTTTGGGTTTTTAATAGGAGGAGCTTTTAAACACCGGGACAGAATTACCCTGTATATCGTTAAAGTTCGGTTAATTAGAAGTACCATACAAACCTGTATAAGTCCTCTGATATTACTCCTCTTTAAAATTAAAATCAGTGAAAATAGGGTTTCTATTTCAAAGTTTATTGGGTTATTTATTACAGCATTGGAATTTTAAACAAATTACCCCCCCCCCCCCCTTAAATAAATGCCCCCTATCACCACCTCGGGACTCAAACCCTTGTGTAACAATTAGTGTATTAAATGGAATGTCGAGGGAAGTGTCTTTTGAAAGTGACAAGAATGAAAGGTTGACATTGGACAGATCCGGTCCTTGAATTATTCCACAGACCGGGTGTCCCAACTTGCCCCTTGAATCCCATATAATTTAAAGAGTGCTATATATAGAGTTTTTGAGTCTGGAGTGGGTGTGGGTGTGTTTCAGTATTTGAAGATTGTAGATGGGGATTTGATCAAACTAAAAGGGTTTTCTGGGATCGTGGAAATGTCATGTCTTCAATAAAATGCCTATTAGATTCCATTATCGCAATCCCAACCTTTGGATACCGACTAAGGGTTCTTCATAAACAGTTTTATCAAGGGATATTGAGACTCAATTAGGTATCTTAAGGTCGGACTGACAAGGAAACCTTTTCTGGTGTATAGCCCGAGTCAAACTTAAAAAATTAATCTCTAACATTTAGACTGGGGACCGCGTCACCTGACCCCGTGTTTGTCCCAGTCAGAGTTAAAGCTTGGTAAACTTAAAAACTATAACTTGAAATTTCTTGTCTCAAAATCCTGTACAATTTTTCCGAAAAATCCTAAAAATAGGAGCCTTGGTTGTACCATACAGTCTATTGCAAAGTTTGAACAGTACTTATGGATGGTCCCAAGGACCTTGTAATTTATCTCGATTTATTTGGAAACGAAAGAATATCTCGATTTCACTAACCTAGCTCAAACTGGGAGACCCATTTCCTCCTAATAAATCCTTCAGAAACATGGACACTGTTCTTTATAAGCGTATCTGCTTTGAATTTATATATACCATCTTGACCAATGATCTATGCCCCGACCAACGCAACGAATTCTAATTTCGACAGATCGGACCCGAAAGACATTTTGGAAAAATGCATTTTAATCAATGTCTGCCTCGCTAGAATGTCAAAAAACCATCATAACCTTTACAACGCCTACATTTTCAATTGAAGCAGAAAATATCATGATACTACATATCTCACTTTGCCCCAATCATTGAGTGAAATCGCATAGCTTTTACTAGTATATAGTATTCCAACCACCTCGTTTAAGTCTATCTCCGGATGTTTAAAGTTTGAGAAACCGTATAAATTAAACACAACATCTCTTAAATACACTTGTACAAATCGCTCAAAGAGTTCATATCTAAACGTTGCGGGTTTTTTGGTAGCCCAAAAAAGACAAAAACCCGGTCTTTAATATTATAGTTCCAAATTGAGGTTTATAACTAAACTGTATAATTGACCCCGTCTTATATATATTAGGCGTCTGCTATTGCCAACCGGTTTTTTGTCAGCCGAAATCGGAGTTGTAAAATGGAGACGGAAGTTGGTAGTTGGCAGTGTGGACAGTCGGCCGTCTCTGCATTGCGTAGTTTTCATACCGAATTCTCAGTTTTAGAATCGCCAGGGGACATATTACCCCGACAGTTCGGCATCAGTATGTATCACAGTATTTTTATCAATACAATTTAACAATTTTAAAGTGTTATGTTATGCATAAAAAAACTGTTCGTAGAGTTTGGAGTTACTCGGATTAAGTTACCGCCTTGTATTAATCGTTAAAACCACAAATTCATATAAGCGTCGGAAATCTCGAAAACACCTCAATTTACCCGATTTTTGGGGTTTATTTAAGAAAACGCTTCTAGGTCCAGTATGTTTGACGGCATAAAACGCAAACTACTATACAAAATGATGGCATATATTGCAAAGTTACAAAGTAATGACACAAATATGTTAATTACTGGATCATGGAACATGCAATCAATTGGTAATGATGATAATTTGAGGTAGATTTCAATTTAAAGAATGCATAACATTAAAAAAAGTTTTTCCACTTCAATAAATTATTTCTATACAAGACAAGCCGGCTTTCCAAACCATTTTCATAGCATTTTTAAGAATATTTTTAGCAATAACTGACAATGTAATTGTTGGACGAAATTTCCGAAAAATAGCTCTACTTCTACAAAACCATCCCATCTAATTTTATTTTTAAAACGTCCCTGCTCTTAAACTGGCATTTATTGCGTTTTAAAAGGTTTTGTTTGTGAACAACCCCGTGGAGAAAGTCTAAATAAATAAGAGATCAAAAGGCTCTTTAGGTCCCTTTCGAATTATACAGAGATTAAGCCTTAAGATCTAATTTTGTAATGTAAATGAAGTTGTCGGGATAATTTTTATTAGAACTGGAGAAATAAGGCTTCTTATTATACCAACAAAGCCGACTTCAAAATACTCACAAAGGGATCATAAAAAGCGATGAACTTTTTTAATGTCTTAATTCCTCTTTACATTTAGCACATCTTTCGATTAACTGAGCAGAAACTGCAGTGCCCAATCATTATTACACAAGTCCCTTAGCAGAAATATAAACTGTTTTTGGTAAAGTCCCAGTGCTCGTTGACTCGCCGGGTAAAAATCCTTTCGCCCCCTATGTTACAGACTATAATATAATTTAACCTGGCGAGACAAAGAATACAAGGACCGTACGGAGTCTCTAAAGGTCACAAAAACTCCCGGAATTTGGGGTTTATCTCTAGAGCTGCATCCAGGTTACAAAGCATGGAAGATAAGACCTCTTAAAATGGAAAAAAATAACGGACTGATTTTTACTCGGTTTTAAGAGGTTTTTATCAAAGACAGTTCGAACAGAACCAATTTGTAGGGCCATTTTTTGAACAATTAAACCAGTTGATGAGCTATGGATATGAAATTGGCTTGACTAATTCATAACCAGACGATGAGTTTAAATTTACTTAATCGTCATTGTTTCATTCAATTCACTGGAAATGCATTCATTTGAATGAATAGGTTTAATTTCTGAACAAGCCTTGGAAGTTTGGCATTGAGCAGAGGTCCTTATCCTCGAATTTAGGAAATGAACTTTTCGTAAGCCTTTTCTGTTCCTTAGACTCCAAAACACTTACAAGTTACGGGTCAAATAACTTGGAAAGTTGGAATAAAAAACTCTACAAATTCTCTTTTCTCCCTAGGACCATTTACAGCCTGGGTTTTCTCTAGTGTTTGAATAAGGCTTTATAGTCTAGAGGATCTGGTAATGTACAGCCAGGTTACAAAATACAGGGTGCGGGGAACCGGGTTTTTAGACTTGGACTGTTAGCCCCTAGTTTTGTTTTGCTGGATTGTTTTGTATCGTTGGTTTTTGAGGGTCAGGAGTTTTCGGAATGGTCAGAAAAAAGGGTTTGGAAAAATCTACGTTTATTATTGGGAATAACAATTGAATTGTATTCATTCCATGTTCTTCTTGATCGAGAACATTTTGTACTGCTGTAGTGCCTCAACGTCAGGAATGAGTTGATACGAATCTATTAAGTTGGATTCTATTTAAATATTTAAGATCCACTTTTGTTTTATACTATATAAATGAAGTAGTACTGAAACGAAGTAGCATTTGTATTATGACAATTTTTTCAGCTATTGCAAATGTCAGTCTGTTCCGGGGAGGATTTTTTGAATTTTTGCCCGCCCTCAATGCTACTTAAAGGGAGAAGGTACAAACCCGGGAAAAATCCTGTCCCTGAAGAGAATGACGTTAATAATACGAAATAAATTCGTAGGTATAACTTGGTTTAAGGTCTGATTGTTTTTAAATGAAAAAGCCGGTGTCCTTGTTCCCTGTCCTTAGATATAATGTGTTGTCGGAAACGGGGGTAGGGAAGGGGCAATTTGAAGTGTCGGGAAGAAAAGGCTTGAGAGTTGAGACTAGTATTTATTCAAAGTTGAAGTTGTATTTTAGGCCTCCTGGTCGCATGGGAAATATATCTCTCCAATTCCAACTCCGTCCTCAACTAAACCCAATATACAAATATTTGTTGCCATTCCTCGGGGGAAAACTCAACACTTTCTCACACAAGAATAATACAAGAAAATGTATAGACAAGCAAGGCAAGGGCCGTACGGAAATTAATTTATTCGCAACGAACTTTAAAAGAGTTATTAAACTGCATTAAAATAAAATTAAAGTCCAGTATAATAGTCTGAATGTATTGTTAAAGCCCCTGTGCTCCTTGACTCGCCGGGTAAAACTCGTTGCGTCATCAATAGAGATGTTAAAGCAATGGACTATTAGTATATAGGGTGTAGTTTTTCCCGGCGAATGAACTAGTTCAAGGACTTTAATTTAAAGAGTTAGGAATTTAAACAATCCCAGATTGAGTAGATTTCATCAATCCTTGACAAATTCCGTGAATATACTGAGACAGTCAGAAAATTTTTCAATATTCAGTAATCCAACAGGGAGTTGGAACGTGGGAAATCGGTTTTTATCAGGGTTTAAGGACTCATAGTGGATGTAATGTATAATTGCCAATTTTAACCACCTCATCCTAATTAACTACATTGGATTTTTGAATTATCATAAAAACATACAAAGAAATGATTACAAATTTTATCGCCAAAAGACTATAGATATACAGTCATCACGGATCACGAAAAAATCTTAACGTCAGTCGTTGCCTTTAGTTATTTTGAGGGCACCGATAAAACTGGATTTAGTACTAACGGCTCCGAAACCTTTAACTTAAAATTAGCATATTAGTAACACGGGTTAAAGGAATTTAATTTATTGTTCATCTGAATTAATGATTTGAAATGTCGAAATGTGTATTATCTAAAGAGAGGTGGAGGCTGAGACATAAAAAACGTGTTTCTGCTCGTGTTGAGGCTGAAGTGGTCCTTTCATCCAGAACATTAACTTTGTTTGTCATTTGAGACTGGAAAGTGAAGTTGGGTGCTGGAATTCAAGGCGGATCCGCTTTTAGTCCCAAAACTCCGAATTCGGGAATACCCGTCTCTCTACTTTCCAGAACTGGAACAACTAAAATTAGAGGAGACATGGAGGTAAGGGAGAACGTATATATAAGGAACAGTTTCTTCCTCAATTTCCATTACCATTACCTTCATCTCCCATTTCCACAAGAAATATATTTTAAGGGCCGGATTCCCATACCAAAAAATGTCCAAAGTGCAGGACATTCGGGGATTTTAGGCATTTTTTCGGATTCTAAACGGTGTATTAGCACGTACAATGTACTCAAGGAATTAATAGACCCTCCGGAATAAATCCTCAGTCCCCAATACAGGGTGTCCCTTCTACAGGTGCTTCCTTCCCTTATGCTCTTGAGCCGTGGTATGTAAATATAGTAAAACAAGGTCTAAAAGATAGGGTTTTTACAATTGATAATAATGATGTTCACTATGATTTACCGTGTGGTGTTCCTCAAGGATCGGCTTTAGGTCCATTATTATTTAGTCTATTTATTAATAATATTGATACTTGTATGGACAATCCCTACTCACTTTATGCTGATGATCTTGTCGCCTATAAAGCAGGTATAAATAGTGACGAATTAGTTAAAGATATGACTATACAGGTTAAAAAAATTAATGATTGGTGTAAAGTAAATGGCCTTTTGATTAACTTCGATAAAACGAAGTATATGGTTTTTCACAAAGAGAAAGATCTTACTGTTAGAAATGAAACTAATAGTGTTATTTTAGTGGATAATAATAGAATTGATAGAGTGTATGATTTTAAATATCTAGGTGTTATGTTTGAGCCTAACATGTCATTTATGAAGCATTCTGCACTTGTTCATTCCAAAGTCTCTCACAGGCTCAAATATCTTCAGGGCATCAAACGGTTCCTTGATCAAAATGTTATGTCTATTATGTTAAATGCCTATGTGCACTCTGTAATTGATTATGCTCTAGATATTTGGGCGGTTCAGACTGAGAATCATCTCAATCAGCTTCAAAGTAAGATAGATAGGTTTCTTGTTAGCTATCATCTACCTGTTTTGCTAAGGAAATCAAAGAGACAATATGATAAAGTTCGTGACTCGATTAATATTTATGATTTATGGAACAAGAGTAAGTTTATGTCTGTAATTGAAAGAATAGATTTTGTAATTTTAAAAAACATGTACAAAAAGTACAGGAGTAACAAGCTTGAACTTTCTCAGCACACTGTACAAAATTCCATGCCGCGTGTTATGGCAGTGTCATTTAAGAGTATTATATTTAAAAATTCTACTGTTTTTAAAAGTATTCAATTATGGAATAGTTTACCAAATGATTGGGTGCTCAACTCTTTCGGCTACGATAAATATAAAGAGCTAGTTAGGGAGTGGATTATAGCCAAACGAAATAATGAATTTGTTAACTGATTTTATTATTTGAAATGGAATGCTATTGGACTGGATTGTGTAATGACTATATGAATTTAACCGGACAAGTGTCACGGATGGAAGAACAGAATGTAAAATTTTGAATCTAATTGACACTTAAATAAAGTCTAAATCAAATCAAATCAAATCAGGTTAGCTAGTTAAAACTTATTGTATTCATTTCACAGAAATCGTAGGACTCGGCTGGGCCAAGATATTGTTAGTCAAGTTATGAAGCCTAAACTGGACCGAATAGTTACCGAATCTGAAAAAATCTGATTTGAAGTTCATGTGTCGTCTTTAAATTAAGCCATACATTTTTAAGTACTAGATTTTTAAGATAAGTTTTCCTACGCAGTGGACACTTAAACTTGATACAGATTCCTCCCCCGAAATAAATCCCCACCCTTCCTGAGAGTTTGAAAAATATCCATTGCTCCACATTTTCAAAGCCTAAATATTCACAGGTTTAAAATACGAAATATTGACATTGGACATAATGTAAGGCATAGTCAAATATTAAAGGTTCATGGAAGTTGGAATTGTCAAAGAATCTGTCCACGAGCTTCAAATAGTAATGTTTTTGTTAAAATATTAAACCCGGAATAAAGCTCCACTCCGAATCCAAACCCAGCAATTTTGTCTATTTCTTACATCTAAATACAAAAGAGTTTAAAAACGGGCGTCACAAAGGGGTGAACGTAGCTAACTAGAATTGCATAGTGTTGTAAAAGCGTGTAAAAGCTCAGTGGCTTATATAATATAATAGCCGGGTTCATAAATGATCATTACGGCCCCCTTATCTCTGTAAATGATCTCGGGAAGGAATTCGATGACCGAAATTCGGAAATAGTAGAAGAATTCCGGATTTTTCTCACGTCCAGCTCAACTACAAGTTTCATTACAAGGCCGTTTCAGCTCTCTCCTCAAATTTTTATCCTTTGATACCAGAAATATAATATCAGAATTTATTTACGTCCTAACAGTCCATTACTTTACCTTATATTTCTCCTCTACAAAAGTTTTGAAGGATCTTGTATATCCCCTGATCTCTAGTCCATTTGTTATAAAAGAGTTGTTGAAGCGTCGTAATAATCTACAATGAGTTCCGATCCCGTTAAAATCCGATCTTCTCGAATCTCGCAAAAAACATTGGCTTTAGACCCGAATTCGGAAAGTTAAGGCCTTCCTGGCGCCTCTAAGCCAACACCATTACATTTAAAAGATTTCTTATAGTGATATTTGCCGTATTTCCCGAAATAAAATCCCACCCTGTGGAACCTAGTAAGCAATAGATGGATTTATGATTTATTTCATGAATATGGGCTTCTTATTAAATTAATTTATTTAGCCTCCTCAAGCCTTTAAAACTGACTTCAATGACTTTGCCTCCTTTTTATTTGAACTGGCCTCCTGTTACTTAATATAATTGCTATTAAGTTTTCCTTCGAAATGACTCGAAAGGGCAGTGACGCAATATAATCTTGAACGTTATAGTGTCAACAAACAAGCAAAACGATCCTAAAGATAAGTTCCATAAGTACTGGAACGCTTACTCCGAAAGGTACAAAAAACGAGCCGCCTAATCGGATAGTTTTAACGTTAAAAAAATGAGGAAATCAGGCAAAGAAAATCAGACATGATTTGATTTACATTTTATCCTCTTGTTTTTAACTCTTTGCCAAAAAATTGAGAGTTAACTTGAGGGTTCTAGACAATGATGCTAGACTAGAACAACTGAACTGGGCCATTCTAAAATTACATGTCATTTTCTCTCAACGTGGTGATAAGCTCTGAAACCTTTATTTGACATCGAAATCCCTACTTAAATACTAAACTCACTTTCATATTTCCTATTGCAAAAAATTCTTTAAAACAAGCAAAATAATGTTATATTACAAAGGACTTGGTTCGGATTATCTATGACTCGACCCCCGGAAATTCTTAGAAGGGACCCCTACTGGGAACTGAATAGATGATCCTTCTAGAACTTGTAACTGATCCAAGAAACCCCGACCCGACATTTATATTATGTTCTATCAGTTTCAGCCATAATTTTTATTTGATTTAAAATATCTGTCCGATTTTCCCAGAATGATACTCATACTAAACCCTGAAATAACCGATGAAAATGAAATGTCACAAACAATATGGGAATGAAAATTAATTCTGGGATGTAAAAAAAAAATCTGACATTCTTTAATGCTTGACCCATCGACATTTTTCATACATATTCATCTGCAAGAGCGAGTAAGTAATTCGGCGTAGTTTTATTCACATGAGAAATTATAGGTTTACTCTACACATATATTATGCCTGCTATACACGGTTTTTGTGAATTTTGTGATTCATGCCAAAATGGTCCTTTGTGCCTTTTTGCTGAGAATGTTGCGTCCGGGGAGGAAGACCCCCTCTGACCTCAACCAGGGACTGGATACAAATTCTAAAGCAAAAATGACATCAAGAAAATGTGCAGATTTCGGAGAAAGCTGATTCCAAGTAACGGAAATATTTAAATACAATTCTACTTCCCGTTCTCAACTCTTTGGAATTTTTGAAAGGGAAAGTTATTCATCCTTGAATTTTGAATAGAATCCTGACTAATCCTGATTATATTTAATAGTATGCATATACTACTCCGATCTGATGAAAGTTAGGGAATTTAATCAGTTCATAAGCCATTTTTACGAGAATTTTAGGAATAGAAGCTTTCAAAACGTTAGTGGAATAAATCCCTAACCATGAAATGTTTTAAATACCCTCAAAATAGTACTTTTAAGTGTATGGTACAGTTTCCTTCAGATTTGAGATCTCTTAAATCTGGTCCGAGATAATTGTTGATCTTTTGTGGAATGACTTGGATTCAAGGCCTGACTGAAGGCGTTTCCCGATTCTTAAGATAATTCCTGAAGAGTTTCCGGATTTTTCAAAAAAGTTTTCCTCGTCGTTTAGAGCCTCTGTTTAGTACTTTAGCGTTTGAATGATAAAAATAAAGTTTTTGAGAAGGGTCGCTCACAAGTAAGTCACTGCGATTGGCTGATTTAAAACTGAAAAGTTTTGGGATGGAATATCTTTCTAATAATGTTAAACTGGCTAAAATACTGACTAAAACTGGTGAAATTATAAGAGCTAGGGGGTGGGGCTGTTATTTCGGGGGTCTTAACTCGCCATATCTCACAACTTCAGCGTCTATGAACAAGCCTTGAAATGTAACAATTGCTGCGTCATTTAAAACTGTGTCTTATATTTAACTCCCTCGGCTTGTTTTAGTTGTAGGTGAACGATGGACTAGATGGACCCAAACTTGGTCCAATGCAGGGAATATCGGAGAAGTAATTGAGAATTATTATGGAATTCTTGTCGAAGAACGTCAAGTCTCGTGGCGTTGCAGAATAAGAACCAGGAGATCGTGCAAATAAACTGAATCATCCATAATACTAAGTTCTAGAGCACGTGCTTCAGCCTTCCACTGCATGTCACCTAATACCGTTCCTATATAGAGAGTGCATAATAAATAGTAGATACTATACAGGTCAGATATGAGTATTCGTCGAATATGAATGCACCGGATATAGGGTTAAAAGTTATACCTGTTATAGAGTGAATGATCTCGATATTGGAGCATGAATTAGATTGGAAAAGTTTCCGGGCGCCCGGGCGCCCGAGGAAACACTTGAACTTCTTTCCAAAAGAGAACTTTCGCATAAAAGATCAAAAGTTTCATTCTTGAGACTAACAAATCCAGTTGAGATATTGTAGCTAGAGTACAGGAGACTATATCCTGCCCCTCGCATAATCCGAGCTGGAAATCAAATAAGCCGCTCTGAGGATATTGCATCCTTTGCATCTTTCTATCGCTGCATTTAGCTTTGCATTGGATTATGAAGTTTCGAATCGGTATAATTTGTGCGAGGACAAAAGACGACCTTTCAATGTTGAACAGTCGTATTCTGCAATGTTAAGCTATGCGAGCTAACGGTCCAAGAACGTAATAATGCTCTTGTAACATTGTTTCAAGCTAAACTTTCAAATTAAGCGCCAAACACTTTAACATGTATCGTATATGGTTCCTCATATAAGCCGCTAGGAATGAAATAGCACCTTAAGAAGCCTTATAATCGCTAGAGCCAAGCACGTCTTGTACGATAGCTGTTATTCCAAGTTTCGGTTTCGAATCACAATATAATGTGTTTGATTATTATTCTACGATCATTGTCCTCTACAAAGTCTATTCTGGTGTCAAGTTTAGAATATAATTCGATGCCGAAGGAGTTGTAATAAAGTTCTAAGGGCCTTTGTGCTAGGACTTACTTTGAGCAGAGTTTGGGATTCAAGGAACATGTCAACATTCACAACTTAAGAATGGAGCAATACATGACCAGTTCCACTAAAAACTTGCTGAATGAAACCACAACGGGACAACTTCTATTATTTTTTAAAATAGGAAATAGTAGTCCATTTTTAGATACACAGTAGAAGCGTATAGATTCTTATTCTTGGTATAAAAGAGCATTATAAATCTCCGATACAGCTTGTAAAGTTCTGACCACAGACCACCGACCAGACCACATAGGAGCCCCACGGAATATAGTACCACAAAGGGTATGACCACAGCTTTATAACAACAATAAGCCATGAGGGACAAGCAACCATCTATATAACTAACTTTTCAGGAGCTGGATAAAATTTTCACTTGCCTTTTTTAAACTTTTTTTCACTTTCTGAATGACTAGAATAATTTAACATTTAGGAGAATCTCAATTCGCCCCAACCATTGAGTAAAATCTCTCTATGTTATTAGCATCCGGGCTGTACCACAATCAGTCGGGTTGTATTTTAGGAGTTTTCATACGTCTTTCTAAACATTTGTGACAATCTCACTTTTCCCCAACCATTGAGTAAAATCTCCGTACGTTAATGGACATATCTTGACAGTTTCGCATCTCTCTCACGTCATAGTGGAGTTAACCTTTTTCGAATATGCAGACAGACAGACAGACTGAGTTGGAGCATAAATGATACCTCTCACTGACAATTACGCTTTATTTTAAGGGATTACGGAAGCGGTTAAATGAGATGAAAAAAACGGGCACTTACGACCATTTGGTAGATGGCTTCGACAATGTTGTACATCTCATCCCTCGTGATGAAGCCGTCATTGTCAACATCATAAAGTCGAAAGGCCCCTGCGGGTTTGAGAGAGAAAATAAAGAACTGGATATGGGAGTAAGTAGGGAAACTGATCGATATGAGGAGAATAGGTTGAGGAGGAAAACTGATCGATGAAAGATTATAATAAACGAAGGAGGACTCACAGTGCAACTTCTCGTCCAAGTTCCCTCGAGACGTTATTGACAGAGCTCTTATAAATTCCTCGAATTCTATGGATCCATCCTGCAAACAAACATACACAACGGGCCAAAGGATTACTACAGATTACATATGACAAACCTATTCATAAATTACGACAAAGGATTAGTCAAAAATTTAAACTATATTCAGAAAATTTATGAAATTTCATGAAATTTGCTCATCATTGTTGACAACTGAAAAAAATACTGACAACTGCTTTAAATTAAAAATAAGAATTTCAAATATTGATCTGAACTTTCAATCGACAAGAGTTTATGTCGAGAGTTGGAGAAGGGACGAATGGACGGACAGACAGAGCAAAACCTTAAAGGGGTTTCACTCTTTAATAAAAACTAAATCAAACGAAACATCTGAAGAATATGCGGTGGTTTATGAACGGTCCTTCCAACAATGGAACATTCCCAACCACCCAGCTGTACTAGGTCAAATATATTGTATGCGCCCATAGTTCACATATTAGAGTTTCATTATTTTAATTCCTCTTTCGAATGAGACTAGTTAAAACAATATTGGGGTGGTACAGTTGGGAATGTTCCCTTGTAAGTTAAGGAGTTAAAAATTTGCGAAATGCAAAAAACAGAGTGGAAAGAATTAAAAGTGAAGGGTGGCTTACGTTGTTTTCGTCAAATACTCGAAATACGAGGGAAGCGAATTTGCTGGGATCTCCTTGAGGGAAGAATTGCTTGTAGATTTTTATGAACCCCTGAAAATTATTAATTTCAACTATTAATTAAATATTAATTTAATGTCATAGCCGATCCATTCGTTAATGAACTAATTAGACCATTTTTAACCGACATTTTTTAATCATAAAGACCCTGATTCACGACACAGCTTGATTTAAAGTAATTTCATTTCAACTCATTGAAACTATGTGTACTTTGCGTTTATTTGATTTATTGTTTGAAGTAATTTTGAAAAAGTTGACGAGGGACTTGAAGGGTACTTGCAATGATTTCAAGTACTTTAAAGCCGCGTTCAAACCGCTTTTGACTTTGAAGTACCTTCGGGTCGTCTTCAAAGGGCTTTACTCTGCTTCAGAAACATAACGGCCTAACCCCAATCAATGTTAATGAAGTTGGACATTTTATAATATAATGGGGCAGTATAGCATTGAAAGGATATGAGATAGAATTACGGGAGATAGGGGCTTATACTGTGTTTTACGATAAACGTACAAAAATATTGGAATTTGACAAAAGCAGCCATCTCCAGAAATCTGACCTTTAAACCACGAACACAAGATATGCAACTTACCCCGAAGTTATTAAACTACAAGTAAATCAGCATAACGAACGTAAGGAAATTGCGGGGTAAAACTAGTGACCATTTTTTACCCCGTAGCCCATTCCGTACCGGACCATTTATGTTTATCACAAACCCCCTCTTGGGATAGATAACTTACTCCAGATTTAGTTTTTTGTCCCAACGGTTTATGAATGGCCCTTAATGGCTAATTCGGAGATAAAAGAGTTGTTTCGGATTTGTTGTATTTGTTTGGATGTTGAATGCGGGGTAATTAGTAATGGAGTAAATGTAAGTAATTAGTTCCTAATGGGCACTAACACCTCCGTCTCACTAATTAAGTCCTCCTCATCCACAATCCTCCTTTTATTCCAGTCCCACGACTTCAATTTATTAACGGATTACGGGCTCTAATAGCCCATTAAATGTCCATACAACAATACACGACCCATTTACTTATTTGCAGAACAGAGTCCACTAATCGTTACAGAACTCTCCAGATTTATAGACTCTATAGATAGGTGGATAATAGAAAATGAAATTTAACGGAGATAGTAAACGAGAGATGAGCTCGTTCTGGCAATTAATCGAAGAGACGGATTTGATTTCTCACTTGACACTTGAGAAGGTTCCCTTCTGCTTTGATTGCTAGATGTTTTATTGGTTCCATCGTTTCAGTTTTATTGGGCTGTTTTATAGCGTTTTTAGTGTGTCGATTATATACTGAATTGTTTTACAAATTAAATGGATAGGAACACTTTACCTGTTCCGTGAGGAGACCGTTTGGACAGTCCTTCAAGAAGCCCTTGTGCCTGGAATTTTAAGATATAAACTTATATGTTGGCCAGAATTAAGACTTGTAATTAATTAAGGTTTATAGAATTTAGACAAACAACTTACCATTGTCGAATCTCCTTTTCGGTAACTGTAACAAAGGGAATAAAGATTAATTCAAGGGTTGAAAGATAATTTGGAACTCCTTGAACAATTAAAATATTTGCGAGATTTGCTATCTGTTATTTGTACTATTTTTATAGAAAACCTCTTCATTGATTGGCATTGCTATTCTTGGATGCATTGAAACATTATTTAAAATTTACTAAAATCATCAGGTTGTTTAAATCCATGAAGTCCTTTATACCTGTTTTAAACTACTTTAATTCCATTAAAGTCCTTTATAACCATTAAATGCCACTGACTAACTCTATTAAAATCCTTTAAGTCCCGTAAAATCATTGAATGCCATTAAATCCCTATCAATCTACTAAAGTAACTAAATCTGTTCACATGCATAAGCTATTCTTAAAATATCATTTCTCGGGCATTAAAATGTAGTGCCAATAAAACCATCGACGCCATTATGAACCCATTCCGCACCTATATTGCTATATCTGGCGCTATATAGTTGGTTTTTACTACACAACAATTCTGTTTTAAACATGAATTGTGTCGTTTAAATATGTTCACAGCTTGTGCCCAGCTCTGACAACGTAAAGTGCTTCGCAGCAACTCAATTAAACAATCGACAGTTTACAGTCTACCTTTTCTGGTTGTAGAATAAAAAAGCTCCCGGAATTGTAACCTAATTTGCCACTTTAATGGCTTGTTGTTTAGTTGAGTAGGAATGAAGACATTGTCCTCTCTCCTCAAATCCAGTTCAAATCATTTCTAGAAACAAGGCCCAAATTTTCCTGGCTTCTCCTTATGAGAAAATCGATCTGATTTCCAATTTTTAAGACTGAGGCCACGCCCCTCAGGCCTTGGCGTCATGCGACACCCCATTTCTAAGGGTCTTCTGTTGTTAGCTTTGCTTCAATTCGCAATTGCCAAGAAAGACGACAGCAAAAGCGGCCCTTCGGTCAAGGCTGATGAGGTTAGGAAAAAGTACAAGTTCAAACCACCGTCTAAAACAGGTAGTTCTTCAGAATTAATTCAAATATTAACTCCCCGAAATAGATCCCCACCCTAACATTAGTTGGGCGGTTGAAAAAATTGACCTTAAAAATACATACCCCTGTACGGTTTAAATTTTAAATTCCTAGTTAAAGCGAAGAAATGGCAAGGAATTTTATTAATATTGACCAGACATTTGAGGTTTAATATAATACATTTCAAATACCACATAACAACTCCAAATGACAAAATACAGTCATCAAAATTGAAAGCACTAAAAAATTTCTTCACACAAAAATGGAAAAACTACACCCACTGCGTCTCCTTTGTTAGTAACTCATTTCAAACCCGTATAACCCAACCAAGGTCCAAGCTAGGGTAACAATCGCCAGGCCAAATTTGTTCACTACCTGTTATTCTCACCGAAATATTAAAAACATGTCATAGAATAGGACGACGCCTTACACGTCATGTGGGTCTATTGTTAGTAAAAGCTGATAATTGAGCTTAAATATTAGATTACGAGGCGATCGTGAAAGCTGCGAAGGAAGACAAGTCGGTTGTAGAACAAGACGAGGTGGACTTGACTTATATCAAAGGGGTCGACAATTCCGTTCGGGCCGGCACGAGCCGTAAAGAATTGAGATGGCCTTACGAAATGTGGATTCAAATCGATCCTGCTTACGGTAATCGACATTTTATAGATTTAATTAATTATAATTAATACACGGTTAAAGGTTAAAAACACGGTTGGAATTGTTGAGTTCAGGGAAGGAAGAGACGAAGACGATAATGGCTTCTATTGAGACGCTAAATAAGGCGATGACCTGCTTCTCCTTCTATGTTATTCCAATAAAACAGAAGATCGACAAGAAACAGGATTACCTATTTATTAAACTGGCTGGTTCTGGCTGTCACAGTAAATTAGGCCGACGGGGTGGTCGACAGGTCAGTTTGAAACTCGGGTTTGAGCTGTTTTAAGGCATGGATAAGTAAACAGCTATTTGTGCGGGGTACAAAGTTCAAATTGAATTTTTGCCGCCAACAATATATTTCTGAGACCCTTATAGGTGGATTTGAAAACCCGCGAAGAAACCCTGCACAATTAGCTCCGTAGCACAATTAGTGGGAGATTGCAAAACGGTTGGTTTTGAAATCTCCCGCTTGACACAGAGCAAAATCAAATTTGGCGGGCATTTGTTAACTTTACGATATTGCACCGATTTGAGCCGTTTTTGTCATTTTAATTGTTTAGGAAACTGTGGTGTCAAAGAGCTGCTTTAAGAAACTGTACGGAACGACGATTCATGAGATAATGCACGTCTTAGGGTTCTATCACGAACATGTCCGACCCGATCGGGACAAGTGGGTCACCATTAACTTCGACAACCTGCCACCTGGCGATGAATCCAAGAGTAAACAGATAAACTACAACCCGTGAACGCCTAATAATTGCTAATTTGTAATGGCTCTTTAATAAGCGTTATCATTCGCTTAATTTAATAGAATTGCAGTACGATATTCGAGATGAACAACAAGCGTTCGAGTCGGAATACGACTACGAGAGCATCATGCATTACAATCTGAACGATATCCTCGTTGTCAATCCCAAGGTAATTAAATAATTAGCTAAAATACTTAAGACATCACTGCATTTTAAATGCTGCATTATTTAAAAATTAAATAACAAATTAAATTAATCTACACCCGAATACAGACAAAGAAGAAGCCTGGAAGTGGATTCAAGGTGGGGCAACGTGATCATCTTTCTCCCAAGGATATACAAAGGCTAAATAAAATGTATCCATGTGGAAAGGATAAGAAGCCTTTAAAATCTTAGAAAATTATTTAATTATAATTAGGTGAATGTTAATTAGTATTATTTAATAAAAATGTTTGGAAACAGCAGAAATGTTAATTATGTGTGAGATAATCATGCTTTTTATGGCACATTCAATTTTTCAGTTGATTTGTAATAAAACAGTTAGAGGAACAGATACAAGTGACACAAGTAGAATGAGATCATAAGGTCGCCGTTTAGGTCCCACTTATACTATACTGCTAATACAATCAATTACCGGGTGTAAACTTTAATCATAAATAGATTATAATGCTTATAATTTATTAACTTTTGTAATGATATGGCGGCAGCAGTTCCATGAGAATTAAACCCTCTAGAGCTAATGTTGACGGAAATCAATAATTGGGTTTGGAACGTTGGGAATGTTCACTTACAATTAGCCCTGATTTATTGTTTGTTGTTTACAGGCTTACGAACATTTGACCTACAAACTCCGTATAAACGAACAAATAAGTTGTTGATGATAGCAGATTGATACAAATTACTATTCAAAACCGGGGTCAAGAACTATATAGTACGCAGAGGCTCAAATGTTTTAGAAATGCGTTGATTCCGCTAACATGTCCGGTTCGAAATATTTACAATTTTCGAAATTGTTCGACTATTTACAATTTCCAGTCGCGTTTTTCGGTCTTTCGCAAAAACAATTTGTAGACGCAAAATGTCACTATCGAGTATAAGAGATTTGCTGCAAATGACAACAACGAATCCTCACTTGGTCATATGCTCCAAGGTCATACTGTTTTCAGATAACCTGTAACTAACAAGGGAACATTCCCAACTGTACCACCCCGATATTATTTTAACTAGTCTCATTCGATATACTTTAATATAGAAACCATGGGCGTCTAAAATATATTTGACCTAGTAAAGTAAAGAAGGTCAAAGATTTTGAAGATCTCTGTAAGATTTCAAATATCATCTAAGCGCTGATGCTTAATTTAATCAGTTACATAAGGATTTAATATTGGATTTTAGTTTCTAAGCCCATTGTTTATTTAGAACCAACAGACCAATTTCAAACCAGCCTTTCTAAAATAATAAAACTAATTGTCCAAGTCCCTCGTCAAAATAGAACGTTTGATTGTTTAATATAATAAGCCATACCAAATACAGAGTATTAGATAATTGACACTCATATACTTCAAATATTAAAAATCATTTAAAATTATGAGACTACCATGATCCTTAGAAGTTTATTAGTTTGTGTACTAGTGGCAGTTGAAACTCTAGTTGTATTTAATGTGGTTGAAGGGGGAGTGGCTAAAACTCAGAGTGCAAATAAAACCGTTTCAAATGCAAATAAGACTGATGGTGGCAGAGGGATTGGACATCCAGCTCAAGGAGGAAAATCGGTTAAACCGAAAGGAAAATCAGGGAAGCCATTTTCGAAAAAATCCGCAAAATCGTTGAAAAATCAGAAGAAAGTTGTGGCCTCGGAGCCAGAGGAAATTGAGGTTGAAGGGGGCAGTGGCCGACCTGGTCAGATCAAGAACCAGATTGATAGGTCAAAGGACCTTCCCGAACAGAAAATTAAAATGCCCAAAAGTAAAGCCATTTTTTTGTACAAAGCTTTGAAAGACTAAATAATGCCTAAGTTTGTTTGAAAAAATACCGGCAAAATTCAAATCGTAGCGTCCAATAACATAATATTGGTTTGTCGTCTGTGTCTGGCTATAGGGCGCATGACGTTTCTTTATGACGCTATTTAACGAATGAGCAAATTTTACCGCTATTATAGTCATTTGAATGCTTAAAAGCGGGATTTGGAAATCTCCTAAAAATTTAAACTTTTGCGGGATTTTGACCAACATTTTGACCTCTCCTTTCCTATTGACATCAAACATTGACGGACGAACGGACAGGATATTCTCATAATTTGCTTTTTAACACTAACGAAAGCTTAAGGGGGGGTTTAAAAAACTATGGAAATTTTGATTTCCCTATCTAAACCAATGTTAAAAACCGTTTTACGGGGGGGCTCCCACAGCCCCAACCGATCTATCAATCGAACTAAATTTTTTTTCTAAAAATTCCTGGATAAATTCAATATTAGAGATGATCCTTCGATTTTTTAAGTTTTTTGTACCACACCGGCAAACCTCGTAGTTACAAAAATATCGGCTTTTTGATGACAGTGTTTTCAATTAAACTGAGTTTTTAAGGTAGTTCTAACATGAAAATAAAAAATCGAAGGATCATCTCTAATATTGAATTTATCAAGGAATTTTTAGAAAAAAAAATTAGTTCGATTGATGGATCGGTTGGGGCTGTGGGAGCCCCCCCGTAAACCGGTTTGGCCACTTTTTTAATACTTTCTGAAAAGTGTGAAAGTAAGTGAAAATTGTCGTTGCTATGGGCATTTGCGACGGTAACTATGGTAACTTCAACGATCACTATGGTAACAAGCCACATAATGGTTGCGTTACCAAGCAAATTTTCAAATTGCTTAGGTTTTTGATGAAAATCACCATCAAAGTTTTGTCGTTATGTGTATCTATGGATGGCCGTTTTATGCCGTAAAATATTTTTTAAACCCCCCCCTTAAAATTCTAAAATTTGAAACTCGCAGATTATAAAGAAATACTGGAAAAGTCCTTCAAGGAAGTCCTTACTAGCAACGAAACTTACGAAGAAACGCTCCAAGAAGAGGTTGGTGGCAGAGCTGGCTTGATTGACGAACGTTTCAGATGGAAATCCTATTCCATGAAGATACAACTAGACCCCAAATTTCGTAAGGAATCTTAATCTTAATTAACTTAATTCGGACGTAACATTAATTATGAGTTCCTTAGCCCCTAAAAAAGCTGAGCAAATCAAAGCGGGTCTCTACACGTTATACGAGGCTATGGACAAGTGCTTCCAATTCATAATTGTCCCTTCAAAGAACACCTTTAAAAAGGACGAGGATTTTGTGTACATGAAATGGAAACCAAACTTGGCAAGCTGCTACGCCAATATGGGACGATACAGTGGAATGAACGTTAGTGCTTTTGACTATTTATGACTGGCTATTATTTGGTCAAATTTTATAAATAAATACATAGATAAATTGTTGCAAACCACAAACGCGCATTCGTGAAATCAGGCGAAACACGACGCCAAATAACATTCAACAAAGTTATCCGACATCTAGGAGTCGTTTTGTTCAAAAATATCATTGTCGGTTTACCCCAACCATAGAGTAAAATTATGCACATTGTTGAATAGAACTAGAGCGTACCATTTCACCGACGTTTCACCCGTTAATAAATTATACGAAACGATTCTTGCAGTGTAATTTCGGTTAAAAACCGCAAAATCGCCGAAAAAATCAAAGTTTCGTTTTAATTTAATCATTGTTAATAAAGTTTTGACGTTTATAAATTTAGGTGATGCAGATAACCAACGGGTGTCATAATTTATATGGGACCACAATGCACGAAGTAATGCATTTACTGGGCTTCCATCATGAACACCTCCGACCCGATCGGGACAAATTCATCACAATTGACTGGTCAAAGTTAGCAACGAAAGCTGGAAGTTTGTTACAATATCTAATGACTCTTCATTTCCACAAAATTACTAATTCTATATTTAAATCTTTTTGATTATTTTTTTTATAGAAAAGGCTTACGAAATCAGGAAAGGACAGAAGATATTTGTGAACGAATACGACTTTCATAGCATAATGCACTACCCCAAAGGGATTGTACAGCCCAAGGTTTGTGAATGATACGATGATTTTTGTGGACACACATTTAATTACGAGGTTAATTAAGAAAAGTTTTTATTTTGTACAGGTAAGGGTCCCTTATTGGGTCAAAAAAGTTGGTCAGAGGAACTATTTGTCCGGAGGAGACAAGAAACGGTTAAAGGCTATGTACCCTTGTAGTAAGGCCCCCTCAGGAAATACAACTGAACTTAAAACCAAGAAACGCACAATAAAACACTAAATTATTTGAATATTTGTAGCGATTGTAATAAAGTAACTAGATTTTCGTTAAAATCTTTTATACAGATGTACTTAATTATTCAGTCATTAAGTGTACACATTCTTCACGTAGTACTCTCTAGCGTGTATACCATTACATGTAAAATCAGTGTCATGAGTATCGGATGAATATCACTTTTCTCTATGACTGGGGCAATATGAAATATTTAACGTTTTTATTATTCTATTTTGAGTATTTCTTCTGGTCTATGACACTTTAGTATGTCCGATTGGTCGAGGTTAATATGTCTCATTGTTAGGAAGAATTGTTTGATGAATGACTTGCTAATTACGTTTCCTAGATATCTAAACAAATGAAACAAGCCGTTATAAAAACATAAATTTTAACATTGCCTTTATCCGATTGATTGTTGTTAATTACATGCGTGTGGCAATTTACAAATTCCATTTAAAATATTATTCGCAAACGCAAAATCATACGAAGCCATGATTCTGAGAACTGTATTATTTTGTTTAGCAATCGTTCAAATCCTAGTTGAATTTAATTTCGTAGAAGGGTCCGAAATGGGAGAACAGTCGGGTGCTAATAATAAAACGGTTTTGGATCCAATTGATCCAAATAAAACTGTAAAACACAAAGGGAATAAAAATAGTTCTCCGACGGCGGAATCAGCTCCGCAAAAACCGGTCGCTAAGCACAAGAAGCATAAAATCGTTATTGACACGGAACCAAAGGAAGTAAAATTTGATATCGAAAGTTTGCAAATTCCTGACGACGAAATGGACGAAGAGGATGAGACGTCTAGTGACGAACCCGAACAGGAAATTACGATGCCAGACAGTAAGGTATATTTTTATTTCACAATATTGTCATTCAAGGAAATCCTTGCCAAATTGCCAAAACAATTAGTTCAAACAAATATTCCGTTCTTATTAAAGGACAAAACCTTTCCAACGGTCTGTCCGTCCGCCCGTTTGTGCTTTTACTCTCAACCGGTTTAATATTTAAAAAAAAAAAAAAAAAACATAACAATTTATGACATCTATCAATTCAATCAGTGTACCGTCATTGGTCACAGTTTTTTGCAATAGGAACCCTACATTTGTGATAAACTGTTAGAAAGGCACAGATAGGCGTTATTCTAGGATTTATGTGATTTTACTCTATGGTTGGGGAAATATGATATCAAATATCAAATGACATATGGCCCGTCGTGCAAAGGCTTTTGACATGTATCGTATGTAGTTTCGTGGTTTCACCCCTTTTCTACGTACGTTATCGTTTTGATTCATTTTAACATTTTAACTAGTAAAGTCAGACTAGATGGATCTCAAACAAAAAACATTAAATATAAAGTTGACATTTACACGAATTTCCGGTTAAATCATATAGATTACAAGGCCGTGCTTGACAAAGCTTTAAAGACCGTTCGCCTGAAGGAAGTGAACGTGACAGAAGCATCAGCCGATCTCTTAGATTCAGGCACCAGAGCCGGCCTGAAGGATCAGCGTCGCCGCTGGAAAGCATACGCCATGAAAATACAGTTGGACCCTACGTTCCGTAAGAAATAAATTAGCGCATAAATAATTAGTCTTAATTAATTAAATCAAGGGTTAAAATTATCTTCTGTAGCTGCCCAGAAAGCAAAGGAGATAAAAGCCGGGATTTACTCCTTATACGAAGCCATGGGCAAGTGTTTCAAATTCATAATCGTTCCTTCGAAAAATAAGATCCCGAAAGGAGAGGACTTCGTCTACGTCAAGTGGTCTCCTACCGTCACTAGCTGTTTTGCTGGTTTGGGATTTTACAAAGGGAAAAACGTTAGTACTTTAAAAAATTAATCGAAATGTATATTAGATAAAAAATTATGGTGTTTAAGGCAAGTGTAAAAGAACAATACTCCCCCTACTGGGGAGAATCACGGGGACTAAAGCCTAAATATCATCTATTTGTCTAAATATCTGAAACTAGAATTTGAAATGATCTTTCGTTTCGAGGACAGAGTTGGACAAACGAACAAAAAATATATTAATTTTTAGGTAATGGAGATTACAAATGGGTGCTACCACTTATATGGAACTGCAATGCACGAATTCATGCACCTACTGGGTTTTTATCATGAGCACCTACGACCCGATCGGGACAGATACATCAATATTGACTGGTCAAGGCTAAAGACTAACGCTAGCAGTACTTAAAATTAATTCCTTTCAGCAAATTAATTAAAATTAAATTACTTTAAACGATTGCTAACAAATGAGTTTCAAGATACGTTTTGTTTTCGCCAGGAAAACCCTACGAAATGAGAAAGAATCAGATGGTATTTGTGAAAAGGTATGACTTTGGCAGTATAATGCACTACCCCGAAGGGATAATACGAGCCAAGGTATATTGGAAACAAATAATTTTTTTTTAATCCTGACGAAGCGATTATAGTAAGTTATGATTTGAACAGGTGAAAGTACCTAATGATGTCAAGAAAATTGGTCAAAGAAGCTATTTGTCTGCAAGGGACAAAGAAAGGTTGAAGGCCTTGTACCCCTGCAGTAAAGCTCCAAAAAAGACAGCTCCAAAACCCAAGCCAGCTCCAAATAAAAAACCAGCTCCAAAACCTAAACCAGCTCCAAATAAGACAACAGCTTTAAAAAAGAAACCAGCTTTAAAGAAGAAACCAGCTTTAAATAAGAAACCAGCTCCAAATAAGAGAACAGCTCCAAATAGGAATCCAGCTCCAATTTAGAACACTGTTCCAAAAACGAAAAAAGCTCAAAAAATTCAGGTAAAAACAGGTTTAACCTCATCAAAGAAAGACGTATATCAGCTTAGCACTTAATCATTTAATTTTAATTGTTTCGATATTTATTCGTGTTTTTTTAGATTTGATTAATAAACTCGCTTTTTAATTAAATCTTGATTTTTGTTAACATTTTGCCATCAATTCCCTTCGAACTAACTAAAACCTCTGGAATAGGTTTTACTTTTGGTTAGTAGTAAACAACATATAGTGGACCTAAAAACAAGATTCGTATTCATGGGATTGTGAGTGTGACTCTGATGAGTCATGGGACTATTGTACCTCAAGGGCAAAAGAGATGAGAATGTCGGTGAATAATGATTGGAATTTCGGAATGTTGAGATGATGAGAAATGAGGCTCATTTGAGAGGTTTGAAATGGTGAGAGATCGATAGGCTCTGAATCATGAACCTCATTAGCATCATCAAATAAAATCCCGCATTCTCCATCACCCATACTAACTTCATCATAATTCATCAACTCACTTCAGACTGATCAATAATATTTACATATATGTTCAGATCTTCTACCCCCCTGGCAAAATCCGATTATCCCAACCAGGGTTCCAAAAACCCCGGAATCCCTGAAATAAAAACTTGATACAAAAATATACCAGTTGTTTTAATCGTCCCTTCTAAAAACCGAGTATGTCCGTGAACAATACTCTTAAATTATCTAAGGGTAGGGGTTATCTAAAATCTAAATTCTACTGATTCCATAATATAGAGCTTAGGTTATTGTTAAAACCTAAAACCAAAATGTCCTCATTCTAACTCGCATTATGGACTATAACCCTAAAAACGGGTTGGAATTAGACGAATTTGGTATTAGTTACACATCCATATTCCTCATTAAATCCGAAACACGATAGTGTTTGCTAAATTTGACTTTTAAAAACACAACGTCCAAAACCATCAAAATTTATAGGGTGTTCGTTTTTTTAGAAATTCAAATTTTTCTTTGTCTAAAGAACTACGATCATTTCAAGTATGAAATTGAAGGTGAATGATACCTTCTCATCTACCTAGGCAAGTTCCCTGTTTAATAAGAGCAGAATCATTGGAAAAGTAACCTTCAAAGTGTTCAGGACAAATTCATTCTGACATGCTAAAATTTTGACTTTTAATATGGACTATAGATATAAGATGTACAGAGATTCGTGTAAAGTCATGAGAGGAGACCATTATTCATTATTTCTGAGACAAGTTCAGAAGGATGAGGAAGGCAAAGCCCTTGGATTTCGTATCTCATTAAATTTGTCTCGCTGTACAGACAAACTCATTGCACCCGACAGGGTTCCTACAATCCACCATTAGCATTAGTGTACCGTATTCCGCTTTCAAAAAAAACCACGAGTTTTCTTCAAAATTTTAAAATATCAAATTTTAAAGAAATAATCATATTTAAGAATGAATAATGAATGGAGATCTTTGAGTTTCCGGATTTCTCTTGTAATTTGAGTAGGAAATGAGATTGAGTATATCTCCAATTTTAAGATATTCGGTTTGACTACAAATACGCCTTTGTATCATACTTTATCCAACTCTTAAAAGTTTTTTTTTGATTTTTAAAATATAATTTTATATCGTAGTTTGGCTTTTATCTCAACTTTGATTAAAGCTAAATAATAGCTCATCGCAATCCTACATAATGTAACATGCTTCTTATTTTCTTTCAGAGAAATTGACAAGAAATTAATGAAGGAATCGGTAAAAGCAATCAAAGTTTTAAGGTTTTAATTTAATTATTATAAGGAGAAAGTCCAAGCCAAAGCATGGAGTTTCTTTGATGAATCAGTATGGAAAAGCTAGTCTTGGCAATGTGGGTTCTTTTGAATCAAGATCTAGTAAATTACCACCGACATGAGACCGAAATAAGGATGTTTTTGAAGAGGTTTGAGGTAATTATAGTACCTAAATGTCATAAATAAATAAACCCTCGCAAACGCACATCGCGAAAGGGCGAAACCGCACTGAACAAGAATTCAAACAAAATTAAATGTCATTGTCTGACCAGAGAGTGGGTTAATACAAAAATCTCACATTTCCCCAACCATAGAGGAAAGTCATTTTCATGGTCTTAGAAAGCTTGACCGTACTATTTTAACGATAATATTGTCACCTTTGACCTACATTCACATCATACCCGAACCAACTGAGCCTTTAAGGTCATAAATGGTATCCAAAAAAACAATTCAAAATATTCAGCCAGAACAAACACATACGGAGAGACGGACGGACATGGTGAAAGCATTAAAGGCTTTCACTCTCTAATAGCCTACATCCGTCGGAATTTTGTATCTATGGCGTGGAGTGCTTCTAGACGAAGATGATTTTAAGAGAAAGTAATAGGTGAAGTTGATATCTCTCGTATCTACTTTAATAATTTTGCACTTTCTCGCCGTCTGTCAGTGTCATCCAATCGGAATTGTAAGAGAGGAGAATTGTTGTGAATTCGTGTATGGTATTCATATTGTAAGTTGGTGTTGGTGTGGTTGAAGTAGAGCCCTGTTCACTGTTACGTGTTCAATGCAATGAGGTACATTTTGTATAATGATGGTGAATGGTCTGTGGTGAGTACTTAAGTCCCATTCTCCATGGGACGAGGGACTCATAAACATAAAGATTAGGAGACAAGGCACTTGGATCATCTCCCACGTTTCAGTCACAAATTACAATAAACCCAACCCATATTCTCGACATCTCGACATGCGACAGGGTTCTCTTAACATGTACCAGGAAACAGGAGCTTCAATTCCCAGGGTTTTTGGGGGTTAACTCTGGAAATAATCGCTTATCAACATATACTCTTGCACAAGAACTCATATGGACATTATTTACTGGCGAATCGGAAGTACAATGTGCGAAAAATGTCGAACTAAAAAAATCACCAAAAATGTCTTGACATTTAGCTTTTAAAATCTCCCTTGTTAGGTAAACCCTGGAATACTAATTTATAGAGAGTATGTTCCTCCTTCACAGTTTTGGCCTACATTATTTCCGGGATCGTAAATAATTGTTCCTTCTCTTCGCAGAATTTGGGATGAAAATTCCAAAAATAAGAAAAGCCAGCTCTAACTTCCAAAAACATTCCGTTGTTTCAAGAAACGACGACGTAATTTCAAAATATGTCACAAAAAATGGTTCTATTAAAGTTCTTTAAACACTTGAAAAGTCTCAAGTTTTACTATAGTTCTGCGAATCTCTTATCGTTTAAGTAAGTCGGAAGTAGCTGCAGATTTTTCTGAATATGTCAAAGAACTTGCCTGGAAAATTCACAAGAATTCTTACAATTAGTTTCTGATCCTTTTGCACGGCATGACGAGCTCTTAAAAACCACCCTGAATATATTTCCATGCAGGGACAAAATTTCAAGAATTAATCACTAAAAATCCACTAAAATTTTGAGTTTCGAATACTTTTATCACCGTATTGTAATCTCTCAAAAACACCGGAATAATTCCCCACCCAGGGTATCTATTTCAAGAAATCTGGGCCTTTTAATTAATAATTAGGTCTAATTTGTCCGGGTTGGGCCCTTATGTTTTGGAACAGCCCTCTCGATTCCCTATTTCGGAGTTCGAGGTCGAATTAAAGGGTTTTAGGGGAAAGCTCTTAAGGGCCTTTGATCTCTACTTTCCCACCGACTTGACAAGATTTCAAAGTTGTAAATTGAAAATGATTCTGGGAAGTAATCAAGGTAGAGTGTGTCCCTCTCCTCAAATCTATAAATAACCCGAATGGATCTCTTAAAAACAGGAGAAATAAGAAACAAGGTTTCAAAATTCTTGATTCATCTTCCCTCAAGACTCAAAAACAGACGTGAAGCCAAGTTTGTCCAAATTTTATGTCATTTCATCTCAAATCTACTTTCCTAACGTCGTATTTACTCCTGTTTTTGGAAACTTTCAAAACATGTTTGGAAACATTCAATTTCCTCATATTTCCTTTTATTCTTTTGTATGGGATTGAAAGTTGAGTTCTGATTGCTCTTCTGAAGAAATATTATTAAATAGTTTGATTTATTTTTGATGTACATAAATGGATTTTGAGTATTTTTTGTCAAAAATAACTATTATTTTTGTAAAAGGATTTGACGGCAAGGTATTTGGGTTCTTCTGGTTATTTTGTCGTAATTATTGGATGAGTGGAAGAGTTTTGGCAAAAACATATTTACGTTTGTTGTGAGCCTTTTAATCAATGTTTTTGATAAAAGGGCTTTAAAGTAAGATTTTCATCGAGTTTGTACATTTCTTTTGAAATAGTTGTTTTTGAACCTATTCAGTGTGGAACATTTGCGTCTAAATCAATGTAATTGGCATAAATTGTCGAAATTTTGTCGTTTAATCTGGATGGTTTATGTCAGGGTCTTATGATTGAAATTAAATGAAAATCGTGCCGAATTACCTCATTTTTCAATTCAATGAGATGTAATGTACTTTCCGTACTGGACAATTGTAGTAGCAAAGTTGATGATTGGTTATGAATGGCCCATAACCTAAATCCAAAATTAAAGTTCCAGAAAGTGCATAGAGAATGGGATTAGTCTGTGGTAAGAGATGATACATTTCTTATTGTCAAAAGTTGTGAATTTGAAATAAAGTGAGGCATAGACTTTTATGTATCACGGATATCTAATGCGAATGACTTGTCCGTCCGTCTGTCTGCTTGTCTTAACGACAACTGACAACTGACAAGCAACTCCAATTTTTTTGAGGAAATCAGTTAGGACCTTTAATCTCTGGTCTAGTTCGTTTGGGGCCATGTGAGTCAAATATCAAAGGGGGTCAAACATTTACCCCTTCTTGGAAATGCATGGTCAAGGGATATACATCGTAGCATGCAAGTTTGCTCTGTGGTTTTGAAATCTTGATATTTGATATATAAGACTGAAAAATTTGAATTTTAAATATTTTAAATACATTTTCAACTAAGCATTTTCAAAAAGGGTACATGATCACGATCTTCGATACATGATTAAACTCGTTACGTTACGTGGTTTATTAAGTGTTGAAAACACTTTATGCGAATGACTAGGCTGTCCGTCCGTCCGTCCGTCCGTCCGTCCGTCCATCCGTCCGTCCGTCCGTCCATCCGTCCGTCCATCCGTCCGTCCGTCCGTCTGTCGGTGCGATAACTGGAGAACGGCTTGACCTAGGATCACCAAATTTTGTACACTTGTTCCTTGGGTCATAACGGAGGCTAAGTTCGAACTTGGGTCACATCGGTCACACCCCCTGTCCCCCATAAATTAACCCCCCCCCCCAAAAAAAAAAAATCATTAAATCAGTTCAAAGCTCTTACTCATTTTAAAACTGCCGCTTATGGAGTTTACATTACACTCTATGTCTATCATCTATACATGATAATACTCTGAAACTACATTTCAGAGTGCGAAACCCCCGCTTTTTGGGGAAATTGAGATTTGGGGTTTAAACAATGCCCATGAGTAATAGAACATCTTTGACGTATACGGGACAACTCCTACTGACACCAGGGTGCAAAACCCGGGCTTTTTGGGGAAATTGAGATTTAGTTTGTTTATCATTATATTTTCAACACTTGGTTACACCCGTTACATCGGTTTATTATTATTCGGGTGGTATTGTCTAGAAGAGGAAAACTTTAAGCCGTAAAGAAGGGATATAAAAGAGATTAGAAAGACGTGTCAAGTTGCATTTATGCAGGCACCGTCAAAACTATCCACCCTTAAAGTTTCATAATTTATTGAGATTAAGAATTGGGACTTGGTGGCTAATAATATATGGAATGTAGTTTTGGCCTATAGGTCTTTACTGTTATAAATCCTGCTTTTGGTGCCCAGGCGTTTATTCCCAAGCAGCTATAAGTCACAAAACAATATTATATGATATTGACTGATTTATCGAATAATTACGCTCTGGTATTTTAATCGAGGAGGTATTTAATTAAAAACCACACGTTCATGTCCAACGTTTACTTTCTCCCCGGATAAGTCTAACTAGAGTACAGATTTTTAATGAAAGGAGGGGTTTATTTGAATGGGGGTTTTATTTAGGTTTAAATATTAGGTAATAGAGCGTATTAAAATATGTGCGGTGAAGGATAAAAAGTAGAAGGTTAGGTTGTACTTTCCAGACTTTAATTATTGCATAAAGCGAGGAAGTTTGAAGAGAAGCAGATTTCTGACTTTAATGAGTACATTTACGGAACAGAAAAGTTTCACAAAGGACTGTTCACAAGTTCAAAAATTTCGAGAAAAATATCATGTTTTAATTCTGTAGAAGTGAAGGTATTACAAACCCGTCTTATGTTTAGATAAAGAACGTTCCTTAAAAGTTGAACCGATTTAAGGTGTCGATTGACCTTGTCCTGGATTATAAAATGCATTGATTATTGGCCAATTTACTACTTTTTTAAATTAAGGTTGCCTTTTGTCGGATAATTTTAACATCTCTGTCAATTACAACAAAATCACCTTGCTATGCGTCTTTAGAAATAAGGGACGTGGCATTTGAAGTCCTGCTGATGTGTCAAACACTCTATAAAGCAGAATAATTAATATGACCCTGTGCTACTTAAAAATAGCTGGAAAACAAAAAGTGTCACTAAAGCTGCCTTTTAATTTGTAATCGCGATTGACAGATTAATTTATTAAGGATGTTATTAGTTTAAATTAAACTAACTTTTCGATACACACGTGTTTAACCTGAGTTCCTCTTCATAATAGAACAAGAAGGCTGTTTAAACCAAGAATATTTCCGGTAATATTATATTATTATTATGTTTGACTGAAAATCACGACTTTTTTGCGATCTTCGGGGTGAAGTGAGATGCTGACACACGTAGGCAATTTACGAGTATCTTATATTTTTCTCACATTGATGTGCAATTCCTGGAGTTTGTGAATGAACCAGAGGTTGTAAGCTGGATTGGTTGTGCAGATGTGACAATTGGAAAGAAAATACAACAAGTAGTTTCATCCGACCAGATCGATTTGAGGAAAGTGTATCGGTGTGCGGTGTGTTGTTTGAGGGTTTGTGGTTGTGGTGTGGGTGTGTCGATTATGAGGGGGGAAAAGTGCCATATTTCGCAGCATGGATGGATGGAAATTTTACAACAAAATTACAGATTCCTGCAGGATTCCTGCAGGATTCCTGCAGGCTGGCAGGAATTCCTGCAGGCTGGCAGGAATTCCTGCAGGCTGGCAGGAATTCCTGCCAGCCTGCAGGAATCCTGCAGGAATCCTGCAGGAATCTGTAATTTTGTTGTAAAATTTCCATCCATCCATGCTGCGAAATATGGCACTTTTCTCCCCTCATAGTCGATGACATCTGTTTTCTCTAACGAAATTGATGGAAGGAATTGATCCAATAAATCCCATCCTTCACCGCACAAGACGAACCCAATCACCCAGCCGTTGCATTCATCAAGCCCTTTTATTCCAAAGTGCCCGATTATTTATGCCAAGGAACTCGTTACATTTACGCCGCCCTCTCTTCTCAGAGTTCAGAGAGGACTTATAACTTGTCAAGGTTCAAAACCCGAGGTTTATTAACCCTGAAGTGAGTTTAGAAAATGGCGATGGGGATGGAAGAACTACAGTCTAATAGAATCAGCTAATGTTGATAAATAAATCTAACAAATAAAACGAGTGTTATTGCAAAAGTCGTTTTAACATCCAAGTGGATGTCATATATTCGAGAAAGACATTCGGCACCAAATCACACTACGTGGTTGGTTTCTACGCTTGCGCGAGTGCCTGATTCCTTAGAAAACGATCTTCCAGCTCTAAATTCTATTCTCACCATAAAACAGGCTTTATTTAGCTTCAACGCAGTTATTAATAATATTATGTACCTGCTATTTTAATTAAATTCCTGAGCATTCTCCCGGTTCAAAACCCAGGTAACTTTAGACGAACCGGAATTTTCCAAACCCCGTATTTTGAGAACCCTGTCCGGGGTTCGTACAAGTCTTAAATAAAATAAACCAACACCATAAGCATGATGAGAAGGAGGACTGGGGGAGGATGAAGAGGAACATGTCCTACGTATCGTCTCAAATACAAAAATCCTATAAGGAATATATAGATTTCTCGCGAAATTGTGAGCGGAGAAAGTGTAGGCGTTGTCCGGGAAAATTCCCACTCTCTCTCCAAGAAGAAGAAGAAGAAGTGAGGAAAAGATTGCTGGGAAGTTTGTGAGATATTTGGGTCTCTTTCTCGGGATCCGGGATAAAAGCCGGGAGGAGGCCTTAGAACGTTAGAACCTTAGAACCCGTCAACAAATTCCTACTCTTCAGAACCAACCGCAATTCATGTCCTCTTCACATTCACAACCGACCTTCTAATAACAACACCGCCTCTCCATATCTTCCCTTTTGCACAAAAACCCAAAATTTGACATTTTAAACACTTAGAACCTTTTAAATTGACACTAATTAACATTTCCATCTCTGACGAATTTGTAAGGGAAAGATTCCAAGGCGTTTGGAATTATATGAGGAGGAAAAAATAATGATGCGGTTATAATAACTATGGGTTGTTCGTAAATCACATTTGGTTAATGTCTATTTCAGTAAAAATCCAATAGAAATTGTTAGTTGAAGTGATAATTTGAAAAAATGATAAGTCGTCGAATTTCACTAGTTTAAATGATGTTTTTTTTTAAATTTTATCTCTTTCTTACAACATTTGCTTAATTTTGAAGTAGGAATATAGGGCTCTATTCCTATAAACCCTATTTAAATCCAGAAGTGAGTGTTTTTAAACGCTGCGAAAAACAGATAATTGATCAGAAACTGTTGTAATTTTTAATCATATTTTACCTAGAAAAGCTCAAATATCAATATCGACTCATCCTCAAGTTTTTTTCAATAAATTATGGGATTGATTTTGAGAATTACGGTATCCTAAATCCTCTATTAAAATTCCCTAAAATATTAATAGAAATCGGGAAAGGGAAATGTTGTTGACAATTAGCGTGAGTTCATTACTAGAGGACAAAGAATTGTTATTTCATGGGATTGACAATGAAAACAAGGTGGATTGAATTAGGAGCCGTGAGTCCTATTCAAATCCTGTCAAAATGTCAAGTGTGGGAGAGAGGGTTATGAGTTTATGAGGGGATGTCCGTGTCAAGTGTCAAAGAGCAAAAAGTGTGCTGCGTCTCCTGTCACCCCTCCCCCCTCTCCCAATTGTCGGACAGAACCGTTCTGTCAATGTCAACTCACTTTATGGATCACGTTCATCCTCTCTATTCTTATCTCCTATCACAGCCTCGGCCCTGTCGCTCTCACTTTTACACAATATACTCCGAATATCGATATTCAAAATGATCGAAAACGAAAATGTAGCAGGGTTCGCATAAACCCCCAAAAAATCGTGTAATCCGACTAGTTTTCTATAAACCGGAAATGAATTGTCTTGCCTTCCAGAAAATATTTAGACCAATTGTAATTAAATGTCAGCCTTGATAATGGCTTTGATTAAAAAGCTCGGTCTCTTGAACCCTGGCTCACTTGGACCAGACAGGTATAGTTTGAGTTTTGTCACAATTGCCACACTTACTTTTAGTAGTCCTTAACTTCTGAAGAAACTATATTAGAAATTTTGTAGAAGAAACACTATTTTAGGAATGTCTAGACCGGGGAAAGTTCACATTTAGCCTTTTCATCATATCACAAACCGCTTAACCGGTACGATTTAAAACATAGAGTCCTTAAAATGTTTTAAGGCTCGTTCTTAAAACCGTGAATTAACCTCCAAACCCGTTTTGTCCCGAATTTTTTAAAAATTTTTGCACAAAACAGTTATCGTGTCTTTCAAAAAAACTTCCAAAAAAAATCTATTTTGGAGGGTTTCTTAACTCCTTTGCACTAGGGGCTGAAATTATAATTTAAGGTCCCGTTTTTATTCTCATAAACCCCCAGCCATAGAATTTGTGACCACAAGAACCCCGTATCAGATTCTCTGATAGTAACATCCATTGTTTGTAGGAAATATGTGTAGAAAAGGACTAATGAATTGAGTTTGATAAGATGTCATCCGGGTATCCTGACACTCAGTCACCCGGGCATTATCTCTTCCTCACCCGCCTATTCATTAGACCACCTCTATATCCCTGTCAGGACAATGACTATATAGGACTATGAGGCATAGGGACTAATACCTTCAACCCTAGTACTATAGGATCCAGTAATACTAATAAACTTTAGCCCGTTTCTCTTATTTATGCCAAAGAATGCGGGAAAGAAAAGGTTAGTCAATTAACCTTTATACTACCATCCGCATCCCTATTACTACTAAACTACTACCTCGTTCCATCTCAAATTCACTCCCATTCTCGGCCAAAAGAATAGACGGAATTTCCAATTTCCCAACGTTGAACCTTCATAATCTTAACGTTTCATTGAGTCCGGTAAACAACTCGGCTCGGGAAATCGTAAATCGGATTTCGCAATGACTGACTGGTAGTAAATAGAAAATTATTTGTTTAGCTCTTTGTAGTTGGAATGAAAAGTATCGTCTTTCTCTAAATGATCAGGATCTTTCGAAATTCTTTCGACATTTTGAAAAACTTGTTTTTATTCTATGATTAAAAATTTCCGGAATTTTTCAACAATTCCGATTATTTACGATATGGAATTGTATGGCGTTTATTTCAAGAGAGGTGGATTTTGGAGAACTGACCAAGTCCTGATTGGGAACACCCTGTAAACGAAGAAACGAACCCAAGAAATTCATTTTCTATATATCGATAGACGAGAGAAGTTTCTACAGTTCAGAAACTTTTCTTTGCTTTTTTAGTCTTTTGTTCGTCACCTCTTTTTTAGTTCTTTTACCTTTCGCTTCGAGAAATGGAATAAACCGTCCAACAAATGTACTGATGTAACATATAACTGTGTTGTTTTTTAAATTGGATCGTTTAAAATATATTTCATTTACAAACTGTGTTTCAAACAGTTTAAAACCCATACAATATTGAAAATCTCAAAACGCCCCACCCATAGAGAAAAGTGACACTCGTCATTGAAAAATGACCGTCGTTGAAAAGTGCTGTGCCATATCATACATCGTTGAAGAGCAATTGATCACACACAGGGATCGCTGTTCTTTGTGTTGTCGAACTGTGAAAGCAAAATTTAAAAAAGTTCAAATTGCACAGACAGACATACAGACACCAAGACATATGCATAATACATCTTGGAACTTTTCATTTTGGCTCTAGCTTTAAGAAATGTGAGATCGATGATCGATGATGGAACCATGCAACTCCTTTAGCCTTCACATCCTTTGCGAATTATCCAAAAATTGCAATATTCCAGCCAATTTTCGATAAATATATGTTTGGATCGACTCTGGAACTTTTGGATTATTCGCCAGTAGATTTGTAGACACTTGGGAAGAAGGGATATAATTCTTGAAAGAAAAAGCTTTTATTTGCAAAGTGCAGGTTCTGCATTTTCTGTTCGGGTGGGATATAGCTTATATCCTGACTTTTTTGTTAGTATATAAATATATTTCTACAGGATGCATCTAATAATATGGTTCATACAGATATATATATTTATATAGCTTCATATATCTTCATGTATAAGTGGAGTTGGCTTAATATAGGAGGCGGACGGGAGTCGTGAAAGGAAGCTCTTGAGGCCAATTTACTTGGCAAAATATTCATGACACATGAGAAGAGGCTTTGGAGTTGGAACAAGTCTATGTCGGAAATACAGATACAGTTTAACCTCTTTAACTTACACATTTTGCAACCTGATAACCTGGTTGTGGGGAATTTTTCGAAGTAATCGGAAAGATTGAGACATTTTTAATGAAAATTGACGGTGATTTTCATGCAAATTTCTGAATTTTCTTGGCTAAATGATCAAATAAACGTAATAATTTGGATTTTTTAAAGCAAACTGGAAATCAGGAAACTGGAGAGCTTTTTATAATAAAAACGGAGTTTCTGGATTTTTTCTTATTGATAAAAGTGGGTAAGTTTCTAGGTTTAAGAATTTTTTATAATTTCTCTGATGCTTGGTAATAAACTGTAGCACTATTACCTGTTTTGAAATAAAACTAAAACCCTCATCAATCGACAAGTCTTGAGATTGAATTAGATTGGAAATAACAAAACGCATAGTTTAAGTCTACATTAATATTCTTTGGAAATCACATCATGAAAGTAAATACTTTAAATTATGTTCTTTTGGTTGGCAAAAATTTAGCTTTTTTTAGTTTTTACTTTTTACCCAATTTACAATTGCACTGTTGACTGTCAATAAAATAATTTAAAGAACGGTAATGAATAAATTTTGATAAGCGAAATGCAAAGAAATTTTGCCTGTAACGGTACAGATAATATATTTCAACATTAAGGTGCTCACTTATTCTTACGCAAAAAAAAACTTTATTTCTAAAAGTAGCATCAATCCTCTTTTAAGAAATATATAAAATTACGGTACGACCCTGACCATTCCAGATTACACTACAAAAACGCATAGACTACTAGTACCAACAAGGAACGGGATTTGTATGCTGAACTGGATCTGATATAAATATACAGTTCCCTACATGATTCATGACTACTTAATTTAAGATGACCACCATCCTCAGATTTCAGTGTTTATCCTTCAAAAACTTTATTTCCAGATTTAAGCTAAAGTTAAAATTAATTTTAATTGTTTCTGTGTCGAAAATCAAGAAAACCGAGAAATTCAAACGGAAACAAAGAGACTTAATTATTCGATATATTAGACAATATTTCTCCACCGGAATAAGTAACCCCATCCCCCCGAAATAACTCCCCTCTAAATCGTTCTCTAAAAAATTTGATAACTAAATAATTATTATTTTTTGCCTAGTATTTTTTAAGTGATCGAATTAGTAAAATGGTGGATTGTGTTTGGATTGGAGTCTGTCTGGGATGATATTTATTCAAAACCTGTTTACTTCCGTTCCATTCAATTAGGCAGAAGTTAATTTGTCTATTCCAAAGATCCTCTTATAAATGATCCGCTTTGAATTCATTTCCATCGATCTGTTGACTCACTCTCATCTCTCTCTATCTACAATTTAAATCCTAATCCAACCTGGTTCACCCCATTTACCTTCTTCAAATCCAGTTATCAACGCACAATGGATCGGTACAGCGTGTAAAGGCCGTTAACTTTGAGCATTTTTCAGATATTCGTACGAAAAAGTTTGGTTCTCAAAAATAAAATAAAAATTTAGATTTTTGAAATGCATCAGAAAATTGTGATAAAAGAGGTTTAAACGGATGTTTTGCAGGGAACACATTTTTTTAATGAAGCAGTGACCAAAGATCAAAATTTTTGTTTAAATTGTAACACTGTGTCACAACCTTGGGAAAGTACTGGCAAGTGCATATTCAGCGATATATACAACTTTACTCTATGGTCGGGGAAATGTGAGATTCCTGATTTGAACGTCTTAAACTTAACGGAAAATTAGATAGATATTATTTGACATCTAGTTTAGCCATTTTAAATGCAAGTTTGCAACAGAATTTTACATTCTGATTTTTATATATTTATACATAGTTCAGGGACAGAGGGAAGTAATTTGGTATTGAACAACATTTAATCCATTTTATATAAAAAAAAAATATTCCACGTTCAAGCCGACTTGAATGGAACTGTTTACATTTGTGCCTGTTGAGGAGTCACAATAAGGATTTCCAAGAAAGAAATACAATTTCTAAGTTTGGTCACGGACTTTGTAAAAATTCGATTAAATTTTTGAATGCCATAATACATCCACCGTTCCTCCGAGCCGGAATACTAAGGAGCAGGAGGAGTTGACATTTTTATGACAAATTGCCAATTCAGTGCGGGTTGCAAAAATCTGGAGCCTTGATATTAAAGTATCAAAATGCCATTAGGTTCCCTCGGTGGAACCGAACGCAAATATTCCATTCATTTCGCCTCAATTAGATCGAGAGACTATCCATACATGTCATAAAAAATTCCAGAATCAATTTGTCAACTAGATTGCCTATTGTACATCTATTTTAATGTTATTGCCTTTAAACTTATTGTTAGAATTTTAAACTACTTTCAGATGGGTTTTTATTACAAAATTAATTAAAACTCAAGTAATTGCATACCTCGGTCGGAATGGTTGAAAAATTTAACTTTGGATACATTTTGGATGCCACCTTTCGATGTATGGGTAAATAATGTTTAAAATTAGCTTGTAATTCGCCATATAATTACCGGCACATAATTGGTTTAAAATTGAGTTTTAATTGTGGTTAATTAATTTGTAGGATGGCTGAAGGTGATAAAGCGAATGTATTAGGAACTGAGGTCTGGAAATTCAGCAAAGGCCGATTATCGATTTATTCCAGCTCTATACGAAGGTTGTAAGGTTCTAACCTCTTCTAAACCTCGTCCTTCTCATGAATTTGTGAATGGGATTTTGGCCTTGAAGTTGAATATCGACAGTTCGGAATTGCAATTCATTCTGTCAAATTCAGGAGAAGAATTATAAAATAATTTGCGATCGAAGGACCTCAATTAAAGTTTTTTTTTACTAATTTTATCCTCTAATTCGTCCAGGTATTGTCCATTTATTGTCGTTTACAAATCTGTTTAAAGAGACTATTTGAAGATTTTTGCAGGGTGTCCCACTTGAATAGGTTCAATTTTATTTACGAATAAATCAAAATCAACGGATTTGACAATTTGGATGGCTGAAAGTACAACTTAACCTATCCAAACTAGTAACTAAAATTGGAACACCCTGCATGTACTTTGTGGAGTTTTGATTAAATCCAGTAAGAGTAGGTTTTGTTGGCATTTTCCTCTCTTTATAAGACTGAAAACACTATTTTTACGTCTGGTCAGATATACTGACTGAGACGGAATGGATTTATTGGATAACTCTTGGTTTCCGATTTCACTTGAAAACATTCTAAAACTGATCTTGTTTTGTAATTGATATTTGTTCTCGTATCTCATTGGATATCTAAAAGTAGAGAGCTGATGTCCAGCGATGGGTAAAAAAAGAATTTCCAGCTTAAAATACTTTAAATTGAACTCCTTTGATTTGCACATTTTTGTTTTCGTTTTTCTCATGCAAAACAAGCGTCCTAGATTCTGTAATAATTTTCGCCCAAAAAATTCGTCATATTTTGGTCTAAAAACAGACGAATTTGCCATTTTAAAGCAGTCAATTCCGGAGGAATGGATGCATTTTTCGGCATTTGACTTTGTTTTGATATTTGTTGTTTTCACATGTTTTTTATTTAATGGGATTGCATGCTACAGGATTTCCTTTACGTCTTTGGATAAGGTTGATAATGATAGGGAAGGGGGGGATAATGGATAGCCTAATGTCCATCTCGGATAATCACAGTGTTTTTCGGTCCACTAACTTACCCAATCCGGCCATTTTGGTGGAAATATTTATTTTTAGAGCTTTCAAACTATTTCTAGGTTTCGATAGATAGATTTGTGGAATCTCCATCAGAGTGATGTGGAATGTGGCCCATCGGCATTAGGTTCCCTAATGTGAAAGCATAAAAAAGTGGAGAAAGTACCGGATTTCCCTTTTATTCCGAATCCAAGCTTTTGTTTGTTTTAAATAAAATCTGAATAAAAAGCCCCTGATTTTCTTATCCCGTTCAATGGATAGGGTTCAAAGTGTGGGAAAGTGCCTATCATCTTTGGGGTCTGTTCACAAATTATGTTTGTCAAATGTCATAAGGATAAATTATGCTGTAAGCAATTAACTTTTGGAATTAAAAATATTATTTATGTATCCACACAAAAGGGGGGTCATATCGAAAAAAAAATTGAACTTTGACCTCATCCTTCTTGACCTTTGACCCTGAAGAAACTTGACTTATGTCTGAAGGTCCTAAAATCCCCGGAAGAAAAATGGACGGACGAACGGACACTTAAGTCATTCGCATAATGCATCTATGCTACACAATAATTAAGTTACACACGATCCGAATCGGTTTAGATCGGATTCAAGGAGCCTTGTAATGTAAATGGAATGCTGAGTCAATTGCATTTGAGATGTTAAATCTCTATCTGAGGAAATCTCTTGTAGTCCCGTTCCTAATCTCTAGAATAAAGTATGGATCCCCGAGGTTTTATATTTATTGCCCCATACAGAGAAGGATAGAGGAAGGGGATAAAAAGGCAAGTGTTCTGAGATAGACATGATGATAATAGATTGAACATTATTTTAATAATCTGCACATTTACAAAAGCCTGACATTGAGCCCGTAAATTAAAGAAGATAAGACCCTATTCCCCATTCATGGAAAACCTAGCCTAACCTACTTTACTGCTACAGTGTGTCCAGCTTAAAAGCCCCCCTTTATGATTTCTCATATTTAAAAACTGGAAGAACCAATATTGGATGTGTTACTAAACGCTGCGACATAAATGTATCTAGAGTTTTGAATGATGACCTTCCAGAGTGTTTGGAGTGCAAGTGGGGCACGATGGGACGTCTTTGTAGCAAAATGAAAAGCCAGATGATGTATGTTTTACACTAACTATAAACTTATATTACTTTCTTAAAGTTTATAATAATATTAATTAACTTTAATCATGTTAAGGAATCTTTCAGACTGCATTTGATCCGCACAAATAATTATGCTTATTCAAAGAAATGTTCTAACACGTTTGGGCTCAAAACCAACGATTCAATGCGCAATGGCCGTCCAGGCGACGGCGATAAAAAAAATCCGCTAGATGGGGGATTTTGCTGTTTGCTGGACGATATGGGGGAAACTGAGATAAACGCCATATTGAAATAATTTCTTTCAACTTAAGTGCTAAATAAATGATTTCAGACTTAATATTCAATTTTGAGCATAATCTCAATAAATCATGTAGCAGTTTCCATTTAAAAGTGGTAACTTTGAACTTTAAATGGTCCATATTTCCATAATCAAGGCAATTTATTTTTACTTTCACAAAAGATGAGACTGAAATCCAGCTTTGATTTCAAAAAATATATTCGCTTGGTCTGGAGCTTTGGGAAAGTAAAGTCCTGATCTTTGACCCTTAATCCCTCCATCTCTTTTTATTAGAAGAAATAAATCGACTTGAATTTCATAATTTCACAACTTCACAAGAGGAAGTTTATTCTCTAAAAGGTCAAAGGTTGCAATGGGACGTTTCTTCTAATGTTTTAATGTTTTTGTGGACATTCTAAAACTTTCGAAAACTGATGGATGATAGTCATTTGGTAGAGAACTGATTGTAATATCCGTTAAACAGAGGAATTCATCGAACTTGGGCTCAAAAATTTAAAAAGAATAAACTTTCCCTCGCTAGAGAATTGAGCTCAAAATTGTTTTCGAGGAATAAGTTTGAAACTCCAGTAGTTCGTCTATAAAAATTGTTTAAAATATTTTTTCATTTAACAAAAAATCCATGAAAAAGTTTCCTCGCAGAGGCAATTTCATTTTTTTAACAGGATTTTTGGATTTTGATTGTCAATAAAACTTGCATTTTTCAACTCTAATAAAATCAGACAATTCTGAGTGTTCACTTTGGGTCATGTTCCTTGCTATTTTTGGAATTTTCTTTCAGATTTGCGATTTCGGAAAGATGGTTATCGTTTCTGAAATGTATTTGACCTTCCAAAGTCCCCCTGACACTGACAAAAGGGACTGAAATGCCATCAAAGATAGGAAGATTAAAGACGGGAGAAAGTGAGACTGAAGCCATATTTTATCCCCATCCAAATATTATTATATTCCGCCTTTCGTAATGGAATTTTGAGATGAATTTGGCTTTTGATCTACATCAACATTTTTCAATATTGTTCCAAACTCCTCCCACTCAATACCCTAGAAGGGCCGTAATTTTACTGAAAAAATTCACTAAAAAACTAAATGTTTTAGTTTGACAAGAGTTAGGACAAAATTAATACTGATATTTATTAATCAAAACTATTTTAGTAGTTAGTCATGTTCAAGTTCTAATGCAGGGTAACATAAAGCTCCAGTAAGAGCTCATTTATAACCGAATACTTATTGTAGTTGGATTTAATTGGCATTTATGAATGGGACATCTAGGTCATGGACATCTGATGACAAGGACAGAATTCCAGGCCCTATGCATTCACTCAAAGAAACGATATGACTTGTGACGTTTTTGTTCAGAATATTATTGACTTAAACCCCTAGATAAAGGGCGACGATTTGGTCGTCTATGTATACATAGCATTTGTTGATACAGTATCCGGATTATTCCGGCCCGCATTTTCAGACCCATAATTTCCGGCTCTGTACGGTTTCTGGCCTTACTGTACATACCAGGCTCATTTCAGCCAAGCCTAGAGCTATTCTTGCCTAATCTGCGTTTAAATAACATTGGTGGCGGGAAATAATACATTTGAATTTGGCTGAAATGAAGGTTAGTTCTAGTTAAAACTACAAAAATTATGGTTTTGACGTTTTGGTCCCAGACATTTTACGTTCAGCCTACATTTTGACCTAGAACAGAATTCCTGGCTGAATTCGAATGCAAGGCTGATTGTGAGTTACGACGAGGAGAGTAGTTTTTTGGGTCCAGGACCGGGTTGGGTTTGATAAGGCCTAAAGGCTTCCGTCTCTCTCATGATTTAATGTCCTCATTTCTCAACATTTCTGACGGATTAATCTTGGGACCGAATTACCTTCTCTTCACCGAAAATAAAATAATCCTCTCCTTTTTTCGAATGTCACAACTCTTTCACAACCCACAGTGCCTTAGCACACTATTTTTATTATTATTATTATTATCTATGTTTTTTATGGAGAGAGATACCGCTTCAGACGACCATCAACTTCCCAAAGTGTCAACGTCAATGTCAACAAGCTCCAACGCCAAATGAAATGAAAGGAACATGCAGATAGGTCTTGCAGTTTACAATAAACCGATGTAACGGGCGTAACCAAGTGTTGAAAACATCAGGTTTCGCACTCTGGTGTCAGTGGGAGTGGTCCCGTATACGTCAAAGATGTTCTATTACTCATGAGAATCGTTTAAACCCCATATCTCAATTTCCCCAAAAATCCCGGATTTCGCACTCTGAAATGTAGTTTCAGGTTATTATCATGTATAGATAATAGACATAGAGTGTAATGTAAACTAACTAAGCGGCAGTTTTAAAATGAGTAAGGGCTTTGAACTGATTTAATAATTTTTTTGGGGGGGTTAATTTATGGGGGACAGGGGGTGTGACCGATTTGACCCAAGTTCGAACTTAGCCTCACTCTTGACCCAAGGAACAAGTGTACAAAGTTTGGTGACCGTAGGTCAAGCCGTTCGCCAGTTATCGCACCGACAGACAGACGGACAGACGGACAGACAGCCTAGTCATTCGCATAAAGTGTTTTCAACACTTAATAAGTGTCATTTATACGCCTTTAATTCGGAAGTAGGGACTCGGGTCGGGAATTGTTACAGCCAGTTTGGCCTTCGCGAGTCAATTTAACATTCGGGTTGAAATAAATTAGAAATAAATGTGAAAGTCAGGAATTCTGATTACGATGGAGCTTTCCATTGTGTCAAAGTAGAAAAAATCAAGAAACAGGATAAAATCAATGTTTTTATCTTGTTTCTTGATTTGTTTCGATTTAGTCGTGTCTATTTCCAGTATAATTTAGACAATTAGTCAAATTCCCATTTTTTTAATAAATTGTGTCGACATATAGAACATGCCCCTTGCTTGACATCAGCACGGTATATGTTTCCAACATGATCAAAATATGTAGTGTATTAAATTTTGAGTTCTAATAGCTGTTTTTGGTTGCCCATCCCATTCCTGTCCTCGTTAATCCACCCACCACGACATGACAAAATAAACCCTATAATTATAAATATAACCGTAACGAAAATGTGGTCGAGGCCGAAGAATAATATAATTCCCAAACCGCCTAATTGCTCCTAATGCCCGTGAGAAATGGAGCTCGTAAAAACCGGTTAATTCCTGCTTATCGATCCTTAGAATAATAATATTATTACGTGGGCTATATATGTCTATTTTGACATGATATACCTAGATTTAGTAAGAGATTTGGTGAAAGCTATAGTAAGTAAGAGGAGTCTAGATGGTGGAAGATAAGATTTATGGGCAGATGACAAGGGAATGAGGATAGAGTACAGAATAATTTTATGCACTTTAATCAGCAAATCCAATTTCCAAGATAATTCACAAATTCATATCATCTTCATATAAATTAGGCTCTTGGACTACCAAATGACTTGGGAGTAGGCGGTATTTAATCGGAGATCGGACTACATAACACAGTAATTGGCGACGATAGTGTTAGCGTGCTAATTTCAGTGGCGACAAGTCTATAATTAAAACAGATCCTACAAACGTTTTTTCGTTCGTACTTAAAGTATCCACATAGGGAGCTAAATGCTGCCTCTGCCTAACGTTGTACCAGGAAATTTGAATTCCCGCTCTAATTCCAGCGTCGAATTACGTTGTTCTATGACTTTTGGGGCGATGTAAGAAAACTCTCAAATTCTGTCAAAGTTAAATTATGTCAAAAATGTATAGTTTTTCGTAAAGTAAATTTCAAAATTAAAAAAAAGAGGGTTCTGGAAGTAGAGAGTGTACTGTACAGCAGTTTGTAGTCTCTTGACTGATTGAGTAGAGCGTATAAAATAATATGTTGTATGTGGAGTGTGTAGTTTCTGTCTGCCTCCGAAACTCAATTTATTTTGACAGAGTCAAGGCCTAAATTACTAAAGTAGTAAATCAGTAAATCAACACGGGCTAGAAACTATGATATTGGAGTGGTAATACCCACTTACAGAAATGACTCCTTAGATCCAATCACACAATTATTCTATTCCTGGAACACAACACGTAGGACAAATGTACCACTCTTAAAGCCTCTTTCAACTTACTTATTCAAAGCCACCGAATTCGGATCAATTTCTCTAGGACGGGTTTACTTTCATATAGAGCATCGGTGGAATTTTGATGAGAAATTTTTAATCCAACGGAACCATAGTGGGTTAACTATCGATTTTATGATTCTATACCCAATTGCCATTTGAACAAAACAGTGATGAGGAAAATCGAAAATGTTCGATTAGATATTTTGGATTTTCTCAAAAATACATTTTTCGAGATTGGAAAAATTGAAAAATTTGGAGAATTTGCTAAAAAAAATTGGTAGTCAAATGCATTTTTTAACGATTTTTAAGTACGAGCTGTGTTTGTCGGGTATATCAAATACACAAGATGGTCATTAATTTAGAATTTTGCTCGATTTAACGTAAACGTTGTTGGTTAGGTTCGGACCGGACTGAGCTAAAAACCTGAAACACATCGTTCTTATTTGGTCATAAAATATATGGAATTATACGATTTTTTTAACGAATATCTTCAACAATGTCGATTTCAACTTTTGTAATCTTATAATTTTTGCTAATTATAAACGTATTTTATAGCCAAAAATGCTTTCAAAAATGCTTACGTACAATAAGTTGCTGTAGTGAGTCTCTCAATAGTATCCGCCTTGAGCTTAGAATTTTTTTTCCCCATCCTAAAACCTCCGACTTTTCCCTTCAATCTTGACGAGTTTAGAAAAGAAAATACCCGACTCTGACTCCTACTACCCGGCTCTTAAGAAACGCACCGAACCGGGTTCTCCCTCCAATGTTGTTTTTTTGTGTGTCTTGCTTTATAATATTCTATTATGTATCCGGTGGATTGTATAATACCCGGACTAACTTCCCACGCTTGTTTTTCTACCGTCTTAGTTTACAACGTCACGGAACTTGGGATAAGTTTGGGAGGAAGTTAGGCCAAAAAGTCAAAAGTCAATAAATCAGGAGGAGAGAGATATCGAGTAACGAACCACGTGGAAAGTACACAACTGAAACCGATCCACCGCTTAAGCGAGAGGACTCTTTTTTACAGGCATTTATCAAGAACTGCAACTTCACTGGTTTCGGATTTTGAGACGTCACGTTGATAGATGAGGCTATTTAAACACTACTTAAATGTCACATGTAATTAGAGAGGGTAACGTAGATGCTTTATGTTGACGCGGTGTGTGTCTGTCCGTCTGTCGGCTCGGACGACTCCACCTTTCCAGGGGTCAAAGGGTCACAATTTTTTAGATTAATTGAAGAATGAGAACATCGTTTTAATGCCATGTTCTAATTTGTGTTGTAAAAATGCTGTTTTTAAATACGAAATCTGAGTTTTCGATTTAATACAATTCAATAATCGCCAATTATTTTTATTTTCCTAATTCCCAAAATTAAGCAATTCCCAAAGATTATTGGTACTCTTAAAATGCTAGGATTTTACCAGGTAAAAAAAATTCAAAAATGTTCTTATTATTCATAACCTATCGTTTAAAAGAAATTTAAACTTGCACGGATCTCGCTTAAACAAACTACGGTGTTCATGCTCCCTTAGAATAGAATATTTGAATATCCGACTTTATTATTACTTCCCTGCACGAAGATTAAAACTGTTGAGAAAGTTTTCATACGAAAAATCTCCTCTCCTCCGAACAGGTTTCCTTAAGAAAACAGTTAAAGATGTCTAATAATCCGTTTTATAAGTCCTGGCCCAAAACCTACGCGTTCTACACGTTCTTATAGCAAGTTTTTTGGACTTTCACCCGTAAATTCGGTATATCCCTACAGGAACCCTGCTTATTCCCTCATCAGTCCCAAATAATTAGAGACCACACACTACAGCCCTAGTTAGTCAATGTTAACACGGCCTGGCCCCTCAATTCAATACAATTTAAGTAAATTACAAAATTGCATGTTCATTTCCCTTAGCCTAACAATTAACAAAGGATCCACAGGTCGAAAATAAACAATTCCGTTCAGAATCTCAACTTTCTACAGATTTAAACAAGAATCTTCTCAACTCGCCCCGGGTCCCACGGCCCGGATTTTCGGGGTAACCCGCTCCAATTCCTTAAGGCTCTCCTCGCTTTCTTCTCAGCTTGCCCCAGGTAATCCTACGATGTACTTTTGAGGCCTTAATTGTTGTGGATGTTAAGTCGCCCCGGTGGGGAGAGTGAGATTTATTTGATAACTTGAGTTCTGCTCATCCAAAAAGACAGTAAATAGGTCTGGTGTGGAGTTTGGGAGCTGGGCGTCTTATGATTATATTAGAGAGTCAGAGGGAGAGAAAGTAATGGAAAAGAAAGCGCATGTCGAACTACAGTCAACTATTAAACCCAACTAAACCGATGGAACTGCTTTTGTTATTATTATAGATCGGATATATATCGATAGACATATAAGGATATATTATGTTATAACAGGGTTTAACTATCGAGATATAGTTTGTCCCTTAACTTAACTATTCCTCGTCTAGGGTTTGGCATGTTATGTAGTTTATGGAGTTGGGAAAGTTCATAAACTCCGAATGTCCAGTCCGGGCATTCATTATGGATGCTTTCCATTTAACTATTCAAGGACTAGAGAGACAGGTATGGACATTTAAAGCATGTTCTCCAAGGTGCAAGTTGGACATTGAGAGGTTAAAAACATATTGTTTTCCTTCATTCCGGCGCATTGCTTGGAATGGGTCGGTTTTTATTACAACTTGACATACGTCTTGGAAAAAGTCAAAAAACAATTAAAACTCAAGATGATAGGCCATTAATGGTGGAGCAACGAATGTGACAAATTGGACATTTGACCTGGAACTGCTGTGCTCTTAAATTATTTTTTAGTTGTTTTTTTGGCGATGGATATGTGATAGGAGATAAAAGGGTCGCTGATCAGGTTGCAATTAGTCAGGGTCATTTGATCCGACCGTGGGTGATTTGAGACGACTGTGGATCATTTGATCCCACTGTGGATGAATTCCGAAGTTGTTTGTTGTTGCAGGGTACAGATATGAAATTGTATTTGTTCAAATAGGTTAGACACTTCAAAGATACTTATTGGAGATAATTGTCATCACGGCTGAATCTAAGTTATTTTTCGGTGATTTTTTTGGTATATTTGTAGTGTGTATTTTTTGCTTGGGATGTATTGGTCGGGTGCAATTTGCCCGGATGTGTTGAGATGAAGCTTAGGAATATTGAGACATTGCTATCCTTCAGGTGTCAAACTGACAAACACTCTGACATCCGAATGAAGCTAAAATACTCTGATTTTTGTGAATGGTCCAGGGTACAGGATTATGGTATTAGTGGATGGGGCATTGGGTTTTGGGGCTCAATAATTCAATTCTGCATCCCTCAATGCCCTCCATTCTCACATTCCTAACATTCTTCCTAATAATCTTAACAAGACATTCCCCAGTCAGAACCAGAAACTCCCTATAGTATTGAATTCAGTATAGGAAACAATATAGGATAGGGGGAAATAAGTTTTTACGAATATAGTTTAAGTGTTCAGAGCCCATTCAAAAGTTTAGAAGCGAAATAATCCGAAATAAGGTCCCCACCCGGAATAATCCTCCACACCATATCCTCTTCTGTAATTTTAAAACTTGCATATAGATATTCGGGGTATGGAATTATTTCAGAATTTATTGTCGTGTTTGACTAACGTTATATTTCCAGTTTCTTGAGTCAGGTTGGAGAAAGTAGCTAAGAGGTTTTGGGCATTTAATTCAGCCAACCTACAAATCTCCTTCAAATGAAGTAAGTGGAATCTAAAAACTAATGTTGAATGTGTCGATAGATTTATATAGATTTATATTTGTTTCATATAATGAAGGAATGTATTAAATAAAGTAATGTATTTCGTAATAATAAGAGTATGTGTGAGTTGAATATGGCTTAATGTGATGCCTAATTGAGGGAGAGCTTTTAAGGAAATAGGCCTCTTATGCCCTGTTCATCCAATATGGGCCAGAGTGCCTGCTTTCCCCGACTTCTAATATTACATTTTTTATGCTCGCGTACAGTGCAACCTTGATTTTTGGACATTTTACCCACTGAATTTGTTGATATATCCACTGAATTTATAGCTTTTACCCACTGAATTTGTAGCTTTCACCCACCCATTGCTTTCTTTCTACAAACTTCACATGTGTAGAATTATGCCACCCAGATTGTAGCTTTTACCCGCTGGGTTTAGTTTCTATCAACTGCATTTATAACTTTCACCGGTTTACTAACACTCGATGGGATAACAGTAGCTGTCATCCAAGCATGCGATAGCTTTATAGCGACTCTATTTTTAGCTTTTACGTACAAACTGTAGATTTAGTTTTAACTTTTAACCAATTAATCTGCCCCATAAAAAAATAATTTACCCCATAATGAAAAGGAAAGTGCCCACTCTGAATTTACCCACACCCCATATGAAAGTGCCACATTACATACCGTCTGAAATGTCCATATTGACTGGGAAAATTAATAGTAATAGTAATCTGTGGTCACCCACCCTGATTGTCACAATTGAGTCGAGGCAAACTCGTGACGACATTTTGACTCTCACGATCAACTCTATTAAAGTTTGAATAGATTGTAAAATATACTTTGAAGTGGCGATGTGTTTTAAATAAATAATTTTTCTGTTCAAGACAAAGGGGCTCCTTAGCCTAAGCTAAATCTCCATTGAAGAAACACAAAGACAGCTAGGGTTGATCATTATTTTAATGAGAATAGTTGGAAGTTGGAACTGTACAATATTTTAAAGATTGCGTGATGGTGGATTATGCGATATCCATTCCCGGTTGCGTGTTCCTACTTTTCAAATATTATCCGTCCACTACTAGACTAGTACTTGAGTCTGATTGTGAGCAGGACTCTGTAAGATGGATTATGGAATCAATGAGAACATTTTATAAACTGGAATCGCAGAAAATAATGCAGAACATTTCGTAGAAATTAACTCCTTTCTTTTTCAGGGACCGTCCATACCGGACAGCTAAGTGTCACGTGGTCAAAATGGCAATAAACAAATGTTCCAAATAAAATCTACTAAACTTTTGTGAATTTTCGAGAACATCGGATTTTAAGGAGCAAATATTTCGAATTTCAAGCTTAAGATTTGTATTTACTTTTTAAGAACACCGGGGGCGTTTTCTGCTCGTCTACTCAAATAGCACCAACGAGCTTACTATCTCGATCTGGTGATGTGTCCAATAAACCAGACAAAAATCATCGGACATTAAAACATTCGAATTATTAACGAATTTAAAGCATCTATTATATATCCTTAGACTTCATTCAAGTTCAACGGAACCTCTCATCTTGGCGAGCTCTGCTCAAAATTAAAAATTGGCTCAAAGAGGGGTGGGGAATTATTCCGGGGTACTTTGACTTTCACCTTTCACTATCACTGACTTAATTCCTCAAGCATAACGTATAAGTATAATTGATAGAGAGTTGGTTTGATATTTCCTCCCAAGTCGTTGGCTAAGAGGAACTGTGCTAAGGCACCGTTTTGAATAATTCAGAGATAAGTTTACTTATGGATAACCCATATTATGTATTAGTCTCAGGAAGGTTGGAGGTAGAAATATTCCGAGAGAATTAGTAATGGAGGCAGCGTTTCATCTCAAGAAAGCTCTTCATCAATACCTAACACAAAATAACCATTTCTCCCTTTACAAATCTCGGATTCAACCAGAATTTAGAATTTTGGCTCGTGCTTTTGGCCTATGGCAGTTCTGTATGTTTGTCAATACATTTCCTGATTTTATTCAACACTCATTAGTAATATTAATTTCGTATGAAGTTGTATTTTTTATAGCTTGTAAGACGTAGAGCTTGAGTCTGAATTTAGTTCTTTCCGGTTTTTCGTCGAATAGTAGTTTTTTTATGAAAATAAGGATGTCAGAATTTTACTGGGTTATTGAGCTGGACTTTTTTTGTCCCAGACTGAAGTTAGACCCTCATTATTCATGTAAAATGGTGACTAAATCATCCTCGCCCCATTTTTGGACCCTCGCCCCGACATCGCCCTTCTCAATTATTTTATCTTAATTTTTTTTTTACTGATATTTGATGGATACATTCGATTCATTTTGGGCGATTGATATAAGCGAGAAGAGAAAGTTATACATTCGGGGATTGGGGAAGCTGAGACTCTTTTTTCGCATCTTAAAACTAATCGATACGGATATATTTCTATACTCACATTTAACGGATGTATGAAGATATAGAGAGTTGTATCTTATTTCCAGGTTTCTCTGTATACCTTTGCTAAGCCAGCAATACTGAATTTATCGATTTAAGGACAAGAACAATAGGATCTAATGATTTTTTTAGCAGAAACCCCGAAATAAACGCTCTTAGTATCAGGTACCCTTAGTGAATACATTAGAGGAGAGGAATAAAGGACTAGTATGTTGAAATACTTTGAGACATCTGTTTTAAACCGACATTTTTGTCAAATGCAATTCTTTGCTAGCCTTAAACCCCTTAAAACCATTCAAATTATAAAGATAAAGTTAAGTGGGTTAAAATAAAACCCCGGGTGAATCAATAACTAGAGGCCAGAATTGTTGGGTCTGGGTGACAGTGTCGGCGACAAGGCGGGTAATATATGGGGCCTTGTCGGGTATTAAGTAGCCCCAACCGGGTAACTGACTGACGGTTGACAAATGTAATCTCTCCTCTCTCGGGATTTCTGGGGACGGAAAAGGCGTATTGGAAGGGACATTTCCACCGTCCCTCGAGCCACGATTTTTTTTATTCCTCCCCGACATTTTATGAGCCCTGTCGACAAATCCAAACTATCCCGAGGTCATAAATTTATTAATGAATCAGCTGATTATTAGCTTCTCCAGGCACATTTTCAGAGGAAAAACTAAGTAAAAATTATATGATCAGCCCTTAAATTTAATGTCTCCTAATTTCAGTCCCTCTCGAGAATCTAAAAATCATTTTGTCCGAATAAAAAGAAATCCCAAGTTCCCCGTCTCCTTAATCTATTAGGCGTACTTTGGGACATTTTATGAGCCGACTGACTCTCGATTTTATGACCCGAGAGGACATACGTTGGAAATATGACGATTGACATGTACTGCAGCTTTGTAACACATGGAATTGTCTTTTGGAATTTATGAAAAATGTACAAATGGATGTACCCAAGGGGTACATCTGCCCGATTTCAAAAATATGCGTCTGTGACAAAATGCTAACGAGGAGAGTATTAGAGATTGAACTCTCAGAAATGCTTGCTTTTTAGAATTTTTGAGAATTTTGGAGAAGAAAATAAATTTTACTAATAAAACTTACAAATTAGTGCCCAATTTCATATTGGCCTTAATCAATTGTCAAAATGGTCAAAGTCGACAGCTTGAAGTGTTTAAATCAAAGATTTTTTAGAAGGAAAAGTAGAGATAACGAAATTTTTTAAAACATTTTATAAAACTAGATTTTAACATTATTGAACGAGCCTGGAAATCTCGACTGCAAAAACAAACAGAATAGAAATATATCCAGGACAAAATAAGTACCGCTAAATAACTGGTTCCGTAATCGTTTTGATAAAATGGTACTTTCATGTTGGACCAAAAAAGCTGTACTATTATAGTATGGACTAGAGGCTTAGAAAATGATTTTTTGTACCGAAGAATATTATGTAAGACAATTAAGACATCTTATGATAATTGAGGACTTGTATGACCTTCAAGCACCAAAGCTCTTAACAAGACCCCTAACATGAGAAAAAATTTTCTAAAGAATTAATGATCTTTCAATTAGAATTATTTCATGCTTCTTTAGTATTGTAGAGAATCCACAGGATGCCGACAATTAAGTTCAACTATCTTCTAAGAAATTCGCTTATTAGTTGTTAGTACCGTAGTAAATCTCGGAATGAGCCCCATGGAGAGTTGCATCTTTTTAAAACTTCACATAAAATGACTGGGAATGAATTTCGGGGTGGGGATGTTATTTCGGGAGATTTTAAACCATGAAACGATATCAGTACTATTTGTATGTGAAGCATGCATAATATTTTAAATTGTTACCTTGTGTTTGGATGTGTAGCATACATCCACGGGAATCTTAAGCTATAAGACAACTAACAAAAAGGGCGAAGTGTTTCCGGGTATTTTCCGAAAAGGTGTTTGCAGCATTTCGAGGATTTGGTAATCGTGTTTCCGGGCTCTCAAAGGTGGGGAATTATTTCGGGGGTTCTAATTAGAGATTGAGAGTAATCTGATGATAGTTGAATCTATAGAGAAGAAAGAAAGGGAAAGGCAACCCGGGTATTTTCCATGTTAATGTTTCGGAGATTTCGAGGATTCGGCCATCGGGTTCCCAAGGGGTGGGGAATTATTTCGGGGGTATCTAAACTAATTAGAGACTCAGGCTAATCTGCAGATAGTTGTGTATAGAAGAAACAAATGCATTGCTGATATTTTTTACGTTAATGTTTCAGAGATTTCTGGGATTTGGAAAATCTAGATTCCAGGCTCTCACGGGGTGGGGAATTATTTCGGGGTATCTAAACTAATTAGAGACTCAGGCTAATCTGTAGATAGCTGTTTATAAAAGAAACAGCGGCTTTCCGGGTATTTTCCACCTTAATGTTTCCTAGATTTAGGGGATTCGGAAATCCAGTTTCCAGGCTCCCACGGGATGGGGAATTATTTCGGGAGTATCTAATTAAAGACTCAGGGTAATCTGAAAACAGTTGTATAGAGAATCAAGAAAGGGCAAGGCGTTCCGGGTATTTTCCACGCTAATGTTTCGGAGATTTCGGGGATTTGGTTCTGGATATCCCGGGGAGGATAATTAGTAGTCCGTACTGGACTTAATGATCATGATCCATTCAGTATCTAATTTATACTTCCTTCATCTTCTTCTTCTGCTTCTTCTTCCTGCAAAATGACAAAGGAAGCAGAGGGGGAAGCGGGTTCGGCCGAAACGAGAAATTAAATTTAATTACTTGAAACTTTTTGACGATTTATTTCCTCAAACTTTTCATCCTCCGCCATTATATTATATAACATCTTAAACCTATGTAATTATTTAATCCAGAGTAATTCAATGATTCATTAGACCAGTTTTTAATACAACTTATTCATCTTATCATTAGGGATTTTTAGTTTCCCCGACTCTTCACAAGTTGTGGGACGAAATGTTAGAATATCTTCAACAATCTCTCTAAATAATTCAGTTAAATGCATTCGTTAGCAGCTCGGGGTTTCTAACTAAATATCTCGATTTTTAAACGAAATTTATGAACAGTCCCAGTTGTTATCTCCAACTGTTATGTCAGGGAGAATATGGGAAACTTTTAAACAAGTTTCTGAAAAAAATCCGGACCGAAAAGTTAGCTTTTACTTTCAAGTACTTTGATCCAAAACTACTCAACTTTAAAACATTTTTACTCACTAATTGATATCAAAATAATAATTGGAATTGTTAACTTTTTAACCCGCTGAAGCGTAATGTAATTAAGTCGTAGCCCACACCGAATTTCGCAAGGAATGTAAATACATTTTAATGTAATTAACAAATGAGGGAACGTATTTAAAAATGTACAAAACGTTTTTTTTAGGTGACTTAAAGATAGTAAAGATTAGAGCGTTTTAGACAGAGCGCGGAGATGAGTAATTTTTTTTAAACATGAGTTAATCATAATTAGCAAAACTATAGCCTCTTCTTGAACCTTACAGAGATGTTAAATTAATTATTTAGTTAAGCTTAATTACGGATATTGTTTTAGTAAATACGAAATACACGTAGTTTGGAAATGACTCTAAATATGTCACGAGGTCAGAAGGTCACAAACAACACAGGTCCTGTGTACTCTCTGTGTCTTATTTACTTATTTTAACGTGTATGTGTGTTGTGATAATTTAATAGAGACCAAACCTTCATATTCATATCGTAATATATGTACTTTTTTGTAGGATTTACCTTCGAGCTTTTTGGCATGGAATCATTTGCATAAAAAGACAATTTGCAGTCAAGTCATTTCGGAAATTTACAAAAAATACTTTGACAAGAAGCCGGAACCGAGGCGCAAGGATTTGAAATCAAAAATCAGTTTACAAGAGTTTTTTAGCTTTTAAAAAATAAGGAATTTAAATCTTTTTTTAAATCACATTCATGGAATTTCTTTGTAATGTTAGAGGTTAGAGGATTTTTACGTCGAGAGTTAAAGGTGCTGGTATTGAGTTTCTGAAAAAAGCTATAAATTCTTAGTCCTAGACCTACGTTTTAATTATTACATTTAAGAGGCCCGGTATCTCAGGTGACTTTCTTGCAAGCGTTTTGACATGTTCTATTTACTCTGGCAGAAATTAAATAAGTTCATTCATAAGTGACAATTGATAATATAAAAAGAAACAAAAAAATGCGCAGCCAAAATTTTCTAAAAAATCTGAAAACTTAAATAGACAATTTTTGTCAAAAAATAACTCAAAATCCATTTTGGCATTGCTATTTAGTTACGTATTTCAGCAAATGGCTGCAAAGATAATATTATAATCGACGTATTTTAATTAAACCAGCAGATGGCGTTGCAGTAATTTGTAGTCAGCCTTAATATAATTTAGTTTTAATTGCATTTGATTGTGATAAAAGTAAGATCAGCCAGAGTAAAGTAGGAGATATTAAAACGCCAAAGAAGTCTTAAAGTCATTGGCCATCGAGACTGGGTGAGAATAGAACTAGAATAGAATAATAAAATGGATAAAAGTGATTGAGATTGTGTCTAGACGATTAAACATCTTATTTACTGCTGCAGATATTTCGATCAGAGATTCCCAATTGACCATTCCGGAATTATTTTTTTATTTCTCGTGTGTGGTATAATGTATTGCTGAGGTTCCTTAACCTTTTGAGTCCTAAATAGTCCGTTTATTGCACAGCAATCCTTGACGTCGTCTTATTCGAAGTACTTTTAATCATAGTATTATATTACATTAAAGACAGACTTCATCAAAGCCCCTCGGCCCCTCCAATCTCATCCTCCTCGTTTCGATGTCCTTGGGTTTCGATTGTCGACGGTTTGATTTTCGATTGTCGACGTTTTGGTTGTCGATCACTTGTCACAAAATGACAGGTTAGGGTCAATTAAGAGGTTGTTTGGGGCTGGAGGTCAAGGGTCAAGGGGGCTGAAGTCAGTCGTTGAAAAGCGTATCGAAGATTATCGAAGTCTCGAAGACATATGAGTGTTCATTGAGTATTTGAGAATTAATTAATAGTTTGACGAATTAGTTGATTAATTTCGAACTTTGGAACATTTCGAAGGGACAGTAGTAGGAGTAGGAAATGAAAACTTTGAGAGTTACTTGAAGGCGGTTCTTGTGTCTCGGTTGGGCCAAACCCAACTCTCATTCCCCGCCCAGAGATAATGCCTGAAACAATTCATTAACAAATACATAATTAGTACCTTTAAAGTTACATTTAATTAGGGAAATGGAATCATGCAGTCGGCTATATAGACCTCTCGTAATGCTCCAAACTATTAAGGGACGTATTTGAGCAAATCCAGGCGATGCGATAGTTCCCTGTCTCAGATCAAGGGCTGTTCATAAACTGGATTACAATGGATTCGCAAATGGTGTTCATGCAAACGAAAACGAAATATGAATGCAACATATAGCCGTCAAAAATATGCATGGGGACTTATTTCGGTGACTTTAATCTTTAAAGACAAAACGAGAATTTAGACATACGGACGGCGTGAATTAGATGGGGAGTTATTATGGGGGTATTCGACCTTCACGTTGATTGTCTATGGGGAGTTATTTAGGGACAACAAGCGACAAAAAAAGTACACTTCTGACTCTAGAGCCAAAAACTCCAATTAAAAAATATGAAACTTTTCGAAATTCCCAGAGAAGTTGGCCCAATTAATTAAAATTCAAGAACACTTATACTTGTAAGTACAGATAAGTGCTGCGAACTATCCAGAACAAGATGATACAAAACTTGAAAGCATATTCCCAGTTCGGAGGGTGAAGTTGAACAGTTGGGAAGGTTCCCTTGTGAGTTTTAATTAAAATGCATTTGCAACTCTAATTAATTAAGATCCTGGCGTACGTATGGGACTCAGGAGGTTAGGGTATTATGACAGCAGATTCCTTTCTGTCACAATCTAAAATATCACATTTTAGCGTGTGACATATTCTACGTTCAACATAGAAATTCTATTTATATATCATTGTCACTTGTCCCATAACTTATTGTTAGCAGAGCGGGTTTAAATTACTACGTAGAGGTCTATAAATATGACTAGAGGAGCAAGAACATTGGACTTTTAACCTTTCAAAGTTTATCGCAATCAATAGATCAGAAATCAAAAGGCCTGATGCAGTAGTGAAAATGCAGCTGGTGACGTAAATGATTTCTACGCTAAGAATCGTAGATGTACTTTATGTGACAACTTCAGTGTCTGTCTGTCCGGCTTCCTGTCCGCTCTTTAACTCAACAAGGGTTTCCATGTTACATTCCACCCACTCTGGCTCAAAGCGAATGTAATATATCTTAATTAGAAAACCACTTTCAGTTCGAATCCATAAATATCGAAATGTCAGCTGACAGGACCGATTTGACCTTTGAACTTTTAACGTTCACAATCAATCGATAGATTAGGGTTATGGACCGTTCATCGACAAAAATTATATCGACAAAAATTACATCGACGAGCTAAACGATTCGGACGGACGAATAACTGAAACACGTCTTAAACCCGGTTTTTCGGGTTTATATAAAACCCGTTTCCAATCGGTTTCTGGAACTACAATAATATGAATGCGATCGTATTGATGTTGTAATATTTTTATTCTGAGACATTTTCATACTCCGCTTGGGTAGATTAAATTCTAGCACCGCATCGTAAATTGTCATAGGAGATTTGGGCACTTGGATGTTGCCTGGATTAAGTAACGTCCATACCGTCGATACCCACAAGCCACGATATCTAAAAACCTCATGCAACGAATATGGATATTCCGAACCCTGGTTCAAAATTTAATTAAAATTAATTTGGTCTCGGATTGAGTTTCAGAATAATATTTTCCTGATTTCTACTACACAATATAAAACTTTCAATTCTTTACGATTTTTTGTATTGTTGGAAATGTAACGAGGACTTGTAATTTCTAAATCTAATATAATAAAACTCTATATCTAACGAGCCTATCGAGTTGGACAGGCCAATCCGAGTCCAAATTAATATTTTATTCCCCCTGGTTCTTGTCAGCATAAAAAGTATTAAAAACTGTGAACACATCAACCTTGTTTCTGATTAAAATGTTCGCAAAATTCCCGAAATACCCCAAGATTGTGTTTTAAGGTCAACTTTTTGCGAGTTCTGCATTGATTTATGAATTAAATAAAAAATATTCCCTGTATCCTCCCCATTATTCCGCAATTTAAAAAAATCTCATCGGCGTCATCGAAGAATTTATGATACTATTTTTAGATTCGATCGATCTGCAAGAATTTAAAACCCTCGAAACTGGGATGAAAGTGTAAAGAAGAGGATATGTATTTTTCCAATGATTATAATTTTTGCATGAAATGGCCTGAGAATGGAGATTAATGTTCTGGAAGGTGAAGTTGGTCCCTTTAAACTTTTCTCTAATAAATTGATGAGACGAAGAGAAAAAAAAACTTTCCAAACTTTGGGAATGAAATGGAGAAAGGAGGATAGGAAGGTAATCAATCCATTTCCACCGAAACCGGGACTTCTGCTCCCGAAACCAAAAACCGGGTGCATTTCCAACCGAATCGGGTTTTTCCAGCTCCTTCTACCTCAACATTTATCCCGGACTCGGAGGATGAAACTGTGTAAGAAAAGCCTGGGATTCACATTCTATCATTCCGTGGAAAGTCAATGTCTCATATCTCGCTCAAGGATTCTTCACAAATTTCGATTCACAAACGTTGGAGATCGTTGAAATAATAGTAAAAATTTCTAGTTTCAAAATCAGTAGTTAATCTAGTCAATTTTGCCCCAAAGTAAACCTAAACAGCCCGTAAATTTAATATTATGGCATAATTATCGTTTCTAGAGCAAGCATGTTCATCAGTTCATCTCTCTGTCTAGAATCGAAAATGGGAGTGAAAATCATATAGTGTTACTACATTTCAAAAATAATTTAACCGAAATTGACTGCACGAAATTGCTAAAATGTACTAAAACAAAGTTATTTAAGGCATTGCGATCAATTCGAGTTCTTATTCGTGCTTTACGGATCCTTGTTAATCTTTCAAAACTTAGAGATCTTAATAAAATCATGAAACGAAAGTCTCATTTCACCCCTAATGTCATTGACTAACTTGACTTGACGCCTTAATTCGAGCGAGAATTCAAAGCTTTACAATGGCAGATGAATTGGATTATTACGGTGCTGCAAATGTAGCTTTAGATTGCTTAAAATTCAGATTTTTTTGCTACAATCGTAATCACGCTAAAAACTGTAACTAACAATGGACACTATTCGTAGGTCCAAAGTCTATTTGTAAGATGACAGCCATTAACTCATTGGACACCCAAATTGTGTCCATTGTAAGTATATCTCTAAAAAAAATACCGGATAACTTTGAAGATGGTAAGTTTGTCCCTGTGCTTATGAACATGCCTTGGTTATGAAGGGAGCATGGGAAACTGGAGGAAGAAGGGACAATCAGGAAAATGAAAGGTCAGCAAAAGCATTAAATTGAATGGGAGGAACGATGGTTGAGGATCTGGAATAATATATCGTCTATCCCGCAATATATACAAAATCACCACGTTTTCTCTTATATTTTGATACCTTTTTATCCTTTTATATTCTCCGATTCCTTGAGCTTCTTTTTTCCCGATATTTGATTAAATTAGGGCCGTAAGGAAGCAGGGACTCAAAAACAAGTCCACTGTGTAACGATAACGGCTGTTAAAGGGCTTATTGTGCAAAGGACCCTTCATAACCTCTTACAAGAAAATCAGTGAAGTTATCTGAAGCAGTTCGAATTTTGCGTATTTCATTTTTAATGGGCTATCATTTGTTGCAAGTGTCTGGTAGCATGCTTGAAAAATGCCGGGAATATTCAAATGTGAACCTTTGCGATTTTTAAACCCTGGAATTTTAAATTTCCTACTGCAGGTCTAGAAAGTTTGAACTCTTAAAAAACAAGAAATACAATTTTTAGCTCGAAAACTCGCAAAATCAAGTGTATTGTACCACGCTTGAAAAAATGCGGGGATATTCAAATGTGAACCTTTGCGATTTTTAAACCCTGGAATTTTAAATTTCCTATTTCATGTCTTGAAAGCTAAAGTTCTTCAAAAACAAGAAATACGATTTTTAGCTCGAAAACTCGCAAAATCAGTAGTTTTCGGGTTTTTTAAGATTAAGGGTAATTAAGCTTCTGATAACAACAGTTTGTGGGCTTCTGTTAACTTTTTTTTTCGTATAAAACTAGTAGTTTATGAACAGCTCAAAGATCTGAGAATAAGTATTTTCGGGGACTTTGAAGAAAATGCAATAAGAAGGGGAAGTGTTACCTGTACAATACGAGGGTCAGCTTTGCTTCCTTCTCTGAATTCTTCAAGTGTGAGTCGATTGTCGTTATTTTTGTCCATTTGATTGAAGATTTTATCAACTCGCTTCTGCGGCGTGTTCTCGTCGTCAGGTAAAGGCGTTTGTCCCTGAAACAACAACAACAACAACAGATTTGCCAATCAATGCCCCATCCAATTCAATTGATGACCAATAACAGACTTAAAAATTGCAAATAACAACTCGGTTGATTTGGCAATGCTAAGGCGTAAACGCGTAAAAAAACACGTTCCGCATCGTACAGCTCGTCAGAAATGCCTGTGTTGTATCCGCCGATGACGACTATTAGTCAAAGATTTTGATACCGTTTGTTTTTCAGACTATCGGCAAATAACAAGTTTTAAGATTTGTGAACACATTTTTACATAAACTCGTTTCAAGAGAATTTCATTTGATTCTTTCGCATTCAAAATTTTCAACATCCTGTAGAAATTGAAATTAATCTGCAAAACGATCACTAAAACGTAAAATTGTGAATTTGACTATGTGGCGTTTTTGCATGTTTTGTACCAACGAAGCAAAGGGATTTAAATTAGTCGACGAGTCCTGTTTTTAAGGGATCATGGATTGCATTCAAAGAGTTAAATTTAGACGTATTGCTTTGTGTTTACTGCATTTTAAAATTGGATGCTGATAAGAGAAAGTGGTGAAAGTTGTATGTATATTTATAACGTAGTAGTAGGATTTAATAACCTGCCAATAATGTCAATATTTACAATTAGATATTAATCTCGCAATGAAAGTTAATTGTATTGTTGATCAAAATTAATTAACTGTCAGATAACCTTCTGAGTTTGTTTATCAATAATCCGTACTTTTATAGCGACCTTTCTAAGGGCACTATTCATTTGATTGACAACCGCAAGTACTTTCCTAACGCTATTTATTTATTTAATAATTTATTTGTATTTATTTGTACAAATGTGCGAATATGAATGTCCTATTTTGAATATTTTGTGAATGGCATTTAAAACTGTTAAGTTTAAATATTGACGGGTTTTTCCAACGGTTCTAAACTTCTAGGTCTTTTTCTTCGTGTTTTTAGCTAAAATCCCGATTTATTGCATATAATATATAATGTAAACTATGCAACGGTAATGCAACAACTAAAACCCGTTAAATTTGTATATTGCCGGGTCTTTCCGAACACAACTCAAAAACCCGGGTTTTTTTTAGATGATGGGAACCTTGTTTGGAGAGAGACATGTTTTTGAATGTATTTGAAGTAGGTGGACTCGAAGCTCGTCGTAGTTTATCACTTTTGAGCACGAACACTTACTTGCTAATACATTAACCCAAATAAACAACCGATAAATCAGGGTTAGCAAATATCGTAAATTCATACTTTTATTACTCGCCCTCGGAGGTTAACGTAGGACATGCACGTGAGGTCTCTCCCGTTCTATCATACTAAACAAAACATATCGTACGTATTTATTAATTTAATTTACTACAGAACCATATATTATAGAGACTATAGACTAGCGATCAACTACAGAAAAGGATACTTAAAACAGTAGTTTCGCCGAAATTTGTGAAGTATCACTTAAATATTTTAAATTTCTCATTTAAAATTCTTTTTAAAAAGAAACGACTGCTCTGTTATAATTACATAAACTTGAATTTAGCCCTGTCGACTCCTATTATACTGATTTAGTAGTACCAAAACCATTAAAGGAATGCAAAATAATTGAGGATTTGAAACTGAAGTCAAAGGTATATTTTTTAAAATGACACGCCTTCACTGAGTGCTCAAAAACAATGCTTAGCCTAGGTTATGAAAGTTGCAAAATATCGGCTGTAGAGACGGTGAATTATTATCATTACGGAAACGTTGTGGGAATTGGCGGATATCTGTCGGAAAACAAAAACAGTTTGATTCAATTATAATCAGGGATTCCTACGCAGCAGTTTATAATCTTTAACCTTAGTTCCAGCTCTGACATTAAAAAAATATAGTGATGAATAATAGATTTCTTTCAAAAGTAAATCTCTTGTTCGTAGCTAATCCACACAAAACCACAAGCTTATGGATTCTACGGTTTTTGTTTCAGACAAAACTGTTAAACTTAATGCAGCCTAACTATCTGAATACGGATAAACATATCGGTGATAGAAACATTTGTGTTTACAATGTTTTAAAAATCAACGAACTAAAAAATCAGTAAACTTGATTAAATTATAATATAATTAAAACATTAATTTTCATTAATTTAGTCCGACTTTAAATTTTTTACAATTGATTTGTAACCCTAATTTGGACCTCTAATTTTATACTTTTAATCTTGGTTGTGTGCATAACACAAAAAACTTAATCAATTCCAGTCTTACATCTGGAGCACTTCCCTTGTGCGATTCAAGCAAGGATTTCATATTAAATGAAAGAATCAGTAAAATTTATTATTTCTACAGCATTGATTTTCAGTCCGATTTTAAATTTTTTACAATTAATTTGTATATAATTTGGACCTTTAATTTTATACTTTTAATACAAAAAAATTACTCAATTCGAGTCTTACATCCCAAACACTTCCCTTGTACGATTCAAACAGGGATTTCATATGAAATGAAAAGAACAATGAAGAGTTTTGTTCCCGAAATAAATCCTTACTCTTTCTCTCTAAAAGTTAAGCTCTTGAAGCAAGACGATTGTTCAAAGACATTTCCTCAATCATTTGTATATTTCCTTAACTCTCTTTCTTGTTCAGCCAAGGGAAAAAGTTGAATTCATTTATGAGAAAATAAACGAAGAATAAAAAGAAATCATTTTCCTATTTCCCAACATTTCTAATCCGAGGAATTCGACACTAACTTCCAATTGAAAGCGTTTTACACAGTTGTTGTTACTAAATTCTGAGTAGAATCTGATACTGCAGCAAGGGGCACAAAAAATACACTGCGGCACTAGAGCAGACCCAACTTCAAAATTCAAATGCGAAAAATTGAGTGTAAAAAAAGCTGAGAGGCTGAAATATATGGAATATAATATGCTTTATAGCCTTTGTAGATAGTCGAATAATATGTGTTTATAGAAGCTATGAAAGAAACCTATACGGCCGTGTAATGTGATGAAACTTGAAACCGTGTTAAACGCTCTTTGTGTTGTGTTTTTGACCAAAAACCGAAAAATGTAAAATTAAAAAAACATTGCAACAGTAAAAGCAACCGAACATTAAATATTGAGTCAGGACGATGTAAAGAATGTAGCTAAAACACGGCCGTGTACACGGTAAAACGTACGTCTGTACTATCCTCGATATTTCTATTAATTTTCCGGTGCAGAAGGCCTGGAAATATTAAATACTTAGAACGCTTCCTCAAAATTGTTTTTCACTAAAAAAATTGTCAATTTAATATTTGTATAGTGCATAGTGTGGTAAACTTGGTTATGATAATATTATATACTAGCTGTGCTCGGCCGCGCTCCGCGCGGCCATCGCACATCTAGGTTTAGACGATACAATTAGCGGACTGGACGTTTTTGTTACTTTTCAGAGTAATAATATATTGGTATTTACATATACATAGGATTTTTTGTTTCCAGTGCTAACACATACCACTTCCCGTCATGACACTTCCTTTAAAAAGCAAATTTCAACCATGCAAAATTGTATATTTTGTGTACGATCCTTTAAAATTGCTAGATGTACTAAATTTCAATGTATGTGAATTTCAATGAATAGTTTCAAATTGCAGTACTTGTATCTGGAATTTCTTGCCATATAGATATAGTGGTGGTCATGTGTTTCCAATTCTTTAATAAACCAATACTCTCAATGTCACAAGATTTATTCCCAATGTAACATGTACTTGCAATTGCAATGCTTTAACATATATTCACAATGCTTTAACATGTATTTTCAATGCTTTAACATGCATTTGCAATCCTTTAACATGCATTTGCAATGCTTTAACATGTATTTGTAATGATTTAACATGTATTTCTATGCTTTAACATGTATTTCCTATGCTTTAACATGTATTTCCTATGCTTTAACATGTATTTCCTATGCTTTAACATGTATTTCCTATGCTTTAACATGTATTTTCTATGCTTTAACATGTATTTCCTATGCTTTAACATGTATTTCCTATGCTTTAACATGTATTTCCTATGCTTTGACGTGTATTGCCTATGCTTTAACATGTATTTCCTATGCTTTAACAGGTATTCTTATGCTTTAACATGTATTCCTATGCTTTAACATGTATTTCCTATGCTTTAACATGTATTTCCTATGCTTTAACATGTATTTCCTATGCTTTAACATGTATTTCCTATGCTTTAACATGTATTTCCTATGCTTTAACATGTATTTCCTATGCTTTAACATGTATTTCCTATGCTTTAACATGTATTTCCTATGCTTTGACGTGTATTGCCTATGCTTTAACATGTATTTCCTATGCTTTAACATGTATTTCCTATGCTTTGACGTGTATTGCCTATGCTTTAACATGTATTTCCTATGCTTTAACATGTATTCCTATGCTTTAACATGTATTTCCTATGCTTTAACAGGTATTCCCTATGCTTTAACATGTATTTCCTATGCTTTAACATGTATTTCCTATGCTTTAACATGTATTTCCTATGCTTTAACATGTATTTCCTATGCTTTAACATGTATTCCTATGCTTTAACATGTATTCCTATGCTTTAACATGTATTTCCTATGCTTTAACATGTATTCCTATGCTTTAACATGTATTTCCTATGCTTTAACAGGTATTCCCTATTCTTTAACATGTATTTCCTATGCTTTAATATGTATTTCCTATGCTTTAACATTTATTTCCTATGCTTTAACATGTATTTCCTATGCTTTAACATGTATTTTTTATGCTTTAACATGTATTTCCTATGCTTTAACATGTATTTCCTATGCTTTAACATGTATTCCTATGCTTTAACATGTTTTCCTATGCTTTAACATGTATTTTCTATGCTTTAACATGTATTTCCTATGCTTTAACATGTATTTCCTATGCTTTAACATGTATTTCCTATGCTTTAACATGTATTTCCTATGCTTTAACATGTATTCCTATGCTTTAACATGTTTTCCTATGCTTTAACATGTATTTTCTATGCTTTAACATGTATTTCCTATGCTTTAACATGTATTTCCTATGCTTTAACATGTATTTTCTATGCTTTAACATGTATTTCCTATGCTTTAACATGTATTCCTATGCTTTAACATGTATTCGTAATGCTTTAACATGTGTCCGCAATGCTTTAACATGTATTTCAAATTCTTGGGGATAGTTTTCAAAGCTCCAGCATGCATTTTAAAAGTTCCAACATGTATTTCGAATTTTCGAGCATTCATTTTAAAAGCTCCAATATGTATTTCGTACTCTTGGGCATATATAATCACTGCAAAACTAAATTTTAATGGATTTAGGTTTCAGTTTGACATGAGTTTAAAGTTGCCGCGAACACGCCCCTCGTGACACAATTCTGACCAATCATAAGCGTCACTAACATGCAAAATCATTCCTCCATAAATATATAAGATGATGGTGTTATAGTGGTTTTGAGATTATTACGATACTTTCTAAATATTATGAACATGTTGCAGTATATTAAAGTCCTACTTGTAGTAGTAAAATGTGAGGAAATAAAAATGCGGAGTTTTTTCGGATTTTCGGGTACTTTCCCCGGTTTTTTTCTCTTAGGTCGGTTGGGCAATAAAGAGTTGTAGATAGGAGAGTTAAAATATGATTATTGAGTCTGAACGTGACTTATGAGGCACTCAGAAGATTAATTCATTTATGGCTAAACAAATTCAAAAGTCCCGAGACTCGGGACCCTCTAAAAAATACTGCAAAACCCCCACCGAAAACCCTCGTCGACGAAAACTGGAACGGAGTTGCGAAATGACGTCGGATACGATGTCCTAAATGCACTTCAATCTCCTCATTTTTATTTTATATTCCAAAACTGCTTTTTAGAGACGATTTTTAGTCTAAATTCCAAGGCTTTTGCAGATATTTCCCCTATTGATTTTTGTGTTTTTTGGGTTTTGTAGATTTTTTTGAGCGACTTGAAAAAAATATGGAAGAAAATGAACCATGAAACTGAATGATTTAAAGAAATAGAGAGACAACACTTTAATTGACTTGGTGTTTTAAACTTTAGACTATGTATATGACAAAATGGGAAAAAATCATTGTCTAAATCGATAGATTGTTTCAAGCTAAAAAAATTAGTGATGTAGAAAAACAAAATTTGCGTTTTCAAATGCTCGCCATGCGATGATTTTTGAACCGATTGTTTGAAGTTTTTAAACGTACAAGAGTCAAGCTTGAACAATCAGTGATACTTTAGCAATTTTTATCATTTAACTGGATAGCCGAGTTCAATTGAATACAGCCCGTATTTTATTTTATTTTGTACTTAACGTTGGTTATGAATGGCCCTGTTGTAAGATTTAATTTGAGATTTAAGTAGTTTGTTGGGACAGGGTACTTACCACCATTTGATAGATGGCTTCGACAATGTTGTACATCTCGTCTCGGGTTATGTAGCCGTCATTGTCCACGTCGTACAACCGGAAGGCCCCTGTTATCGTCACGGCCAAAACAAAAACAAAACAAGGGTTAGATTTGCATCCAGAGACAATTGCTGGCGGAAAATACCCCCACTGCCAAAAACTTGGCTCTAAAAACACAAAAGCAGTCTCGAGAAAGTGCTCTTGGAAACCGTTCAAAACACCGCTTCAAGGACACTTTACTGTTTAAATTCGCAAGAAAAGAAATAAAGTTTTGCAGATAATAAAATTTGTGTTTTAAATGCAAATTCAAACCTATCATTACAATTTACAATGCATGGTATAACTTGATCGATAGCCGGCTTTAATAGACATTTTTTATCCGAATGCGATTTTAATTTTTGAAGAATTTTCAGGAAAAGCTAAAGGTACTGAAGAACAGGGGAAAACATAATAAAATTTAAATTCTGGGTTTGCTTTTTATCCATGAAATTTCATATCAATCTAACAATTTTCAATTTATCGTTTCAATAAGCCGGATGTCTTTTTAAGACAGGTGAAACCGCTTTATGGGAACGCTTTGTCTGTCTGTCCGTCGCATTTCGCTCTAACTTTCGAAAGTGGAAGTTTTGATTAAAACTGTGTCAGATTTGAATCCTACATTTCCTTGGGTTTAAGGCAGATTTTAAAAATACTCTATAGCACCCCCTGACCTTAAAAAATTTTAAAAAATCCAATGTCAAACACCTGTCCATATTTCCTCATATTTTTCGCGTAAATAGTTTTTTTTACCAATTTCCAGTTGGGTTTTATAATTTACTACAATTATTTCTAAGTCAAATATTAACGAGACTCATTTAAAGTTGTTTTTGACAAAATAAGCGTAACTTACAATGTAGTTTCTCGTCCATATTTCCCCTCGACGTAATGGAGAGGGCCCGAATGAACTCTTCAAATTCTATCGATCCGTCCTTCAAAACAAATATTTAAACAACCAATTACTTAACTTATTTAGCTAATCATTTCCAAAGAACTGCCTTTCCTCCACCTATTCTAACACGAATAAATTCGTTTTATGTCCGTGACAAATATACAATGTAGGAATCCAGTTCAAAGATTAATTTTCCAATTTAAACGTTTTTAAACCAAGGTAGATAAAGTTAATTACTGTATAAACGACTTACATTGTTTTCATCAAATACGCGGAAGACCAAGGAGGCAAACTTCGATGGATCTCCATTCGGAAAAAACTGCTTGTAGATTTTAATAAAACCCTGAAAATAGAGAATTATTTAATTAGGATTAAGTCCATTTTATTAAAGTAATTAGAGTTTGGGACGACAAATATGGCAAACATGGTTTAAATGAATACCTACAATAAAGTGAATTCAAAATTGAACGGGTTTGTATTTAGAAATTAAATATGCATACATTCCAGTCCCTGTTGATGTCCTGATAAATTATTAAGAATGCCGGCGAGGAAGAGAGCTAAAACTCTTTAGCCAAATCGACTATTTTAATTATTAATCAGGGTCTAACTTAGCACTTTCACATCTCAAAACCCGAGACTTATAATAGGGAGTACCCTCTCTTAATCCGACTAAAGCATGGGCCACAAAGTTTAACATTGTAGGATAAGGGGACGGTAGCATTGGAAGGATAGGGGAAATAGGAATTATTTATTTAGACCGAAAGGCTTGTAAGTCTAAAGGGACGGAGAAACTATCACAGAGCTATCAAGCTTATTAAACAACAAATGAATATTTTATCCTTAAATGGAGCTTGGAAAAACACGGGAATGAATTCATCAGATATTTTTGGTAATGAATTTTTCATAAATAGGTGTTTGTTCCCGTAATACATCCAGATAAATGGTGTTTTGACTTTGACAAATTTAAATTTTCTAGTTCGTTTGTGGAATTTTAAAAACAAATGTTTAATTGTAATTAAGGTTAAAGTTTGAAATTTAATCAACAACCCCTTTTTGTGTTTCAATTATTCATCATAAAACCACAATCTCAGGCTTCTGTTTCGATATTTAAAAACCAAGGGTTCATTAGTTCAGGGATTTTGCAAACCACAAGTTCATTTTTTTTAAGTTTTAAAACCACATATATCTCCTTCCGGCAGGAAATTAAGTCCCTTAGGACCACGGCATATGCATAAATCAATGTGTTTTTACGCTACAGAATCCAAAAGTTTCCATAACTTGTTTTTTAAATTCTAGAATAGGGGCACTTATTGCGGGGGGTAATTATTTAAGGGGCACTTGTACGTTCATAAAAACAAAATAATTATATACCCGTCTGAACAAAGAATATAAACACAAATCGATATTTTGCCTATTTGTTGCTTTCAACCCTGATTAAATAAGAGAGTTGAATAGTTCTATTGTTTTGGCTAATAATAATATTGGAACTACAACTAGAACTCCTGTTGAATAATTCCGTACAGACTACTGCTCAGTGATGCCTAGTCTAACTTTGTAAATAAATAAATGATTGGGAACTGGGTGAGGAGACAAAGGTTTATTTGTTTCAAATTACGACATCAAAGGATCCTTGTGCCAAAGGGGCGAGACCCGAAGCATTTAAATATTTATTCATTTCTCTCACACTTTTACCTACGTCTCTGCACAAATTATTGCCAAAAACTTTGGCTTTTAAACTTTCAAGTTAGGTTAGAAAACAATTCCTGGTTCCAAAATTCAGACAGATGAGGAGTTATTCCGGAGTATTTTTACCATTTTTAGTAATAAAGAGAAGGAGTGTGTAAAAATACTCCGGAATAATTCCTCAACCCCAATCCTTCTCTTTAGCTCTACAAATGGTAAAAATTCTCCGGAATAACTCCCCACCCCCAATCCTTCTCTTTACTACTAAAAATGGTAAAAATACTCCGGAATAATTCCTCAACCCCAATCCTTCTATTTACTACTAAAAATGGTAAAAATACTCCGGAATAATTCCTCAACCCCAATCCTTCTCTTTACTACTAAAAATGGTAAAAATTCTCCGGAATAACTCCCCACCACCAATCCTTCTCTTTACTACTAAAAACGGTAAAAATAGCTCGGAATAATGTCTCATCTTTTGGTAGGATAACTGAATAGCTATTTATTTATATAAACCTGCTGCCTCTAATTTAGTTTCTAATTCCATATTCCATATCGATCGAAAGGTGAATGGGTAAAAGATAGAGAAGAGATGGGCCTAAAGTCCCCTTAATCCCTATCCCCATCCTCCTATAATTCCCCATCCTCTGAGGATTATAAACTTTAATTATCCACGAACTAATTTCCCTGATTTAGCTACCACGGCTTGCGCAGATTTCATACCACATTTTATATCAAAATACCAATTACTTGAACCAAAAATTTTCCCGTTTCAAGTTATCCTCCATAATAGATACTTTCTACGATTACCAATAGTTAGGACTTAAAATTCATGATTTGCAATGAAAATTTGTGAAAATCAGGCGATTTTTTGGAAAAATCCCGACAAAAAAACTTTTGTGTATCGAAGGAAGAAGGGGTCAAAGTCAAAAAGTAGAACGGATTAATTTAAACGGTTGTCAAATCGTAATTAATATCTAAAACTAATTGGCTAATAGAGTAGTTTATAATTTAATCGATGATTAAAATAGTTAGTTAACCTTTTCAGTAAGTAGGCCGTTGGGACAGTCCTTCAGGAATCCTTTGTGCCTGATAAGTAAAGCAAGTTAATTAGTTAAAAGTTAACTACGTTTAACTTATTGCATATCCATTTATTAAGGTAAATTATAAGGTTACACATTTGGAATTTGAATGAAAATTAATTGGCCCTTGAAAACCCATAGTCAATTTTGGAACCCTTAAACTCCAAGACAAACCCCTGGGAAACCTATACAATCCCTTAATTTTAATAATTCTTATGGGGGGAATTCGGTGCCAAAGTTCAATCTCCGCTTTCCCCATAATTAGGGTATAAAACCACGGAGTTTATGGAAATTGTAAATCTCTGGAGGTTAGGCCCTTAAACTCTTGATGGGATTAGAGGATAATTGGCTTACCATTCCCTAATCTCCTTTTCTGTAACTGCTCCGTTCACATAGAATTGCATAAAAAATCATTTTTAGACTTTTTTTCGAGAACTTATTTTAATTAAAAATTTTAAAATACTTAAAATTGTACAAAAAACTCACAGTAAGTATTTTTCGTAAGCCTATCCACAGTATCCTGGCTCAGTTTGGAATTCTTCTTCCCCATTTTTATTCTCGAATTGTTCAGTCTCTTTCAACTCCGTTTTTGGAATTTTTAAATTCCTCGGGTGTTTTAAACTTCTAAATTCCTAAGAAAAACTCTGTTCCCTCTGACCATTTGGTTTAAAAAGGTAGAGACGATATAAGCTGATTAATAGTTCAGGAATCCGTAGTCCAAACGACCAGTTGCTCGTATCCAAGCTCGGGTCGTGTCATTAAACATTTAGGGCTAAAACAGCACTTGCTTCCAGCTGAAATTAGAATTAGAACAGACACACACTAAACTCCCTAGTTCCTGGACACTCTCCAGGAAAGAACAGGGGATAATTAGCTCTCTGAGTAAATAATGACACTAATTTCACACAAATCGCACAATCAACATTCACAATTCCAGTGTACAGACACAGAGGTAATCCCGTAGAAAGCGTGTGTTTTGCAAAAAGTAGGAAATCCGGGTAATTCGGACGCTGCTTCTGATCCTGGATTTGTGAGCCCAGGAGCCTGGGATTTTTCCCGTCACTGATTCTCTCCTGCAGATTTCTCGGTTGAGAAAGTCCGTTTTTTCGGGGTTTTCGGGTTTCGGGGTTTTCGGTGTTTTTGAAACGGGTGTTGTTTGTGGCCTGGAGGCTGAGAGGAGACTGGTGAATAAGAAATGCGGGTATTTGGGAGAGGAAGAAGGGAGTGGGACTGGGGATTTCGGGGGGCGCATGTCCCCGTCATTTTTTCACAGTATCTCGGGGAATTAAAAGCCTGTCAACAACCTTGGACGGCGGTGGAGGGATAGGACCCACACCACAATCTACATAATATATTTTTATCATTATTTTTATTATTATGCATCATATTCCTAACCTACTTTCCCCTATCTTTAGCCTAATAATAACAATAAGAAGAATAAGAATATTATTATTAGAAATCAGATTCCACTTCTGGGAGGGAAATGATCGGTGGTGGCTTTGCAGAAGCAGAAGAGCCTCGAATAATCAATATTCATATTTCATGCTCCCTCGGATATAATATATGCCTTGCCTGGAATCGTAATTCTCATACCTTGAGATAGGGGATTCAATATGCAACTGTGTAACTCTGTTTAGTATGGAGAAAGTAGCTGTATTTCAGATGAGTAAAAGTATTTAGATAAGGCGACGGAAATGGAGAGGCGCATGCGCGGTAATAAAGTATCGCTAGCAAAAGCGTCGACAGTGAAACTCTTGCTAAAGTCCCTCTGCGACTTGACTCGCCGGGTAAAACTCAATCCGTTTATATCTATAGCAGCTTATATAAGGTAAATTACTTTACACTAAACGGACGAAATGATATTTACCCGGGGAGTCAACGAGGATAGGGACTGTGGTTATAAGAATTATTCATGTTAAACGGTTTTGGGGACTAAACTAGGGTTTACGGTACTTGATTTTTTTAAACGTACGGTTTTATTAAGTGGGATAAGGCTGTTTAGTAGTTTTAAGGTGGAATTCCACTACTATATATCCCTATATGGATAAGTTGGACAAGGAAGGTATAAGAATGCGGAGCCGGGTACTGGGAAATAGATTTCGGATGACACCTTCCCTTTGCACCGAGAAACGCGAAAGGACTCCCGGGTATTACACCTCAACACCTCCAACATCCAGGAAATAAATAATAAAAGATACCCGACTCTCGAATTCATTCATTCTCAAAATCGGAAGATGGTTATTATACTAATTTTAAGTTAATATTATTTGTAAGCCGATTCTAATATTAGAGGTACCTTTACCCACATGTTAAATACTCCAGAAGGAATATGTGGATTGCATTCGAAAATAAACCGTTAAATCGTTTAAAGAATGAACTGAGTTATCGCAGATAATATGTCGTTTGTAGTAGAAATATCGGATATTTCAATAATTTATTGGCTTATGGAACGTTCGTTGACACGGATAATCATAATAAAACGAGCTCATTTTTATTCGACGCTTTTTGACCACCAATCCGTCAGAAATAGAAACCTGACGCTGATGATCCAGTTAATCAGCATTTATTATTAATTATTTATTATTTGGACATGGAACATTCGGGAGAGTCGGAGATGCCCTTCCGGGTCCAATGCAACTGACAAAGCACGTAAATCCGGTTCCAGTTCTTTGGTAATTTCCCTTAAATCGGATGTTCAGTTCCGATCCATCGGCCTGAATTGCTTGACCCGGCTTATTCCCACCACAAAATCTGGACAAAAAGTAGAGGAAAATAATGTTTGGAAATTAAAATTACAAATGGAATGGAATAAACTGTAATTTTTTTTACTTCTGGAAATCGTAAATCAGGCCTGTCTTGATTTTAAGGTAACCCTCGATGCAATTCCAGGAAGGAGGAATCCCGATGCAGGGACATGTCGCTTCTAATCTGCACTGATTCGCCTAAAAATAATATTTTTTAAATTATATGGTATTTACATGTTTTCAAGCCTGTAAAAAATTGCTAATTTTAAAATTTTGCTGCGTGGAAATTAAAATTTTATCAGAATTAAAATAAAATATAACTTGCCTGGATATCCCAACTACAAGTTTCCTTGGGAGGGTAATTCCCAACACCGAAATTAGAGCTGGACATTCGGACGACATTTCCTTGACTCAATAGAATGCTGCCACCGCAGGGGAGTCCTTGGACTGCGGAGTAATTAACAAATGTACGATCAGACTACAATTAAATTTTAATTATTTTAATTTTGAACAGATAGATAATCTACATAGACGCCTTCAAATAGTAAAAAAATCCGATTCCCCAAACACAATATCACCCGCATTTTTTAAGAGTCTTTAAAACCTTAACACTAGTACAATATAAACCATTGCAAACGCACATCTCGAAAGGGTGAAACCACGTCAAAAACATTTCACGTCGTACTCCGACAAGTTGTATACAAGAATCTCACAATTCCCCAACCATGGAGTAAGGTCATATATATCGTTGATTAGGACTTGACAGTAAAGTTCTTTACTCATATATGGTTGATGACGTTTGAAATACACGACCCTTGCATAAACTTGGCATCATTTCGATCGGAAACAGACCGACCGACGGACGGACTGAGTTGACACATAATGGTGTCACTTTTAAAAAAAAATTAAAAAATATAGAATAACGGATGTACTTATTGGCAGAGCCGTTGTAGTTGAAAGGGTTGAGGGTGTTGAAACTGTGGAGGGTGTTGAGCCCATTCCCATCGTCGTAGTTTCCATTGTCGTTGGTCCGGGTGGGCCTGGCGTCGTCACGGACGGACCTGTCGTAGGATCAGATATGATATTCCCAGACGAGTCCGTCACCTCTATTCTTGGACCCGTTAGGAATTGTGGTGATGAATCCGCAGACTCATAACCCTGTACAAATGTCACTCAAGTCTTGATTTGTTTTGAAATATTGGACAAAGTGTACCTTACAATTAGACTTAGGCTGTGAATTAAATGTATATATCAAGAGATAATTAACTGTTGCTCACCAGAACGCTAATTAGGACTGCTACCAGTAAAACGCGTAAGGCCATTTTTTCGTCCGTTCAAACTAGAAATCATCAGCCTGTGAATTAAATCTATCGTTAGTTATACAGTGTCAGATTTAATATTTGATACTTCAAGTTACTTATTAAATAAAATGAAATTTCAGTCATGTTTTGAAGATTTGAACTTGGAATTGGAACTACAAGACTGCCCGACAGCCAAATGCATATAAGCGTCTCACAAATTGTCAGATGTGGAACACAGGCGAATGACACTATTCGTTAAAACTTATAGGGTTTAAATTAGAGACAACAATTTTAAAAGAAATGCAAACGGAAGAAATGAATTAATTCAGGGTATATGTTCGAATTCGGGGTAAATGTCGAAAATAGCAAAAGTGATTCAGGGAAATGGTCTGAAGACAGAAATGTCATCATTCGGAGAAATGTCTTAATTCGGGGTTAAATATGTTTCAAATTCGGGGTAAATGGTCCTATCTGAAAAATTTTCTTAATTCGGATCGTCAACTACAGTACCGTACTTGAAACCAGAAAATTCACCGGACTATAGTGCGTTTAAGATGTTGATCGGAGGAAGATACGGCAATTCCCGTGTCCAAGTTCTGTTGACCTCACTTGCAAATGAAAAATAATGAGAATACTTGTGCACAACGACCTCCATAATTTAACACTAATTAATGCTTCAGCTTCAGGTGTTATAAAATGATTATTTATTATTGGACCATGAAAAACTTGAATGATGCAAGCCTTTTTGCATGAAATCGCAGTTTGCATTAATTCACCATTTCCAATCCAGCCAGAAGAATGGATCTGGATAAACGTTTAATTGCTTGTTATGGATTCACTGGCCAATCTAGATGAGTCCCCGGAATAAATCCCCACCCTCCATCGAATTAATCAGCTTCAACCCTCTCCAAATAATTGTTTCCTATTTATTTATTTATTTACAATCAATTATTTCTATTGATATTCATGAGATCCATTAATAATACGTAAATGTAAATCGGGTCTTGCATCATGATTAATTTAACGATGAGGATTCATCGGCCAGACGAAGTTCATTTTTCCGTCCAACAACACAATTAAAGCTCTATCGTTAGCTGCTTGAAAACCGAAAATTAAGTAATTTTGCATTTTTAATTATTAATTAGCTTTAAATTGTAGTTTACGAATTAGAATGGGAGGCCGGATTGAAGTATGTCCGATCTGGTTACTTGTTGTAGCCCTCATCATCGCCTTAATTCCCCGTACCGAAGGGCAAGGATCTCATCAATTGAAGGTGGTCAGTGGGGGTGCGAATCAAAATACGGTACCGGCTCAATTCACGTCGGCGGATGCCCTAGCCACACCCGCTAAATATTCATCCACGACCTACTTTGCATCCAAGAAGATGACCAGGATCTGTGTCAACGGAATGTGAGTCTAATTACAATTTACAAAATTAAATGAATCGGAACAAAATGGTTCCGGTAACACAAATGTCAGGCCTAATGTGTCAGCGAGAAAGGTGTCAGTCAGGACAAGGCAAACAAACGACAAATAAAATTGCAATGTTTGAAATACCTCAAATTAAACAAGAACACGTGTGGTCCTAATATTTAAAATCATTCTGTTTCTAAAAAAAAGCATCACCAATATTTACTTCCAATTGAAACGTAAAATTCGAATTTATTTCGAATATCAGTTAATGAGATGTATTAAATATTATTTAAAAATTGACTCAACGTTAATTCTTAATCAAATCAAATCCCCGGAAATGAGGGCCTGACCCCTTTTGGTCCTGGCACCTCTGTCGCCGACACATTTGCCACCTGGCTCCTTTGTCGTTACACTCTCGTTCTCGTCATTTCACCAATATAATACAACTACTACCTCTAAAATGTCCAGGTGGGCCCTATACAACCAACCGAATTTCGGAGCGGGTTTAGACGACGAGTCGAAAGTAGCCGTGATTTCTGTCAAGGGGACGGACCTAAATTCTTGCACCTCTCCGAATTCGATCACCCAGTTACCGGCCGTAATGTCCTTCTATTTCTTGGGTAACCCCACTCTGGGGATGGATGGGATTAACATCTTCTCAGAGCCCTCCTTCCTCGGGGCGAAGTGGAACCCCACGATTGCCATGGCCGACACGATGATTGCCTTACCGACTGGGATGTCGGGTGTCCGGATGGGCTCATTTGCCATCACGGGCTCCATGACCAAGAAGTGGAGGATTTGCGGGGACGCGGCATGCGACAACGCCATTTGCATTGACCCCGCACTTCAAACGGGAAGCTTCTTTTTGGTGAGAAATACGCTCACTGACACCTCGGCCATGTGGCCACGTGTCGTTCGACGCATTGAGCTCCCCACGACTTGTCCCCCGGGGGATGCAATACCAACTCCTCAACTTACCAAGAAAAGGCGGACCCACGCATCTACGCGCAATGGAACGGACGTAGAAGTACTTTTTTAGTATGTTTTTTAGATTTTGGAAATTCCAAGAATTTCGTTAATAAATCGAAATAAACCCCAACCTGAAATGCAGTATCTTATTTCGAACTTTTCTCAAACCATAGTATAGTATGCGAAAATAGGAATGAACAAATTAATTCAATCAATATATCTAACATTTCAACATTAAATTAATATGCGCATGTATAGCTACATTTAGAAAATTTTAATTTATTGGATGCGCCTTACAAGGAAACGTTCCCAACTGTCTTATTCGAAAAAACAAGTAAGATAATGCAAAAATAACATTATATCTAGTAATTTTTAACCGCTTCTTCGTAGTATTTGGAATCTTAACTTATGCCTTCGTATAAATATTAAAAGGTAGTTTTATGAAGCTTTAGTTCCAGTGTTTTTCCCCAGTGGGTGTATTTTTGCTCTACATTTGTCTTAATCTTAATAACGTCGTATCAGAAGGATGCTCGTCGTTAATCTAGTATTTCTACGAAGTCATGTACCGGAGAAATGTCCCGCTTCCTTCGGCCGGCTGATAATTGTGCGGGGGGTGTGGTGTCATCTCCGTCTCCGCAACTTGTCCCGATCTCGATTTTCCGCACAATTCGTGGCCACGTGGTTGAGGTGTCAGTCAAACTATTTCGGACCAGAAAGTTACCTCCGGTCTGAAGGCCCATGTCAATGCAAATGGCGTTGTTGCAGTTGCTGTCCCCGCAAATCCTCCACTTGTTAGCGGATCCTGTGATCGCAAATGAGCCCATCCGGAAACCGGTCATTTTTGCGGGCATCTCAATTGTCCCTGTCCCTCCTGCTGGCATAGCGGGGTCCCACCTTCCTCCGAGAAACGAGGACTCCGTGAAAATACTGATCCCGTTTGTGGCAGGATCAACTGCACCCAGGAAGTAGAGGGACTTGACGTTGGGCAACTGCGCGACGGCATTGGGGCCGGTGCAGCTGGTAAGGGATGTCCCCTTTGCGGAAATCACACCGACTTTCGTATCGTCATCTATGCCCTCGCCGAATTTCGGCTGATCGTACAAAGCCCACCTGTATGTTAGTCAATTTTTTGAACGTAAGGGGTCCATTATGAGAGACAATGGCCACTTTTTGGGTGTCAAACGAGTTAAGGATTGTCATCTTCCAAATAGAGTAATGCGACCATGCTGATTGCTAATATCATAATTTTGACCCACTAGAGGTCAATTGGCATGGCTAACTTAATGCTATGTTGCTAATTTTTGTAATCAGCATGGTCGAATTAGTCTATTTGCGAGATGACAGCCCTTGTAACTCAAATTGTGATTGATTGATTGATTGGGGCACATTGAGATATTGAATATTAAAATGCTCTAAACATTTCAAAAGACTGATTTATTTCTTGTCGAACGAGTTAAAAGCATAGTTTTATTAATTGGTTTTCGAAACTTACATTCCAACGACACAGATTTGTGACTTCTGCTTCCCAGCAAAATTAGTCGTTTGTGTATACTTGGTGGGCGTGGGTGATACTGCTGCCGCAGATGAGGTGAACTGCACTGGAGTTGAGACCGGATTCGCACCATTCGTAACCAATTTCAGTTGATGATCCGCGCAATCGACATCCACGATCGCTATCGCAAGAACAAGAATGATGCGACAGGCTAACTTCAAGAAACCAACCGGAAATGCCGACTTATAAACCATATTTATATTTCCAATGTTTGGAAATCGGAACAAACAGCTCGACGTGATACGCTGAACTTATTAACTATCAATTTGTTTGGAGATAACTCTAAAGTCTGAATTCTTTTGAAATGAATAATTTTTGGCTGATCCGAGTATCTTTTATAGGAAGCCAGAACCATCGATGGAAGTGTTGATCTCGAATCTAGAACTTCAAAGTCACTGACAGATTAAAGCAAATTTTTACAGGCTGGTTCATAAACTACATATTTGGTAAGAAAAACAGGGAAAACAACTCGATGAGATCAAGAAAATCAAAAAAATTTGAAAATCAGGCCAGATTCCTTTATTTTACGAGCATTTTAAAACGACGATTTTTTATATTTGGCAATTTTAAACGTATCAAACATAAAATTGGACAGGGAATTTTTTCATCGTTTATGTTCATAATATTAGATGTAAGTAGAATAGTAGATTCATCACAAAAACTTCTAATCAGAGATTAAGGTTTGTGGAGCTTCCCTTGTTAGTGTCGATATCTTATCCGTCCCAATTCTCGCAATGCAAGATCGTAAACGTTGTGGGTTGAAATATTTTTAGCAACCTCCACCTTAAATCATTATTTTATTTTTTATGGTCCTTAGCATAAATCGAATTAAATTCTTGAATTAATCACACATCCTTCTGAAAAATTAAGATTGCCAATAGGTGAGGGAGGGTGATGTACGTGAGTTGTACAGAGGTCATAAATGACGGACGTAAATTAGCAGTCGGGAAATCGGGGATATGTAGGCAGGGCAGTTCATGTTCATGGTTCATTTGCCATTCAATAATTTGCAAATCCATTTGCATTGGCACGTACAAAACGTCAGCTACCAAGCTGTTAGTTGTGCTGAATTTAAATAATGTAAGATAAGTATTTAATGAAGGTCTTCAGCAAGGATGCATATATAAATATAAACCTGCTAAGTGCTCAAGTACTTACTAAAAATAAATTATATTGAAAATTATTTGAAATAAATACCGTTATTTTTAAAACTAAAACGATGACTCATCAGTCAGAATCCTCACAACTTGAGCCCACCATAATTTTTCGAACAATCTTGGGCCAAGTCTCTGATTTATCAGAGAGGGTATTTTGGATCAAATAAATCCCTCCAGACTCAAGGGTCATGTCGATACAAACGGCCCTTTGGCAGTCGGTATCAGCGCAAATCCGCCATTTCTTGGTGGCACCCGTGATGGCAAATGAGCCCATCCGGAATCCCGTCATTTTAGCCGGAAATTCGATAGTGAAAGATTGTGCATCTGGATCTGGGACTGGGATCAGGGGGTCCCATCTTGCCCCGAGAAATGACGTCTCCGTGAAAACGCTGATCCCGTTTTTGCCGTGTCGGCCGCGCCCAGGAAATAGAGGGACTTGACGTTGGGCAACTGGGGCATGGCATTTAGGACGCTGCAGTTGTTGATGTCAGTGCCCCGGGATACAATCACCTTCACCTTCTTATCGTCATCGAATTCCACGCCGAAATTCGGTTGATCGTACAGCGCCCACCTGAGAACATTATAATTAGCGAAAATATCTGTACGTTTGTGCCCAGTTCATTTGGCTGTGCGCATGCGCAGTATCTTTCCACCATCTATTGAGTTTTTGTTAACTACAAATGTAACTCGTTAGCGATGCTTTTAAATGGCGACTCGCGCTTGATATCTTGACACGCTTGACTCGCCGGGTAAAACTGGTTAACGCAATGGACTATCCCTAGTTATACCACTATATATGCTGGTATAGGCATGAGCGAAATGATTTATTCCCAGCGAGTCAACAAGTACCATCCATATACATAATTCCGGCCATTTGTATGTATGTATGTAAGTGATGCGTCTATACGTTTTTGAATCGGTTGGTCTATAAAAAAACTGAGACGGCCAAAAATTCACAAAAAAATTATAAAGGGGCCTGGCCATCTCGAAATTTTGGAAATCCGTGACCTGCGACCTGGGCTAACGTGACCTTTTGATTTTGATTTCTCAAAGCGGTAATGTGAGGCACCGATTTAAACCGTCGCCAAGCGAGAAATACTTTGGCTATGTTGGAATTTCAAAATTTTGATCCTTTGACCTTGAAACGGTCAAAGTAGTCAACATTTTGAAATCATCGTGTGACATATCAATTTACATCTCCTTCCGCCGAGAAAGCCATCGGTTGTGTTAAAATTTCAAAATTTTGACTACTTGACCTTAAAAACTGACAAGTTGGTCAATTGTACTAGGCGTAAGCCCGGTAAAAACCGGGATTCTAACAACATACGATTGAGTATAATAGCAAAACATGGATTGCGAGTTGTACTCTCGGTTTTTGATGCAGTTATGAAATGAAATAGCAGTTGTAAGTAGGGCCAGTATTATGCCGTTAAAAATCCTTGAAACGTTGATATTGAAGATGCAGGAATGAAGTACGGTTAACAATTTTGACCCAACACATAAAATCCCGGTTTTTACCGGGCTTACGCCTAGTCAATAATAAAACAATATAGCACCGCGCTGAATAAAAAACTGAGAGTAAATAAGTACAGTCTCTATTTGGCTTTTGTAATTCCATTTTGGAACCGTTTGGATTTTCGAGAAATCGATTTCATTTTTCATTTGCATGTTTGCAATCAAGATTTGATATTCAGGCATTAGGTTATATATTTCGAAACTTACATTCCTATGACACAGATTTGCATGTTCCGCTTCCCACTAAAAACTGCTGTACTCGTATATTTCAAGGATGTAGTTGTGGACATCGACGCCTAGAATTGTGGTTTAACCGCGTTCTGATTCGCACCACCGGAAACCAACTTCAGGGCTTGGTCGGCCCCATAAACATACGGAATTGAAGAGGTCAGGAGAACAAAGAACCCGACTGGCCCCAAATTACAAACTCCAAATCCCGATAAATTAATCATTACAATTGCTTTTATAAAACTAAAATTAAGGCTTATAAAAATGTAATCAAAATCCCGCTGTTTTTTTTAACAGAATGAAGTGAAGATATAATTGATCTTTGATAAAATGACTATTTTCTCTGCATAACTTTTATCTATACAGTCATGGAACTAAATAAGATTCATCAACAATTCAATCCGGCCATTTATCAATTCTTGCTCTTGCTCGTAAGCTATAACTTCGTCGCCTAACAATCGAGGAAAAATTACTAGTAAATAGGGAGGTCTTGCTTCACTTGACTAAAACTGATTTAAACGACATCACCGAATATCATTGCAGGCTGTAGCTAAAAAAACACGAAATGGAAACGCTGTCGTGAATTTGTCAGGGCAGAATTTATTCTTGGGCCGATCAGTAAAAATTAGGATTAACTATAGCCATTTTACAATAGTATTAAACTTAAATCAGCATTTATGAACCGTTCTCATTATATATCTCAAAAGTACTTAGTTTAAATTCCCAGCCAGTCATTAGCATATATCAACAACGTTCTGTTCCGAATTCTGAGAATTATCTCAAGAACGCTCTAATTTGACTGGATTTTTATTGCAGATTCGTAATCTACGCAAAGTTATGAATAAAATTGTACATAGTATGTTAAGATTGAAACAGCTCCAGTTATGAATATGTTCTTCTAAATATAGAAATGGCATCATGACAGAAGCCTTGTCGAAGAGTTGCTTAAGGACACAATAGATGCAATTAGCATTTGCAACGTTTCAGGGCTAGAGGAGCAATAATTTCGGTCTCTGATTTTCAGATTCAGTTGCACTAGCACGTCTTGCAGCCATGAGACCATGATTCGTAATCACAACTGCTTAAACCTAATTCTATGCATTTTTAAACAGGTTTAGTAAACATCGGTAATTTAAGCTCACGTACAGCCCCACGCAAAGTAAATGACAACAACGGTGGTCCCTGACCTGAACTGCAATTAATGCGGCAATTTAACATAACAATTCAATAATGTAGATTGAATATCACATATCTTGCTTTGATTTTCAAACCTTTGACATTTGAACGAAATTAATAAAATCGAAATAATCGGTTTATAAGCTTGTAAAATATAATTATTAAAACTGGACAATAATGTAGAAATATGAACCACGTGAATGTCATGTCAAGTCATTTATTCACCTGTCTAATGAACAGTAAATGTAATTCAGCAACTGGATTTTATATTTTTTATCACAACTGCAAGCAGTTCATGAGTTCAGAGAATTCCTCCATAAATGATTAAGGAAGTACACTACCAAACTAAACAATTAAAAGACAGTCAATGTTGAATCAAGTATATTCTCGTATAGCATAGCTCATATAATGAATTATATGACCTAATTATTAGCTCCTAGTTACCTTGATTTGTCCACTCTCTTTCCTCGGACAAAGTCAAGTGGTCAAGTCATTCATATCCAAATATAATATTGTAATCCTAAATCAACTGTAGATACAAATAAATAAAATCATTTTCAACTGTACTAAATATTTAAAACCAAACGGTTTATTTGCTGTGCTAGTGATTTTAAATCACACAGTCATATAGCATTTCCTGGAAATAAATATTATATTCAGCTCTTTAGCACTGCGACAAAAATCTTAAGATTGCTTCAATATGGAGATCATAATATACATATAGAATAAAGTAAATCCACAGTGGGGATGTCAGTTTCGGAAATGTCGGTGACAGGAATGTCGGGGTCGGAGTTGTCGGTGGTGTCGAAAGATTCGACGGGAGTGTCGACAGTGGAATTGACGTCGGACGTTCCGTCGAAATCGGGGAGTTCGGGATGGGATCGTCACTTGGGCCTGATTTATACTCTTTTGTCGACAAACTCCTTTTCGTTGGCGTCGATTGTGCTGAAGGGGAATGCCCATGTTCACCCATTCACTCTGGGCACCTGGGCATTTCCCCTGGCTGCCCTAATCAACCTCCCATTCATACTCCATACTGTCAAGGTTCAGAAACGGCCCGTTAGTGACACATTCTGGCCCATTGGGAAACACAAAAAAATCGTCTTCTTTATTTTGGTATGACGAAAATATTCTTAATAAAGCGTCAAGAACGCAAATAAAAAAAAGGGTGAAACCCCACGACACAAGCCGTCGAATAACATTTAACGTCGCTATCTGACACGTACGATAGTTTTGTAAAAGAAGCTCACATTTCCCCAGCCATAGAGTAAAGGCGTACACATAGTCTAGAGTTCGAGAACGGGCGTCGTGCCAGTGCAGTAGTGACGGACCACCATTAACGATCGCTACTACTGTTTAACATGGTGGTGGTGGTTTTTTTAACATTGTGGTAGATCGGCAAAACGCTGGGGGTGTAACAGATATGACCTAACTTCGAACTGAACGTGAGTTAGAAACCGTAGATTACGTATTGAATAAAAATTGAATAACTTGAAACGTTCCCAAGTTAGAGCACGGACGGACGGACAGACGGACAAACCGAGTAAAACCATAAAAGTGTTTCACCCTTTAATAAGTAAGGGACCAAATTCTGGTTCCTTAATGACTGCAAGGCAAATAAGCCTCTGACAATTTGTAATTAAATTGTTTTCAGTTGCGGACGTTACTGAGCAGCGCGATCCCTTACACGATAATCCTGTCACTGAAGTACATCACGGTGGCGGACATGCGAACTATTTTGGCTGCATCCGTCATCTCGATCTATTTCCTGGGATGGTTATTCCTGAACGAGAAATGTGGGCTCGTGCCCACAATCGTTGTGGTCATGGCCCTTTGTGGGATCGGGGTCATGACTCGACCCCCAATTCTCACTGGGGCAGATGATTTTGACTCTGATACGATTGTACGCAATTGACATTAATACCGAAATAAGTCCTCACCGGAATAAGTTTCCCATAACTTAAACATATGTATAGACTGTTCAATCCAATTGAGGACTTATTTCAGTGTTTATTATATATAATTTCGAAATTGTAAGTTTGTAAGCTACTTTTAAATTGGATTAATTGGAGGAAATGTCTAAAAATAGATTGGCGTCTCTCTAGCTCTGGTGAGCATGGTCCTTGCAACAGTGATCATCTTAACCCTGCGGTACCTACAGAATGTACACCACGGGGTTCTGAATTGTTTCCTGTACAGTTGGGCTTTTGGGCAATCCCTCGTCCTAGGCCTCATTTTTGGGAAACTGGAAATGCCCTCTTCTGTGGGCGTTGGGGCAGTTCTGATTGGGGCGGGGCTACTTATGGCTGTGGGCAACATCTTCCTTGTTTTGGCCCTCCAGGTTCGTTTACCAAAATTGATATTATGCGTTGACTTAAGTGAACATCTTATCTGTCTCTCTGTCTGTCCGGTTATTAAGTGTTGAAAACACTTTATGCGAATGACCATGCAGTCCGTCTGTCCGTCTGTCGGAGCGATAACTGGAGAACGGCTGGACCTACGGTCACCCAATTTTGTACATTAGTTCCTCGGGTCATAACGGAGGCTAAATTCGAAATTGTGTCAAATCGGTCACACCCCCTATCCCCCATACATTAAACCCCCTACAAACACCCTAAATTAATATAAACCTCCTTGATATTCTGAAACTACCGCTTACGTTGTTTTAATACAAGGATGCAAAACTGAGGTTTTTGGAGGAAATTGAGATTTAGTTTGTTTATCATGATGTTTTCAACACTTGGTTACACCCGTTACATCAGTTTATTTAGGTCATGAAAGACTCATTAATTTTCGTCAATGCTGCAGGTTGAAGAAGCGGGTATCGTGGCCCTCCTTCGAACCAGTGAGGTCATCTTCACCTTCTTCTGGCAGTTTGTCATACTGGGGGTTGCACCGGACTTAATTAGGTTTGTAATTATTTAAAGTTGATAGTTAACTTTAAATAGAGAATAGTTAGCCAATGATTTTGTGATTACAGTGTTGCGGGGGCGTGCTTGGTGTTGACGGGGGTTGTGGTCGTGACGCTGAGGAAATGGGTCTCTGCACTTCCGGAGGACCATGTTAACCACAAACGATTCCGCCTCCTACTTCATTGACATTTTTAAACTCTCCGAGATCATAACTTGTTTTTAATGTTTTTACCTCTGGTGATATTAATTAGTAATAAAATCCGTACTATATAATATATATAATAACCTTCTAATTAATTGAAACTCAGTCAATCTCAAATACCGCTTTTAGATTACGACAATGGAAATGGACAATACAAGCTTTTACCTGCTGCCTACTGGAAGAAAAAACATTTAATGAATTGGTTTAATTGTTCCATTGTTCTGGTTTCTTATCCCGTGGTACACCAGGTCTATGCCATATAAATAGTATATAGTATACCACTACTAAAAAGACATATTCGGGTCAATTTTTGCAACCCCGACATATTATATACCATTTTATCGCAAATTTTCCATAGACTCCGAATCTGCAATAAAAACCCGCTAGCCATACAACTTAAATACTTACCTAAATTCATTAAGATCTGAATTAAAAAAAAAAAAAAATTATTTATATTTTTTATTTTCAAAACAAATCTGAACCCGTGGTGGATCCTCGAAAAAATGTAATTCGTTTCGATTTTTTTCCAAATGCTTAGGTCTTCAAATTTCCTTAAAAACAGCTCTTTAGCATCACAAAACTCAAAAGATTTAAAAAATCCACCTACACTTCGTTCTTTTATGACGATTTGAATTTGAAAATTTCAATTTTCCTGATTTTTTAATTTCATAATTTTTAAAATACGGTCAGGATGAATATAATATAATATATATTTAGGGCCCATAATTTTTACGGTTTTGTAGCTCCTATTAGTTGTATTCAAATGTAAAAAAATCAGACGATTTTGGAATTTCACTCCCTATTTGTTAGTTGTGTTGTATGTATATCATATACAACTATATATAACCCAACAGCTTATGTTTTGAATATGTTTGTAGGGACGATAGTGAGATCGCTGGACGGCAACATCAACCTTTGAGTGTCCGTATGTCTCGGCACACAAAAATTACAGAATTACACAAAAGATTTAAACAAGGGGAATGCAGAGAGTCTAAATCAGATCAAGTTTGACCGTCAAGAAAACGAGAAATGTGCATCCTCATCATCTACATTACAATATCCAATTAAACAAGTTCTTGCAAGAAGGGTATTTAACGACAATTTCATTTAATTAACTCTAATTCCCTGTAAAGTAAAATAACTAAAATATTATTGCTATGAATTTTACAGGTTTGATTAACTGATTGGCATCATCTGATTTGTAATCGGGATTTGGGCTACGTGATGGATCGAAAACGGAATAAAAAACAGAAGCCAGTCTTCAAAGGTGGTCCAAGAGAGGTGGAGAGGCTGAAAAAGGAATTAGCTCGCCTTATTGCCGAGAATGAAGGTTACAGGACAATAATCCACAACGCATTGGAATTTCAAGCATATTGTGAACGGTACGGGCTACGTCCTACGAATACCGGTCCGTTTATTCCCCGTCCTAATCCAATGGGGATATTAATACCAGAGTTGAACGAGGACAAGTTCAAAGGAAACCAAGTTGATTTCGAGGACCTATCCACCCCCATTAACCCAGGGATCCAAAAAAAACAAAAACAAAACAAATTCCAATACAGTGGGGAAAGAAATGGAATTAGAATGCGAATTATGCGAAGTTAAAATGGCTGATAATGATGCTCCTACTACTTCAGTCTCACAAGGGAACATTGTCAGATGTTCAACCCCGTATTTTTTCAAACTTGTTTCATTTGAAAGAGGATCTAAAATAATGAAACTTTAACATATTATGACTTGGATGACTTGTTATAGTTATTGTTATATATTTATTTGCAGAGTCATCATTCATCTTAATTAATATGTAATAGTTCCATCCAGGATGATTCACTCTATTTTTCTGACCACTAAATTTATTGGATATTATAGTAATGTATAGGTGTTGATTTAATTTAGCACGTGAGGCTCACGTTTATACTTTGTTGCTAGAATTTAGAAATTAGAATGTAAAAATGAATTGTAAAGTAATGTGATTGTGAATGTCCATATAAAACAGTATATGGACGGACAGGGGTTTTTATAGGAGCAAAAAACGGGGTAAATAGATACTCTGAATCACGTCACGAGTTGTTCTGTCATATGCATCCTATTTACAAAATAAACTACGACTACGACTGTTTGGGACTATTTTTCCAACTATTACCTTATAAATTAAATGATTAACTGATATTAAAATCAAGTAAATCAGTGAGGAGTTTAGCTTGTCATCAGTCATCAGACCATTTCCATTAATGTACTTATTGGTAAGGCAATTAGGACAAGGCCTTTCAAAGAATCCAAATGCAACAAAGAGGTTAATTCTGACGGAATTACAAAGCAGACTAATATTCAGCTCGAATTACAGTTGTTGGAATAATAATTATAATTATCGTCATCTTGAGATGCAAGCTCCTTTATTGAAGTCGTCGTCCAGTAAGAAAAAATTATCTGCAATTGCATGTGAATTGAATCTCTATAATATTGAATATAGATTCTATATGATCATTAATTAATTATTGAATTTAATCCTTAAAAAACAATAAATCGGGAGTTGAGGAATTTAAATTTAATTGTTGATTTGATGTTTAATTAATTACAAATAGAATTGAACAGTGTTGAGGAACCGAGGGGGATGCAAGCCAAGTATAGGTACGGGATGCTTATTGCCCTTATCTCTACGTCCGTCGCAGGTAAATTAATATTATTGATTGTTAAATATATTTTAATTTTTAATTGCACAATAATGGTACACTGATATTATTAACAATTAAAACATCCGTAATAATATTATTGACTGACGAATTAGAATATTAGACACTGCATATACAATAATACAATTACGTTTGACGTTAGTAGTACATAGTACACAATTAAGTTCACAATTAAAAGCTCTTTTTGATCACCATAAAATCATAATGTGTAATGCGTCAATTTTTACGTCACATATTTTTAAGTGGGAATATTTTCAGTGTAAAGTAAATATATTTATTTTTTATCCCATCGATCCCAAATATTGACGAAATTGGACACTATAACCATACATGGAATTAAATTACATTTAAAGTAATTCCAGCAAATAAAAGTTGTTTTTGGTCAATATGAAACGAAACGATAATACGTCAATTTTTTCGTCAAATATTTTTCAGTTGGAATATTTTCGAGAATATAAAGTAAATGTGTTCAAATAGCTGTTCCATTACATTAAACGGAGATTTGAGAGATAGAGGAATTAAAATAAAAGACAGAGTAATTGACGTAGAGTAGGTGTTTTTTTGATTGGCACAGTATTCGCGGTTAATGCAGGTGACCCGACTGACCCCAACAATCTGGGATCACCAGGAGAGTTCAAGATGACCCCGGACGCTGAGAAATGGTGGAAGAAAGGGGTCGAGAACGCGAATCGGGATCTGGATCAGTTTGACGCCATCGCCTCGGCCCTTGATTCCGGATCACCGGATCACTCTCAGCTCCTCGTCCAACTCAAGCTCCTTCAGAACGTCATTGACGACGTGGGGAACAATAATCGACAACTGATCCCAAAAATTGTCGATGTCATCCACCGGATCAACGGCTTCCTCGAAGGGGACTGTCCCAGCATCTTCAGTCGAGCTGGACTCAAGGCCTTGATTTGGTACGTCGACGGGATTCGGGACAACAAATCATACTATCTTCTCGATGGGGCTCAATTATGGGCTGACTTGAGGATTAAGGTATTATTAATTATTATTAAGTTACGATTTAATTTTGGGTTATAATTAAGCGACCTCCTTAGAACTGAAATCTACTCTTATTAAGGGGTGAAACCCCTTACTGGGAAGACCTTGTCTGTCTGTCTGTCCGTTTGCGCTCTAACTATTGAACGGTTCCAGTTTTTAAAAAATGGGTTTCGGATATCAAACCAGCATTTGATTGGGTATAAGTGGAATGCATTTTTTTTAATTTGGTCACACCCCCTGAACCACCAAAATACAAAATTTCTAATAAGTTGCCTCCTATCCAACTACGAAGAAATTATTGCTCGGATGCGGCAATCACTCCGGTTCACACCCACTAGCACCAGGGGGTGTGCCCGCGCAATATGGTGCAAGTGTGGTTTTGGCAGTTTGTCGTGCGGTTTCACCCCTTCCTTACGTGCGTTTCAAACGGTTTATTTTAAACTGAAAGTGGCCTACACTGAATAACCTGTCGTTTTATCTACAAATTCCTGGTAATTTCCCATGTCTCATTTTGAGTACCTCATTTTAAGAGCCAAATGCAGTTAAAATCAGGCGCGATTGTCACAACTGTTTAACTTTAACCTTCGACCAAGTGGTCTATCAGTAAATCTTTAATTTCGTCAAATGTCTCAAAACTATCAATTCGCAAATGAATGGTGTAGTTTCAATGTAATTTTCTTGTTGTTCATGAAACAGGTCCTGGAAAAGTACAAGAGTAACCCGACGGTGGGTGCCTTGATTTCGGATTTTGAGTCGATGCAAAAAGAAACGGCGGATTTACGGGATGAGTTGGACGGATTCGCACAGATTTTCGTGAAAGGGATCAAGAAGATCCATTCGATGACAGGGGACATTGGGTCTAATCTCGCAGAGTTGAAGAAAACAGCCAAGGAATTGCTGGACATCAGCGTCAACTCTGGCCCATTCCTCGATCACACCAAGGAACTCGAGAAAAACACCCTCGACCTCGTCGCCAAATACAAATAGACTTAATCAGCAGATTATTCTTCTCATTAAGCTACTAAACCATAAATTATACTGATTATGTTACCAAAGACAGGAGTATATTGTTAAAATTGTTCCACATTTTCTTTCAGTTTCGTAGTAATTTCTGTCATATACAATTACAATATTTATTTTGTGATCTCCATCGTTTAACTGAAAAAGAGTAGCTCGTTCCAGATATCCTTCTTTGCTCAACTTCTGTCGAAATATAATATTTAAAATCGGTTGTCGATATTTGTAACGCTTCCTCAAAATCGATACTGAAAGATGTATAAGTGAAAGATTTAATTGTGTTTAATAAACTTCCCTCGACTATTAATAAGTTGTCTGATGTTTGAAATGATTTTTTAAAGCCATTGCCGTTATTAATCATTAGAGAACTTGTTTAAGTTATAGCCTATAATGTAAGTACATCATTAAACCGGTGAAAAATAATTTGATAGGGAAACTAAACGAAATACTCCAAAGGGATAGCAATTTTTCAGTTTCTTTAAATCTTGAAAAATTAAAACAAATAGTATATTTTTATTTTTCACCGATTTTCAACTTTTTTACTTCAGAAACAATAATCGTTAAATATATAATTGTTAATTAGTGAGGAATTTAACGACTTCAACGAGGCCAAGAATCAAGTTCAACTCAATAACAACTTTAGAGATTTGACTGGAAACCCATTAAATATTAATATGCATTTAAATCAGATTCCAGGAGTCCTTCAAGAATCTCCTCGTTCAATGCTACTTCACCTTCTATTTTAGGGTGAAATAAAACGATAAGACTGTCCTCATAAGAACATATTAATTTCAATGAACAACTTTAAAATCAGTTATATTCGACTCCTCGTGCTTCATGATTTATATTCTCAAGAATGTCAATTATGTCAAATGTCAGGGTTAGGATGCCATAACGTGACAAAATAGCAGGACAATTTGTCAAGACTTTCTGCATATTAAATGAAAAGGGGATTTTGGATGTCATATTAGTCTCAATAAAATATTAGACAAGTGATAACAGTATAATGAAGTCATTCAGAAAGATGGTGCATTTATTTTAAGTCCCAACTTGCCAAAATTTCGTCAAAACAAACAAAGCTGGAGGTAGAATAGGGCGAATGGGCAGGGTTCTGGAAATAATACGATTTTTATAAGCACACTGTCAAGTGTCTGAAAATAAGTTTTTTTACCCCATTTTTGGGGTATATCTCGAAACGTCATGATTTTAATCCAACAAACTGATATCTAAGCAAAAAATTCCTTAACACTTAAAGCCAAGAACATCTGAACCTTTAAAATAAAATATACCTGTTCACCAGACAGACAGACACCAAGTCATTCGCATAAGTTATACATTATAAATGTATGATTTAATTTCAGTTTCAAGTTGACTCCGATAAAAACCTGCAAATGAACTAAATTCCGGTTTAATAAAATAATTTGCTTTGTATTCGTGCTATAATGTTTAATTAAATCCTTTTCTTATAATAAAGTACACATTTAATTGGTCAAATATGTGAACGTATCTACTCTCCTTCAACAAACAATTTGAACCTATATGCATTGCTTGGTCAGCAAATTGAAACTGAGATTTGAGGTGAAGTAACAAAAACACGTAATCAAAGAAAGAATTGTACGCGTTGACATCTTTGTCAATATATAACATTTTTTATCGTTCAAATTGAATTCAGAAAGCGTTATTAATAAACTGTCAATTTAAAATTGTCAACAGAAGAGATTTGTTTGATGGGACATGGAACATGGAACTGAAAATAGATTGAATTGTCAGCAGAATATTTTTTATTTATTTTGCAACTCTTCCAGTCAGTCTACGACGGAATCTAATGCAAATACCACAAAAAAACAAACACACTGATTAAAATTATGTTCTGGATGAACAATAAAATATATGCATGCAATGTAAGAATCCCTAAATAAGTCCCCATCCCCAGTCCATGAACAATAAAATATAAGCATGCAAGAATCCCTAAATAAGTCCCCATCCCCAGTCCTAGTCCCTATATGCTCCCATTCCATGGGAATTTATTTATATACAAAAAATTCATAAAATCTCAAACTTCAATTCAAAATCTTTAAAATATGAAAATATTTAATTATTTTAAATATTTTAAAATCATTTCATATTCGTAAAACTTTTTATTGGTCAAGTCTATGGAAAATGTAACACAGCTATTTCTGAACAAGGATTTAACAGATTCCTACACAATACATTCTATTGACGAGAAGTTACAGATTTAATGTTGTAATACAAATTATTATTGGGGATTTAATTAGAGCATATAAACACCATTTTTTAGAATTTCTAGAAATTGCAGTTTTTGCAATTAACTACAAAAAATCCTCACCACGTGCCACTCTTTGGACTGAAAACATTTAATTACCTTTAGTTAATAATTAAAAAACTGTAAAGATTAAAGCTCAATTTATAAATATGAAATCCTGTTCCCAAGTTTGTTTTTGTGGAGGGTCAAAGGTCGGAGAGGTTGGCTTATCTGAGATTTGTTTACTCTGGAAGTGGGCCTGAGTTTGCTTACGAAATTAGATAAGCCCAATTTTATTGCTTATCTTGTAATAACAATTGTAATTCTGGGCTTATGGCTGAGGCTTATCATCCAATCCCAACTGAAGGAGTTGTCTCTGCACTTTTATTACTCCAGTTTTCCTCTTACTTCCAAGAGTTACAGTTTTATTTTTATCACCCCAATTTATCAAGTTATTTATTTCGCAAATTATATTTATATTATCATATCAATCTCTGTCTCATTAAAAATCACATCATTCCATTGCATATTCCACCAGCAACCACCAGACTTTGGAGATTGGAAAGAAGACGACGAGACTCATCAGTCAATTGGGTAAACCTTATAAATTATGATGGGTTTATAATAAATAAATTAAGTTAATTTATTCTGAGCCTGACTCTGTTGTCGAACTATCAAGGTTAGACCGTGAGATGGGTTTACAAATTTATTTTGAGTACTGATTTTTATTGCTTAAGTTGCGAAATATAAGTGCATATTATAACTCGAATGTCGGAGGAATAAAAATAATAGCTTTTATGATTAGGATTATCTAATGGATTTCGAAAATTGTTCGGATAAGTTTAAGTAAATATATTTGCTGTTTTTTATTTTTTTGTATTTTTTTCTCAGAGGAGTTGACACAGTTTCAGAATAGATGATCGAGGTTTTGACAGGTGTTTTAGCCAGAATTTTTGGATCATGACATTCGCATAAGATTTTTTTACTAGCGGTACATTGTCACGGAATTCATGCAAAGACAACTTAAGTTTATGTAATCCTGAATACTTTAAAATGATCCATCAATCAATTTAATTTAACATTCAAGCTTTTTTATATAATAACAACAATAATAACTATCTAACTAGTATTATCTTGTCTTTACACGTGCTAATGCACAGATACAGAGTTTGGAGATAATGAATGATCAGTTTGGTTTAGTGCAAGCTTTCATATTTATTACTTGTGATCTTTGATAAGTCGTAAATACTTTCCTGTAAATAAATATTATTGAATCGGAGATAATGTAATTGAGTAACGGTTCAGTTCTCCGCTTTCATGTCCAAGTGTTTTAAATACTGATTTAGTTGTTGGTTATTCGTGTAACGGGTCAGTTGGTGCTTTCTTTGGTCAGGTAATCATGAGTTGAATAAGTGATCTTATATATAATTAAACAATTGGATATACATATTATGCATTATTGGGCTGACAAGGGACATCGCCCAAATGTCAGGACCAAATCTTCTGATTTTTTACAGCTAAAAATCTAAATTCGCTCGTTCTGGCGCAATGTTAATTTTTGGACTTTCCAATGTTCACGCCCTATCTCTTTTTTGGACCAAGGCAGCAACTCATTGAAATTTTACTTGAAAACAGGAATTTTTTTTAAGATCAATTAGGGCAGCTAATTTTTTAAATTTTATTGTTCATAAGACTTGTAGTTTCAGCTGTAAAAAAATCAGAAGATTTGGGCTCTGACGTTTGGTTGATTTCCCTTGTTAGCTTCAGAGTGTATTTTTTTGATTTTTTGGCTTAACGAGTTCCATATAGCTTTTTAATCCACATTCAAACGTTAAATGCGTAAAAATCCCTCTGATGATCATTCCTTTGTTCAAATTATTTAAGTTTTTCAAGCTGTTAAACGTGTTTAAATTGTTTGGATTTAATTTCTGATTCCGATGGGATATTTTCAGATAAATAAATTAAAGTCTGAGAATGTACACTAACGACGAAGGGCAAAAGGATGAGGAAGAAGGGTCTAAAAATGTGGATGAAACCTCCGTCCCATTCCTCCCCCAAAAGGGTCAAAACAAAGTGATTCTAATCGAGCCTGTAAATGTGACCTCTGACCTTGAAAAAAATGGGTCAAAAGGTCAAAAGCTGGACAACCTCCCTCTCGAAGAAATCACAAAGTCCCTCCGGAAGGACTCTATTTTGAGCCTGATGAACCGTGATTTGGGCTGGAAACGGTATTTAGGGCTCATCTACACGCTCTTGTCCACAAACTGCTTCTCCCTCAGTTCCATCATCCTCAAGATGTACGCTCACATTAACCCCTTTAACCTCGGCACTTGGGCATTTCCGTTAGGAGCCATTCTGTCCATACCTTTCATACTTTATACGATTAAGATCGAGAAGAAGTCCGTCATTGACTCCTTTTGGCCGATTGGGAAGAATAAGAAGGTCGCTTTCTTCATTTGGGTGAGTTTGAATATGACAAGGTTTTGATTTTTGTCAGTATACCTCTACTAAAAGGACTTATATTTGGGTAGATTTTTTCAAACCCAATATATTATATACCATTTTGTCCTAAATGTTACGTAGAATTCGAATCTGCAATAAACCCCCCCCCCACCTGGCAGGCAGGCCCCAAAATTTCAAAATATATTTTATTCAGGGTAGGAAGTTATATTTAGTTAAAGTAGGGTACCGAGCTATGCGAGGTAGATAGGATTAGGGTACCGAGCTATGCGAGTTTGGTAGGGGTATGGTACCGAGCTATGCGAGGTAGGTAGGGGGTATAATACCGACCTATGGGAGGTAGGTAGAAGTAGGATACCGAGCTCTGCAAGGTTGGTAGGGGTGGGGTACCGAGCTATGCGAGGTAGGTAGGAGAAGGGTACCGAGCTATGCGAAACTCATTGACTGGCCCCTGTCGAAACTTTCGTGGCCTCCCCACAAGTCTTGTTTAGAAAAAAACTGTATTTTAAGATGTGTTTATTGGTTTTTTAATAGTTTCGGTCGTTAGTAAGCTGTATGATTTCATACACGCTGATTCTGTCCTTCAAGTACATTACGGTTGCGGATACGAGGACGATTATGGCAGCTTCCGTCATCACCGTCTATTTCCTGGGCTGGCTCTTCTTGGGAGAAACGTGTGGAATTGTGCCAACAATCGTTGCCATTATGGCTATATGTGGGATCGGGGTCATGACCCGACCTCCCATCCTTACTGGCGCTGAAGCGTTCGACGACAAAACGCTTGTAAGACTTTTTAAACTATAGCGGGTAGTCTGACCCTAAAATTGGGTATTGTCAGATACTTGCTCAATGATTGGGGCAGCCTGAGATTTATTGCATGTGTTAAGTACATTTGACCCAAACCTTACGCCATCATGGTACTTTCAGATCGGAGTGGGCCTAGCTGTACTGTGCCTTATCTTAGCAACGCTGATTATCGTGACGCTGCGGTTTCTGCAGAATGTGCATCACGGAGTCCTGAACTGCTTCCTGTACACGTGGGCCTCGGGTCAGAGCATCATCCTCGCCTTCGCATTCGACAAGTTCGAAGTGCCAGCGACAGCGGGAGACGCTTTTGCGCTTGCGTGCATCGGGACGCTGATGGTTCTAGGGAACACTTTCCTGGTCCTCGCGCTTCAGGTGGAAGAAGCGGGCGTCGTCGCTCTCATCCGAACCTCTGAAGTCATCTTCACATTCTTCTGGCAATTCGTTTTCATCGGTGTTAAACCTGACTCTATAAGGTTTGTTCGAAAATTATTATTTTATGGCCATTTTTAGATTTCTGCGCTATCTAAAATGGTCCAGAATCATTCTTTCTATCAAGAAAGATACAATTCTATTCGGTTGTTTAATCAATTTACTATTGTTTTCAGTATTCTTGGAGCGACATTAGTTTTGACTGGAGTCGTGGTGGTCACGTTGAGGAAATGGGTCGCCTCCTTGCCTTCAGAAAATGAAAACAAAAAACGATTCGCTTTCCTACTTCGTTAACTAGCTTAACTACTTTTAATTTACTTACAAAGTTCGTTTAGATATACGTATTATTATTAGAAACGCAAATTTACCAAACACCTACATACTGTTAACTAAGAATAAATTTTATACAAAAAGTGCAGAAGAGAATCAGAATTGGATGAAATAAATTGCATTTATGGATGTATCTTTATGAAATGGTTAATTAATTTAATTAAACCATTTAATGCTCAAGAAACGCTACGTAGGACATTTGTAGCTTATAACTTACTTAATTTTGACTAAACTACTTTAAATAGACTTATCTTTAATTCCTAATTAAGTTTCGGAAATTGCTTAAGAAAACATCCAGCAAAATGACGGGGTACAGAAATTTTGATTTATTTCACTTTAGCTTCTGTGTGAACAGTTTCTTTACGTTTGAAATGAGATACAGTTGGAAATTATTCGTTACTTGAGTAAAATTAGAGTGATTGGACAGAGCAATAGGATTGCGAGATTTTACCGTATTTCCAGGTATTTTTAATTTGGTTCGAATTATCGGGTTGGGTTTCTAATGTCGGGATGAATATTTGCTGACGCTGCTATTCCTGCTCCGACCTGAGCTGACCGACTGCAGATATTCCTGAGCATTTGCCTTGTACTCCTTCCGTTGGTCCTGAATCTGTTGGTATGACTTTGGCGGAGGGGGTCGGGACAGGCTTCTTCTCCTACTACTTCCGGTGTTTCCGGAACTTGAAACTACGGACGAAGCTGGCTTGGATGGAACTGGGGGCTTCTTGAGTATCGTTTTGTAGATGATCGGGACGGCAACCCGCTTGGGTTCAGTCTCCGCTGACAGATTAGACAAAGCAGTGCTTTGGCTGGTCCGAGACGAGAGAATAGAGTTGTTGCTTGTAGCTAACGAAGTACCGGAAGTGACCCTAGACGACGAGAGGGTACTCCGCGTAGACGACGGAACGATTGACTTGTTCTCCCTGACAAAGTCCCTCCGGGGTCTCCCCAAAGTTGACGTCCGGTTCGACCGTTCTGACCCCGTCGTTCCGGTTGAGCTTGAGACGGTGGATATGGATGACCCCAGACGTTGAATTGACCTTTGGACGGCGATAGGGACATTTCTGACCATCGGGTTGTCCATCTCCAGAACGGACTTCTGAGCGATTGAGGAGCGTTGTGATTGGTAGAGGGACACTGTGGAGCTTCTGCTGTATCGCGGTACGTGGGAGATGGGACCCTGTCGGGCGGATGATGGGATTGGAATCCGACTTCCGGTTACGGGTTTGGTTTGACGGGGTTCAGTAGCTGCAGAACTGACTGTCGTCGTGTCGGAATTGTTGTTCGAAACTGTGAGACTTGGGACTTGTATGGATTCCAGCTCTTCCTCCTCCTCGTCACATTTTTCAGAAGATTGGGAAGGAGTTTCAGAAACGGCTTTAAGGTCCGTCTGTGAGGTCGGTGGGGTCATTTCATCGTACAATTCTTGAACGAGTTCTTGAAGCCGTGCCAGATCTTTGAGAACCTTCTCGTCGTGCTTGATCATGTCGATTATGGACTCGCTGTTTGTTGGTACTCGAGGGAGTTGGTTTAGAGATGGATTGCTAGGGACTTGGACGGAGGAAGTCCCACTGGGGCATCGGGTGGTGCATTCTGAGGGCTTTGACTCCAAGTCCTCGACTTGATTATTATTCAGATCTGGTTCTTTCGTTGGAGCCATGAAGTGAGGGAGGAAGGACTTGGACAACCGACGCATGACCCCGACAAAATCGGTTAGGATCTCTGCTCGACCGACTGTTTGCATTTCGGGGGCTTGAGGCATATTTTGGGCATTCTGAGAAATCAAAATTAATTCAGAAACAATTCATAAATAGATCGTTGCAAGCATTGAACAAGGAGGCAACCACAGGAAGCGAGACATAAAATAGCATGGTCTCATTACTCGACACGTTGTAGACGTTTCATTCAAGAATCTTTAGTTACCCCAACCATAGAGTAAAATCGTGTAAACGTTCAATTCTACTTGAAAATACCTTTCCAACGAACGAGGTATTACATAACAGGGTTATAAGTTATAATTTGAAAAATTGTGACCTTAGGATCGGAAAGACCGAGTAAAACCATTAAAGAGTTGAACAAAGCTATGACCAATTTGTAAAATTCTAGTTCTTTTAAATGTACCTGCGAGGTGAAACCGTTGTCGTTGTCCCCGAGACTTCTTTGGTCTGATGTCCTGCCCCGTCGCATTTCCTTAAATGATTCATCTTCCTCTTCAAATCTGTAAAGATTTAAGAACAAAACAGATATATTTTTAAGGGTTCTTACAATCAAAATAGTGTTTTAGAATCTTGCTTATACCTTCCAGACCTAGCTTTCCTCAGACTCGCTTCTGAGGGTCCGAACGTACATCCGGGTTTCTGGAGTTGTTCACGGAAGGCCTGGTAACCAGTTTTCATTCATATTGCAATTGTCACATAGCTGTTTCATATTAAAAATGTATTTTACATATTACATGTATACTTACATTGGGGCAGTATAGAAAGCTTGCTTCGGGGTCATTCCAGTAATGAGGCCGATTTACGGAAGCATTTGACCAATCCGGATGAATATCTTGACCGTTCTTGTCTTCCGCTTTTTTAACGTGTGGTTCACCCTCGAAAATATTGAGACCAACTTCCTCATCCAACTGATCCCCGTAAACGGGATTGTTATTTTTGACATCGGAGAGTGACTTCTTGACCATGACGTGTTGGGAGCCGGACGTAGGTTCGATCTCAGGATCGTAGAATGTGGCTGCGGATGTTGCAGTTGACACGAAATCAACGACTGAAATCCATTACAATTTTGTTAATTAAATATCCCTAACCAATTCGTTACAAACGAATGTAAAGAAGGGGTGGAACCAAAACGACAGATTTTGAAACGGCTGTAAGTAATTCTGACAAATCCGACGTCTTCTCTAGTACATATGCATTTTACAGTTTTAATGTTTTGGGTCAGGGGTACGAAATCCGAAACCCGTTTTTAAAATTCGAAAGTTGGATCGTGAACGGACGGACGGACGGACAGAGTGTTTCCATAACGGGGTTTTACCATCTAATTGTAAGTATTTTTATAAATGACTCACAAGCTTCACTGCAAAGTCTAGGAACACTCTTGGCATCTTCCAAGCCTTCGTTAATTGCAGATTCGACCGTGTTCGTGATTTCAGCCACTTCCTCCTTCAGTCGATACCAGACTTCAGAGTCCATGTCAACTTCCGACGTAACCGCACAAAGGGCTCGGGTCTTCCGTATCAAGTCCTGACGACCCTTTGGGCCTCCAATAGCCTATGTTAACAATTAAATCTAATGACTCAACTAATTAACTAACGTCAATTAAGATTTTTATAACTTGCAAGTACCCATTTAAGAACGGTGTCCAAAGCCTCGAAAGTCCCCGTCGTAATATCCTGAAGAACTTCCACTTCGTCACAGAGTTCGAGGTAGATCTTATGACGGAGCTCTTGAGGGACACCCATCATTCTCATCAGCGTTATGGCAAGGTCACCTTCTTTCGCGTTCATGTCCTCTTGGTTCAGGATTGTCGCTTCTGAAAATCAGTTAAAAAACGCTATAAAAATCTGATTTTTAATTTTAGATTTTAAAAAATCGAAGCTAATTTTAAAAATTGCTTACCCCCTGGTATGAATCCGGTTATGATACTAGCGGCACTCATCAAGGAACTGCTCGTGTAGTTCAAGGCTTGTCCCAAGTTGTCAACGACAAAGTCCTCAAGGTCCATTCCAGGTGGGGATAGTCTCTTTTGAGTCTCAGCTTCCGGTTCCGTTTGAATTTGCATGTCTAATTTCGCCGGAGGAATCCGACCGTCGATTATGACGGTCCGATTCGAACTCGCAATCGAAATATCTCCAAGATCCGCCATGGCGTGTTGACCATCCACTTGACCCTGGTGGGTTATAAAAGGTCAATTAGTCAGGAACAGTTAAGATTCTGTCCGCTAATTAAGGGTAATTGCTAATTACCAACTGAACGGTCAAGTTAATATTGACACTCCCATTTGACTCCTTTTTGACCGTTGATGACTTTGACCTACTGTGTCCGGAACGTTCGGGCGTTTTATCCGGGATTTCTTTGAAGGAACAGTGTCTATTCAAACTATTATCTTGATTTTTAGGCCTCTTCTTATAGTTCTCATAATCAACGTCATCAAAAGGAGCAACGATGGTGGTGGGGACATTGGTAGCAGCTTTGCTCTTAATCTCCCGAATCTCGTGATTGACGGACTCGAAGAATGCCCGGTTCAGGATCCCGGATTCGCAGCCCTTCCCGTCCGGAGAGTAACAATTTTGGATCCGATTGTTAAATATATTCGTGAGTCTTAAGGGCGGTGGTGGATCACCTCGTTTGGGTTTATCGTAAGAACTGCGAATTTGAGGAGAGGTTGAAGTGTGGACTTCCGGTTCCTCGGATTTATTGTCGAGACGGTTGGGGTCATCCAACAGGATTGCATTCATCCCTGACGAATTCTGTCTAGGAAGAGGCCCGGTCTTCCCTTTGGGTCGTGGGGGTCGATTGACCACGATTGTAGCAACCACTTCCGGTTCTTCCACTTCCGGTTTGAAAGAATCACCCTGGTTTTCTGACGATCGACCCGTAACGACGTCAGCGAAGGTTTCGTCCTGGGTTTTTGAACGGGGGTCCGTTGGGCCGAAATTCGGCTCTCCGTCGACGATTTGGTTGATTTGGTCCAGGGTTCCGGATCGCTTTGACTGACATTTCCATAATAAAATGGGAATAAAAAAATATTTAATAAATAATCATATTTAATGACTGGGGTAGCTTTGAGTCTGAAAAATTACCTCATCTTGGCTGGAATTTGCATACAGGCCCGATAAGAATACCCATGCGGATTTTAAAATCGAAGGGTTCTGTCCATCCTGTCCCTCCTTGACTTTATGCTTATTCTTGCCGAACTGCCCTTTGGATCGGGATTTCCGTACAGGTTTTTGTAAAGCTGTAGATGAGTCCGCTTTAGTCACCGTTATATTAGTCTTGCCCATACTGAGGGATTCGTTACCGTTTTAAGTTAAATTACGTCGTTTTTTGAGTACTTTGAAATTTTGAAAGTTTATAAACCAGTGGCATTTCCTAATCTTTTTATTTTATGGTGATTTTAGAAATGGAACTTCTTGATTTACTTTCGAAAAGAATATGATGCATTTTATTAATGTTTGTTCCCATGGTAACGATTTATTAGAAGGCCGAGTTCTTTGCATAGCTTCCCTCAAGCTCCTTCAGAATCGGGGATAATAATACATAGATCGGGGCCGTCTCAGAACTTCAAGCAAAATCTGAATTACTAGGCTGATTTAATCAGTGTAATTTTAAAAGCAAATTAACGCAGCCAGGGATTAATAATATATTGTCCATTATTCTCGTCGCAATTATTCCCATGCTAGTCCAATACTTTCAAAAATAAATGATCGCAATAATTATTTAAATCCGAACCGTAGAAAATAAATTCCTAATTCAATTACATTCGATTTACTTCCGATGGAGAGCATAACTGCATAAATAATTGTACCCGAAATGCATCTTGAATCATAATAGTCCTTAAGCATGTTTAAATGTTAATTAATTAATTTATAGTACAGTCCAAAGTAAAACCGCTTTCAGCACGCGAGGTCCAAAACATTAGGTCCGATAACCCAATAAGTCACATGAATCCAATTGAGAGCCCTCGACTCATTTTAGCATCAATAATATTATCATTCTGACGAGAATTATATTTTAAATGATAATTGAACAGGATCTTATGGTTCGTATTCGAGGCTTCTTGACTTGTGTAACTTGTGATATTTATTTAGTGATTAGAGTTGGAACAGTAGGATGAATACAATATAATAAGCCCCTCTCCAGCACAGGGTTTAACAGGAACCATAAACTTTCGGGATGATTTGGATCCAAGAACTTCTAATTTTTAAGACATAAAAATGTATTCTAGATTATTTGGAGATTCGGGCCGGAATTTAGAATAATAGTTTAACTTCAACAACCCAACAACTCTGTAAAACGAGACACTTAAAAACAGGATTAAATTGAAATACAGTACATACGGCCCTGGTCCTCGGAACCCTGTCCATCGTCCACATAGCATATTGACATCACATCGTCCGTCTCGTGATTTTCAGTTTCAATTGTCTGATAAACTCATGGACAAGACCTCATGATTTATTATGGTTATCATAGGATCGACAAGTTGCTTTTAATAATTAACCATGATTATGTTCCATGACGGGCAGTTTACAGATCCATAGTTTACACGTCCAGACACCAGATACAAAAACTGTAAGGCTATAATTGTATATAATTAATGCACCTCAAGGACAGGACAGCGACAGAGACGAGGATTTTTTATATTTATTTCTGATAATATTTATACGATTAAAAGCAATGATATATTTTTATACGCTATAAGTTCCAGGATTATATTTAGTTCATGATTATTATAATACCATATACCTTATTATTTTACATCCTTTGTCTAGGGATTTTAAGCTTCGGTTGCTTATTCATATATTTTTGTAATGATGTCCAGTTGCCAGTTGCATTTACATTTAAGTCAGATAGATCCTGGAGGTGATTTAAGTCACTTCTCTCCTTTCAAAAGCAATTAGAGAGTTTATACATGTTAAATTAAATACAGTTTAATTTATTAAAGTCTGGAAATTTCGTAGGTGTCCAGGAACAGGATGGCATTTGTTGAATTAGTTGTTGTTTTTATTGGAGTTCTCGTTGCTTACACGCTACTCAATAGGAAGAAAAACTATCCACCGGGTAAGATTTATCTCAAATTAATTATATGAAGATTATTAATAAATCAATTTAAGAAGTTAGATAAAGGGGCAAAACCGCATAAAATCGATTTTTTTTATTTGAAACATGAAACCGACAATATAATATGAAAACTCAAAAAAATAAACGCAATTTCAAACCGTAAACGTGTAGACGAACGGACGGACAGAATGAATTGAACAAAATTGCATAAAGCGATTCGACCACTTAATTAAGCTCTCTAATTAAGTCTTTAACACTCACCCTAGTCGATGTTCTACACTCACTACCCTCTTGTATTTAAAAAATTTAATATTGTAAGATATGGATATTACTAGCTATCCTATCCTCTCAATGTTAATTAACTTTAGAGTTCTTGAAGGCAGTTTGTCTCTCTTAATTTTCACAGTCCGCGATATCAAATCTCGGTCATTTTAAAACAGAGCATTTACGTAGATTGTTGAACCTGAAAATAATTGACTTTAAATATGACAAAATGCAGGTCCATACTCGCTCCCGATTTTCGGAAATATATTCCAAGTTGGAAGCAAAGGTCACCTGACCTTCCAAAAATGGGCCAAAGTTTACGGGAAAATCTTCAGTGTCCGTCTAGGCGTGGAGGAGTAAGTCCATACAATTATTAGTATATTTATATGTATTATACTATTACATGAATAAGTCGGATACTTGAGTAATTTGAACTTAATTAAACAAGAGTTTAATTGTAATTTTTTATTCTTAATAAATTCAACAGTGTAGTGGTTCTGGACGACCCGAAATTGATGAAGGAGATGTTTGCGGAACCGGCCTTCAGCGGCCGACCACAAAATGAAATATTTCTCTTATTGTCTCAGGGACCCTATGGTTCGTATTTGTTTAAAGCTTCTTGTTTTAAATCTTTCAGAATGCTAAAGTGTTTGAGTAGTTTAACATTTTTAACCTAAAATACACAACGAAAAACGTGCAAAATTTTAAATAAAACTAAAACTACTAAGCAGGGAGAACCTTAAAGTTATTTTAGGATCGGTCATCGGTGCTTGTATTCTTCGATTAGGCGGGTCTGTATTTGTTGGAGTATTCTTACTATCTATTTTAGGATACTAAAGGTAATCAGAAATTAATTATAATTACTTATTAATTAATTTAACTAACTTGTGCAGGGATAATAAGCACGGAAGGTAAAGTGTGGGAAGCGCAGAGGCGGTTTACGCTCAAGCATTTGCGTGACTTTGGCTTCGGTAAGAATTACATGGAGGGTCTCGTGATGGACGAAGTGAAAGACTACATGGACTGGCTCAAAACCGAAGAGGGTCACCCCATCTCCGTCGGCCGCAAGTTCAACCTCGCCACCCTCAATTCCCTATGGACGATTTGCAGTGGGAAGCGATTCGCTCAGGATGACCCCACCCTCACCAAAATGATGGACACTGCCAGGAAGTATGACCTTTTCACCTTTTGACCTTTTGACCTTTTGACCTGTGACCTGACTAATTTATGAATAATCAAGTCTCATGGTCCCGGGGAATGTTTTTCCAAACGCTCGGCTTACTTACAAGGGAACATTCCCAATTGTACCTCCGACGTTTTTCGTCTGTTTAAAAACTATTGAGGCGGTAGATTTGGGAATGTTCCCTTGTTGGCGTGTTTTGAACACTAACAATTATTTTGAGATGGGGAGTTATTTCGGTGACTTTTTACTGGGATTCAAACTTAGAGTCCTATTATATTCCATATGAGCAATGGTGTTAGTAAAGAATGGATTTTATCTATTTCTAGCACATTTAACACTGTAAACGACAAGGGTGTTTTGCTGTTTGCCCCCTGGGTCAGGCATCTCGCCCCCGTCCTTTCGGGGTGGAACGAAATCATAGAGGTTTGCAAGCAACTCTTGTCCTTCCAGGAGAATACGCTCAATGACCACAAAGCTACTTTTGCTGAAGGCGATATCAGGTTAGTTACAGTCACAAATGTCACAAATATACCAAGGTTTCTTTAAAAGTTTAAAAATAAAATGCAGCACATTAAATATACATTAACGTTATTATTACATGGACTATGAATTCTGTTTTTAGGGACTTTATCGACAATTATTTGAGCGAAATGAAGAAGACGACGGACCCTAACTCCAGCTTTTATGGATCCGATGGCCGTAAGTTTGTACTTTTGCACCTTAATCGACATTGGACATGCACAATTTGTAAAAACTTAAAGGTCTCACAACAGTCTCAGTGTTTTAAATGTGCTCATCATAATTATGATTTGATGACAGATAAACACATTGTGGCAATTATCGGCGACTTGTTCCAAGCCGGAAGTGAGACGACGTCCAGTACCCTGACGTGGGCTATCCTCTATTTAACCGCCCATCCCGCAGTACAGAACAAATTTCAAAAGGAAATCGACAGCGTCATCGGCAACTCACGGTCCCCCACACTTGCAGATCGACCAATGTGAGATTAAAAATTTAAAAAATCTTGATGATTTTCGAAAATTAAATTTTCCGGAGATTGGAAGACCGATAGAAATTTGAAAACAATTTAATTGTGCTTTCAGGATGCCATACACGGAGGCCTTGATAATGGAAATCCTCCGCAAATCATCAATCGTCCCCCTGGGAGTGTTCCATCGAGCCCTAAAGGATCATCAATTCCAAGGGTACGATATCCCGAAGGGGACATGGATCATCCCTAACCTCTACTCGGTACACCACAACGCTGATATTTGGGGTGACCCCGAGAACTTCCGACCCGAACGCTTCTTGAGCCCTGATGGCAAAACGGCCAAGAAACACGAAGCGTTGTTGGCCTTTCAAACGGGGAAGCGTGTTTGTTTGGGGGAACCCTTGGCCCGGGACACGATCTTCCTCTTCCTCACCAGCATCTTCCAACGCTTCCAGTGCACCCCTGACCCCAAGAACCCTAAACTGTCCATGGAACCGGAATCCGGCTTCATTTTGCAGCCTCAGAAGTTCCAGGTTGTTATGAATGAGCGGAAGTAAAAATACGGAGTATCGATTTGAAATTGAAATACGGAATTCAAGTGTTTTTGGACAAGAACTAGGTTTAATACTTGGATGAATAAAATTAATTCAGTGATATAAACTAAACGTATGCATTGCGTTCCTTGATTACCGTTATTACTCAAATAAGAGCTCTAGGGGGGAAATTATTTTGGGGGCTACCTGATCAACTCATTCCGGCTTTATCTCAACTTTCCCCAATTTAAACCTTCGATATTTTAATTAAACTTCACTATCAATTATCAATGTTTCATATTCATATGACATGCACATGAGACTAAAATTATTAGAATTTGGAATTTAGAATTAATTAGGGATTCTTGGTGGAAACCTCAGTTAAAAAATAAACCAAACCAAAGGCCTCAAAACTCAAAACTCCTATTCAATTGATGTACAAGTTTCAAATGCTAATGGATTCTTTTGAAAAATTTACTATTAAAATCATATCAAATGCGTTAAAGGAAATGACATCAATTTGGTCAAATTTTGGCATCAAATTTGAAGACATGGTTTTTGAACAGTCCCTATTCTCTGCAGCGCAATACCAATAAAAACCAGAGTAGTATATCTTATATATATCGTCTCTGGTCTGGCTGGGCTGGAGTCAGTCTTGGAGTGTCGATCTTGCTTGAGAGAGAGCAACTTCTCGTTCCCACAAACACTATAAAATAAAGTAAACAAAAATCCTAAAAATTATTTGATTAAAATATAACTTATTAATTGACCAGAATCGTGATCTGCACTGCAGAGTAATATTTGAGCTGGTGGAAGCAAAGGTTAGTCTCAGCAATTACAAATTAGTACAATGTTTTGTTAGTTTTTAAATTTTTAATGTGTATTTTAACTATTTTTTAAAAATCCGTCTTCTGTAATCTAATGATTAAATTTACAAATTGTTGGGAACAGAATATTTAAGATTGAAGGTCAAAGGATGTCCACGTCGGGAGGGTCGAGGTCAAGTACCCCGTCCGTCTACGGAGATGAGTCGAGTCAAAATAGTCCAACTGCAACACATCCGGGGGTCCCTGGCTCAGCTGGCAGGTCAAGGTAATGATTAATGATCTAATGATCCATAGCACATCTGACATCAACAATAATTTACAGCTTATAAATATTTTACAAAGTTTAAAACTGTTCTTAATTCATTTTAAAATCGAAAAATGTGTAGATCCGCAAACTTCACGTGCTGGAGGACGTCCCTTCCCCTCCCGACGGACAAGTTGGGCTTCATTTTGGACAACGAAGTGTTCACGGACATCACGTTTGCGGCTGGCGAAAATGCGGACAGAATCTCTGCTCATAAACTGCTGTTGGCGACCAGTTCGCCGGTTTTCGAGGCCATGCTTTTGGGCCCCTTGGCAGCCCCCCTGGGGGAGGTCATACACATCCCTGATGTTCAACCAATCGCATTTAGGCTTCTTTTAAAGGTCACTCCACTTAATTTTGACCCACATGGTCAATCGTTAAAATGTTGCCTGTCTCTGGGAATTCACTATATTGTAGTTACTAATTGGGTATTCTTATCGATAAGGCACGAAATTCTCTATTTATTTCTCTAAATATTTCCTTGTCTATGTCCTGTGCTATGGATGCATTTCGGGGTGAACATCAATCGCCGGGGGGATATGTTTAAAAAAAGCATGATTTAAAAAATGTGGACTAATTTTATTAGATTTCTTTTGTATTTTAAAGTATGTTCCACTTTCCTATGTTGAATACAATTGTTTAGTTGTAGTTATTTAAATCAAAATTCATTTTACGATGGACGGTAATTGGGATCTTTGAAAAATGGGGTTCTATCTAGAGAATTTCGGTAACTTTTACTTAAATCTATATTATTTTCGTTAATTGTTAATTAGACGTGACCTGGACAGGAACGACTAGCTCTATCTTTAATGTAGTACATACAGCCTTGGTCCGCTTCAAATCAGCTGATTTTTAAGCATGTTTTCTTATTTTTGAAGCCGATTTCCTCTCTATTTTACGGGTAACATAAAATATTTACAATATTTATATATTTACAAATAATTTAAAACTAAATATAATATAAATTAATTATATTTGGCTATATGTAACTAACTACGGTTTAGAATGTGATAGATCTTGTTATTCATAATGCTCTGGTTTATTACAGTTCATCTACACTGGAAAGTTTACGGCTACTATTCAGAACGCTGTTGATCTCATGTACGCTTCGAAGAAATACGACATCGTCCAGCTGACGCTCAAATGCTCCGAATTACTCCGATCCGATCTGACGGAGAAAAATGCAGTAACGGTTCTACAAGCTGCTCAGCTACTTGACGACACCGAGTTGGAACGGAAGGCCGAGCTCTTCCTCACGAGGTAATTACCTATTTTAAGTCGAAAATTCTAAATACAATTATCTTGTAATTGACCTTCCAGCAATATATTGGCTGTAATTGTCTAATTCCAGGAACTTTGGAAAGGTTATCGAGGACGAGGACTTCCTCAACTTCTCGAATGCGAATATCTGCCGTTTCTTGGACAAAGACGAAATTGATGTTTCGGAAATGGATTTATTTGATGCCGTGTTGAAGTAAACTAATTTCCGTGTTACTTTATGCTAAGTAAAGGGCTTACTGACAATTTATAATTATTCTAAAAATAGATGGGGTGAGGCAGAATGCAGTCGAATGGATTTTGACGAAGGGGTCGGAGATAAGGAGAAGCAGAAACTGGTCCTTCATGACGTTATTAAGCTCCTCAGGTTCCCTCTGATTTCTCCAGAGGATTTTTCCTTAAATGTCATTCCGAAGCAGATCTTGTCCACGGAAGTGGCACTTCGGGTTCTACAACATTTGTCCGTTTCGATGGATAAGAGGTGATTAGACAGGACCTAGATTTGTAGACTCGTCACATGACATTTCGTTCATATTTTGACTCTAATCTATTGAATTTATTTTCAGATCTCAGTTACCAGGGTTGGTCTTCTGTTCCCGATCCAGGAATACCAATAGTGTCTATACTGCACATTTCGCAATTAGATTTACAGACATGGTTTTCCCCTATGTCTCTCATATTTCTTATTTCGACTCGTGAGTTATTACAAAAACATAATTTTGTCTTAATTGGTCAGTCACTATCGATCGTATATATGATAATCGACAATAATATGCGTGTATTTCTAGTTTTGAAGTTGATCAGTACATCTCAATAACGGGGGTGGGGTTTCCAGCCCCTGATATTGACGATGCAGCGTACGACGTTGCAGTTCAAATCCAAGTTCAGGGGTCAAATATGCTCACGGCCCAAACGAACCAGAGCCTCATTTGCAAGAGGCGATCGGTGATGCGGGTCAATTTCGAAACACCGGTGCGGATTGAGCCGAATGTTCTGTACAAAGTTGTGTACAAACTGAAGGTAACATTAAAGTAATAATGTGTTTGATTTTATTGATTTGATCGGGGAAATAATTGATTATGTTATTGTAAAACCCCCCAGGGTCCAGACACATACTATGCAGATCAAAGGATCGAGCGGTTCCCTGTCAAAAGCCGTACGTCAAAGTCAAAAACGGTCAATTTCCGATACATCGCCTATTCTTGCCGACTCATCGAAATCTCGTTTGTCATTTAAGTCACGTCTATGGCCTACATCTCAATACCAAAGTGGTTGAATAATAGTTACTCTGTAATTTAATACAATTGTTAATTATGTACTCAAATTAACTTTCCCGTACTAAAGTAAAAAAATATCTTAATGAAGATAATAAAATAATTATAATGGTCATGTAACATTCATTTCATTCATAATTTTAGAGAGTCAGGCTATAAAGATTGGATTCTTAACTGCTATATACGTTTTACGATAAGCAGGGGTGCTTAAATATGTAAAATATAAACAAAATGCAAAATAAGTTGCTAAATCTGGGTAATTTAATTTCTAGATGCATTTTAAAATTAAATTCTATTTGTAGTGCATAAATGAAATATTCCAATTTTTTTAATTTTTAGTCGTATATCTCGTATCTACAATGAATTAAATTTTTCCAGGAACATGGTTTGCAATTTGCTAAAAATATTTATTTAACCTTCCTCTACCGATTAATGGCCTTGGTGAAAAATACCATTGTTCTTCGTCGTGAATTCATTAATTGCTGAGCAGTTATCTGGAATATCGGCTTTAAGTTTATAATGAAACTAGATTGGATTTTCGCATTGTTTAATTTTATAAAAATTGGCAATTGGTATTTGCTTAAATAATTGGAATGTTGAGACGAAGATCGGGGAAGGAAATGATTTTGGGGGTCTCGACCTTGCTCATCCTCATCTCATCACTACCAGAGACCCGTAAGACTAATTATTTAACTTTATTGCTAAACTACTATAAATTGACTTGATTTGTTGGATAATTTACAATGACTTATTATTAGTATTAGACCCCATAATATTTATTTAAACTTGCATAATTGTTGATTATATTTGTCGGCATAATTATATTCATAGTCTGAACTCTGAACCATGATTAACCGATTTACAAAATCCGACGCACTGTCTAATCTAATGAGTCGAAAAAATTCAATGCAAATTGTGAATTGTGACATTATGCATTAATTATTTATGAGGCCCACAATTCCTATTTTGTCCAGGAAAGGTATAAAATTATGCCGAATTCAGAATTTGAAGATTTAAATAAATGATTAGGCAAAAACAATTACCATGAGACATTAAAAGGTCACCCATTTACAATTAAATGCCGGATACCTCTGACAGGGCATAGGGCAAGGGCAAATAAATATGACATTTTATTTAATTCTTCCCTGGCGGACTTAATTATGTCATTTATTAAAACGTCTTTTTTGGTTCTGAAAACAATCAGATCTCAAACGCTATTTATAATGTGATTGTGCTCTTCATTTAATTATTTACGGTTTATGTTAGATCCGACAAAGTTTAATCAAAAGACCGGTGCGCTTCCAGTCCGCAATGAGCCGAGCAAGGTGTTTTGCGAGAGAAAAATGGAAGAATGTCTCAGTAAGGACCTTGTAAAATAATTAATTAAATTAATTACGAGTACAATTAAATCTTGCATTTTTGACCTCAAACTGGACATTTTGACCCTTCAGGTAAACCGGGGAACGTGGTATCGCGGGACATCCGAGCAACACCGCGGGAATGCAATGACTTGATCAATGCGCGCTTCTACTGCGCCCCCGTCAGAAACATCGAAAGAGTTCAGAGTCACCGACGGGGAGGTCAGCGTTGGAGGGTCAAAGGTCAAAGAGACCGGTCACAAGGCGAATTCAAGCCAGCTTTAGCCAAAATCGAAATGATTCCAGCCAATGCTACAACCCCTTCCCCCAATACTACCAACTCTAATATACAAATCGACCTCGACGCTATTTTAAAGAACAAACAAGAAAAAGCCCAAGCCAACATCATTTCCGCTCTTCTTGGCTCGTCCCCTCTCTGACTCGTTTAAAGGGAATGGAGAATGCTAATTTAATAATAATAAAAGACTTCACCCAAAGCTCAGATCCAGAATCGTCTGCTTTTTTTACACAGTTAAACGTACAATTAATATGATGGATAAAAATATAAAAATGAGCTGCTATTATTGAGGTTTACTATGTTTAAAAACTTCCCAAGGATTAATAAACCGTTGCAAACGCACGTAAGGAAGGGGTGAAACTGCACAACAAAACCGTCAAAACGCACTTCCGCCATATTGCGCGGTCACACCCCCTGGTGCTAATGTTTGTAAACGTGAGTGATTGCCGTATCCGAACAAACTCTTCGTTGTTGGATACGGATAGGGGTCAACTTATTGGAAATTTTGCATTTTGGGGATCAGGGGGTGTGACCGAAGTTTTAAAATTATATTCACTTATGCCCAAGAAAATGCTGGTTTGATATCCGAAAACCGTTTTTTTAACTGCAACCGTTCAATAGTTAGAGCGCAAACGGACAGACAGACAGACAGACAAGGTCTTCCCATGAAGGGGTTTCACCCCTTAATAAATGGAGGATTAGGGTATTCAGTGAAGGAGGAGGACGAAAAAGGAATTAAAAGGTTAAGTGCGAGCGAGATGCGGGACAGAAAGGAAAAACCCCCACTTGGCCTCACCCCCTTGATTTTTCTCCATTCGATGATGAATTTTGTATTATGATTTGCATTTTTTTTTTACTTATTTTGCTGCACTTTCTCTTACAAGCGAAGTCATCGAGAGTGAAATTCCAAAATCCTCTGGTTTTTTTAAGTTGAAGGTAGGAAAATAGTAGTTTTAATAGGAAAAACAAAACCGTGAAAATTATCTGCCATAATTCATCCTCACAGTATTTAAAAATTATGAAATAAAAAAATCAGGAACATTGACATACTCAAACACATCCGTTATAAAACAACGAATTATGGATGGATCGATATCGATGATCGATTTACATAATCTTACGAGTTTTGTGATGCTGAAGACTGAAGAGTTGTATATTAATGAACTCTAAATCTAATCTAACCTAATGAAAGATTTGAATTTAAAAAAAAATATTTTGATTTTTTTTTCAATTTTCACACGAATCTGAACTCAATAATAGCAGCTAATTTTCATATTTTTAACGGTAAAAGAAATCGGACGATTCTGGATCTGAGCTTTGGGTCATGTCCCTTGTAAGACTTAAATTAGCGTATATTTTGTAAAAAAAAATAATGTATTCAGAGATCATTCAGGAAAGGTTAACTTTGTCAGCGGGGATGCTTATTAAATGATGATTAAAAATCGGAGAAATTGTTGGTATTATTTCACTCTGTGAATTAATTAAGACATATATGCATAGATATTGTAACAATTTATATCATAGATGCATTATGCGAATACGTTTGTATCCGTCTGTCCGTCTGTTAGACTTTAGCATGTAAGTTCGAGGCAATTCACCGATTTCAGCCTGGGAAACTTCTCCAACATGATTTGAGAAAGTATCTGAACCCTAATAGAAAAAATAAGACGTTTTTAAAGGATAGAAATATTTCTGATTTCCTACAAAACATTCCTCTCATTATTGACCCCATATGTTAACTTTGGAATTATTGTTTCGTAAATTAGTAATGACAGGATTGACTTAACCATGCAGTTAGGCCCATTGTTTCATTAACATTCCAAGGGTCCTACATACATTTCGTTGAGAATCGGAGGATTCCAATCTCTGTGAAATGACATTCACTCACCTGTATCGGCAAATTTTGATATGAATTTGGTCAAATTTAATTTGTTTTAGCATGTAATTCAATCTCATAGTGCCCCAACCATAGAGAAAAACTTTATTCACTCGTCTGAAAGTCCGACAAAAATTTCCCGGAAAATGAATTTCGAACTCTTCGCCTGTTACCGTGCCGACGGACAGACAGACGGAAACCAAGCCGTTTGCATAACGTACTTCTTCTACGATTCATGATAACTACATTTTTTTTAATTTTTGACCATGAAACTGACCGTTTTTTTTTCAGAATACAGAAAACCTAATGTTTGAACAAGCCTTGGTCCCTCAACCTTAGAAATACAAAATCAAATTATGCAACCTTCGTCTCCTCTTTGTCTCAAACGGATCGAAACGAATAATTGAAGGTTTAGTTGAACTCGAATTTTTTTAATTCTTCGTTATTCCGATGAATTAAGTTGGGTTAAAACAATGAAGTCATATAACGCGAAGGTTCCTAATTCATACGAAGGACTTTCCCTTTCCTCTGAAATAGTTGAATTGTTAATTGTTCTTTGTTCTCTCCGATTTGATGTTTTATGAGGAATGCAAAGGAGAAAAACAATTAGACTTCTTTAAATGAAGAGCGTTTCGTTGGAAAGAGAAGTAGTCAGTTGTGGACAAAGCCGTCGTACCGCAGGATCAGTGAACATTAATTCAGAACCAGAATCATGAAGCTTATCGTTGTAGCCGCCATCGTCGTCGTCGTTGCATTGGGTAACCGACTACTTCACCATTCATTAAGGGTTTTAATTACAATTAAAATTAAGGTGGTTTTAATTATTCCGAAAATTATCATTCCAGGCTCCGACGCTGGGCCACAAAAGTCCCGATGCCTTCGGCTTTGGGAGGAGTGCATGGGTGAGTTTTACTTGATTTATTGGACAGGACTAACCTAATTTTAGGGACAATTAACATACAGGAGTTAGCTAATTAAGGTTAGATTAACCTGCCCTGAGGGGTAAAGTGAGATTCTGTTCTCTTTTTGAATGGACGTAGGACCGTGGCCAACGCTAGAATGAGCTTGGTAACAACTGACTCTAACAAAACGGTTCTGTAGCTGCATTTTCCTAAATAGCCTTCCTCTGACACTAGCAGTCAATTTAAAAAACAATTAAAAACTAATTACTAATTAAATCCAATGCTAAACAAAAGATCGGAGAGATCGTCCAACGGGAGATCAATGTGACGACGAGATCATCGCCAAGCACCAATGCGTGAAGCCAAGCAAGTCTTCTGGGGGTATGAACACGGACGGGTTCGCGTTCGTCAACATCAAGGAGTCCAAGGATGAAGAGCACCAGGAAGACGTCAGCCGAACCAAGCTCAAGTCCAACGACAAACAAATGGCGGAAGTCAGCAACCGCGACCGAGTCGGAAGCGGAGCCGAGTCCCTCCGACAAGCCACCGTAGAAAATGAAGATGGCGGTTCCGGAGGAAGTCGACGAGGGGGCGACCGACGAGGAGGGTCTGGTGGTCGATCCGAGGGGTCCGGTAGTCGATCTGAGGGATCCGGTGGTCGATCCGAACGGTCGGGTGCGGGTGGTCGCCGAGGTGGTCGCCAGTCCGAGGAGGCGTTCAGTAAGGAATCTGAGTCTGAGCGGTCCAGTTCCCGTGGCTCCAGCCGTGGTTCCAGCGGTCGCGGTTCTGGGTCTAGCGACAGCGGGTCAAGCGGCAGCGGTGGTTCCGGAAACAGTCCCCGCAAATCCACCTTCACCGGAATGGACAAGGTGACGTTCGACAAGGAACATGAGGATTTGGCCAGGACCGGATCTGAATCCAACATTGACTTCGAGAGAGACGAAGGACACAAGAAATCCAAGGTTAACACGGCCAAGGACTCCACTTTCATCAGAAATCTCTAATTACCAAAATCATCACTTTTCCGTCATCTGAAAGTTATGACTTGTTAATAAAAATTCAGCTTAAAACAATCGATTTTTTGTGAAAATTATCGTTGGCAATTATTACTTCATGTAGGAACAAAAAAAAACCTAAGAAAAACCGCTATTTGCTCGGTTTGCTCGAAATTATCACAAAAAAGTTTCCAACATTTGTGATTTTTTTTATGGCAGAATAGGAATCTACGTAAAATTCGCAAAAAATGTGCTCTAAAAATTCGAATCATATAAACAAGGGAGTCTTGATCTTGATCATATTGCAAGTAATTTTAATGTAATATCGCCATTCCAAATCGTCAAAAAATTACAAATTAGCTTATGATTTCCTAAAATGCTAACCGACAAGACCTCTGACAAGGGATAAACTAAATAATTAGTTCTTTAAACGGAATTTACCACAGTACTTGTTAATGCGATGAATTGAAACTAAACCAGAGGATTTTAAAACGAAAATTAATCAGTCAATTACAACAGAAAAACAAATATTGCCGATTTTTGCAAACTTCACGACAAAATAGTGTCTAGGATTTTTATGATGACGCTATATAAGCATTTTCATAGCCTACTGATTTAAGATCACGTAGTCAAATCATATCCTTGCCTTCAGCTCGTTCAATAGTCAAGGATTTAAATGTTGAACTTGAGTAGTAGACTATCCCTATTTACTCACCCTGACAATTTGTAACAAGTCGGATAAGATAACAAATTACAAGGAACCGAATCCCAAGTTTGGAACAACATTGGCCAACTCTAAATATATTCAACATTGCATAAACCGCACAAAGCAAACGAAGCCGAGATAAGATGACAATTAAATTATCTCATATTAAAAGTCAATTAAACTTGACAAATTTTAAATATTTTAAATATTGTCTGACACTCCTACGTGTGGGCTAACCCTTTTAAGATCACATACCGCATATACCCTCAAATTCTCACAAAATCAGTCTGGTTTCGACATGTCGACATTTTCGGACAGGTCAAGTCCAGAGGAAGAGACGAGAGTTACCTTACTTCCTGATCAGGGGTCAGTGGTCCTTGACCCTAAGGACCCAAGTCATGGGGTATTTATCCACGACCCCTTGTCGAAAAGTGACACGAATAATGTGTCGACAGATTCGGGGAGGAAATTGTCGGTGAAGAGTGTAGGGCGCGTCGTGGGATGGCGACGGTACTTGGGAATCGGGTACGCGATTTTGGCCGTGAATGCCCTTAGTCTCATGTCAACGTTAATGAAGCGGTACTCGCACATTCACCCATTTAACACGGGGGTCTGGATGACCCCCTCCACTATTCTACTTAACCTCGGACTCATCCTCTATACAGTCAAATGGGGAGATAAGGACAAGCCACTTTCAAATAACATTTGGCCTCTAGGAAAGCATAAGAAGTATGCTGCTCTTCTTTTGGTAAATATTTTAACTGTTTATATTAATTTAACCAGTTTTACCCGGCGATTTAGGGAGCACAAGGACGTTAGACAAAGCAACTGCTAGGGCTCAATAGTTCTAGGACACCAATCGATAGACTCAAGTCTCAAGCTGTTTTTTTCTGATTGATAGATTCGTGCAATAATCAGCAGTATGATCTCATACATCACAATCATGGCCTTTAAATACGTAACCGCGGCGGACGTTCGGACTGTTGTTAGTGCCTCCGTCATCGTGGTCTACATCTTCGGATGGATGTTCCTCGGGGAAACCTGCGGCGTTGTGCCGATTCTGGTTGCAATCGTTGCCCTCTGTGGAATCGGCATCATGACTCGACCTCCCATTCTCACCGGAGCTGACGAATTCGACACACCCACCCTTGTAAGTATTTAGAATCAATATAGTCTACAGTTGTTTAGGTATGGATATTTACTTCGAACGCTCTGCTCAATAAGTCATGGAACCCGTTTGAAATTATTGCTTATTTAAACCGAGTAATAAGATAGAGTTCAGTGGAGAAATAAAATGTGGATATGAACAGATCGGGATCGCGTTGTCGGTGGGATGCATGATTCTGGTGTCGGTGCAAATCACGCTCCTTCGGTATGTCCATTCCATCCATCATTCCGTAACCAATATGGTAGCCTACGTCTGGGCATTTAGCCAAGGCCTCGTTTTGGCCTTTGCATTTGGCAAGTTTCAAGTCCTTCCGCTAAATGAGATATTGGCCCTGGGATTCTGCGGGATTTTGTTCGCGTTGGCCCTCACGTTCTTAGTACTGGCTCTTCAGTTGGAGGAAGCGGGGGTCGTGGCTTTGGTCCGGACGTCCGAAGTCATCTTCATCTTCTTCTGGCAATTCGCCATCGTCGGCACTCTACCCGACTACATCAGGTACAGTATAAAATTCTGGTCATTTTAATACTGCCTCGTATTGACTGAATTGGCCTCCCTTTGAACTGAAATTAGCCTCCTGATTAATTAATCCTGCCTCCTTACTAAGGAGGTCAATTCAGTCGAGCCAACTTTTCGTTAAGAGACTAATTCAGTTAATAAGCAAAGCTTAACATCAGCGTTATTAGTGCCCATGATAATTTTAACCCTGCCTCGTATTGACTGAATTAGCCTCCTGAATAATTAGTCCTACCTCCTTGTTAAGGAGACCTTTATAGTCTTCTTTCAAACTAATTGTAAGATTACACATATAGTAGCTTCCTTAGTAATTAACTTCGTATCCTCATTAAGGAGTTGATTTAGTGGAGGTTATGTTCAGATAGAAAGGAGGCTATTTCAGGCAATAAGGAATCCGATTAATTGTAAACCTTTACATTTTTGCGGCGTAAATCCTGAGATACATTCCCATGGGTGTGCATTTTTTCGAGGTCTCTATAGACGCTGGCATTTATTCGGGAATAGGCTTGTGTTTCGATTGATGCATATTTTTTTTATGTTTTCTGAAATAAAATTAGAAAAAGATCGAATCTTTTCAACAAATTCTGTTGTTTTTAGCCTCCTCGGAGCTAGCCTTGTGATTGTGGGTGTGGTTGTGGTCACCCTAAGGAAGTGGATCTCATCTTTGCCAGCCGACAATAAAACTAGGAATACATTATCCTTCTTACTTTATTAAAATATTTAGATAATACATTTTCAGTTGTTTCAGAATCAATGGCTTATTACTTGACGCTTTCTTCTACGGTTTTTCTGATTTAATTTAAGGAAACTAGACGATATTTTTTAATTAATAAAATTGCTTGGAAAACCTCCGGATGAACATAAGTAGTTTATTGAAGTGAGCAGAATAATCAAACCATTAATTCACTTTAAAGACTTTATTTACAGAAAAAATATTTTACAATTCATTAAAAATTAATAAACCAATTTTAGTCAATTATAGCTATCTACATATATGTTTTAGTCAAACATTTTAATAAAGATCTACTACGCTACATCAATATAGTATATAAGAGATTAAAATTATGTTTATCATTGCACAGTTTACTTACAAATTCATCAACTAAAGTTTTTTTACTAAAATTAATCTACTCTTAACGTTACACTAGGCTCAACTCTTCATGACGAAAAGTGATTAAAAATCTTGTTCCCAGAGCAGTCCTAATTTTATTCTTTACCTCAGTTAAGTTCTTAAAAATGTTGCTTAAAAATTGGTTCCATTCAGTTGGACGAATAGTTAATTACAAATTACAGTTTTCATTTAATTAAACCATTAATTTGCAAAGAAAATCCGAAATAGTTCCAGGCTTTGCGTATTCCATTGAACACGCAAAGCTCTTAAATTGTAGTTCCTCCGTAGATTACTTCAAGTTCCTCTCATCCTCATCCTCTTAAAATTAATTAGCTCTTCGTAATTAAAGCTAGCCGACAGGTTAATTGAATAACAAGTCAGAATTAAAACCTTAGTTATTAAAAATTCATGTAGGTACATGTAAAATGTACATTTTAAAAATCCACGATTGGCTTCGACGGAAATTGCTTTAAAAACAAGATCCGCATCCCCTTCAGTTAACTCAGTATTATTGATTTCTATCAACCTGTCTTCTCGCGTAGAAAAATGTATTGGGAGTTTTTTCCATGCCAGAGGACAAGTTAGTGTAAATCAATAATAGCCTACAAGACTTTGAGCTTCTCTTCATGTAAACTTAATTAATCATTAAAAATTGCATTATATTGTCTTTAAGGGCGGTCTTAGTTTATATTTATATATTATTGTCATCTAGTAAATTATTCCTTCCGTCAAAGTCCATAAAAAATAATATCATCTGATAGGAAGAAAGGTTTATTATTAACAATTGAAAGTTACCTAACGTCTACTCTCTACTCATTAAGGTTACGTTTAATTTGCAATTAATTAAAAATTAACTCCGTTACTTTAACCCCTAAGAGACAACTCGTTTAAGTCCGAACTTGTCACAAATGCCCGAGTCGATGGCATACTGCAAGTCCCGCCTCACCGTCGTTACTGGGGGCTCAATCATGTCAAAGAGGTCGGGGTAAATAGTCAGCAGTTTCTTACTCGGGAAAAACCCGGAGGGGTTTTTGAGCCAAGCCTGAATTGCGGCCGGACTCGTGGTAAAATCGACATATCTGCCCTGTTCCATGTCCACTTCCCCGTAAGGGAAGAGGGCCTTGTACTCCTCGTTCTCCGCTAATTTCTTGGCAAAAATATCGTACTCCACTACTTCGATGGGGAACCCGTGTTCTCCGGAAACTTTGGCAAAATCGTGGAAGTAATTCAAGTGGGGATTTGACAAGTTATAGACGCCAAGGGGCGTGTCGTCGCGGAAGAACACGTTGCAGGCCAGCGTTGCCGCCAAATCGGAGGGGAGTACTTGAATCGGGAGTGGAATCGCTGGCAGCGCCCCCAACTTGCAGAACCCGAGGAGCCGAATGACGGCGTGGTTGTTCGGGAACGCGAATCGACCCGAGCGGGAATCTCCGAATAGCGCCGGGAATCGGAGCACTTGGACCGGAATACCGCGCTCCACGGCTTGGTGCATGAGGACCTCGCAGATGAACTTCGACACGGGGTAACCCACGTTCTTGAGCTGGAATACTTCTTCGGGTTGGTACCAGTCTTCTGACATTGTGTTATCTTCGGTGTTAACCTAATGAGAATGAATATTGGTATTAGATTTGGAAATCAGAAAATTGAACGCCTTGATTTGAAGCATGGAAATTGGAAATCAGGAATGGAAATTTTGATGACAATGACAGACGGTCAAAAAAATCATATTTTGATCCAATTACCCCATCATTTATGACCTTCGAACGGAGGCCAAGTTCGTTTGAGGGTCGTGTAGGTCAAAGGTCAAGGGTGTACGGTCAAAGGTCATAATTTTTTTCAAATATCGAGTATATGTGTAATACGTCGTTAGAAAGTATAGAAAGGTACGGTCAAGTGCTATTCAACGACGTATACAATTTTACTCTGTGATTGGGGAACTGTGAGATTATTGTATAACCCCAAGTGTTGGACAACGACGTGAAATGTTATTCGACGTCTTGTTTCTTATGCTTTCACCCTTTTGCGATGTGCGTTTGCAACGGTTTATTTACCTTATTGTTACAAAGAAGGGTTGAGGCATGGAATATGGACTTGGTCTTTGAAGTTACTGAGAAATCCAGAATATTCAAAGTTCCTAAGACATTTGGAGTCCGGATGTCGGAGCCCCCAGTGACGACTTTGTCCCCTCCAAGTCGAGTGTACGGGTCCATCAAGTTCCCCTTGACAGCGCAGTGTACAACGCTGTCGATGAGTTCAGCAAGACCCTCGTATTCAGGCTTGTAGAGACCGAACATCTTCTCGCTCACGTCCCCGTTTATTACTTCCACCCTCGACATGTCGATACTGTCGATGAGTTTCGTTTCGTTGAAAACTTGTCGAAGTCTGTCCTTATTGTTGGAGTTGACTTTGGAGCGGATGAGGCAGTAGACTTTGTCGACGGGGTGACTTAGAATAGCTTGGAGCATGTAGGGTCCGAATTTCCCGGTGACCCCTGTTAGGAGCACGTTCTTGACCTCTGACCTCTTGCAGGCTTCACCATGGGATGGGGTTATGGTTTCTGGGAGGACCATGTCCTTGTTAATGAGGTTTATCAGTTCATCGGAGAAGGTTTCGTAGTCGGCTGGGCCGAGGGGGTGTTCCTCGTCCGATTCCATTTTGACTATAAGTTCCATCAAGTGATTCACCAGCTTCTCAACCTGTTCAGATAGATAAGAGAGGCAAAATTAATTAGTTTTCGCCAAATATCATTTTATATCAGTACTGAGAGGGTTTGGGTCCTCTTCACTATTGTAGAACTCGTCAAGAAAATAAAGGAGGCGGTAAATGAGCAATAGGAAATTGCTAGATCTTTCACCATACTATTTTACCAGTCCTCTAGTGTTAACTCGCTATCTATTTCTGGGTCAAATCCAAAAAAGTAAAAATGGCCCCAGTTTCTCTTTTCCCTATACCACCGGTGCCAACACCTTCATTTTCTTGATACTGTGCGTGCCCCTCTTTAAATGAATAACTTACGGTGGTCAATTCGGCCATAACGGACACATTCATCGTCACATTCTTGCCCAACATGGACTGGACAAAGTTCTTCATCTCCAACATCATCAAGGAGTCCATCCCCATTTCCGAGAAGTTCTGATTCTCGTCAATTGGCTCGTCATCGTCGAACTTGAGGATCTGCCTCAAAATGATCTCGATGTAGCACTTGACCACTTCCCTCTTACTGTCATCGGGGGCAGAATGATACTCGTCCCAGAACCGTTCGATCTTGATATTGAATGCCACTTGCTGACTGTCCTTCGAAATCTTGAGTTCCTCTAGATAAGCCCCGGCATGACCTGTCAACTTCCTCACCGACGAGAAATCGACTTCGAGGACACAAGACTGGGTCTTATGACTCTTCATAATAACTTCGAGGGCAGCAATGCCCTGAGAGGGGGTGAAAGCTCGAAGGGCGACGATGTTAATATTCGCAGCCGCCCCGACTTCTGCCCATTGCCCCCAATTGATACTCTGGCCGCAGAGGCCGATGGAGTTCCGGAAGTGAGCCAAAGCGTCGAGGAAGGTGTTGGCGGAAGCGTAGTTACTGAGTCCCAAGGGACCGAATATCGCCACGATTGACGAGAAGAGCATGAAGTGCTCCAGGCGGCAGTCCATCGACAGGAGATGAAGGTTCCAGGCTCCTTGTACTTTACCGCAATACGCTGTTTTGAAGGTGTCGACCGTTTGATTTGGATAGGTTGCGTCCGCCAATGTTCCTGAAATAGTTTGATTCGTAATTTTTAATTTACTAATTTATTTTTAAGTTTTCCGAAGAATAGGGAGTGTGGAATGATTTCAGTGAAAATAAGCAAAAAACTACTCACCAGCAGCATGCATGATTCCTCTCAATGGAGGAAGTCCACTTTCAGAGCTATTAATATGCTGAATCAGCTCCTTACATTCCTCGTAATTTCCAACGTCAACAGATTTAACAATGACATTCTTGCCCTTAGCAATCAAGTCGTTGATGATCTTAGCCGCTTTTTCATTAGGAGTCCTCCTACTCGCCAAAATGATGTGTTTAGCTCCTGATTCAGACATCCATTTGGCCACTTCGAGTCCAATACCGCCCAAACCCCCGGTAATCAAGTAAGTGGATCGGTCATTGAACATCAGCGTCTTGGGCTCCTCAGCCACCGCCTTCCCTTCAAGTTCTGGCATCGTGACGAGAATCTTACCGATGTGCTTCGCCTTCTGCATGTAAATCAGCGCTTCCCGAATACTGACAGCGTCGAATCGGACATACGGGATCGGGACTAGTTCCCCGGAATCGTAGAACTCCCGAAGTCCCTTCCATAAAATGTCCCATGTTTCGGGGGTGACGACAGTGAGATCGACAATCGTGTACACGACATCCGGTCGAAGCTTCCCGATCTCCTCCGTTGTCCAAATTGCCATTTTGCTCATTTCGACGAATCGGGCCCCCTGAGCGCAGGCCCCTAGGGACGCTTCCTTGAAGCCTGGACTGGTGAGGGAATTCAGAACTACGTTGATACGTTTACCATTTAATACTTCCTGGATCTGATGACCGTAATCTGTGTTTCGAGAGTGGAAGATGTGCTCGACTCCTAATGACCGGATGTAAGCCCGTTTACGACGACTTCCAGCAGTTGTGATGATTTTAGCTCCTAATTTCTTGGCCACTTGAATAGCCATAAGACCGACACCACCACTTCCGGCGTGGATCAGGACGTTTTCTCCCTTCTGCAAATTAGCGACAGTTACGAGACAGTAGTAAGCTGTGGCGAAGGCCGCTGGCAGCGTCGCCGCTTCGTGGTACGTGAGGTTGTCGGGCATTGGGATCAGCGCCCGGATGTCAGCGATGGCGTGGTTGGGCAAAGCGTCACCTTCGAAGTGACAGCCGATGACAGCATCCCCGACTTTGAACTTCGTCACCCCGGGCCCAAGTCTGGAAATTAATCCGGCATACTCAAGTCCGACGACGTTGAACTTGTCGAAAGCTTTGTCGGGTTTGAGGACGACGAAGATATCTCGGAAATTGAGTCCGGAAACTTTGATAGCAATTTCCGCAGTTCCTTCCTTCAGTTCTTGTGGTCCAGTGGCGGTGAACTTGAGGTCAGCGATATTCTTCGTCGCTGGAAGAACGAGAGCGAATCGGTTGCTATTCGGGAGGGTCAAGGGGGTCACCAAGTCCTTATTTGTGATGAATCGGCAAACATGTCGACTTCTCTGTCGGTAAGCGACTTGGTAGTCGATGTCGTCATTCCACATTTCCGTAAAGAGTTCCTTATACTTGAGGGTGAGGTTGGGTTCGTCGGGATCGAGGTCGATGCAGCGGACGAACATGCCGGCGTGTTCACTTCGGAAACTCCGAGCCATGCCCCATAGGGTACCTGGGGCGATGTTGACAGCAGTCTGGTCTCCAATCGGCATGATCCCATCCGTCACAACCATCATCTTCGGGAATCCCTTGAAATCAGCCAGAAGAGATTGGGCCAGGAACATGAATCCGTGGGAGATTTTTAGTGGATCTTCCTCAGCATTTTCATATCCCCACATGTAGAGGATACCTTCGATATTCAGCTCTCCTTCCGATATAAACTTGAACAGGGCTTCCATGTCCTCCTTCACATCTGACCTCAGTTTAAAATGAGACCTGTTCTTATCGTCAAAGACGTTGGACTTGGAGACGACAATGACCTTCCGTCCAGCTTCCATGAAGTAGTCCTTGAAATAGGAATCGTAAGTCTCCTTTTCCCCGAACATCAACCAAACCTTGTCAGCCACTTCCGGTGCTACGTAGGGGGGCATAATGGACGAGGCTTGGGCTAGGATACCTCCTGTATAATGTTCATAGCAAGGGAAACAATTAAGTTTCGAGAAGGAGCAGTCATTTAACAGTGACTTCCAGCTGTCCCAACCCAACATGGGATGTTCGGGTCGGAGGTCAAAGTCCGAATATCTCCAGAATCCCTCGAGGACACCGAAGACGATGTCAATGTCCCTGAAGGGCTCGAAGGTCTCGACAAGAATCAGGAGTCCATCATCCCTTAGCAAATGTCGGACGTTGGAGACGGATTCCTTAAGGTCCTTCGTGGCATGCATAACATTAGAGGCCATGATGTAGTCATATTGCCCCGGGGCGAAGCCCTGGGCCTTGGGGTCAGACTCGAGGTTGAGAACCTTGTACTGGATCTTCCGCCCGTACTCCCCGAACACGTTCTGAGCTCGGATGAAGAAGGCGGGGGAAACGTCGGTGTACGTGTACTGGTACTTGACATTGTACTTCTCGAGGATGGACAAGAATATCTTGGTACTACTTCCGGTTCCAGCTCCCACTTCCAAGATTCTCACAATACCCCGGTCCTCTTCAGGGGCACGGCTGTGGGCCTCGAACGTCTCGTCGAGGATGCTCTTGAGGAGGTCGTGACCCCCACCGGTCAGGAGGGGCGTGTTGTTGTAGAACGCTTCGGCGGAAGTGTCGCAGGATTTATCCTCTGGGAAGAGGATGGGGAGGGCTGAGGCCTTCCCTTGAAGGATCTTGCTCATGGCTTCTCCACAAGCTGACATCACCTTAACGTCGTCGGGGATTCCGCTTGGGTTTTTGGCGAATTCGGCTCGGATCTCTCGGAGACGTTCATGGACTCGGGATTCTTGGGGAATGTCCGAAACGATTTTCCAAGTCGTTGTGTCCTCTCGGGTCAAGATACCCTCTTCAGCGCAAATGTTGAGTAACCGGGTAACGAGTCTCTCGTGAGATTTTAAGATTGTTAACGAGGAGATCAATTCGGACAGCGCGATTACTTTGGACGTTGGGGCCTTCCAGCCCATGTCGTAAAACGCTCGGAGGGTGAACATGTAAACGAGTTCGTTCCTCAAGTCCCGGTAGTGTTTCCCCTGATCCGTCAGTTCATTGTACCGGGAGAAATCATCTCGACATTCTTTGGAGAATACCCGGGGCGTTGCGAGAGTGTCCATATTGGTCCGGTTCTTCCAGGGTCCAGTCTTGGGCCTCCAGGCTTCTTCATACATGTTCGGGAGTGACAGTTTCTGGTTGTCGAGGGCCTTGAGGATCTGGACGACGGACGTTTCGATCATCTGAGCTCCTGTCATGAAAGCTAGGACCTTTCCGGTGTCATCGTAGAGGACTGACATCCGGCCATCCGGGTTGTCATTGTCCCAGTGACAATGGGCGTAGAACTTCTCGGCACCCTCACTCTTCTGGGCGAAACAGACGACTTTTCCGATGAGGATCGGGACATACAAAGTGTCAACTGTCCTCTTCATCCCGACCATGATGCTCTGGATGAGGGCATCGAGGACGATGGGATGGACAATGTAGTCCTTGGACGATTCTGGAATCTCAATCTCGGCCAAAATCTCCTTTTCCCCACCCTTCCAGATCTTCTTTAAACTCCGAAAATGAGGTCCAAACTGGAGGCCGACGGTGGCCAACTTGTCGTAGAAGTCCCCGATTTGTATTTCCTCCTTGAAACAACGTTCCTGGATCGAAGACAGAGCTTCCTTTGACACTTCTGAAGTGTCGGGTTCATAGGTCATGGGAAGAGGGGTGAAGGTGGCAACGGCTTGCCGGATCCACTTAGTGTTCCTCTGGGTGAAGATCGAGATTTTGGTCTCGGAGGATTCTTCGGACGAGACGACGGTTTGCATCTGACACATTTCAGTGTCTACGAGCCCGAGGGGGGCTTCGATGGTCAAGTTCTCAATTGAGACCGGGTTGGCGGACATGTGGACCTTCTCGTTGGGATTGATGGCTTGGATGGAGGTCGAGGCATTTCCGGCTGCAAGACACATTTCCAAATAGCCAGCTCCCGGGAAGATGATCTTCTCTCCGATTGAATGATCTTTCAAATAGGGCAGTTTCTCGAGGACCACTCCGTTTTGGTAAATCTTCGTTGAAGTGGCATTTGGGATTGAATATCCCAGAAGCGGATGGAGTGAACTGGCGTTGAAACTGATACCTCCGGTTGTGCCTGCTTTCCCCTGATCGTACCAGTAAACCTTCCGGTGGAAGGGGTAGAATGGCAGAGTGACCTTCTGTCTCGAGTAGTACTGGTCGAATCGTGTCCAGTCGATCGGGAAACCGTTCACATAAAGTTTGGAGACGGAGCTGAGGAGAGTCGTCCATTCCGATTCTTTCCGTCGAAGGGAGGGGAGGAGTTGGATTTCGTCACCTAGGTCCGTGACGTTGGCCATCGTCAGGGCTGAAAGTACCGGTTGGGGTCCAACTTCCAGGAAGATCCGAACTCCTTCCTTGAAGACTTGGGTACTGGCTTCGATGAAGTTGACCTTCTCTCGGGTGTGTTTGACCCAGTATTCTGCGTTCATTTCACCGTCTTCCAGGATTTTTCCAGTCACTCCGGAAACGTAGACACAGTTGGGTTTGCTGAAGGTTACCTTCGAAGCGATTGACCGATATTCCGGGATCATGGCCTCCATGTCTCGAGAATGGAATGCATTCGTAGCTTCCAGGATATGAGTCTTGATATTCTGACCGGAAGCGAAAGCGGCGAATTTCTCGACAGCCTCAGCAGGGCCGGCAAGAACGGTCTGGTCTGCCGAGTTGACGGCTGCGAAATCCAGCCAGAGTTTCGGATTCGCGGAGATAAAGGCGGACAAGTGCTTATCGACAGTGTCCTTATCTGCCTTGATGACAATCATCTGGCCCGGACTGACCCCTTCGATAAGTCGGCTCCTCTCAGCCACTAACTTGATAGCATCCTCAAGGCTGAGGATCCCGGCAGCAGCCGCAGCGGCGAATTCCCCGAGACTGTGACCAAGGACGTAGTCAGGGACGATGCCCCAGCTCTCCCAGAGCTTCATGAGGGAGTATTCGACGCAGAAGATGGAGGTTTGGCTGTAAAGTGACCGTTTCAACTTCGAGTCCTGTCCCTCCGTTTCGGGCCAAAGGACGGAGAGGAGGTCGATTCCATAAGATTCTCGCAAAATCCGCTCGCATTTGTCAAAGTTCATCTTGAACGGCGGTGAGGTTTCGTATAAGGTCTTGGCCATCCCCTCGTACTGTGACCCTTGACCCGTGAAGAGGAAGCAGATTTGTGGTTTCTTCTCCGGAATGTGCTTCTTTGGTCCTGAAATGCTTCCCTTCAGCTTCTTTGAGATTTCAGCAAAGTCCTTGCCAACGAGAGCAACTCGGTAGGCGAAGTGAGCCCTTCCGGTATTAGCCGTGTAGGCCACATCCGACAGGTTCAGCTCGTCTTTGTTCGCAGCGAAGTACTCCTGATAGGTTTGAAGGACTTGGTCGAGAGCAGAGTCGGATTTTGCAGAAAATGTGAGGACATTTAAGGGTCGTTCCAAGTCTAAGGATAGTTTGGGTGGGGTGTAGGTGGGTGGTTCTTGAAGGATGATGTGGGCATCTGTCCCGGTGATCCCAAACGAGGAAACGCCTGCGATTCTCGGTTTGCCCTCGACCCTTTCCCATGGGATGGATTCCCTCGGGATCACTGCAGGAATAGCGTCTAATTTGATGTAGGGGTTGATGGTCTCCAAGTTGATATGAGGGGCAATGGTGGAATTTCTCATCGATAAGATCACTTTGATAATCCCAGCGAATCCGGAGCAGGACTCCGTGTGACCGATGTTAGTCTTGCCGGAAGTGACGATAAGGGGCACTTCCCGGCCCTTTGAGTAGACAGCCGTGATTGCGGCCATTTCCACGGGGTCGCCGACCATCGTCCCCGTTCCGTGGGCTTCGACATAGGCAACGTCCGACGGCTTCAGACCCGCGTTTTGGATCGCGGAGTTCATGGCCAGCTCCTGGCATTCTTTCGTCGGGGTTCCGAAACTGCGGGAAGTGCCCTCCTGGGAAATCCCCGTACCTCGAATCAGAGCCAAAACTCGATCACCGTCTTTGATTGCTTCAGAGTATTTCTTGAGAACGAGGGAGGCGACACCTTCGCCACGGCCGAAACCGTCGGCACTTTCGTCGAAAGTTTTGCAGCGTCCATCTGAAGCGATGATGGACTGCATGTGCTTCCTCTTGAAGGGATGGAGGAGCAGATTGACCCCTCCTGTTAAAGCGACCCTGCAGCGTCCAGCTCGAAGGGACTCACAAGCCAAGTAAATCCCGACCATCCCGGAAGAACAGCCGGATTCAGTGGCGACATTTGGGCCAGTTAGCCCCAGAAGGTAGGACAGTCTACCCCCAGTCCCCCCGAGGGAATTCCCGAGGTAAAGTCGGTGGAATTCGGACAACTCCGAGTCCACTCCCTTGGAGCTCTTCCCATTGATCAAGTCCCGATAGTCCATGGTCCAGGAGCCGACGAAGACGCCGGTCGTTGTTCCCTTAAGGGTTTGCGGGTTAATTCCCGCGTCTTCCAGGGCTTCCCAGACGACTTCCATGAGGAGACGTTGCTGAGGGTCCGTGTTGATCAAGTCGGCGGGGGAAATCCCGAAGAATTTCCCGTCGAATTCGTCAACGGGGCATTTGAGGAAACCGGCGGAGATTTCGCGGAATTCTTCGTCCGTTTCGGAGGGCCATCGGTGGTCGGGTACTTTTTGGATGCAGTCCCGTCCGTTTATGAGGAGGTCCCAATATTCCTCTACATTGTTGGCCCCCGGGAGACGGCAACTCATCCCTACAATTGCGATCGGGTCTTCGACGCCGGAGAAATCCTCGGGGAGTTCGGCGGCGGGACAAGAGACGAATTTGCCTTTGGTATCTCCATTTGACACCACCTTGAGTTTGGAAATTAAGAAAATTGCATTGTTAATTTTCAGACTACAAAAAATTAGGACATTTTGGGGGGCAATATGAGATAAACTCTTTGAATTTGTAGCGGAATCCTATTAAAATGCCCCCCTTGTCCTTGTGCTCGTTGACTCGACTGATAAAAATCGTTTCGTCCTTTCTAGCAAGTTCCATATTAAAGCAATTGACGATATATTATGCTGTATCAATAGACGAAACGAGTTTTACCCGGCGAGTCAAATATCACTTTGCCAAATTAACAAAAACGGGACATCTAAGGGGCACTTGGAGATTTGTACTTTAGACTTCACAAATTACAGTGTTAAAGAATTGTCTAAAACTTTATATCCGATCCGAGGGGCATTTCGAAACAACTGAAACGAATTTGACCCCAAGTCCCCCTCATAACTAAACGATCTTCTCATGAATTCCAGGAGTTAAAATTAGAACTTTGAACATAAAATACAGTTTGTAATTTGCATGTAATTTTTTCCCCCGACTTCTTGAACTTTCATTAAGTTTAGAGATGTTCATTGGCCTTTAAAATTGATCCGTTTGCGTAATAAGTTCATAAAAGATCTGCTCCTTTAAACCTCTTGTCGAAAGTTCCAAGGTAGCAGATGCGGTAAATCGTAATTGTAAGTAAGTGTGACGAGTTCAGTAACCTGGTGATTTGTGATGGTTGCACCGGCCTCTCGGACCTTATCATGAACGTCTTGGTAATAGACCTCTCGCCAAAACTCCACCAAAGCCTGCGTGAAATAATAATCATTAAATGGAATTAATCTCTCCCTCAACATAAGAATAATTGCAAAGAGCAGGAGATTTCCTTGCAACTTCCAACGAGATAGAAATGTATCTCGAGAGAAGACGAGGTGATAAGGATCAGGAAATGAGGGTTAATTGACTCTTTCGGGGAGGTTTGCAAAACGGAGCTTTTGGCTCATGCCTCACCGACTTTACCAAAAAAATTACAAGCTTTTAGGAGAAATCACATTTCTACGGCGTAATTTGCAAAATTACAAAGAAATCCATGAAAATTTTAATAAAAATTTTAATAAATAAATTACCTGTTCCAAAAGTCCAGAGTCACATTTCTTTCCAACCGTTTTCAAGAGGCTTTGGTAGGGATGGCAGTCAACAAATCGGACAATGGAGACACCATCCTCGTTCCTGGAAGCAATTAGTTAGGTTTGTCTCATTAATTAGATTGCATTTATAAGGATCGTTTAGAAAAAATAATTCATCATTAGATTTAGGGGGGATTTGGGGTGAAATCGATAGATCATCTCCAAGTTGGTCAAAAATCCATGAAAATCTCAAAAACATGTCAGAAATCCTTTCAATTGAGACTAACAAAATCATCTTCAAAATGCTCGAAAATCAATGAAAATTCTAACAAAAAATTAGTTTCGAAAACCCATCCCTGCACATTGATTATTGATGCAGTTCAAGAAGAGCTGGGATTTCCGGGTCCTGCTTGTTTTTATGAAGCTGTTATTATAACCAACGAGGCATAAATTAATTTTTAAACTACAATTCCAACGGTACCCTCTGTTAAACATGAAGAGATACTAGATACACTTATTCTTGTAATTCTGAATTTCCCAACATAATTTCTAAAAAACGAAAAAGATACAACAAGATTGATGAGTTTTCTGATCTTAAAAAGTCTACCGACTATATAACCCTATTTGATACAGATCCTCGATATTGATGGACCGTGAATACATCCCCGGAATAAGTCCCCACCCTTTCAACGTTCAACTGATCTGATATTTGATACAGAACCTCCTGATGAGATAAGGTTGATGGACCGTGAATATTGAAATAGATCCCCGGAATAAGTCCCCACCCTTTCAACGTTAAAGTGGGGGTGGGGAGTTATTTGGATGGTAACGGTAGATGGGTAGATAACTTACGCGGCCAACAGCCCGTGCTCTCCATTGACCGTCAAATTGTACTTCTCGGCCAAATCTCCGCTCAAGTGACCACAAGCCAAGAGCCAAGAGCCAAACTCCCTCTCCGCCGAAACCATCTCACCTGCAACAACATTAACATCCACAATCAACTCAAATATCATTCACATTTTAATCAAGATTAAAACTAATAGTTCTAGAATCCTAGAGCTATTTGCTAATTGACTACAACGTTTTAGGATCGTTTTAAACCAGAGATTAGCTACTATTTACACAAAAAACTAGATGTAATTAGGAATTAAATACAAGATTCTCGTGAGATTATTAGCTAGCCACTAAATGAAATGACTAGAAGAACAAATCGTCTACAGATGCAATCTAGAATTAATCTAGAATTAGTGAAATTTGAATTTAACACTTCAAGATTTTACTACTAGTTTAGCTGCTAATTGAAAATTAGATGTAATTAATTATTGCCTGCAACAGTTTACTACTCGTTTTTAACAAACTATTAGTCGCTTATTTAAACAAGTAGGATAACACATCGTCTAGGATCTAGAAACTAGATTTTACATGTTAGACAGGGGTAAGATTTGTTCGGAATGGCACGTGCTACTGATTATTTTATTAATTTGTATATGGTATAATTATGTTTTGTTTTTAGTAAGTTAGAGGTTTGTATGACAGAGACAGATAGAAATCTGATCAATCAGGAACGGATATAGTTTGCAGTTTCATAATTTTCATGAGAAATGGTGATTAAAAAGTAGGAAAAATTAAATATTAGTTGAAAATGTGGAAATATTTGGCAAAAACAAAAAAAGGGATGATTTTGATTCTTTAAACATTTTAAAATTTAAAATACTTGAAATATTTATATTAGACCATCTATTTTGTACGATAATTTGTATCATGCGAATTTGTAAATACGGGAGCATTTAAGGTCAATATTTAGCATGAAATTAAAAATGTCTAGCCATTTCGACATACGTCAATGAAATGTTTTTACGAGATTAAAAGTTTCGATGTGGAACGGTTTATATGAGACTGTTGAAACTAAAATCTAAAAACCGGGTGGAAGAACTAATTAGAGGTTCGGACTAATTACTCTACTCACTACAATAACTTCTAGCGTTTTTATTTCTATTTCTTAGATTAGGTCATTGCTTTTTGTTCCAAAACGGCAGGAAAAAATAAAGAGATTTTACGACTTCAGACTTATTTTTGGTCAAGATCATTATCATTCTGGATGAAACTGATCTGTGTGCCAAGTACCAAGTTTGTTTCATGCAATTTCTGATAAACTCACCTAGTCCATGTTTTTTTTTTAAATTACTATTTCAAATATACTTTGGTTCAATTTTTCATGCAAAAAATCGACAAAAGCGACTAAAGGGACAAAATTTTACATTTTCTGACTATAAAAACGAAAGAAGAATTGACATACCACTATGTATTTTTTCCGTTTTGATCGCATGCAGAAGCGTTTCGAAAACCTCGAAGTTTGGTTGCAAAACCAAAACAGCCGAGTCAACAAATCCATCCCTGTCCATCCGGGCAACCGTTCCAGTCAGCTCAAATAATTCATCGCAGTTCCGAACAACCTGTGAGAGTAAAAAATCATTGATAATTATAATTTGACCTAGTTGACCTTTGACAGTTTTTGACCTCTGATATTGGATAAATAAAGTAAAAGTTTACCAGAGTCTCAGGGTCCAAGAAAACACACCTCCGGATGAAGGGAAGACTCCAACAGAAGATCTTGACGTGGAGTTTAAGGGGCAATCCGTTCATGTCACAAGTACCGTCCATTTTCAGCAATTGGTCAAATTCATCTTTCAGCAGTTTCCTGATGATTAATCAATTAATTAATTAACTAACGATCTATTTATCTTTTTCTGTGATCAATCTTCCATAGCTATACGTATTTGGTCTTTAAACGTTACATCTTTGATCTTAAAGCTAACCAAGAAGTGGAATTATCAGCTCGCCAATTGAAGACAGAATTAGAGCTAATGATTTCAATAAGTTCATTCGTGTGTCTAGAGTGACTATTTATACTTCAAAATGTGTAAACACTCTTTTGTGGAATAACCCCCCGAAATTAGTCCCCACCTTTCTATTCTTCTAGCTATTCTAAAATAATAAGTCCCCATTGGGGATATAATTAAGGTATGGGATTAGTTGTTTCACCTGAATTTCGGAGAAACAGCTTGACAAATGACAACGGCAGATCTCCGTGTGGTAAGGACCCTTTTAAGGGACCTCGCCAACACGATCGCCTTCAACGCCGTCTCGTCGTCCACCGCCGCCGTAATCCATGCTTCCTCGGCCACTAATTAAACAAGCACAATTAATTTAAATATTCTGATAAATACAATTTAAACGAAAATATTTTCCACTCCGCTTAATATTTTAAACATGTTAAAGACAAAATGTCAATACTACGAATTCCAACATATTGAAAACGACTAGGGCTAATTAAATATATTTAATAGCCATAAATACATTTAATTACTTGAGTAAAATTAATTTTTTAGAAGTGAATGAAATTTCATAGTAAAAATGCCTTGAACAAAGTGTTCTATCTAGCTGCATCCGTATAGATTATAGTTGTTGTAACGCTTTCGCATGATTTAGCCTCTTTAGCCATCTTCTACTCATCATAAAAGTATATGAACTTTTTTGCGAATATAATTAATGGTTGTCTTATCGCAAGAAGATATTAAAATATTTTTTTACGAAATATAGATTTTTAGCATCTTCGAAATAGTAGGCAAAGTTACTGGGGTTAGAAACAACTAATTGACTTTAAAATCGATTTAATACAACTCTGATGATGCTAATCTGTCATCCGTGATAGGAACGATCTTAAAATGAACGTTGCATTTTAAATTGAAACAACTAGAATTTGCAGAGTCGTGTATAATTTTCCAAGATTTTTTTATGTCTAGAAAAATCGAGACTCCAAATTGGAATGATAAAAACTGAAATGTACAAACCTCCCATGATTTAATCCAAATTCCGATTCCAAATCCTTTGATCCCGTCAACAACGTAAGAACACCTTCCTGTAAGGCTTTCCGGACTTTTGTAAAACTAAAACCGCTTGATAACCGTGTTTAAAAATGTGTATTGGCTTTTTATCTTTCCTTCCCGTTTCTTGATTTTTTGTAGTATAAATATTGCGAAAATATTTATAGTTAAAAATAACTGAAGATTGGCTCTTTGTTAAAAAGTCCGAGTTGGCATTAAAAATGTGATTATTTTGGGGAACTTAACTTTGGGAGAGGAGAGGATGCGTTGTGAATGGAATGAGGAACTGAAGTGAAGTGAAGTTGGGTCGGAATTAAATAGAAATAGTTTTTGACTTGAGGTCAGGCATAAGGTGTAAGTAGTAATTGACATCTTATCTCACAAATTCATCTTTAAAACGGATCTCAACCATTCACCTCTCCACAAACCAACAACAGTCTGACCCACACACGAGGGAACCTCTCCAATTGTACCTCAAAACCACTACAGTTGTCAAATTTATTCATGAATGAGAAACTGTCGAATTTAAAGCAAAGCATTTTGATATGCCCTCGGGGTAACCCTTTAGGGTCACTGATGAATGGAACCCCGAAAATTGTCAATTCTGACAATTCTAACTCTAAAGAAGTTGGCAAATTTGTCACATTATCCATCTCGAATTTCCAGCCCTTGGGAGTAGCCCTTTAGGATCACTAACGAGTTGATCCTGTGACCTATTTATTTTTTTAGCATAATTTTATTTGGATTTATTGGTGGATTTTAAGCTATGAATTACACTGGAGATTATTAGCTATAATGAATGTTAAGTCTACAAAAATTCTAAAAATCTCTACTTCTTGGACCTGGCTTGGTTTGACTTTTAATATTTTTGACCACTTGTATTTTCATGACATTTATTGACCAATCCTTTTAAGCATCGTAACATGACATTTTCATATACCGTTTGATTGCCTTTAATTCGCATTGATAAACTAGTAAAATCTGTTTTACGAACCGAAACTCCGATTCCCAACCCCTTTGATTTTGACCCTAAGGGGTTCCTTTGCTCCGTTTTGCCGGAAATCCGTAAGCTCCTATTTTGGAAATCTGCTAGAAATTAACATTCGAGAAAGATCCCTTGTCGGAATTGGCAGTCTGAAAGTTAAATAGGAGCTAAAGGTGTAACAATTAGGGGAAACAGCCCATGACGGCAGAAATTATAGAAAGATGGTTTACCATAATCTACCGAGAGGATCGCCCTCCCCGTACAACCAATACTACCGAGTTCATTATCCACAACACTTCTGGACCCTTCATAAGCCCCACCCCCTTCCCCCACAACACTGACCAGACGGTCAGAATTAACATGGGCAGGATAGGCCGAACCCAAAACCAAAATCAAGGGCAGGAATTAGTCCCCCTTGCCCCCAAACCGAGCTTACGAACGACCCTTCCGCTACCGATTTCTAGACCGCTTCTATTGTTTTTCTATTGTTTTCGTAAATGTTTATTATTTCATAGATTTCATGGTCCCCTAATTTTAGAATTTGTTGTTTTGATTAAACTGAGAGTTCATTTAGATTGGGAGATAATTAATGATTATAGATCCGCGCTAGAAAAACAATTAATCAGTTACTTGTAAACAGGAGAGTGGATAGAGATTTTGCTTTTGTTTTGATCCGTTTTAGATTCTAGTAATTTTTAGTAAACATCCTAAAACGGGAATTTTCGAGAAAAACAACGTGTTGTTTTTTTAGTCTAGATTCGAGCTTGTTTTCCTGCATTTCATAGATTCGAAATCGAAACTATGAAGTAGAGGATTGGATAGCAGGTTACTATTAAATGCACTAGTGTTTTTAATTTTTAATCCATTTTTCGGACCAGAGAACACGATCTGCAGAACCCTTGAGAGTTAGAGCTATTAATCTATTGTTTGTTATTTTATTTTTGATCTGGTTAGTAATTTTTAGTAATTTTATTGGCAGAGAGTAGGTTTAATTGCACAGAATCTATGAACTTGTTTTTCTGCAGCTATTTTTAATTTCTAGTTTATTATTGGAAACTCGGTGTATTTCCTTGTTGGATTTGTTTTCTTCTTTCGGGTTTAATGAATAATGCGTCTAAAATAACAAAATAATTGCTATTATTCCTAGTCGTAATTAATGGTAATATTCGTTAGATTTAGAAGATAAGATGGACAGTTTCGTATAGTAGACCGTTTTTGAAACTTTTTTTTTGTGAAATCGGGTATTGCAAATAATGCATCAATTAAAGCATGACGATGTCGGCGATTGGTTCTCGGCAGCGTCAAATATTTAAATAATACTTATAATTGGTTTTAGATTACTTTAAATTAATTTATTCAGGAAATGAGTGGATTGTATGAATAATTGGAATTGTAATGGTGATAAAAAGTTACAATAATTATTGATTCCATTCTCAAATTAAAATATTACAGCGGTCCAAGATATTCAATGAAAGTTTATTTAACACGTTTGATTCAGAAGAAGTCAAAAGATTGAACAATCATATTCCCAAAGGTGAAACAGTCGGACAATTTAAGAAATTCTGAAACTGAATCAACCTGACAAATATTCCAATAAGATGACAATAATTATTGTCAAAGCATTTATTCTATGCAATAATTTATATTTTAATAGTCCACTGGCAAATGAATAGAACGAAAGAGAAAATTAATTTGGTTTTTACGAAAATTTCGTGATTTTCTCAACAATTTATTCCAAACAGTTCAAAAATTTGGAAAACAAAAAAAAAACAGGTGAAAAAACTTTTTTTACATTGAAATAAAAAAAGTATAGTGTCAAAATGACCGTATGCCCAACTATTAATATTTGTATAGACATTTTGGTGTTACACATAGAAATAATTGTAAGTTAAAATTTGTAACGTAACAAGAATCTTTATTCTCTAACGACAATTGTCACATTCGCATTACTCGGAATCACAAACAACGTTACTTATAAAATTTGGCTTAATTTCGATAATAATATATCTCAGTTTTAAAAATTGCTAAAGTGTCATAATTAAAATGTAGAAGGAAGCTGTCATATTTACGGATAATTGTGTTTGTAAGTTATTTAATTATAAGCTATTAAATTACTACTCTATTAAAGTACTACTAGTACCATGAAAAATTGTTTAGGAGATTCTGAGATTTTAACCAAGTACTAATTAAAAAGGGATAGTTAAACATGATAATGAAGTGTGGTTAACAAATTGGTTGAGCTATTATAGTTTTGTAGATTAAGCTCGTCTAGTGGGATATTAAAAGCCGCTCGTTCTATTCTATCGTTTTTACGCTCCGTCGCCCCTTTGAAATAGGCTCTTATCAAGACCAGGAATCTGAAGGCCATTTCACTCTCATTCTCGAAAACTGTCACCTCATTCTCCTTTAATTCGTGTCATACAGGACAGAATATTTGTCATAATTAGTTAATTATTAATGATTAAGGCAAGTAGGGTAACCAGAGGTTAAAATTAAATCTTGAAAGACGCATTCCAATTCCAGGACAAGACACGAATTCCTGAAATGTATGCAGCATTTTAAATGGTTCGTTTTTAATGTTGCTATTTTTGTATTTTTTATGCATGTTTTTCAGCTGAAATAATACAGTTATTTTTATTAATTCAAGGGCAAGAGTGAAAAATGAGAAATTCAACGAAAAAGGTTTGAAATTGTGTGCCTCTTGAGATTTATATTCTTTAATTTAACTGGTTTTAAAAGACATTGATTTAAATAAATGCATTTGAAATGGTAATGGAAGCATCAAAGTGAAATCTGAAGTCTTAAAATGAACATTAAAATGAAAAGATTGTTAGGATGAACACGAAGCTTCGGATACTTTTTTAAAATTAATTAAGACGCAGATTTTGAAATTTCTGAAAATTATGTAAATTCAGCCCATTTAAAGTGGTGAATTTTAATTAGTGCAGATCCAATTTATAATTTGAGAGATAGGCCCTTGCGGCAGTGACAATCAGTGCGGAAATAATTATAAACAGTTCTCAAATCTTCATTCAAAAATTCAAAAAATTGTAAACTCTTAATTTAACTTTGGAATTAAATTGAAGATTATTAGGGATTGAAAGTTGAAAGAACTGAAGGATGGAAGGTGGGTCACTGAAGCCTGAAAGAACAGGTCCTAATCTTGGTTATTCCTGCTCTTAATTTGTAATTAGTAATTAGCGCACAATTCTCACCGTTAACGTTAACAGTGTTTGGTTTATCCTAAATTTGAAAACCAAAGATTAATACTACTAACAGATTTTTTTTTCCATTTATATAGACTCACAATGAAATCTGATAATTGGCATATTTTATTTTAATTTTAATTCGAAATTAAGGTCTCAAAATCTCGATGCGACAAATTTTATCGGGAAATTTTCAAGCATTCCTGGTTACCTAACACATTAAAATTTTATTAATTACTCATGAATATATGGAATGTTTATGCCTTGTCTACATTGTATTAAGTTATTTTAAAGTTTAATCTATCTACCAATAAATCTCGGCTCAAGTTTCAACTGCAGTTTCGTGTCGACCTCATTAATCCAGTATTATGAGGAGTGAGTGATGGCTAATGTACTACATTTCCGGCTTTAATTTATCTTTTGTAATAGAAAAGTACCTCTACAAACTCTTCTTCAAATTTGAGTTGGTAATGGAAGAAATCTTAATTTTTGAAAGAAATATACAGTTTGCTGAAAAATTTTCGATATTTTTTACAGCTTAGGAAATGGTCAAAAATTAAGTAATTTTTGGCAATTTTTTGAAGCATTTCATTCATTTGATCGGCTTCAATTTATCCGAGAGAAATCAATTTAGATTTGAAGTAAACTTATAAAACCTCCAAAAGTATGGAACATTAGTGTGTGGGAATCAGTCACACTGGAACGTGCAAATGGACTTGCTACATGCATGACTCGCTCTGTTTTATTTATTGCCATTTGCAAGTTTGTAAGAGGTTAAAAATGTGATTTTTATAAATGTTGAAGGTTAAAATAACTAGTCTCATTCTAGCCTAAATGAAGCCGTTATAAGGGGAACCAGTGTCGCTCGAACCGAACCATAATGTAGTTGCCTTGCTTCGGAATTGTTGTGCCGATTTACGTGTTTGAGTTGGAGAGGTCAAAAGTTGTTCTGGAGAGGTGCTCAAGCATATCACCTTCAATACATCTTCATATTCTTTATCATTCCTACATTGTTTTTTGTATAAAATATAAACCCTTGCAAACGCACATCGTAAAAGTGTGAAACTACACGAAAAAGAAGTAAAATAAAATTTAAGTAATTTTCCGTCACGTTAGATTTGTTTAAAACAAGATTCTCACATTTCCCCAACCGTAGAGTAAAGTCATATATTTCTTTACCCTTTGTCAAACAATGTAGAACACGTCTACGGTTGACATTTGACAAATTTTGACCTTTGACCGTACATTCCTTGACTTTTGACATACACGGTACTCGGACTTAAATTTCTCTATAAGGTCATGAATCCTGAATGGTTTATCAAAAAAAAAATCAAAATATTCAAGCCTTCAAGAGTTAGAGCGCAAACGGATAGACACATGACAGACAGACAGACAGGCAGAGTACATAAAGGTGTTTCACAACTATAACAAGCTGAAGTCTACTTTGCAAAGGGACACCCAACAGCATTACAACATAATTGAAATGTTGAATGAAATGCAATTTTTAGATTAGAGAAATGTTTAAAACGAAGAATAGTCCTCCATCTCCGTCTCAAGAAACTCTAGTTTATTATCGCCGACCTCTTATAATATTACTCCACAATTTGCAACAAAGCTTGTACCTAACAATAAGAACTACAATAAACAATATAAGATGTGAAAACCCGAAGCTTTCATCTTTAGTAGATTATCAGAATATCGTTGAAATTAGATGCCTCAAGAATGTACTGTTAATTGACAGCATCCGGCGTCAATTCTACGATTCTACCTCAACAATGTACGGAGATGGACGAGGATTCCCAAAACTGCAGACTTAAATATAACGGGACTTAACAATTTACAATGTTTAATAAACTGCTCATGAAAATACCTGCAAAAATTTTGCTGAGGAACCTTTGAAACTGGTTTCATTGCATAATTTGACCTTTGAGGTTGAAATAAATTAAATCAGGTCAAAATAAAATAAATTCGATTTATATGTAAATTCAAAAATATTACAATAAATATATTCAATTTTATATAAACTAAATTATGTAAACAACTGCAGTAACTGCTAATTTACCGTATTCTTTGAAATAAGACCCCCACTGGAATAAAATAATCCCATCTATATCCCATGTTTTCAATAAAACTACCCCGTTCTGCAATTTTATACCATTTACAGAGTAACTCAAGAACGAGAAATATGAAGACTTCAATATTATGCTAAAAACGTAATTAAGGAACGCACTAAAATTGCCCCAAACTAATTAACAAAAGTAATTATAAACCAAGTCCTCTCCGGTTCCAGGCAAATCTGAGGAAAATGCTTGTGATTTCAAAAGAGGAACTCTTAATATCCACAAACCGATTGTTTCGTCTCGAAACGCTTTCATTTCGTCCCTCAGCCGTAACTCCTGCTAAATCCGTAACTTCCACGAGCTCAAGTTTTAAATTTCGAAAATCGGCCCCGTCGTTAAATAGCCGTTCTTGTTCCGTCGAATTTTTCGACGAATTTCGACAATCCGTCATTGATAACTCGGGTAAATGGCCCAAATTCTGAACGATCATCAGCGCACTTGAACTCGGGAGTTCGTCTTCCAGCGACATCGTCAAGTTGGATACGGTTCGGAGGTTAATTAAATGCGAGGTCGGGTTAAATGGGAGGTCAGAGGTCAAGAGGGAGTATTGTCCAAGATAACCCCCGACAACATCGTCATATCCTAAGAGGGAAGGGGGGTAACTTTGACCCAGGCTAAGATGATGCGCTTCCAGCGTCGGTAGATTGTTCCCAAAGTTCTTGGGGTCATCGGGGTCAATCCTTGCCCCCAATTTTTCTAAAAGTAAAATGTAATTCGAAACCGTCCTCCGATTATCTACGACCCCTTCCGACATTCCACGACCGTCGTCGAAAGTCGTTCGACGCTCGATAAGCGTCTCGAGTCGACCAGTTTCCATCGACGAGAAGCCATGTGCTCTGTCGACGAGTATTGAGAATCGGGAATTTTGGTCGACATCTTGAATGTAGGCCATGTTATTGACGGGGTAGTTGTTCCCTTCGTATCCAATCCATGGGACCTTCATTATGAAATTAGTTAAATTTAATTATTTTTTATGATTAGTAGTCTTTAATTGTTATTTACTAACCTTCACTCGTCTTTCAATTGTGAACCCGTTTTGATCGGTGTAGAATGTGGGTTGTCGAATCTTGTCGAATGCCGACGGTGTCGATGAGTTCATATTCGTTTGGAACCTCATAAACACTTCAGTTGCAGTTGTTCCCAAGTCGATGACATTTTCGACAAAAACGGCGTCCCGAAGTGGCGACTTGGGTTTCGATTTTATGATTCGAGTTGTTACTTTGAGAGGGGCGTGGTAGGTGGAAATGTAGGAGAAAACTGGGCCATCGACAATAAGAAGTTTTGGTTCCGATTCTTCGAATGGGATCTGTAATTTTGTCACATTTTTCTTACAATTCCCGACGTTTTTAATATTGACAGATATTGTCATTTGCCAAAAATATAAATGTCAACAGTATTTAATGGCTTTTTTCATACTTTCATTTTTTCAGAGTCGACATCAGGCCGAAGTAAATAGGCTCCACTTTCCCTAAAGATTGACTTATAACCCCCAAAGGTCAGTTCCACGTCGGCAGAGAGGTCATCTTGTAGCTTGGTCATTTTTCGGAGAAATCCCGAAGTCCCGTCAAATAACAGCTCTACGTTACCATTTCCGAGGGCTATTGAAGGACTCTGGATTTAAAAATTTTACATTTTTTTGAAAGTTTAACTATAAATTTAGTAATTTCCGATATAACGGAATACAAGTAAAAACCGTAAAAACCTGAATCTTGTCAACTTCAAAGAAAGGTTCGTCGTCCGAACAGGAAACGCAGTTGACAAATGGTTTCTGTGCCGTAAATTCATCAGTTTCCAAACTCTTCCGGATCTCGAAAATGGAAACTCCGAGGGGATTTAAATCGGCCAAGAATGAGAGTTCGTAAACTTTACGGAACTTCATGATACCATCTTCCGTGAATTCCACCACCGGATTTACCTTAAATTAAAAATATTTATAAAAAAAATCAGTCAAATTTAATGTTAAGTGATTATACAGTTAAGAATATGTTTAACTGTACCTGTGAAAGCAGTGGATTTCCATTAGGATCAAAAACAGAGATGAGGGGAGAAGTGACCAGAATTCGTGTCAAATGCGTCCGTGGCCAAGCAAGGCTGTTAAAGAGAAGTAATTTCTTCACAATCCTTGGAGTTTCGTATATTTTTCGGGCGATTTTTGTCGGGGTGTCACCAAAGTTGACTTGTTGACTGTCCAGTCCCAAACTCGAGAGCGTCACGTTAAGCGCGTTGAGGAATATCGCGCGGAGCGACTGACGCTGAATCTGGAGCGATGATTTTGTCGCGTCAAAAAGTTTCTGTCCGTAGTCATCCATCGTTCTTCTTTTCGATGTCCCGGTAGCCCTATAATCCCATGTTCAATAATTCATGTCATAAAACATGATTTCCGTTTTTGTCATGAACTAATTTTAATAATCTGAATCAATATAACCCCCCGAAATAAACACCCATCATTTTGTTATAAACGGATGTTTTTTAGCCAAAATGGCACAGCCTGAAATTTTAAATTCTAATTTTTATTGGAATTCATGAAAATTACAACCAATTGAGAATTGGCAAAAAAAATAGATCAAGCAGTTGCAGTTGATGTTTAAAAAAAACATCCCCTCAAAATATGTCCCCACCCAAAAAAGACGTACCTGTTCAACTGGATAGTTTTAAAAAAACTATAACATGGATTGCATTAATTCTATTAAGATAAATTCATAAAAAAATCGTTGGTTAACCCATCATGATGAGCAAACAAAGCCAGATGCCGCCTGGCTTGGACCAGATTTTCATATTCCTTCGCCAGCGTCTAAAAACGGTTTAAAAATTCAATTTTAAATCGCATTTTTTCGTAATTTTGACGCAAATAAATATAAATTTTATAACTTACAACGATCCCGACACGATTTCCGGTCTGTCGGACCAAATTGTTGGCATAAGTGAAGAGTATCTCGGCAGTTCGGATGTGATTCTCAGTTTCTCTGTAGAATTTCTTCCAGTAGGGTCGAGTACCAAAGTACCCTGTCCAGTAAGCCGGTCGTCCGGAAACGTAGACGTCGCTGTACGGGAAGAAATCCCCTGTCAGCGTTGGCAGCGCTATCCTCTCTTTTTCGATCGCCTGGAAATATTAGTTTTTTATAAATTTGCTCAGAATTTTTAATTTAAAAAAATCAGAATTGGGATTCTTTAACCCTAAAGTTTCCATAATAAAATAAAATTGAGCCTATTTTACGAGGTTTGCAATTTTGGCTTGTCGAAAAATCTTTGTGATAGTTGACTCGCAGGGTAAAACTCACTTCGCCGTCTACATAGTCATTGATTCAACATAGGGTTCGCTATAGAGAAGAAAACGAGTTTTACCCGGCGAGTCAACTATCCCAAGGACTTTCAAGTTGAATTTTTTACTTGTATTGTTTGGAATTTTTTTCTGTCCATTTTTGTTGTAAGGAATGCTATTCAAATATTTTACATGTTTTATTGAAAGCAAGGGATTGTGTAACTCACTTTGAAATAATCAGAAACGGTACCGAATCGGACGTTCGTCCGGAAGCTGTCATATCTGGAGTTGATGTAGTTGATAAGCTTGACGTAGTTCTCGTACTGTTGGTCCCATTCCTGTTCCTTGTCAAACCGGAAGTCATCTCCGAGGGGGAACATGACTACGTTGTGAGGCTGGAGGGACGCCGTCTTCTGAAATTGCCCCACGAGTTCCTCAGCCAATTCCGCCACGTTCCCATCTGTTACGGGACGTGCGTATCTCATGTACTCGCTGTACTCCCCTGGAATTCATTTAAGCAGGCTTAATTCGGGGGGTATTTATTTAGGTAAGTTTTCTGGGTAAGATTTTAGTGAGTTAAAGAGACTGAAAATGAGGCAGGTTGGCATTTACCGTGAACATTCCGGAAGTCAAACTTGAGACAAACCTAGGAAAGTAAAATTTGACCATTAGACTAAGCTATTATTCATTTGACGATACAATTTGGTTCAATTATTTATGGTACATAAGGGTCAGGACCACAGGTGTGCTTGGTGGTGTAGAGGTCATAGGGGGCATTGTGGCACGTGATCCCGTGCTTCTTCTGTTGGTCCCATCGCTGTACCCACTCGAAGTTACCGAACCGATATTCCCCGAGAAACTTCTTCCAACCGTAATGAAGTCTCTGAAACAATAGTTTAGTTAATTGGAACTGTAATTAACCTCTCGTATACTTTGTAATTATATGGGTTTTCAGACCAACCTGGATAACCATGTGGTCAATATTGGCCGTCTTTAGAACATAGGGTAACGTTGAACCGTGACCGAATGGGTCAATTGACCACGAGACGTTGGGTACAATGCCCAACTTGGACTTGACCCACTGCCGACCTTCGACAAGTTGGTCTATCATTGAGTAGAGGTTTACCGTAGCTTCGTCTTGCATTACCCAGCCTGCAAAAGGTCAAAATTAGTGTTAGTTAATCAAAGGTCAAATAATATATTAACGTAAATACTGATTTAAAGCCCTCCATTAAATAGCTGAAAAAATACCTTCCCCAGGGACTTATTTTAATATTTAAGGTACCACAATTGCCAAGCACAGGGACCAAATATACGGCAAATAGTCTATATCAACTTACCCCCAGTAAGAATCTCAAGTCGCCCCTCCTGAATTAACTGGAGGAAAGTGTCCCGTTGGTCAAACCTGGCCTTGTCCCACCATTTGGCGAGGAATGATATCTCGTTCCAAATAAAGGTCATGTTAGGATACAAGGTCAACTTGTCCACGGCCAAGTCCAACGTGTGCTTTGTTTGTGAATAGAAATAGCCTTCAAAGGTCTTAAGCCACCCCGGGTCACTGTGCGAATGTGGGATAATGAAGACGGTGATTTCAGGGGGTGGGGCTCTTTGCTTGAAATCCGCAATATATCGGCCCTCAAAATCAAAATCCTGGGCTCCCCAGAACCATTTTTGACGGATCCATGAGTCCTGGATTAAATTACAGTAATTTTCAAGAAAAATCAAGATTTTTGCCGATTTTCTAAATTAGTTTTGGAAAATTTCTGTTTAAACGCCCTTTTGATTTATTTTGGAGTAAAGGGCTGCATCTCGAAATGCATTTCATTTGAAACAAATTCAGGCTCACATCAATTAACTAACCTGGAAACCCAGTGTCTGGAAAACCTCGGCAGCGTCAACATCCGGGGTAAATCCGTTTACAGTCCTGGGGCACGTTGAGATCGCTTCAAAATCCGAAACATTCTCAGTTCTCCCAGCATTCCAGTTCTTTGAAACGGACTGCAACAAGGACAAGTGGAAACTGTCTCCTTTTGCCCCCGACTTCCGGTCCGTTTTGACGAATTCTGGGGAAAAGTTCTCAGACTCTTCGGAGGAAAGTGAGACGATGGGTTCGGATAAACTGAGGGTTCCCGGTTTCGGGAAATTCGGGTTCGGAATCCCAGTCACATTTACTACAACTAACAGGCCGCTTATTAACGTAAGCCAGCAATGAAACCTTTGTGAAGGCTTCATTGATGATTTTAATATCATGTTCTGGTTTTATTAAATTTTTACGAACAATCGCCGAAATAAGGACGTAAAATCACTTTCGCATCGTCAATTTAAGACAAATGCTGTCTCTTTTAACGGGTTGTTAAACTTATGAATACTGTTACTATCACGCTGTATGTTTTCCAGCAATTTAATAATATCAAAACCTGATGGCTTTCAAAGAAAACACAGGATCAGTTTCGGGTCTAAAATTATGAAAAACTCAAAATTTGACTAAAATTAGCAAAAATTCTGCAATATTAGTCCAAAAAACTTATGAAATTCTCATTCAGAAGAATGCAAATGTATAAGAATCGCTGCTTTAAATTGAACTCTGGTAAAGTGCCAGCAAAGAAGAAGCTCTTGGGTGTCAGGTTGGAGCTGGTTATGAATTTGTAGCTGATGATTCGGTGGTGGTGGTTAGTTCAGAAGTTCAGGTGGAACTGGCTGATTATCAAAATATTTGGAATAAACAATAAATAATAATAATCCCCTTAAAAGGATGTTAAGAAAACAGACGTATTTCTCTTGAGGAAGACGTCTGCCTCATATGTCACAGACATCGGCTCAGCATGTGGCATTGCCAATTGCAACCGAGACGACATCAAGGTATTCATAAGTGACAGAAATATTTATCACCCCTCCCCAACACGACATAAATCAATTCTACTTGACAAATATGCATCTGTACAAATGTCAGGGAATTCGCAACCTTGCTAATTCAGTTGACATTTTTTTTTACGAAATAAAAATGACAAAATCATTTTCGAAGTTCCTATCAATGATTAATTTGTATAGTAAATTAAAAGGGTATTGTTGTTTCAAGTTGCCCCAACCATAGATTTTAATTACGGAAGGGTACATGTAGAATTTTAATTGAAAAATGGTGACCGTAAACTCCTTGACCTTTGACCTGCAATGTGCTTAAATAAACTAAAGCTTCTGCTGTAAGGTCATAAAAATTACACAATTTTTATAGTTTTTTAAATGGGCTGCCGTATTTCTTGAATGGCCCTGATCGGATTACTATTGTTTAAAATTAAATGCAATTTTTTTAGTTGAAGCTGTCGAAATATCAGCTCTTTTTTCAGGCTGAGAGATACATATAAATGAATCACGTTTGTTGGTGATGGTTATTATTATTTAAGAGTTTCCACTGCTTGAATAATTCATTTTTGAGTGAGGGATTGAATTGTTTAATCGTTGTTATTGTTTTCAGATGAACCAATTGCTTACGAGGTTACGAGTGTAATTTATAATTAATTTTGATTTTGTATTTTATAAAGCTCCTGTAAAAATTTTTAAATATCGGTTAAGGTTAAGTTAGGAAGATTTAATTCGAGACTTGAAACATGGAGTTTTGAATTTTTTGAAACCGAAATCACAATCTTAAAAATTGCAACATCTTATTGATATTGTACAAAATTCTAGATTTAAGTGGATCAAGGAGTGTGAGCCAATGTATTTGAGCTGACGAATTTGCATATAATAATAAATACGAATGCTCTGGAATAAAACAATTACCATTTTATTTTTTATAATAATATATGTTTATGCCATATTTGATGCAGAACAATTCCAACATTTCCAACGCTTGTACAAATAGTACAACTACACCATAGAAAATATGTTAAATGTGGGCTAATCTTATTTTAAAGATCGTTTTAATTCTTGAAATCCCTTGCTATTTTTTTATTATCGGGACTGTTCTGAAGCATGCTCGTGTGATAACAAAATATTGTTTTTCGATTTTTGTTTGTTTAAACTGGTAGGATTCTAAGTCATAGTTTTTTTAACAGACTTTGATCCGATCCTGATCCCTGTTTAACCCAATTTAAGGTCAGTCCAATAATCCATGTGTCCTTATATCTTGAAATAGAACCCCATGGGCCTTTATTTGATCACCCTCTCCAGCCTCCAAAAACAAGGGAATATCTATGTTTGTATATATCTAGCATATGCCGTACGTATTTTAATTTTAATACACGAAATGTTACTAAATTTAATGTCCTGTATATTGATATCGAGGATGATTGAATTGTCAGTGTCTACTAGATGATGTATGTTGCTTGACGGTTATACAGGTGATATTTGATAGAATGTAATAATTTTGAATCTATTTGACACAAAAATAAAAATAAGGTTTTAATCAAATCAAAACAATTACTATTTCAATTGGAAATTTAAAACCTTCATCATCTGACTGTATAAATTGAAAATCACCTTGTCGTCTACTTCGAAATGCCATGAATTTTTTAAATCGTACAACAAATTATAGTCTACAAGTCTACATTCTGAATCCATTTATAATCTCAATTAACTAATGACCTTAAACAACAGAGGAGGAATTATTTAAAGTCCATGAACGCCTCCAATAATAGAGAGGACGGGATGGACCGAAGATTTTAAATAATCTTTACCAAGGAATTTAATAAAGTATGATATTTATTAAAGATATATAAAACAAACACCAATAATAAATAAAAATATAATTCATCAACTTATCTGGACATCAAAGTATCAACATCGTTACGTATATTATGGTATACAGTTCATTAGTTCACAGGTTATATATTATTCATGAATGTGCGCTTATTATTGGACGCAGCCAAAAAACGGCAATAGTTAATAGAAGTTGTCATCCTCTTTTAATTATTTAATGAATTAATCACCTCGTCGGTTAATCAGTCACGTGGGATTTGTACTTGCGAAAAATTCGAAATACCGACACGAAAAACGACTATTTTGGAACAGCTCCTGGACTTGTATTATACTCCCTCCATTCCTTGAAGAGGAAGAAGGCCCCTGCTCCGTATGCAACCGTCATTATGAGTCCAAAAATCTGTAAATGACAACATGTACATGAATTACAATCAAATTTAATAGTGGGGATTTAAATTGTCCCTGGGCGATTATAAAATCCCCAGTTTAAGAGTTTAAGACAGTTTTAAATAGCTTACGGCGGAGATGAGAAAGACCAATGTAATGAACGTAACAAAGGTCATCACTGCATACGCTGCAAACGCTGCGGCTGTGAAATAGAACTCCTGAAATTAAACAAATCCAACGAATTAAACGCCCATAAGTAACAGAAAGTTTGGATTCCATGTTCGCTGGTGGAAAAGCCTTTGCAACCGAGTGATAAGGTTGACGGGAATTTTTAAGGAAAAATCGGGAAATCAGAAAAATCTAGGCAATTTTTAGGGAAATTTCCCACTTTTACATGAAATTGTTTAGAAACTCGGGATTGAAAAGAAATTGTGAAATCAAGGCAACTTTGTAAGGAAATTTCCAGTTTTTTCCCAAAATTTACAAATTTCCTGATTTTTTTTGCTTAAACGAGGTCCCCAAAATCGGGATTTTTTTTAGGTTGCCGGGAAGTAATAGTTTTTTCCACCAGCGTCCGTGTTTTGTGAGAAATTTCTAGTTAGAAACTTACAAGAACGACCCAGGGTGGATTGACAGAGTATTTCTTGTTGATTGAGAAGAAATAGATCCAGAACCAGGGGAAGGTGCCAAACAAGGCTAACCAACTGATGATGAGTAGCCAGATCGGAGGGCTGATTGCAATCGTTATGATCCCGAATATCTGAAAATATTTACAATGCTTAAAGAAACTGAAGAATATATCGATGTCGAAATCTTCTAAACCTAACCCCTTTTGATTTGGGACTTGGGGACTAATTTCCGTCTATTTCTATGTCATTCATCATGATTTGCGCTTCAAAATGCGTCTGAAACCCCAAACTCCGACTGCCAAATGTGAAATGAGGCGAGGCATGTCATAGTCATGTGTCATGTCGTCATGTGTCATGCATAATGTTGAATGTGGCTCGGCAACGTGTGACGTCACGTCTTGCGAGTGTCGTTGGACATTAATGACAGATGGTTGATAACTGGGTTCCCTTGTCTGTCCCCTTTCCCCTTCTCCCCTATCCCCTTTCCCCTTCACTGACTCCTCTGGCCCCTTCCCCTTCTCCCTTGGCCCCTTCTTACCATCCCCTTCTCCCTTGGCCCCTTCTTCCCCTTCCCCTACTAACTAGGCGCTTCATCTTCTATTACCCTTGACCTTCGACCTTTGCATCCCACTCTGCTTCACTTAGTTCACTCTCAACTTATAAATACACTACATTATTGTAAATGAATAAAAATGTTTTTGAAGATTTTTAACACAATTAAAAAAATGCTTCAAAAAATGCAGTTTCTAATTTTCTCAACGGGTTTTAAAATATTTCTAACACAAATATACTTTCAAAAACACTTTAAAATGCTAAATGATTTCAAATACGCTTTGAACTATTTTATATGCAATGAAAATTTATTTAAATTAAATTTCCAATATTTCAAAAACATTTAAATTTATTTAAAATCAATTTAAAATAATTTAAAAACATTAAAAATAGTTTAAATTCAATTTCGAATATTTGAAATGCAATAAAAAATATTTAAATTCAATTTCAAATAATTTAAAAACATTAAAAATATTTTTAATTCAATTTCGAATATTTGAAATACAATAAAAATTATTTAAATCCAATTTCGAATATTTCAAAAATATTTAAGCTTATTTAAATTCAATTTCAAAAATTTGAAATACAATAAAAATATTTTAATTCCAATTTCGAATATTTTAAAACCATTTAAACATATTTAAATCCAATTTCGAACATTTGAAATCAATAAAAATATTTCAAATCCAATTTCGAATATTTTAAAACGGTATGCGGAGAAAAGCGTCCCATTATAAACGTCCATATCATTTGCGTCCCTTACAAAATGCGTCCCTATTTAAGAGCGTCCCCCTATATCCCATGTTTAAACATATATGCCTTTTAAAGTTTTTTAGATTTTTAATGTATATAAAAATATATTATTTATTAGCTTTTACTTATTAATAGTGTACATAGTAGATATATCAGGTCAATATTTTCGTCAACATCATTCAAAATGTTGGATTAAAAATAATCTATTGTGGTAACTTAGAGTCGCGTGCTACTGCTAGGTCATGAGGTACTAACTTAGATCGAAGTCAACATTAACGTAACTTCATTAAACCATTAGAAATGACATCTTTTAAAAGCTTGTGTCAAAAAACTCTGATGATGTATTCGAGTCTCGTTTGTGACCTGAAATGTTCGAAATTGAATTTAAATATGTTTAAATGGTTTTAAAAGATTTGCGGAAAAAGCGTCCCATGAAAAGCGTTCCATTATAAACGTCCATGTCATTTGCGTCCCTTGCAAAAAGCGTCCCTAATAAAAGGCGTCCAGAACAAAATGCGTCCCGTGACAAAAGCGTCCCTAATGAAGAGCGTCCCTCTATATCCATTGTTTAAAAATATTCTGCACCAAGTCCACAAAAGTACTTAGATGTTCTTAAAAGTATTTTTCTGAAGTCACGAAGTAAAAGGGACTCCAGTAATCTGATTCGTTAATTAAATTAGTGATAGTAAAGATAGCCTTACACTGTATTTTTCCAATACTTAAAATCAAATAATTATTCTTCTTTTCCTCTCGTCGGACCTTTCCTCGTACCTTTGGATTTTTTAATTTCATTTCTAATCTTTGCCTCTTTAATCTTAAATTCTTGAACCCTTGAAAGATGCATATAATTTGGGTTATTGTAAACAATGAGTCTAACTTTTCTGGTTTTGGTCCACAGAAATCTTTTAATTATAAATTAAATTCCACAAAATTAGTTTTGCTTAATTTCGAAAAGTATAAAAGGACGTCCCCGTAATTTCAGCTTTGTCAGTCAATCCGATTCTTCAGCTTGATTCACTGTTCCGTCTGTCGAACATCTCTTGGTGCGGTTTCGTGATCAACTACGCCTCCGAAATTTAATTCACTGGAATCATAAGCATCATAATCATCTCCAGCTCCAGTATTTTACCTGAATTAAGTAAAGCATCTCAGACAGCTTCGTTCCGCGTGTTGGTTGAAATCGGCGCTCTGTTTTACTTGATTTGGGTGAATGAATAGGCTAAGGCTGGGCTCTGGACGAAGTAATTAAATACCGTAGTAGTTTTTTAAATTTAAAAGTATCTGTCATTCATGTCACTGACTGTTTCGAAATCCAATCAGGACAAACCTGTCCTGTTATTTAATGGATATGGATTTAGATTCCACAAACTCGGTTTCCACAAACGCATTTGGATGTGTGAAAGTCAACGGAGCGATAAGTGTAAAGCCAGGTAATTTATTGATTTGTTTATTTGCAAATTTATTATTAGCTTGAGTACAGAATGGATGTGTATATAATGGAATAAATACACTAATACATTCTTTCGTAATTCATTTCAGATTACATACAACAATGTCCCTCGACGACCTTAAACTTCTTTTGGAAATGGGGACCCATTGTCACCGTCCCGATTCCATCAAAGCTGAACTCCGACAAGTTCGGGCTCAGATGAAAACGGATGCGAAGACAACAACGGATCAGCCAGCTCATATCATAGCTCGAAATATTGTGAAAATGTCGGATGCAACACAAGGGGTCCTTCCATGGAAGCAAAATTTAAAACGCACGATTAGAGCAATAAGAGGACTTGTGGGTGGATCGCTGAAAGAAACCTTCATGCCAAGGAAGAAATAGATTTGTCTGACCAGTTCAAAATAATCAGACTCTGGAACTGCAGACAACAGGTTTTTGTTGTTCACCACCAAAAAGAACTTTTAGGACTGAACAAAAAGGATTTTCTGCAATTGTTCGACATTTGGCTGGCAGATGCTACCTTCAAGGTGGCTCCAAAATTGTTCACACAACTTTTTATTATACACGGATTCAGAAGTGGTGTCGCCTTCCACTGGTTTACTGCCTGATGCCATACAAAAACCAAGATATTTACACGAACGTTCTCAGCAACCTCAAAGCACTACATCCTAATTTGGCTCCCTCTATTATAATGACTGACTAGGAAAAGGCCGAGATCAATTCGTTTTGCACTGTATCCTGCGGCTAAAAACAGCGGCTGTTTTTTCTATTTCTACAGACACATCCAAGCAGACTCGAATATCCTGAAGCTGTATTCTGCCAAGACTTTTCTGTCCATATCTGGTTGCACTTGCATTTGTTCCAACCTCAGACGTAATGGCAACTTTTGACCAGATCATGGAAGAAGATTTCTTTCTCGCCAATGAACAGCTATCAGAAGACATGGCTAGGACCGTTGAATCAGCGCCGAACTGCCCGTATACCGCCTTTATTTGATGTCAAACTTTGGAACTGCTTTGACGCGGTGTTAGAAGACAATCCACGGACCATTAATTCTTGTGAAGGATTCCACAACGGATTTGCCGCATTGTTAGGTTCGAATAAACCGACCTTTTTAAAATTGATTGACGCCTTATAAGAGAAGCACCGAAATTGGATTTAAAATATTTTTATTGTATTTGAAATTTTCGAAATTGAATAAATGTTTTTTAAATATTCGAAATTGGAATTAAAATATTTTTATTGTATTTCAAATTTTTGAAATTGAATTTAAATAAGCTTAAATATTTTTGAAATATTCGAAATTGGATTTAAATAATTTTTATTGTATTTCAAATATTCGAAATTGAATTAAAAATATTTTTAATGTTTTTAAATTATTTGAAATTGAATTTAAATATTTTTTATTGCATTTCAAATATTCGAAATTGAATTTAAACTATTTTTAATGTTTTTAAATTATTTTAAATTGATTTTAAATAAATTTAAATGTTTTTGAAATATTGGAAATTTAATTTAAATAAATTTTCATTGCATATAAAATAGTTCAAAGCGTATTTGAAATCATTTAGCATTTTAAAGTGTTTTTGAAAGTATATTTGTGTTAGAAATATTTTAAAACCCGTTGAGAAAATTAGAAACTGCATTTTTTGAAGCATTTTTTTAATTGTGTTAAAAATCTTCAAAAACATTTTTATTCATTTACAATAATGTAGTGTATTTATAAGTTGAGAGTGAACTAAGTGAAGCAGAGTGGGATGCAAAGGTCGAAGGTCAAGGGTAATAGAAGATGAAGCGCCTAGTTAGTAGGGGAAGGGGAAGAAGGGGCCAAGGGAGAAGGGGATGGCAAGAAGGGGCCAAGGGAGAAGGGGAAGGGGCCAGAGGAGTCGGTGAAGGGGAAAGGGGATAGGGGAGAAGGGGAAAGGGGACAGACAAGGGAACCCTTGATAACTTACAATTTGTGCAATTTTGACGAGTCCAGGGGGCGTTTTGAAATACTGGAGGTCAATCATGGGCTGTTGGAGCTGAAGGGGCGGTGCGGCCGCACTTCCGGGCCCTTCGTCGATTATTATCACCGGCATTATTCCCGTCCAAATCCAATACTAATCCTATTATTTTGTATTAATTTGTAATTACTAATTAGTGATTAAATCCTAACCAACCTAACCTCTGCTTCTGCTTTCAAAAACAATTCCCAAATACAAAACACAAAATAATTACTTGAACTTGAACTTCCTCCCCAAGCTTCAACGAATCAAGCAACTGAGTCCAATAAGTTTCTAAATGCAAAATCTATTCCACTTTCGAATGGTAAATTACAATTCCTATTATTGTTTTGATTGTGATTTGACAGTTTTGAGACTATTCAAGCCAAAATTTAAGGCCTCAAATAATACCGTATACGAGATTGTGGAGAGGAGTCATTTTGCATTTGTTTGTATAATAGAAGGCAGCTGAGGAAGTGGATTATTGACGAAGGGGTTTATATTTTAGATAGTAAAAACTTACTATATATTAAATACAAACTTAAGTTAATATAATATGTAATGGAAGGTATAAGGAATAGCTATTAGACTCTGTAAGGGAATGCATTCGACGAGGAACCTGTTTCGTCGGGGGATTCACTCAATTATTTACATGATCCAACTATGAGTTCTATATAAACTATGCAAAAAAACAGACTATTATACACTCGGGATCATAGGAGCTACTAACTAATCCCTATTATTATGGGCTTACTAAACCATTTAAGGACCTAAATCTCATTTATTATGAACGAGTACAAGCGAGCTATATTGCAATTTGTAACAATATTTTAAAATATTAATTAGAACCGCATCTCCATATTATCCTGCTGTAGGCATATTGGGATGTAAATATAAACTGAGAAACAGCCGGATATGAGTCATGTCATGTCCCTATGCAGATTATACATTTATATGTCGATAAATTAATCACTAATGAGCGATTTTTAATGAATGCTATGCAAACATGTTTTATTCATATTTTATAAATGCTATGGAGTAATGAGTTTTGTGAATGTGATGATTGCAATTGTAAATAAGTGAAAGAACACATAATCAGATTTTTGGATTTTGATTTCATTTTATTAATAAACTTTCATGAAAAAATATTTACATTCTTTGGTATCAGAGACTATTATTTTAGTAAAACCACGAACACATTTTTAGTGAAACAACTTTTTTATGCAGTCTTTGCTTCCATTGGAATTTGACAAATCTGAAAACGGTCCTCCCAACCAATCCGTCTTAAACTCATGCAAAGCTCAATCAGGTCTTTTTTGGCGAGAAGTGATTTATAGAGAGTTCGATACGGGGCCAATAGCACCTTCCATATATAATCCAGTCCAGCCTTCGAAATATCTGTCGTTAGCTCCGTTTTTAGTGAATTAAACTCTTTTTTATTCAAATACAGTAATTTGGACAAGACGAGGCCGGTCTCGGCGATCAATTTAGCGTCCTGAAACAGCTTCCACAATTTGTCCACGATATCTCCGGTCTCATTTGTCTTCGGCTTAACCCATTGACGAATGTTTTCCTGGTCTTTGAAATCTAAAGACTCTATTGCTTCAATAATTTCTGACTTGTTCATTTGGGATTTTCGACCCATTTCCAATTCTAAGCTTCTGGCCCCACTTGGATCGGCGACAGCATATACAATTTTGCACGAGTTTAAGGATATTTGAAAGTCTGCAAATGACTTTAAGGCCCGGGGTAAGCCTTGTGGTCGATCTTGGTTTCTTTTAACCAATACATCGTAAAATTCCTTGAACTCTTTAGTTCCTCCACCGCGGGCTTTTATAAACTTTAGCGTCTCCACGATCAAGCTTACGGAATTCCGAATTTGGGAACAAGCGACGCGGGTACTTTGCCCGAATTCTTCTTTGACATGGTACAAGTAAAAACGACCAGTCCCGTCTTCTTCAATGACATAATTCATGAGATCGAAGAGTTCAATCCCTGGTTCGAAAATAGCCCGGTCCCCCACGATGAATTCTTCCTCATATGCATACGAGTCGTTGTAGCGGCCTTCTCGGTTATCTTTTGGTGCTTTTTGACTACAACTTGCACTTATGGGCAAACTAGGACTCACACTAGGGCGTGGATAAGGTTTTTTAAGATAACCAGGTTTACCTGGCTGGATCAAATACTGATTCAGTAATTCCACAAATTCGTTTTCTGTTGGGACCGGGGTGTCACGAACCATGTAAGTCCATTTGTTTTTCGATCTCCAGTATGTCATGCATTTCTTAGTTTCAGAATGAAAGTAGAGTACGGAACCACTAAAAAAATGGTTTAACTTTAGTACACTGATTTCGTCCTTGCTGTTTTTAAAAGCAAAGCGAAAGTTACTCAATTTTTTAAAATGGGTTGTAGGTTGTTTGGATTTTGAAAAATTGACTGTACGAATGGCAGTAATAATCTCGGAAAGTTTTGGAGGTGAATCCCATGCTTCAACCTCGACGTCCTCGTTCCCCTTTTTACGTGTTAAGCTGAAACCGGAACTTTTTACATATTCTTCGGCATTTTCATGACAGAAGCCAAAATCGATAAAATAGTGATCGTCACCCGGAATAAATAGATTCTTTGCTACTTCTTCGTCAAGGGCTTCAGCTTGTTTGCGTAAAGCGTCATAATTATATTGTTCGGGTTCGTAGTCAGGTTCATGCTCGTTTTCAGTATTTGAGTCTTCACCATCGACGTCATCGACACCCCGAAATGGGTACGTCCGTTCTCCGTTCAAAATTTTTGTGAAGTATTCGAAAATTTCGAAATATTTGTTGAACTTGACCCCTTGATGAAATTTAATGTAAGCCTTTCCCGCTTTAAATGAGGCTTTTTTTGGAAAACATCCTAGCCCTAGGATGGACGAGTTGTCTCGAACCCGACCCCCAAAGTTTTCGATCACGGCCATTTCAGGACGTTTTTCGTGGGTTTTATTTATTCTTGATTTTTGCAGAGCAGTTCCGAAAAAGGGCTTATATGTGGAACTTGTCACTCCTTTCGGGTGAATTATCCGAGCCGCAATTTTCATTGGAAAGTCCGTATCGACCAGAGTTGATAGAATTCGATGTCCCTGTCCAACTGTTATTACAAACGTGGACATGGTGCTTTGATTACTAAAGAGGAGGATGGCCGAGTTACTTGTTGATTTGTGGAGGATATTGGTGAAGGTGAGAAGTTTGTTAGGGTTGTCTTTGTTGGTCTCGCGATGGAACACATGAATTCTGTAGTTTTCACCAAGGTGGCATAGGGATTCAAAGGTATTCTTTTGGTAGCCTTTGCGGACTATGATACTTTCTGCATTTGAATTTTCGGAAAAATCTTTAAGCCGGTAGAAACTGACAGGTTCCATTTTTTGGTCTTTATCGCCACCGGGTAACTCTTCGTTCCCGATAATCAGTGTATCTGCTTCGGCATTATTGTTGTTATCAGAAATCTCAGCACGGAGACCAATATCAGTATTTTTGAATTTACTTTCGTAAAGTTGATCCTGTAATGGTGATTTACTTTTAATTTTGGGTTTCAAAGCTTTTGGAATATCTTCATTGTACTCATCCTCGTTGTTTTTATATTTCTCTGAGTCCGAATCATCTTGGGTGGGCAATGATCGAGATTTCTTCGAATCTGAGGGCAGCGGCAGGTCTAGGGAATTGGGATCGTTGATTTTTCGTTTAGTTCCATACATGGAACTAACTTCGTCCTCGACGTCCATCGTTAAAGTATCCTCATGACTTGCCATAATTACTTGAATAGGAATGTTTTTTTTACAGTTTTTCGGGCCCACTTCAGGCTTTATAAAAAGTCTTAAGTAATCCTGTTTTAAAGCTTATTGTTAGTTTTTGTTATTGGAGGTTAAAATTTTATCGTTTTTTGTTAGAACTTATTTCAGCTTAGTAGCAAAATTTGGTTAGCAGTTAGCAAATGGACTTACCTTTTGTACATTTACCTATGTCTACTTAAAAAAATTACAAGGGAACAGAGTCATGAAAGATGAAAATAAATATTGAGCAAAAATTAGTAATTTCCCGATTGATGTCAATAATTTATGAACACAAGTGGTGACTTGATACTTTTGAATTGTAACAATTTAATTATTTATTGTTTGAAAAAATTCGGGAGGTCAAAAATGAATTGTCTGCTAAACTGTCGTTGAAGGCACTCTGAAGTTAGCCGACACCCGACAGCGCCACCCGACAGCGCCACCCGACAGACTCGCTACGCCGCCCGACAGCTAAAAGCCTGAAGCTACCCGACACCCATTAACCCGACAGCTAAAAGCTAAACCTACCCGACACCAAGTCACCCGACAGCTAAAAGCTGAACCTACCCGACACCCTTTGACCCGACAGCTAAAAGCTGAACCTACCCGACACCAAGTCACCCGACATGCAAAAACCGGGACATACCCGACACCAAGTCACTTGACAGGCAAAAACCCTAACAAAATTTACCCGGCTTGCCCATATGAATCAATTTTACCATCTTCTGGACTGCAATGTGCCACAAGCAACTCTTAGTCTGCACCGGGCGGCAAAAAACCTTAGCTATCGTAGTATGAATTAATTCAAAGGATATGAAGCGACTTTAATCGTTTCAAATTAGTAATCCAAATTAACCAAAGACGAAAAAGGGGTTTCAGTATCTTACGAATTTTATTTAACCACCGTCAACTTAATTTATACTAAGAGGTTGACATTGGTCAAACGGGGGTAAAATAATCTATACTCGTTTGACTTGTCCCGAAGTGGTTTCAAACTATATAAATTGATTAAAAATATGCTTGGGATTACATATTAGTATAAAATTATGAAGAATTAAAGTTATGAAATCTATGCATTTCTCGAGCAAGGGAAAAAAGGAGGGGGGGGGGAAGACAGTCGTTCCAAAAATAATATACAGATCATACTGTTAAAGTTTTTTGGACACTTTAATTTTAACAACATATATATGGTTTCGTGATGGTTCAACTACAACCTATCATAGATTTTAAAGTCTTTACAGGTAATGCAATACACAACGACTACGTTAAATAATGAAATATCCGATAGCCTTACTGATAAACATACTGGCTGAGTTGAATAAAGTTAAGCAAAAGGTGAAAAGCAAAAGGTGAAAGTAAAAGCAAAAGGTGAAAGCAAAAGCTCGAAGCAAAAGCATTTGCTCGATTTCGGGTGAATAACCTTTTACTTTTACTTTCACCTTTTACTTGAAGTAAAAGACCTTTTGCTTGAAGTAAAAGACCTTTTGCTCGATGAACTTGGAGTAAAAGCAATCTGTTGCGAGGGCGGCAAATTCAAATTTGTATACATTTTACGAATCCATACCGGTTTTTTAAATTTGAAATCATCGTCAACTCTCAACTGCATTTCCAGACGTCAGTGATAGTGATAAGGTAATACTAATTATTTTAAATTGAACTATTTCGCTATTTATACATTAAAATTTTAACTATAGCGTTTTTATTCGAGATTAGAAGTTTTGAGCGAGACTCTAAACATCTGGCCCTCTAACTCGGACTTCGTGACTACAGTCTGACTGACGATCTTGAGATTCCTCGATGTAATTTTTTTTTACATTTTTTTCATCGATCTATCACCATCAACATAATCACCAAAATAACTAATAATATTTTTTGTGGCTCAGAAAAATGGACAAAGAAAACGATGGGTGCCAGGATGACCTCTCAGCGGATTCTCGTTTTTGTCACTATATTGCAGAAGCACCGGGTTCTTCTACGAAAATCTCAAATCCCAGCAGTGAAGGAAGCAAACACACAAGCTGCTAAAAGCTTCGTAGCTGAACCTGCCCAGAAGCTTGGTATAAGTTCAAGGTTTACATTTTAAAATCTGACACAAAGTATCCTAATATTGAATATATAAGATAGTATAAAATATTTTACAATTTTGGTTTAAATTTCATCAGGTGCTATTGAGATGGGAATTAAAATATCTGAAAATACCTCAGTGGCCCAGATTGGAAAGTTAGTCCACCGTCTTTACAGACACAGCAACGTGAAGGCCCACCTAACCTTCATGTCCTCCTTCAGCAAAAAAGCTAAACTCGCAGATGAAACTATGCAAGCATGAGACTGACGAAACACCTGGACTTAGCAATAATCAGTTACAGCGACTTGTCTTGCTAGAGCAACTGAAATATCTTAGATTGAAGATAAATGCATCAAGAAGCAAAATCCACACTTCACACTTTCAGAAGATACGATCGTTGTTGCTGTTTATAAATCGGATAGTATGGCATAAATGTAAAAAGTATCTTACATATAGGTTAAAATTACAAATTTTAACTAGATTTCAAAACATTTAAGAATTCTCTTCGAAATAAAATTTTAGCTATTTAATGAGCTCGCATTTGTTGTCCACCTCTACGTGTTCTCCCGTCATCTCGGTGTTCGTTGAAAGGAAGGTGTTCAGCAAAATCATTTTCAATTTGGCTTTTTGATGCGGACGTGAGTACAATCTATGACAATCTATGATTGAAATTTGGGTTAAAGTTAGAGTAGCACTACCAAGTGTACCAACCCTGATTAAAAAAACGATATGGATTCGTAAAATGTATACAAATTTAGGTTGGAGTAAGGTAGAGTATGCGGAATGCTGTCTTTCATACTGCCTCCCATACCACATACTCTCCCGAAATAATTCTATACGTCTAACTAACTCCCCATCTCCATACATATCACTAAATAATTCTCCATCTCCCTAAATCTCCAGAGTGAGAATTACAAGGTTATTTACATAGATAGGGATTTATTCAAAGATAGGGAATTATTTGGTGAGATGGCGAATAGGGATGGGGGTGAAAAATATGAAATATCTCTATAACATACGTATAAGCAGTGGTTTTGTTCACTCCCAAATCCTCATCAATCCCGATTTGAAAACCCGGATCAGCGATGTATCACAAAAAAAATTAACATCCGCTGTTTTGAGTTAAGTCCCCTGTTCTATGTGCTTTCTCAAAGTTAATCCATAGTTAAGCCATATTCTGTACTACTAATATGAACTATTTTGTTGGACCAGTAAAACGGATGTCAAATAAGTAATTTGGAAATTATTTTGCATCAACAATTTTAATAATTAACTAATTAATCATATTAAAATTAAAAATGTTGATTTTGATATCGATACGAGTCTAAAATCCCGCACTGGCCAAAGTTCAAGCTCCTCCTATAGCAGCTCGAACTTTTTGAAGCAATTGCTTCAGTTGTCAAGCAAATGCTTATTATTATTCAACTCAAATTCAGCTTTTGCTTCAAGTGAAGCAAAAGCTCCGACCTTTGACTTTTGCTTGAAGTAAAAGGTCAACGACCTTTTGCTCGCTTCGAAGCAAATGCTTTTACTTCATTTTTATTCACCCCAAAGGTACCTTTTGCTTCAAAAACTTCAAGCAAAAGCAAATGCTTAACTTTATTCAACTCAGCCACTGTTTATGATTATCCCTTAGCTACAGAGAATGAGAAGTCATGATTCAACGATACTGAACTATATTTATGTCTACACGTTCATACAAACATTGTATATAAAAATGATGAAAAAATTTATAACTTTTTCATTTTATAAAAAATTGAGCTATAAAAGCTTATGTAATGTAAATATGCTAACCATTAAACTCTACACACTTTACCAGAAGACAGGCAAAAAAAATACATACATGTATGTTTTCAATTGTTTTCATATATTATACTTAACTTACTATGAAAAAACTCAAACTTAAATGGCAGTATTTCTGAATGTAACCTCATCTGATCACATCTGCAGTCAAGATATATTTAAATTCAATAGCAGTCGGTATTTATTTAATTGCTCCACTCATCTACAAAAATGTTGTTAAACATCAACTTGCTAAGGTGATATGTTGCAAAATGTATAATTTTGAGCTAAAAAAGAATTTTGATTGTTGAATTTAGATGGTTAGAAGTTAGACGCACACAATTTAGCGAATTGCGAAATAAATATAAAGTGCATTCTGAAATTATTCAGATTTGGATTTATAATCCTTTAAAGACATGAATTACAATGCTATATCATACCGACACTGACAGTAATATCGACGTTTATTATCGCTAATATTATTCCATATGATTATATATATATGAATAAATATTTATTAATAAAATTGAAGTTTTATTAATAAAATGATGCAATTCAGAATTGATTAAATAATTCTGTGAAGAGTAAGCAACATAGCAGCCATCCCGACGTAGGAAATACTATCCAGAAAATATTCCCTTCATAATTTGTCTTTCGATTGATTAACTCTACAGTATAAGTCGAATTAGCCTTAGCTTTCCCGTTTATCTTCTCCAAATTCTGAATTGAATTTCAATGCCGTAAGAATAAATTTTAACAGGCAACATACAAGGTGAAAAGGGGTTCGAAATTTAGAAGGCTAAAAGATGGATCCTCCGACGCTGAGCTATTACATTAATGACTACAAACGAGATAGTCTGTCGGAATCGACCTACTGCGGACCGAGGAAGAATAGGGAACGTAGAACTTCTTTTGGAGTATACACCAGCTTTCCAGGGAATGGATGAACAAAATTATGGTGAAACACAATTAGACACAATTATATTGTGTAGGGTACGTTTTGTTGTGTATGGGTGCTTTGCAAGCCCTTATCAGTGACACGATGTCGTGAAGCTGGGGAGGGAATGCTAAGAGGACACTAGAAAGGTTAGGAGAAAGTAGAGTGGTGACACATGACACATCACTGTATTCCTGCTCATGTTGTGGGAATGTGTTCAGGGAATTAGAGGGTAATTAAGCTAGCTCAAGGGGCTACGAAAGTTGTCTTTATCGATCTACTACCCATTACTTCACTGTATGTATGTATGTATGCAACAGTAGTCAGGAGATGCCACTTTAAGTGAGCGCACTCGACAATGGAAGATGTCTGCTACATGCAGTCACACTGAAAGGGCGAAAGTGGATTCTTCTCAGCTCTGCACCAAAGATGGGAAACGGAAGAGACTAGCCTCTATTTTTTAGCGAAGTATAGTCGCCATACATCTCGAGTAGGAAAATGGTCAAGAACATCACTTTACCTAACTTGCTTAAACTACTCGAGACGATTTACAAATGATCCAATTCGGAATTAAAGTTCAGAACAGTAACCAATTGGTGTGTTACAGGTCAAACTCCAATAGGCACTCATGGCCTGCACATAATAGGGAGCTATCAAAAATTACATGAAACCCACAACCTCTTTAGAAACAAGCCTTGTGTAATAATCGAATCCAACCCAGTAACATTTTGATTTTTTGGCCTAATTTCAATCCATTATTCGACATTTGTTTTCAGTTTAATTTAAACAAACCCAGAGTCTAACCACTTCGGGACAAGCCAAACGAGTATAGATTATTTTACCCCCGTTTGACCAATGTCAATCTCTTAGTATAAATTAAGTTGATGGTGGTTAAATTAAATTGGTAAGATGCTGAAACCCCTTTTTCGTCTTTGGTTAATTTGGATTACTAATTTGAAACGATTAAAGTCGCTTCGTATCCTTTGAATTAATTCATACTACGATAGCTAAGGTTTTTTCCGCCCGGTGCAGACTAAGAGTTGCTTGTGGCACATTGCAGTCCAGAAAATGGTAAAATTGATTCATATGGGCAAGTCGGGTAAATTTTGTTCGGGTTTTTGCCTGTCAAGTGACTTGGTGTCGGGTATGTCCCGGTTTTTGCATGTCGGGTGACTTGGTGTCGGGTAGGTTCAGCTTTTAGCTGTCGGGTGACTTGGTGTCGGGTAGGTTTAGCTTTTAGCTGTCGGGTTAATGGGTGTCGGGTAAGTTCAGCTTTTATCTGTCGGGTCAAAGGGTGTCGGGTAGGTTCAGCTTTTAGCTGTCGAGTCAAAGGGTGTCGGGTAGGTTCAGCTTTTGCCTGTCGGGCAGGTTCAGCATTTAGCTGTCGGGTGGCGGGCTGTCCGGTAACTTCAGGCTTTTAGCTGTCGGGCGGCGTACCGAGTCTGTCGGGTGTCGGCTAACTTCAGGGTGCCTGGTAAAAAAGTATAGCTGATAATTGATATAGAAATTATCCTTCTTTTCGGGTCAAGATTTGCGGGAAGGATCAAAGACTAGCTCGAAACGTTTTTTATAATCCAAAAAGTTTCGAGCCCAGCTTCACATATTGTGTAGAGTTTATGTAGACTTTTGAAGCTCTTCTGTTCATTGACTCGCCGGGTAAAACTCGTTTCGTTCTCTATATGGAGGCCTATGCTAAAGAAACTGAATATGATATTACTACTATAAGTACTATATTAGTAAATTATGCTATACATATGGATGGGTGGAACGTGTTTGACCCAGCGAGTCAATGAACACAAGGACTTTAGATGAAGCCACATCTAATAGTGCATATCGATACGATGAACTCCCCGTCCGAATCCATTTTCATGGCATGGACATGGACAGATGCTCTTTTTTAAGAGATTGTAAGTATATCCAGAGAATCCAGACTGAAACTGAATCATTGAATTTTGAATATATTGAACAGTATTTTTATAACCTCTAAACGAAACACGTTAATAAACTCCATCATAGCATTCCATTTTTGTACAGATATAAAATTAAAAATTTCAGAGCGATATCGTTTCATTATCTCGATTATCGTGTCTTAATTTATGTACTTGTTTTTACGAACCATATTTAAATAATAAAGCCAATCATTGGAATGCATTTTATATAACGACTTTTGATTATACTTTATTCGCAAATGACTTATTTAACACAACACGAAACAAACCATGAACAATATCTAAATGCTAAGAAAAGATTCACACAATTGACAATAAGTACGGAGAGTTCCTTTGACATTTTTTAAATTAGTCCCATTAACATTGAACCCAATTTATTGGAATTTCTCGAGCCGTTTAAGTAAATAACATAACATATTTATCAGTAATGTTTTAGTTCACACAATCCGGTGCTGGTGACCCACTAGACTCGGAGACATAAAAATAGTATTATTATTAAGTGCTAACAACTTGGTAAATTAACGCTGATAAGGGCTTTTGAATCCTTTGAAACACTTTTGATGTGACATGGTGACATCAACAAGGCTAACAAAACGTCCCATATTTACAATCGAGAATATGCAAGCTCTATTAGATTGTAGAATTATTAGAATTCTAAGAAATGAAAAGTAACTTATATATAATTACCTACGACATAAAATGTAATTAAAACACAAACATGATAAAACTAATGACTTGTTTCGAAAAATGACATTTTCTAAATTAAGGATTGAACGTAATATATTTAATGTGTTTTATTTTACCCCTGAATTCATACCTCAACTCAAAAATTATTATTATTGTTAACAAACATACTCACCTAAACTACAGTCTGATAATTTAAAGGCAGTCGACATTTAACAACCCTATAACTTTCAAATCTCATCGCAGATTTATAATGAATCGATGGATCTTGTCAGACTTTTCCTATAACATTACATGTATATTTAAGGTCTATCAAAATGATAACTCGGATCACACAGAATTGACTATTTATTTTAGGTGACACTCAGACGTGACAACAGAACAGTTTCAGATAGAAGTAGGCAGGCTAACAGGATATTGTCGGTTGACGATGTCATGTAGCTGCAGGACGAGACATGTGACACATGAGTGACGTTGCCATCTTGACATGGGCCAAGGTGACGACGTTATGAGCGTCGCTTTCCGCTCTCGAATGCGACAGGTGCGGCGGAGGGATGGTCGTTGACGGCCTCTTTCCCCGCCTCGTTCATCACCAAACTCGTCAGTCGTCGGTATTCCGTGTTCATGAGATCTCGACAGTCCTCCGTCAGTTTACCCACTTCTTCACCTGTCTTTGCCCAACTTGTTTCGATTGGTGGCAGAACTGTCACCAGTACTTTCCCTGTAAATATAATCAATAACTTGTTCAAGATTAAGAAAGACCTGACAAGAGCTAAGAGTCAGAATCGTCTGATATTTTACGGATAAACGGAGGATATAAACTATAAAAATAAGCTGGAATAATGGGTTTTAAAGATACTAGAACAACTAAATCGACGCTGCGAGGTAACTCACGAGTTTTTAGTTTTGACCCAAAAGTAGATAGAGAGTTTACATAGGAGTAGTCAAAAATTAGTATTGGGTCAGAGCGAGCCATTTTACTAAAAGCAGACGGACATTTACTATAATCTATTTTTCTCGCTCGTTCTCTTGACCTTATACATATCACCGTCACGCCCATTTTTTACCCACTTCTCACCTCAATTTCTCATTTACCCCTGGGTATTCAACCGAAATGTTATTATGATTTTCGATTTCCTATATTTTGTGTGTCAACGTCAAACTGTTAGCATAGTTAAAATCAATTGTAGTAGCTAGTTTTTATACTTTTATGGTTTATAATCCAACCGTAAAAATGTCAAAGATTCTGACTCTGAACTATGGGTGATGTCCCTTGTAAGAAATGTCAGAGCTCAAAAACTAAAGCCGTACCGCAATTGAATATCTTCTTCTGGTCATTGATGAAAGTGTATGGGGAGATGATGACGGGGACGACGGGTAGCTTGTTCTGAGCTGCGATGTGAAAGGCCCCCTTCTTAAATGGCAAAAGGTCAGACCTCTTGCTCCGAGTCCCTTCAGGGAAAATCCACATCTTCGTCTACAAAAACAGAGAAAATTAGTTAATTCAGTTATAATTTATAATAAATTATAATTAGATTACTACACGGTTTCTGGATGCTAATTTAAAGTCCTGGAACAAAAATGCATACGGATGCAGAGGGACAGTTTCGGGGCTACGGAGGAACTTATTGGATTTCAAAGGGATTTACGTGCTCTATTTTAGTACAGGACAATTCATTCATTTTTTTCATTTACTGCATTCAGCTTTAGTTCATGAAAACGTTAGTGCTCGTGTTGTTTTTGCTTGCTTTTCGGAATAAGCTATGTTTAACCTTCATAATAAATTACTAAGGAACTTGAAAGGCTGCTGTTATTGTGCAAGTTCGGGACGAAAATCGATATTTTATTAAATTAAATTTAGGCATAGGATTTAGTGGATGTTGTCACAACTCAAAAGCAAGGACGTCTAGATCGATTTTTTGATAAAGAACACTGTATTATCGGTTGGAAGAATTTGTAAATTAGAAAAAAAACATATGGCACGAAATCTGGAATCAAAGTATCCTCAATCCACTCAATCGACATGCCATTTTTTTATCAATAGAATCTAACAGACTTTCAACAAATATTATAATAACCTTTTTGGCATAAAATTGCCCAGTTTGCATTTTAAGATGATTTCTCGCAACATGTCGATGGGGGTTTATTTTTCAAAGCCTTCAAAGGAATGGGTGGGGATTTATTTCGAGGAGCTAGATTATTTTAAGAATGTATTAGCAGCCTCGGCCAAATAAACTGTAAAATACTGAGAATCCATTACGATGCATGCTATTCAATAACTCTGCGTCCATTTAAACTCATCGACGTGACGTCAAATGCGTTATGCTCAAATAGCAAACTTTACATGTCCAGAACTTCGTCGACATTACAAATTGTCACCAAATATCCATCGACACCCCAATAATCGCTCTAACCTTTTTCTCTTGGATCTGTTCAGCAGTTTGGCTGATTTTAGTGCGACTGTCGGCAGCATTGCTTCGGTTGATGTAGACAGTTCCGCAGAGCCAGGCTGAGAATCCGAAGGGGAACACGTAGAGGATCGCTCTCTTCGCGACACAAGCGCATTTCTTCATTACGGGCCACAGCTCGCAAATCACTGCAATTTAAAAAATTTAAATTTTAAAATAAATTACTAATAATTTCACGTACTGAGCCCGTGATTTAGTCCAGGGACAAATTAAATGTTTTTCTAAACATACACATGAAGTCCCAGGCGCTTTGATGGTTGCAGACAATGACACAAGGAAAATCCTTGGCCAAATGCTCGCTCCCTGAGATTTCCCATCTGATCCCTACGAGAGGGGAGATCAACCGTACGAACGGTACTCCGATCCTGTTAATTAACAATTAATTAATAAATACTTAAATCCGATTATCATACTTAAGTATTATCGAATTCGGGACAAATTACGAGTTTTAAAACAGTACTTTTGTAAATTTTAGCCCATATCGTATTTGTACGTTTGTATGATTGATTTATTAGCTTAAAATAGCTAATAATTTAAAATATCATCCAGTTTTTAACGATAAAAGGTTACAAGATAATAAGTTAGTCTGAACAATCAGTAAAAATCCTGCATCAGTTTTAATTTAAAAGACCTCTTCTCTGTCTGAGAACTGCGATAACCCGCCCAAAAGGTGACTTGTCCCAAACCGGACTTGGTTCTAATTATCTCTGAATCCTAATCAAGTGATAAGAGTTAAGGAGGCGAGGTCAGTAACATCTTCAATTTTTTTCGTTAAATATTCAAAGCTCAGCTAAAATTCGAACAGTCTCATATAAAGTATATAAATATGATTATACAGGGTTTTTTGCATTAGTTGCAGCTTCCTTTTATTAAAAATTCGCCACACGATTACACGAAGATGAATGAATAAAACTCCATGAATCGGCACTAAACTGCAAAAAATACGGTTTAAAAAATTATATTGCTAAATCACCTTTACTTTCAGATTTTAAGGATGTAAACAAATAATAAAACCGTTAAGCTATTTTTATTCAAAGGTAATATAAGCCTTAGCAAAAAACTCATCAAAACTCGTCGAAATTCTGGGACATAGCAAACCCGCTTCGGCATTTTTATTTTTAAAAAATCCTTTTAAAAATGAAATAAAATTAACTCATCGAAACCGGTCGATATTGTTATGAAGTCCTTCACATAAAGCATAAAACTGTGAAAAGACAATTTTATAAGTTACATGTTTTCATAAAAATTAAATAAACGAAACTCATCGAAACTGGTCGACATTATTCACACGCATACAAGCGGGATTACGGGATTTTTACAAGGAAACTGTTCTTCTAAATAAAAAACAACTCATCGAAACTGATCGACATTGTACTTACATGACATTCCTCACATCCCTGGGCCTAAAGAGCGAGAATGGTATCATGAAGAGTCCGACGACGGAGCAGATCGCAACGTAAACTGCGAACTTAAAATAATATCGAAACGTGGACGAGGTCTCGTAGACGAGACCGATGGCAGTGACCATGATGAAGTTGAGGAATATCGACCACTTCCATGTGTCCAGCAGCTCCCACATTTTTAAATCCGATTACTGAACTCACTTAATTACCATCCACTTTAACTGTCAATTTAAAACTTTTAATTAACAATTAAACGTAAGGTATTTAGTTAGTGAAAAACAACTTCAAGAGCAAGGACACCAGGAGGAGAGGAAGGAAGTAGAGTTGATTTTGTGGCCATTAGCCAATACTGGTCGATGACGATCTGGTTCTGGTCTCTCCTCCTTATCATTTATGAATGAAGGGCTTTTAGTTCTGAAAAATCAGGAGATATCGTCTCGAAAGTTAACTTGATTTTTATTAATAATATACAATATAATATCAATATTAGTTTCTATTAAGGATATGGTGGACTTGATATTGATCGTGTTGAAATTATAGTTAACTGTAGGCAATAGTGGATAGGGAAATTTATTTAATCCACGTAGTGTTTTACTTATATGATATCATGAACAATAATTTGTTGTTGTAGTTGTAGTAATTTGGATATGACTCACAGAATTGATATGAAATTATATGCTTCTAGAATTGGTTATAAGGTTATGCTGTGAGATTCTTAATTGTGATTATACTTTACTAACTTTACTAGGGTTTCTATATATTAAATGTGTGGGATTGCGTAGACCGGTACGACTATAAGCCACCACTGCCACAAGGTCGGGGGAGGCTGTTACCGACGCGACAAGTAGCTGTTATAATGCTAAAAAAACTAATTCTAACCTATTATTCGTTTTTAAGCGATTAATATCCCTAAAAACTAGTAACGAGATCAATATCAAACGGACGGACAGACGGACAGAAACTTCACATAAAGGGTTTACACTACAAGTAGCTGTACCACAAAAATGCCGATTTTAAAGGAAAATAGCCTGTTTTTGCTAATAAATGACTCGGATAATGCTTTTATCAAATTTAATTCTAGATCGTGTTTAACGCTTTAAAGCCTGGTTTTAGTCATACACAACGCTTCCAGCAAAATGTTGTTCTCCGTATAAAATATCTAGGAGATGTTAATTATTCCGGCGTATAATGTATAAGATGTCCTGTAACAACTACGAATGGTATGATATATTCATGACGTGGTGGAGATGGTTCGGTTGCCACCACTGCCAGGAATCATTGCAAAAAGAATGAATGGACCACGTTGGCCCGTCTACCTCCTCGCCATAAATACAGACTACATTTCTACACATCAATTGTCCAACGATTTTGCAATTCCGAATTGACATACCATATTCTTAATAACAATCAATGTTATCTCAAACCACGAATTTCAAGGCTGACTTCTCTACCTCGATAATGTCTCCAATATAACAAAATATACGATTTTAAGCTGAAATTTAAAGCATGACTCTACATACTGTCCTCATATGATTTTTAATTTTAATGCACCTTAAGACCTCAACTCAAAGCCATGTGAATTGCGAACCCTGCTCTTTTAATTATAATTAATTTTTTAAAGACAAAAACAAGTTCTCACTTCGGTTTGGCTCCTGCTTCCTTTGGAAATTAATTAGTTTCCGAACTAAGCGGTTTAAACGTTTTATTTAAATGAGAAATGTCCATAAATTTTAGAGACGAAATGTAGGTTGTAGGTGTAAAAGAGAAGTAGGGTTTTTGTTTAAATTATGCCCGTAATGCTGTATTTGTAACCATTTATTATTGGTGATATAACGGGAGGGAAATGGTTAATGGTTCTTATTGCAGAGTCGGAATCGGCTGTTCCATTCCGTATAAAAACTGTATAGCTCTTATAGCCCAACTTCTGATTTATTGTTTGCTTATACAGGCTATACTGCCGTGTAGAATGGTAGCTGTAACAGGAATACGGTTTATTATAGGAGTTGAACATGAACAGGGTACTTGTTAGTAAGTAAATGGAGGAGATCCGGGTATTTCTCATACGAAACACCGAATTCGGGGATTCCCCAAAATATACCCGGTTTTTAAACGAGATCTCATGGCTATGGAAAGCCCTATTGGTTTAGCCTCTTTTATTTTAAAACCCTTGCAAATGTTACGGATTATCAGTTAGTAAGAGGTTAAAATAGTGGCAAAATAAAATGTGACTTAGGGACTGTGTTTTAATTTTAAGTTTATTATTTAGTGTTTACTAGGTTAATATTTCTTTAGAAGATATGATAGTGCGTATGGAATTAAGATTTGAAATGCAGAAGTTGGGGTTGAAATTACTATTATGTTTCTTATAATTTCCAAAATGTTATAATTTAATAAAATTATTTAACTTTTTGTTTTATTTTGTTGAGTATTTGGTTGTGTTTTTTTTGTACAAAAAGGCTACTTACTTACCGAGAATTTTAAATCATGGTCCAGAAACGATTGATATTCAAATTACTCCTAGTTTTAATTGTAATTATGTTAGCAGTAAATGCATACACATTGTTCCTGTTCATCCGAGGGGTTTCACAAACTGAGGGATTTGACAGCTATTTTTATAACGACGTTAAGGGGTTTAACGACGAGCACATTTACTTCAATATCTCCGTTCCTAGTATTAGATTTAAGGTAAGTTTAAATGTAAATCTTAATTACTCTCAGAAATTGCATAGGTTTTGCTATTTTTTCGGTCGGTTGTTTTCACTTTAATTCCTCCCGTGTAGTCAAATGAACGATTAAGTAACCCAATTCATGGTTTAATAAAATTTTAAAACCCCAATCTTTTCTCGTTTTAATTAAGGTTTCACCTGAAGATGACCGAGTTCGAATCCTCGTACCTGGAGACGGAGATGGCCCCTCTCAATCCGACGAGATGAAGATAATTGCTCAAAGAATTCGGTATAATTTACTGGAGATGAGTCATAAGTCAAAGTACAATCGGAAGGCCTCTCTGCAGTCAGTTAGCAGACTCAAAAGGATACTCAAAAAGTCCGGACTTACGGGCAAGGATCAAAGGGCAGAGGCTCATGTCATTTGGAAAGGGATTTCTGGGGTAAATCTCTATATAAGATCAACCCTAGTTTGGGCAATAAAATCGAGCAAAATAGTTATACCCCGGTTTTGGGGTTTAAAATTATATGGAATCAGTCGGTCGCCTTCTGAGCCGGAAATTTGTCTTGAAATCAGATGAATCCGAGAACGCTCAAACTTATATCCGGTTTTTTAGGATCTTTGTTGGAGGAACGGCAGCTATTTTGAATGAAAATCATAAAAATGGGGAACTGTTTTATGAAAATTTCACGTTCTTGCCCAAAAATGGATAAGTATCTTAATTTTCTCGCCTAAATTGGGCAAAATCGGGTTTTTCAAACCGGAAATTTTTAATGCTCCCGACAAGGAAATGTTTTTACCAACAAGCGTGCATCTTTGTTAGAGCTTCATATTAATTAAACTGCTTCATAATTTCAGTGGCCATTCAGCGATGCCTTAAGGCTCCTCAATCTCGGGGAAGTAATAACTTTGGCGAATTCTGCAAAGATCCTGGAGACGAGAGACAGCCGTCGAGGGACGCAATTAAAAGTAGAAATGACCCTCGAGGGAGGTCAAGTGGCCCTCTACAAGCCTGAATGGTATCCTCGGGGAATTCGGATAAACGGGACGACTTATTCTGGAAAAGACCGACATTTCGGGGAAATCGCTGCCTTCTACTTGAACCTCATCCTGGGATATAACAATGGACCCGTCATTGTCGGTCGGAGAGTCAATTTGGCAAAAGACATTTACTCCGTCGCCACTCCCGAGTTGGGGGACACTTTTTTTAAAGCACATAGTAATTAACTTTTGTAAATCTAAAAATTAATTAGCAAAATTTAAAATATCAATAAGTCTCTTCTGTGGTAGTTGACTCGCCGGGTAAAACTTATTTCGTCTAAATGTAACGCCGCATTAGCATACATAGTCTATTACTTAAATATATGACTGGCTACAGATTATAGAGAACGAAACGAGTTTTACCCGGCGAGTCGACGAAGATACAGTACTTTACTTTACAGATGAATAATAATATTTCAGAGTATTTAACTTTAATTATAACTCCAACGAATCAAAATAATTAAAAATATTTGCGATATTTCAGACGGATCGCTTTGTTTCTACGGGAAGTGTCATTACTGCAAAAAGGAAGATCCGGTTTGTTCGACGGGGGATGAGATGGAGGGGGCAATGGTTCTATTGTTGGACAGGAAATTCAAAACACTGCCTAACCCCTGGAGGCGAACTTACAAAATCGGGTCACCGGCACCCTGGGAACTTTCCATGGATTATTGTCAGAGGGTTATGAAGGACAAGAGCCCTGCTAAACGACTGGAGGTTAGCATTATTGAATTTAGTTTGGGACATACAATACAATCGTGGAAAAATATCATTTAAATTGCTAGGTTTAAATGAGTTTTACAACTACGAGCGAGTTTTTCTCCCATACTTAAATCCAGCCGTTCTATATCATATTTTTTAATTGTTCCTCAATAAATTATTTTAAATGATGTAAATGATAATTTTGTTATTTTTTGATGAGCAGAGTCTTCTGGACGTGGTTGCGGTGTCGATATTCGATTTCCTGATCGGTAACGGGGATCGGCATCATTTCGAAATGTTTTGGCAGACGGAGCCTAACTCCCGTTCCCATTCTAATAAAATAATTCTGATGGACAATGGGAAGAGCTTCGGGAATTCGGACGAAGATTACATCGACATCTTGGCCCCGCTATTTCAGTGTTGCAAGTTAGTTAACCCAAATCTTCCTTAATCCAAAGTCTCCAAGAATGTAATTAAATACTTAATAAAAACTCTAAACTAATCAATATATGTTAATTGTAATTAAGGATTCGGGATGGTCTGTACTCGAGTCTCAAGAAATTCGAAGGCGTTCTGGGTAAATCTGTGGATTCGATAAGTGAAGTAGACGCCCTGTACCCTCTACTCACGCGATCTCATTTGCGGGCTTTGGACCGACGGCTCTCGATCGTCTTGGCCACCGTACAACTCTGCCTCGACAATCAAAACCAACAACGGAACCATCCGCCCAGAAAAGTTATCTATTCATAATTAAATCAACCCTAGTCAAATAAATGTAACAGAGAATCGAAGCTGACATTGGGAAATTGGCCTGTCCAATTTGAGATACTTTAAACCGTTGACAGCATCCAGTTAAAAAAACATGTTGCCCCAATCATTGAGCAAAATTCGATGCATCTTACAACGGTCTAAACTGCAACTTCACAGCGATCAAATATTGCCTTTGAGGATTAGTATTGACTTCTAGACAGAGGTTATAAAAACTGTAGCCGAGTTACCGCACCGCACCTTAAGCTTAACCAATAAATTTAGACCCCGACAGATGGACAGATATTAAGTCTGAGAATTCTCATAAAGATATTGCATGATACTTACAATTGCTCAATTTTTTAAACCAGAACTCAATTAGTACTTTATTAGTGAAAGTAAAATATGGGAAAGATTTGATAATATATCTTGATTCGTGTCCCCATATTTACATGTTGTTATTATAATTATGAAAAACTTGTCCAGTTTTATCATTTGTTACAAGTGTTTTAAGGTTAACGTTAACTGGCTCCCTCAGACTTAATCACAACACAAATAAAAATTTATTCTTCCTATAAACTGAGAGTAAGGAATTTGTAACAAATTTAGGCAAGCGTTGATAATAATATGAGTGCCTTTAGATAAAATTTGAAGCTATTTGTAGCTCTGAAATCAAAGTAGTGTGACCGGATTGAGTATTATGTTTAAATGCATTTAAACATAATAAGAAACGAGGCAATATTTACTTAATCAATCATAAATTATTACTGCTGCAATACCAATGACAATACTGATGCAATCGATGCTTAATTACGATAAACAATAAATAAATGTACAATTGGAATCTCATGGTTTTTAAACTGAAATTTTCTAAACGAACTTACTTTATCGGAAAATAAAAGTGTTTATACATTTAAAAACTATTATTACTGTTTTGGAGTTATTGTTTATACGAGACGTATCATGTATATAATCTCCGAATTAAGGGTTCCATAAAACAAGTCCCCCCGGGACTTAAACAGAGATTTACAGTAGCCTGCTTTTGTTCCCTAGCCCATTTTTCATCCGATAATTCGGATTCGTAATCGGCATAAAAAGAACTATCTTTTGTCGGTGGATAATGAGGACTCTAAAACAAAGGTTTCTGGCGTCTCCATAATAACTTAACGGGAAAGCAAGTAATGGCTTTTCAGTTTTTGAGTAAGAGAGTGCGGATGTTTATGTATTTTTGAGTTTTGTGAGTGTGAAAGGGCCTTGTTTCCCGTCCCATTCACGATCCCAAACTCCGGAATAAATTCCAAGTCCCCGTATTCATTAGGGGAGTACAAAGAGGAGTAGTTTCGGGGATTCAAATGAGTTTTTATTCATTACTTGAAGGAGAGGCGGAGGAGATTGATTAAATGATTAGAATATGCTGGGGAAGGAGATGAGAGTCCCGAGAATGGGATTCCAATGCCCGGGTATCAGGGACAGCCGGGTATTAGGGAGATACCCTTAAAACCGTAAACCCTATCTCTCTCCTCTGAACCAGAAAATACCCCGATTTCATTCCAAATTTCAAAATCTTCTCAAGCCATCGGAGCTAAAGCTATAGGGATCTTCTCACTCTCTCAGAGATCAGATTCATGGAACAGAATAGGCTGTAGTTATATCTGGAATGGAGGAGAGATGTATATTTTATTTTATATATTACGAGCTTATGGAACACCACCCGTTCACTCCTGATAACACCAAATTAATGAAACAGAGAGAAAGCTTTCGCGAGAGGAGTCTACGAGAGCCAGGGCCGGAAACGCATGTCGACGACTGACTCAGAATAGATAGATGTATGTCGATGTGTCGGCGAGTTTGGAAGAAAAATTGGGGAAGAGACTGAGAGTGATTTTAAATTGTCGATTGTTTTGGGCTTGGTTGGTCGGTTGGTTTTATATGGATTTTACAGTTTGAGCAATTAAAAATTCTCATTTATGGCTCCATGCTTTCTTGAGTTTATATCGTTTGGTTATAATTGGTTGTAGTTGGCGGAGGGTTTGTGTAGGCGAGTTGATGGTATTCGCTGGAACGGAAACTGAGAATAGATGTCGATATGTCGACGAGTTTGGAAAAAAATATCGATATTTTAAAGAAAGGAGATTCTTTATCATCTACAGCTCCATGCTTTCTTAACTTTTTATTGTTTGTTAATGGTTGGTCGTAGTTAATCGTCGATATAGAGTTTCTGTGTCGAAGAGTTGATTGAATCCATCCCAAAATTCTTACGGTTTGGGCGATTTTGTTTGTGTTTATTTCTCGGGAGTTCAAATCTGCGGTTCGATTTTCTTAAATTTCCATTAAATTTTAAGTCATTTAACAAAATGCTCTTAAAACTCTTTAAAACTGCATAAAAATAAGTATCTGCACCCTGATTTGAAAGCAATAGTTGGTTCTAGGGTTCCGTAAATACGGCCCTGGAGTTGGGACTCCTCGTCCTAGCCTCGGCTGGAAATGTTGTCTTGTCAGAGAAAGTATATTTATGAAGAGGTTTTGGTGGTTGAAGCCGGTTCATTTCCTATTTCAGCTCCTAAGGGCCGTTCATAGCCCCCCATGACAATTAGCCTGTAAGCTGGTCCTGGAAGGGGCTGGATTCGGCCCCTCCTCACAGGGGCGACGGGGCGTGGGGGGGGGGAAGGGGGGGGGGGGGGGTCGGCCGTAGTTTGTGAACGGTCCGGTCGGGGCTAGGCGGGTATTTGCCGGGTGTTAGCCGCCGTGTTCCCTCCGATAAAATATTAAAGGTGGATGGAAAGGGGAGTAATTTATTGCGGACATCAGGGAAAGGCTTTTCTCATTAACTAAATCGCTAATTACTTGGAGACGAGTCAGTTCCATATTTCACGACCACCACCAACTCACTATAGCTATATTTATTTATATCTATACAACATCTACTACTGTTATACAAGTAGGGCCTATACTGGGTCCGTAGACAATTATAATTATACAGCTCCATACGAACACATAGAAGGCGGCCCTTTCGTAAGCTACGGCAAAGTATAGGATTCGAACTGCTTTCACCAGCTTCAATTTAAAGGAACTGTCTCCAGAAGAATTTTCCCATAGAGTCTGGGAATCATGCCCTCTGGGTTTGGGAATTTGCCCCATAAAATTTGATTTTGTCCATCAAATTATTAAATGAAGACCAAATGGTCACGGAATATTAAACAGGGGCTCAAAACGGTTTGGGAATGCGGTGATTCTGCACACGTATTTGGTGACAAATATCTAACTCCCCAGTTAATCTGTATTATTGATGGACTTATGGTATGTCAAAAATCCCGAAAACCCCTAATTTTACCTTGTTGTTGGATCATTTCTCAATTTTTTACGGGGTTGAGTAGAAATTATGGTGCTGCATTTAATAGGTAAAACCCGAAAACTCCGAATTAAACTCGTTTGGGGTTTATTTAAAAAAAGCTTCGAGATTACGCTGTTCATAGCAGATAAATTTTACTGGAGTTTCATCCCCCTTTTATTGAATTTACTGCCCTTGGGAACTTATTTCAAGTCACCAGTTGACCCTGGCCCTGGAGCTGTCGATATAAAACACAATTTGTGTATGGTCCCGTGGGGCTGTAGATTAGTGTATGAGATGTGTAATGTGTTGGATGGAAGAGATGATATGAACTGTGAAGAATAATTAGCCATTAGGCACAAAACACTCGAATCTCGATATTTACATTTTAAAGCCCAATTCTTCCTCTACTCAATCTCAAAGCATTAATTACACAAGGACTCCAAAAACTACAGCTCAGGCTACAGTTCATCCTTCATAAACTCAGACCGTCAAATCATTCCATAATATTGAGACAAATATTTTAGCTCATAAAAAATATCCGTAAGAAAACACAGTAGCTAAATATGGCAGTATGTGTCAGAGAAAAAATAGTTTTAGGACAAATAATTTAGTTCAATTTCGAACATATCATATAAAAAATACGTGTCAGTATAAATAGGCTAGACTTTAGTAATTTCCCACCTTTAATTTCCATTGTGCACCTATTTAATGGTGCTTTGTTCATCAAGTTATACATAATATTTGCAACACTAAATCCCATTAAACAATAAAACCCTATACAGGCCCTATTAATTCCCATCTCGATAACATTCGGATGAGTTTCAGTCTTCAGTGCGGATTTGATTAAATACAAACTGTCCACCGACAATTCCGGCGTTGGAACATTTTCTAATCATTCCGAATCTTTTCATTAAAATCTGAAATTGGAAGAATGGTTTCGATAATTGTGCAAATGGACACTAAAAGCAATGAAACTGAAATTATAGAACAAATGGCTAAGTTTTATGAATTGTTTGTGTAAATAAAATAAGAAATGTCTAATAAGTCCCATACTTAAATCCTTTGCTCAATACACTTCATGGTTTGTAATTAAGGGGTGAAACCCCTTACTGTGAAGACTTTGTCTGTCCGTCTGTCCGTACGTATATGCTCTAAATCTCGTACGGTTGAGTTTTTTAAATTTTTTTTTCCAGAAACCATTGATGACCATCTAGCGGGAGCTGAGTTCGTTTGAGGGTTATGTAGGTCAAAGTTCAAGGGCGTACGGTCAAAGATCACGATTTTTTTAAAGCAGCAACCCTACGTCTGTGATACGTTGTTGGAAAGGTACGTTCAAGTGCTATTTAGCAATGTATATGATTTCACTCTATGGTTGGGGGAATGTGAGATTCTTGAATAAAATGACTCCCAGGTGTCGGACAACGACCTGAATCTTATTTGACGTCTTATTGCGGACGGCTTCACCCCTTTTCGATGTGCGTTTGCAAAGACTTATTATTTTCTTAATCCAACTTCAGATTCCCAAACAACGAATAAAAGATTACAAACATAAAACGCAACAGGCACTTGGAAAATTCCACTCCGGAAATAAAACAATTTCTCTCCAATTTCAAAGTTTAAAAGGCCCAATTCATAACTCAAGTTGCGATAAGGCGGAGTGCATTTGTGTCGATGTATTATTCAGCAATTTGTAGCTTATCTTGTAGGATAAGCCATAGTGCTTATCTAAACTAGCCATAGCACCATTAGAAAATGAGGGATTAATCTACAGAACCTTAAATGTCGTGAAATGAGGCTGGGAAATAAATATGAAATATTAGCATAAGTAAGAACCTAACAAATTCCGAGTAATAAAGATTTCAAAAAGTTGGTTCCAATGAGAAAGGGGCATTCCTCATCCTCTTCGTGTCAAAAGACAATGAAAGGGCTGGGGCTAAGAATAAATATGATATTATGGAAATCATAATAACATTGGAATTGTTTGTGCTTTAACATTTAGGGTTGGAGTTAATTTACAACGTGCCGGGTATCGTAATACCCGGGACTTTGGCCGGTCAGTTGTGCGGGTTCCAGGGCTGAGCTATTAGTGGAGATTATAAATAAAGATCTTTGGAGTAATTTATGGTGTGTCGCGAAAGAACTTTTAAGGTCCGTTCTTATCTCACATTACCCCCTGGGCTGGTCAATAGACCGGACTTTTTCTGTCCAGTCTTACCCTCTTCAACAGCAAGGTTTAATACGACGGATAATGGACACGCCGAGGGTGCCTACTCTCGAACACTCAAAGTGGGCTGATTAAAATCTATCCGGTATGGGTCATTGATTAGAGGCATTTACTTACGCTCCGGATTTTAATACAATTTTTTTGACAAGAGAAAATTCATGCTCCTTGACCTTAAACCATAGAAATTGAATTGAATTGTGAATGGGAAGTTGTATTGCACAGACTGCATGTCCATTGATGGCCAGAATTTCATATTTCATAACCTGCTTTCTCCCGTAACTAAATGAGAGTGTAAAATACATGTGACTCATTGAGAGTAATCCGTTGGGCCCAACCTCTTGGTCATTGGTAATAATAGTGAATAGTGAGTAGGAAAATCGTAATAATAATAATAATAAGAATAATAGTATTAGGATATTAGGCCGAAATTTGTTGATCTCGTGAGGAGATTGGGGAGACCGGAAAAATGTAAGGATTTACATGAACTTGCCTTGTAGCCTTGTAACATGAACTTTTACTATTTACCATTTTTAGCTCCCCACATTCACACGGCACAAAAGCGGTTGGGAATCGGGTGAATTAGGTTCTGTGAAAATACCCGGGTATTATACAATGCCCAGTCCCTCCAAATAAATAACCGATTTCGGACTTAATGTTAATGCATTAATTCACAGTTTCCTTTCCTTTAGCCATTATTTACAATTAGTGGGGGCAAGTTTGGGGTTTGCTTTTTGTACAGGGTGATGCCCCCTCAACGGAGAGCCCGTGTTTTATCCTGGGGCATATTAATTTGTCAAGACATGTACAATCGCTTTGACATATGATTGTCATCGTACATGTATGAGACTCCTGTTTCTATGTGTAATTGTCGGAGTATAAGTGTCATAGCGTAAATGTAGCTGAAAGGGAACTGTCATAAACCGTTGCAAACGTGCATTGCAACAGGGTTAAACCACACGAAAGAAGATGTGAAATAGCATATAACGTCCTTCTGTGACACTGTGACATGAGTCATTTTTGCAAGAATCTCACACTACCCCAATCATAGAGTGAATTGAAAAACCACATTGAGTAGTACTTGGCCCTACCTTCCCTGGTACACAGCATGAAATTATGACTTTGGACCTATAGGACTTTTCTTAAAACAAGAACATAAAATATTTAACCACTCGAAAAATAGAACGCAGACGGACGGACGGACAGAATGGAAACATTAAAGGGTTTCATCCTCTCATAAGTGAAAGAATTCTATCCCAAACCGGACTTGATATGTTATGAAAAGACAAGACATCCCCTAAATAAGTCCCCATCTCCTTGACTTGAGTCATTGGAAAATGAAACGGTAACTGAAAGCAAGTATGAAACAAAATCGTTAAAAATCAGTTACTCTTACATTGTTGAGGAAAAAAAGAAAACAGTAGTTTGAGTAGTTGTCAAGAATACATTGTAAATTGTAACTTATCCACCGTGTACGTTCGTGTCTTTAGTAAAAAAAGCTTCTTGAGAATCTGCCACACCCTGTAATCCATTGAAACTAGTTGAAATTAGGTCTGAAAAGGTTAAATTGAGGGTCTTGAGGTTTGCAGATTTGGCTGTGACTTATTACTCTTACCCTTACTGTTCGGTAGGATGGGGTTGAGTTTAGTTCTGCATAAAAAGGAGTAAGTGGATGTTCAATGATGATGGTATTGTTGTGTAGTTGTTGGTGCTCGAGAGGTTTTGGTCAGATATTGTTTGATCTGATTAGAAGAAGCGGAGGTTGACATGAGTTAGTGTGATTGGCCCTTTGTACACCTTTTTTCTGTCGAAACAATCTCAACTCATTAGAAATTCATTCCGAATACAACTTCAATTAACCCAACCAACTACTCAACCAAGAACTCGGCATTCACAACGCTCCGACAATTGCCAGAGAGGGGCATTCAGATACTATGGATTGTGCAACTTCTGTTCTAGAATTCAATACAGCTTGCTTTTAGCGTTGGGTAATAGGCAGGGCTAAACAACAAAACAAAACAAATTGATTTCTAGAATTGTTTCACATTTTTCTGGAACACCTTGTATAGTTTGCGATGAATGAAATCATTAACAATAGGGAGATGATGTAAAGCAAGACCCGCATGTATTGCTTTTTTTGCAAGGATTGCAGGTCTGTTGATTTGAACGGGTTTTAATGGCTTTTAATGATTTTGTCCGCTTTGTAGGGTATGTTAAATGCTATTTTTAGCAGTAAAAATTAGACATTTTTACTACGATCAGGGATGTTGCCTTTGCCCTTTGTCCGTCGGGTATTAAAATCAGCTTTAATAAATTATTGCCAGGTAAGTTACAGCAAAATATCAAGCTCAATTTCAAGCGATTTTTTTGTCATGTTTAAGGAACAAAGTTTAAATTTTTTAAATTCTGACAAAGTAGTATTTGGTCAGTGGTGTTGGTTGGGTTGTGCACGGAATGTGTGGACGGTGTTTTAGTGATTTTGGCATTAGGTTGTTAGTAGTTTATGAGTTTGATTGTCCGATGTGAATTAGCCAGGAGCAAATTGATAGTTCTGTTTCGAGTTGTTGGTTGTCAAGAAAATGGAATAAGAGAGAGATTGAGGCTCGGTCTTCCGAAACTCACGACTGACCACATGCCAAACGTCAAAATTAAAATCCTATACCACTCGCATAAACTCAACCACTCCACTATTTCCACACAGCCCCTTCAAAATACCTCCGACGCAGGGTTACGCAACCCGGGTTTTTGGATTTCGGATTTTGCACGAGAATTTGCATATGTCCGCATTGGACCCAAAAGAACCAGGATGCGAACACCTCTGCAAGTTGCATCTGATTGACAAAGCATTGCAAAAACAGTAGACGCGATTATGGAAATACCGTTTAAACCCTAATTTAAACCCAAAAACATAATTATTTTTAGCAAACAGAAAGAATATTTTATAAAGCTAACAAGCACAGAAAATTCGACTTTAAAACAATAAAGTTCGGACCAAAGAAATTAAAATTGAGCACTGAAATTCTAAAAAAGAAATCACAAAAGCTACACAAAACCAATTCGAGTATCCTTAATCAAAGCATAAACCTTTAAACACAAAAATTGGTACGCAGACACAACTCCAAACTCACAAAAAACGCGTATTCACAACACAAAAGCACAAACCTTGAATCCACAACTCGACACCAACACCCTTAATCCTTTACAATGTAAAACGTAACCCAATGCAAAAATGCTCAAAATCCACAAATTAAAAAACCCTGGCCCTGGTACACCCTGTCCTAGTCTAAACTCCCCTTGTAACTTGTAATCCAGTAAACCCTCGGGCAGATCCACATATTTATTCAAAAACACTAAATCCAAATCCAATATATCCAACCAACAACTAAAGTAGTGCAACAACAACATCATCATCCACTTTATATATTATTATTCCTCTATCAACAAATACAACATCAGAATATTTTGTCTTATACTTCAATTTACTATAGAGTCTTGAATCGGACAGAAGGCAAAGTTAATTCGAATGAATGGGAAGGGCTGGGCCCAAATGCACTCAATATCCTAACCTCCAGAACTTAACTGCTTTTTAAAAACAATTTCGAAATTACGTAAATGATTCCTTAAGTTCTCTCTTCTACTATTCCTGTGTCGGCCTTACTTTTATCAAATGTTTAGATTTTAGATATGTTTTTAAAATCGATAATAAAAATCACAGCACGAACGAATTTCATTACAAAAAGACTTCTATTCGGCTTTCAAAGTTAAATGCCTTTAAGACTTGCCATTACTTTCACAATATCTTGTAATCAGAGCAGGGTAAGCCGTTTGAAACAGTTTGCGGAAATCGTAAAATAAATTATTAAGTAAATAAAAGAAAAATAGCTATTTTATTGCATTCTATTGAGGGAAGAATTGGGCTGATTTGGTGATTGTATTCATACAGTATGTTCTGAAAATTTTATCGAAATAAAAGACCCAGTTCTGGAAAGATTAGGAGGAATGAAGCCCCCCGAAATAAAAACCCACCCTACACAAAATAATGAGTTTTCAATGTTTTATTCTGGTAAATAAATTAATGATATGCATGTTTTGTCAAATATTACAATAAATTATGCATAATTTTAAAAATAAGTCCCTATCTCGAAATTCAAAGCACTTCAAATTCCGAGAGTTTTAAGTATAGAGCCCCATGGGCGTCTATTTCAGTATTTACGGTAATAACACTTCGATAGATCATGTGTGAATATAAAATTTGTAGCTTTTAAAATGCCAAAAAGTGATAGTCTAAAAATGATTGAGTTGAGGTTCTAATAGAGTTGATTAAACGATTTAAAACCGGAATTGGTGCACATATATTCATTATCGCAGTCGATCAATCAAAAGAGCCAGAGGGAAATAATTAATTTGCATATTAATTAAACGAATTGGTAAACACAAGGTGCAATTTTGGAAATGCAATTAGTGCATGCAATTATCATTTCGTCAGGGATTTTGGCATATTTATAAATTGCATTTAGATTATGGGTGCGAATTTTATAAGGCAGAAAATGAAACCTTCATTTAATTTCCGTTTCAAATCAAACTAAGATAAAAATAGTAACAGCTTTTTGTATTTCAGAAGAAAACTCACCTATCCCTGATAATTTATTAGTAATTTAAAATACTAGTTTAATTGGAGTGACAGTTAAATAAGCTCATAAATTAATTAATTGCAAGTTTCAGTTTAAACATTTTGTCCCAAACTAATAATTTTTTTTGTAAAATCCCTGGTTAACTATACGCGGTAGTGTCTAGATCTATTAAATTTTTTTTAAAGATGTAACTTCTCCATTTTTTGCTTTAAATCGATTGGAAAATACAATGATTATTATTGCATATTAATTATATCATGAATATGGATTATATTATGCGCCTATGAAATCCTCATTTTACTCAAAAAACTCGGTCCTGTGTCTAATCTTTTTAAAAATCACCAAATTTGCAATACAATCAAATTTCGCAATAAAAATAGGAAAGAATGCCTCTCTAATTATGTTCATACATGAGTTTATTCCTACACATATCGGGCATAAGACAAGTTACTTAAACGAATATGTGCATATGCAGGTATGTTAATTATGGACATCTCCATTGGGAATGGAATTGGGGTTTTTAAATCCTCATTTTACCTCATGAAAAGTTAACCATTCCTGTATAAAAAATAATTTTTTCGGCATTTCCAAATGCTCAAAATTCTGCAATAAAATTAGGAAATGTGCATGTAGGTATGTTCATAGATGCGGTTCTTGGTCCGGACTGTGGACTGTGGATAGTGGAAGTTAGTAGTCAGGTGGTGGGGGATAAAAAGCGGGCTTTTTTCGGTGTGCGGATCCGAAATTCGGATCGGAGTTTCGGAGTTGTTTGTTGGCGAGAAGGCGGTGCTTGTCCGGGTCGGAAAGTATAAGGAAAAGGCGGAGGACGAACCACCCAACCGCCATTACGAAAGGAGAGGGGGATCTCGTCCCTCAGAACAGTCAGAACCCACAACTAAACGACACTCTCTATACCCAGTTTTTACACCATATCTCATCACCAATTCAGCTACAACTTACAACTCCGTATTATAAAGCAAAGGCAAAGCAACTATTCCTCCAGCTATTTCAGCTCAGATATATCAGAGAGATCTTCTACATCCTACATCAACACCAACATCTTTACGACCCTTTTTCCTGGACAAAATCAGAGACCATGCATTTTTTAAGGGGAAAAAAAATCAGAAAATTGTGATTTTTACTTGATGACCAGATGTTATTAGCTAATTCTGATACAACTTGAAGTCTTTGTGATAGTTGACTCGCCCGATAAAACTCTATATGTATATAGCAATAGAGGGCGAATCGGATTTTACCCGGCGAGTCAACGAATACAGGGATTTTAGAACTCTATTACTACAAAGTTAAGGCACATAGATGTTCACCACCAGAGATGGGATCGCTCCGGCAAAGTTCGCTCCGCTCCGCTCCACGAAATAAAAAAATTAAAATCGCTCCGCTCCGCTCCGGAGCGATTTGTGAGCTCACTCGCTCCGCTCCGGAGCGGTTTTTTGGGCCTTCGCTCCGCTCCATTTTCGCTCCGTGGAGCGAACATGGAGCGTTTGCTTAAATAGGCGCTCCGCTCCATTATCGCTCCGGAGCGCCCTCTTTATTATACAAACGCTCCATTATCGCTCCGTTTGCGCTCCGGAACGTCCTCTTTATTAAATAAACACTCCATTATCACACTATATTCGCTCTAGTATGAGAGTTTGGTGCAATTGTGGATAAGAGTGTTATTGTTTGAGTTAAAGAGGGTTAGGTTAAAGGTCAATATCGCTTTCAAACAAGCCGTATAGCCGTATGATAGAACGCATTGACAGAGTGAAACCTTTAAGGGTTCCCAATTTTAATTAACTTTGCATGCCTAATACATACATTGACAAGTATAGTCAATTAAATGATTTGGTATAATTTCTTATATTTAAGTTACTTGGGCTTTTACGGTATTTCCATAATTAATTATTAATTCAAGCATAATTAATTCATAATTATTAAAGATTCACCGAAAACGGTTTGGTGTCTTCAACCCGTAATAGGAGCTAATACATTTGGAATTTTGGAGTCATAACATGTAGGGTGTTATTGTTAAATTACTTAGGAAATTCTTCCTATTTTTACGATTTTAGTACTTACATTCCCTTATTGCTTATGCAAATTCACATAATACCCCTTTAAATCCCCTATTATAATCATAACGGTTGTGTTGCATTGGTGCAAATTACTGACTCGTTTATGTATTTAACCTTGACAGTGACTTTAAAAATGACATTCTTTATGAATAGCCTTATCTACCTAAGTTAGTTATCAAAAACTTGAATGTGCAGAAAGGCTGTCTATTTTTCTTGGCAATACTGTATCAGACATTCACGGTTTCAAGTGATCTAAAGTGCCTTAAATTGGTTTAAAGTGGTTAAAAATGAACCAGTGCGAAAACAAATATTAAAGGTAGAGGTTATAGATTCTTGTGAATTTCATTAAAGTCACTTGAAAGCCTAATATTAATCCTGATTTGAAAAAAATGGCTGATAATAATCAAAATCAGTAAAACTGGTTCTTGTTTAAACTTAAACTGTCCAGAATGGTTTTTAGCAATCCACTAATGGTTAATAATGGTATAAAAGGATATAAACAGATTTAAAATACGCTTACAGAATGACTTTTTTCAGACGGATTTTATTGTGATAAATTTATCGTAATGAATAATAATGAATAGCTTAAATAACCACGAGTAGTTTTTATTGCTCTACAAGGGTTTAAACTCGGTTAAATTCATTTAATCATCATCATTGGCCGGATTGTTAAAAATCAATCAACTAATTTAATATCTCAGTTACGTCTGTATTCAACATCGTTATCATAATCTGAGTAATTTAAATTTTAGTTAATTAAAATTAATTTTAAATTTACGCTATATTACAATTTCTAAAACCCCTTATATTTATTCCGTCGTGTCTCGCGATGTATATGTGTCAATTGAACCCTTTTATTCAGTGTATACCTTGTTTGACCAGTTTTGAACTGAACGGATCGAAAGCATATTTTCACATCAAGCTTATATGTGTGATAATTCGTTAGCAAATATACGGTCCAGTGGTATTAAACATTAAACCTAAGTATAATAATTTACGCTTCAATAAATTTATAATTGAATTTGAATTATTCTTGAATCAAGCGATCCAACGCGTCACACAACGACGGGATTTATTGCAATGTGCTTTTGCAACTGTTTATATGCATTTTAGAATTTTCATATTTAATAATAAAACTAGTGTTTTATACGACGTATTCACTTAAAATATCTAAAATTTCAAGGCCCCGCAGCCATAGCACAATATTACACACATCACAAAATACTCTCATCAAATATACACAGAGCATTTCCAACATTTATGTGTAATTGAAACCATCAACTCAAGACAAACAAAGACCACACCCCCAAATATCTCACACTGTTGATTAGCCTACCATACGCATACAGTTATAATTATGTTGGTTTACTTTACATACTTTACAAGTTTTTGAAAAAAGTTGATTTGAAATCTTACTTCCCCTGACACCCCAACCAACATTACCTGACTGAGGTTTGTAAATAATTCTTTGAACTAAAAAAATAAAAAGTGGAGCATGGAGCTTTTTACACGAAATCGTGCGGACGGACAGACAAACAGATCGATTTGTGGATTGTATTTTTTCTTATTTTAATTTTGAGTATATGGAGCGGTGGAGCGGCTTTTTTTGAGCCGCTCCAGCGCTCCACTCCGGCAAACTAAATTTATCGCTCCGCTCCGCTCCGCGGAGCGGCTGTTTTTCCGACGCTCCGAAAAATCGCTCCGTGGAGCGGAGCGGAGCGGTGTATTTTCCGCTCCGGCGGCGGAGCGCTCCCATCTCTGTTCACCACTATCTCTACGACCCTTTTTCCTGGACAAAATCAAAGACCATGCATTTTTATGGGAAAAAATCAGAAAATCGTGATTTTTTTTTCATGACCAGATATCATGAACTAATTCCGCTACAGCTTAAAGTCTTTGTGATAGTTGACTCGCCCGATAAAACTCATTTCGTCTATATGCATAGCAATACAGGATGAAACGGATTTTACCCGGCGAGTCAAAGAACACAAAGATTTTACAACTCTATATTCCTACAAAACAAAGACACGCGTTCACCAACATTTAACGACTCTTTAAAATCAGAGACGACATGCATATTTTAGGAAAAATTAGGAAATTTTCCGATCTTTTTGGCCGAGTCCATGACCATATCCAATATCCAACGAATGGACCAGATGGATGGGATTGAATGAGCGTTTTTATTTATTGGGACTGTAAATTATGATGTACGGAGAGGCTTGAAAGATTATTTTATTGTAAATTTAGGATGAGGGAATGTAAATACAAGTGTTTGTTTGTAAATGATAATTTACGACGAGGTTGTAGTGTTGAAAGGAGAATTTGGAGCTATTAATAGACATTTAATCAATTACCTAATTTGCTTATCTGGAGAGGATTTAGGTTCCAGTTTGCATTGGCATGAAGAGAGATTATGTTGTAAATTTTTCGGGGTTTAAATGTCAGTTTAAATTGAAATGGTTCGATTAAAATGCGTTTGAATTTTATTTTGTGAATAATATTTTTAATCCATATGTCTAACTTGTATGTTTTTAGAGGTCGACTTTCTCCGGACTTTCTCCATTAAAATTACCCTAATTTCTTTGTTGTTTTTCAGTAACTTTTCAAATTTTTACTAAAAATGGGCAGAAGTGGACTAAAATCATATGTTTTTGATGCCAAATTTTTATTTTGTAGTTAGGCTATAAGGCTCATTAATTTTAAACCAGGTTTTAAGGCCATTTCCATTTAAAAAACAGAGCTTTAAAAACCCTGTTTTTTGAAACTGTAAAAATGAAAATCATGCAAAATTCTGCATTTTTCCCAAAATCTTCCGAGCTTGTACCGGAAGAGTTAAGACGAAAGAGTTTGTGTTGAGTGTAGAAGATCCAGAATTGGAGAGATGCACATGGGCATGTAATGATAATATAGACAAACAAACACAGAGATCTGAACACTTCATATACTCTCTTATAAGCCGACCCCTCTCTCGTACCTCTATACCCTATCGCTGTATCATTTACAAACCCATATATCATATATTCCATCATCTCTTCTATAATAAACTACATCTTACACACCGTGTACCAACAACATTTCATCTTATAAATGGATTCCCAGGGCCGAATTCACCGGGTATTAGAAACCTACACCCTTCAAAACCCATCACCTTTGAGCCTCTTTTAAGAAAAACGAAAAACCCCAAAATGTCCATTAAATTCTCGAAAAACCCAAAGAAAACCCCCAACCAGGATACCCTTCAACCCCGGTTCCGTTCTGCCCACCCTGTAAAGAAATCAGCGCAGAACGCTGCGGCCTTCCCTCGGAAATTAAAAAAACACCCCAATTTCCACGTCTCGGGAAATTACCCGGGAATTTTCCCACCCACCCCAAGGGGCACACGAAGTGCGGGCCGTTTCCGTACCGGTTTCCTCCCGGATTTTCCCCGTTCCGCCAGCCCTGATTTCTCTCGCTATATACTCTAGCGATTCCTACAACTAAAATACTACTACTATTCTACTACTATTATTCTTAGTATAAGGTAGCTGCTGGTTTTGATGTTGGATTGGATCTGTTTCTGAGCCCTATAGCCCATACCAGCTCTATTCGATCCCATGCTTAACGTTCTTGTCTATATCTTGGAGTTGAATAAGAACCTTAGCCTTTTCTGGTCTAAAATTCCATCCAAGAATCGGAGGAAGTCTGACTGAAATATTCCCCTCTGGATGAGGAGAGCATCAATCTACTCTCAATCCAGCCCAATAGATCAGCTAGGCTACACACAGACACTCACACAGTACACAAACCTACGGACAACAACATCATTTTTTAACGTACTTCTTTAATATATTTATTCCTCCATCAGTCAATCAATCCGATTTCAGTTTTTTTTTTCAAAGTACATTCAGAAATTTTTTTTTTCGAAAAAAAATTAATAAGACAGGAGGGACATAAAAGTGCAGGCTATAACGAGTAATAAATAAATAGAAAATAAAGAAGGTTATCAGAGGAACATAAAAGGCTTATCAGAGTTAAGATAAGGCGGGGATAAGAATAATACAAACAGAGCAGTATAGTAGGGGAATGTTTGCTCCATGTGCCTCCCGATAAGAGAAGCTCGCAAAAACTGTTAAACCAACTCGGGCTTTTGCAATATTATTACTAGATCAAGAATTGTAAGTTATCGGGGAGGATAATAATTGTACAAGTCATGTACTATTGACAAACTACACAAAATGACTTGTTCCTCGTCGTGTATTAACAATCAGACTACGACGGGACTCATGTACTAACAGTCCAACTAGTCAGTTCAAGTTAAATAAAAGCATCAGTACTGACTGTCAATTAGGAGTTATATCCTGAGTGTACTACAAGCAAGTGTACAAGCAAATCGTTATAGTTTGGACACTCGAGATTCGAGAATCGGAGATAAGGCACCAGTGCCTGGAGGATAAGGGAGCCGATAAGCTGGATTTTTAACGAATTGGCTTGAAAGCACCACAAGTGACCTAGAGACGAGATCATTGACGACCGACTACCACAGACACTTATCAATTTGAGCAATTTTTCGAGAAACTGGTCGAAAGTTTCGGCAAGTCGGGGAGAGAGACGGTGAATTAACGGGAGATTGATCCGAAATCGGTGACCGCGCAGGAAACGGGCTGTCCATTGTGGAGTATCGGGTAAATCACTCTTATAATGTCTTGTTGCCCATTCCATCTACTTTTAATCGCCTTTCTTTTTACCCGCTGATCATTACCTCTCCGAAATTCGGTTCGGGACTTGGTACATACTACAGACTACCCGATCTTTTATATATCGGATATTAGTACTATATAATATAACGGGCTACAAACATAAATCTAATCCCTCTCTCTCCCTTACCTCTAACAGGGATTGTTGTCTCGAGAAAATCAACCGGCAGACGACGGGAATTTCGGATTTCGGATCCAGTTTGGAAATAAAAACCGGATTTTGTTTTGCAATTACATAAAAAGGTGGGAAAAGGTCGTCACTCGTCTACGCAACGAGTTATACGAGAATCACGCTGATTCACCACAAAGTGCCATTATAGTTAGCGTAGGAATGATAAAATACAAGTAAAGTAGAAATAACTTATCAACAAGGAGAGCTCATCGATGCATCGATAAGTTTCAAAATACTGCGGAAAGTGTGTTATTAGACTGTCCAGAAGTGAATAATTAGTTTGGATTGGTTTTGTTGTGACGGTTTGTTTTTAGGATTTAACGAGTGTTAATGAGTGAATTAATTGTACGTTAATGGGGTACAGATAATAGATAGTAGTTTAATTGGAAGAGTGTGTGTTGGGTTGGGAGTAAGGTTGAAGGTGGTTAATAAAAAGAGTACTTGGGATTGTAGAGGTTAAAGTCGTTAAAATTTTGTCGGCAATGCATCCAGTGAGTTCGGGGGTTGGGATGATGGCCCAACCGTACGGAATGCAGTCCGTGGACCCTTCACAGGGGGCCCCTGGCACCCCCGACCAAGACGTCCGCAAACAGGACATCGGGGAAATACTTCAACAAATCATGAACATCACCGACCAGTCATTGGACGAGGCTCAGGCTAGGTAAAAACACCCCGAATTAAGTCCCCAGCCCTCAATAGGTGCCCATGGGGTACTTATTGGGGGCTAAGTGTCCATCTTTCGTCAAAAGTCGGCTTTGTGGGAGTTATGGGATGTGGTTTTAGACTTGATGTTTGTTGACCGAGATATGTCATCGAATGGGATGTCAGATGTCATTCGATGAGTTTCGATGAGTTAGTTCTGTCATTGCAATATGAAGTTTTGGATAAGGGGTTCTTTAATGGAGCGGAGGGAGATGTAATTTTATGTATTTCGATGAGTTTTTTATGACATGACAGTTTAATTTTTGATTAGTATTTTAGTACTGAAGTTATGAAGTGATAAATTTAAAGTTTGTCTTTTCAGGCTGAAATTGACCGATTTGATGAGTTTTTAATGCGACGAAATAAAAATGACAGATTCACCTTCCAGGGTTTTAAAATTTTAGAGTTTTTGAAATTCTGTAGTTCTTTTGATGTACAATTTAAAACAAATCCCTTCGGCGAATTTAAATGTTAGAAATAATATTTTAATATCAGATTCTAAAGGTTCCTCGTGACATCAATAATATTCAGTGGATTTAACTGCTGACGTTATTACACCTTGAAAATATGCTATAATCAGCAAATAATACTACCTCAAATAATTACCTCGTGGTTGAGCCAAGCGTGCTTAAACCTGCTTTCTGGGATTAATATAAGAAGCCTTAAAAAATTGATTTAATTGAATATTGTGGACCTGAAACTGGATCCAACACTGACTTGCATTGAAATTTATTAAATGTGAATTTTTATAAATTTTTCAGAAAACACACATTGAACTGCCACAGAATGAAACCAGCTTTATTTAGCGTCCTCTGCGAAATCAAGGAAAAGACAGGTTTGTACCAAACTCAATTAAAATAACCCTAATTAAAGTTAGAACTTAATTTAATTCCGGTAAAAAAAACACATGAACAAGGGGTATAAGTTTCAACTCTGTCAAGTCAATCTTTCATCTAAAAAACAAGACATGTCTACAATGTGGGAATAGTTTTTCGGTAAATTTGTCAAAAGATTTAAAATAAATTCCACAGCTCTTTAGAGATGAGCTCAGAGTTGATGAGTCCATAACCATAACCGTAATGATAACACGTTGGAAGACACATTGAAATAAATTTGAATACAAATCATTTAGAGCTAAAGATAAGATTTAATATTATAGCTTTTGCTCGAGAAATGAGTAATGAATCGGAGGTCAATTGTCAAAAATAGGCTTTGGACATCTCTAAAGACATTTCTTCAAAGAACTCAAACGGCTCTTCATAAATCACTTGAGAACTGATGTGATGACAACATCAGCAGGGTTAACATGTCATTGGCACTCAATACCCTCCATACTTATTGATTAACATTAGTCTTATCTGTAACGGAATTGTCAGAGTTGGAACATTGTTCTGGTGGAAGTGGCTATTTTTGGCATTAAATCCCCGTCATATGGAGTTAGCTGAACTGATGAATGGCTAGAAATCACGTATTTATTGTCAGTTTTAATCGTTCATAACCTTAGTCTTATGGAACCAGAGCTATAACATTTTAATATGCGACAAGATTTTAGCACTGAATTCCTCTCATAAGGAGTTTACGTGTCTTCAACGTTAATGAAAGACAGAAAGTTTTATTAGTCTTATAGAGTTTTACATCTAAAAGTATATTTATCTCGATTTTTAATCATTTTTGGCTCTAAATCCCCCTCATAAGGAGTACAACCATGTCAGTCATTGTGAAGAGCCTATTTATTTTGAAGTTGTCACCGGCGTTAAATGTCAGTTGGAGCCGGGTAATAAATTAAAGGGCTCGGGGTTTATAAACCCATCTCTCCTCTCCTAATAGCTCTATATTCCTCTCCCTATATCTCTAATATATTTGGGTAAATGCAATTAATCACTTCTCCACGTGATTTGTGGTCAGGTTACCGAGGCCTTCGATTCCTGTCTAATAATCCAATAGATTATTGACGTGTGAACTCGAACTGTGAAAAGTGTTAAGACTCGAGAAGAAGATGTTTCTTTTTTCCCATCTCCTTGTCAGAAGTCAGTGTCAATCAACATCATAATTCACAAGTTCAGAGCCCAACCACCACCACCACCACATCAGACTCAATTCTTAGACTTGTGTTTAACCACCAAGATTACCACAAAGACTTAGAACAAGAGCATTACACCTTGTAGAGGTGGCAAAAAATTCGACCGAGATCGGACTGTCGATAAGTTGGATCGAGGATTGGGAACGAATTTCGACAGCCCAACTGCAGTATTCTATTCTAAGAGAGGTTTTTCGACGAGTTAACAAAACTGTCGAAAATTTAGAGGAATCAATAATCGACAACTCGTTAATAACTGTCGGCTAGTACTGGTCGACAAGAAATTGTTGATTTAATGCGACATGTCGACAAGTTCGTCATGTCATCGCCGGTTTACATTTGGGGTTGTTAATTGCCGTCAAAACGTCGTCAGTTCGCAGTGTACATTTCGTCAGTTAATTGCCTAAAGATCAGAGCTGATTTAAGTTACAAAATCGGAATATTAGGCTGAAACTTGTCACTTTCCCTTGGGTTGTTATTGAACAAATCTGTTTAAAAGTGAGGATAATTGATAATAATAAATAGTAATACAAGAAATTGAACACAAGGAGTTAGATGAGATTTAGAGTTGTATTTGTAGTAGGAGAGATAGTAGTTAAATAGGGTTTATAGGAGTGGGATAGGGGCATAGGCCGGCGAGTTTGGAGGTGGAGGATTTTTATTACAGCAAATAAATCTCAACTTGACATTCCTCATTCCATTCTACATTTCTTATTCCTTTTACTCACAAGACCTAACCAATATTATTATCCTTAATACACTCAATTCAAAGGGACTTAAATTGTAGATACAAGATAAAGTTTCAAAAATTATCGGAAATTCGACAGGACCGTTCATAAATGGACTAGGATAAGGTCTGGGGAAATGTGAGATTTTGATGCGGAATTAATGTTAAAGTCCCGTTTTGGTTAGGTTTGAGACACTGGGGAGCTGGTGGAAATAAATTGGCGAATTGGGGACATTTTTTAGGGAAATTAGGAACATGGGGCTGTTTAAATTATGAATTTCCTGTCTTTTTTCAGTTTTTTTCGATTACATAACTTAAAATCGGGTTATCCAATCGGGAATTTTTGGGATGATATCTGCATAATTGAATGCCGGATCTTATTGTTAGTGTCAAAATTGCAACCAAAATAAAAATCTCATATGGTGTGGTCTACAATTTTTATCAGAATTTTTAACTGTCTTTTACAATGGGCTATTTCTTGGAGGTTTAACGGCCCGATTTATTTAATGTCAAGATTGCAACCGAAGTTAAAATTTCGTGATCTTCTTACTCATATTAGACAGTTTTAGCCAAAAATCAGTTTCATGTTAATTTGCCACATCGATTTCATAAGGACACGAAAAATCGTATTTGCATTTCCCATAAATTTTCCTAAATTTTCAAAATCACACCCCAGCTTTCGAATTTTCGATCCCCGTGCCCCGTAAACGTGAAAGCGTGCCATTTGCTGAGCAGACGAACCGAATTCTCCGGCTCGAGATCTAATATTACTTGAGTTACATTACAAGTATAATAATCTGGTGGATGATTTTTTTTCTTCCTCGGGTTTGGTATTTAAGGGATGAGGGATGGGTCTCTGAAACGGAGAGAGACAAGATATTGAGAAGATGCAGTTTTCGGGATTGTTATGTAACTCTGTTCCTTCTATCGACGGTGGTGGTGGTGGTGGTGGAAATAAATCTTTAAATTGACAAAGTCAGTTGAGAGGAGAGCAGATGTTGGTTGATATTTATTTTTAGATCCCTCTTCATCTCCAAGAACTCATCTCCGTTTCCACCAAACTACGAATCCATTCATTTATTCTCTTATCTCTCATATACACGGGATTTACAGCCTCCACAACAGCTACTTACATGCCTCAATCCCGTAAACCGGCACAAAAACCCAGGATTCTGCGAGAATAATGAAAATTCGGGGAAAAAATCCCAGGATAACGAACCAACTCTGCTTCTGATTTTCGGGACAAGAATAAGAATTTCAAATGCGAGACTTGAAACTGTCGGGTTTTTTCTCCTCTCCCTTATGCGGTTGGAAATAGTGAGTAATGTCAATTTCCGCTAATCCATGTCAAAAGGTGAGGTTGTTTCGCAGGGACATTAAATTCCTCCCAATCATCCTCCCTGTCACTTACCATACCAATCCCCCATTTATTAACCACTAACCATCCGTCCTATAGAGAGAGATATATCGTTTATTAGAGACTAAATTAAGGGAATATCGGGAATCGGGTGGAATAGCTAAATGAAAGCCAACTGGGCTTTTGCCATCTCTCCAACTCCAAGATGTAGTTTATCATCCAAGGAAAAGAAATTATAATCCATCCGCACCTAACAAATTACTCCGAGAAGGCATCATCCATAAACCCATTACACTTGTCCCATTCCAGCTCGGGAGATGGGATGATAGGAAAAAATCCTAATAAGTTGGCAGGCGGATTTTAATTTGTCTCCGAGATCATCGGAGTGCCAGTACATTCTGGGGGATTGAGCAATTAAAACAAGACGGGAGGTTCATTCCGATGGAGAGAGGCTAGATCTTGCGACAGGCGAGACCAGGGTTAGCATGGTCCGGGGATACTTCCGGTTCGGGGGATCTGAGAAATAAGCTCCGGTCCAAAGCCAGCTAATACGTAGGGGATTTTTTAAATAAATCCCCACCTGGGGACAAATGTTAAGCAGTTAAAACAAAGATTTCAATCCGATGAAGAGAGGCTAAATCTTGCGACAGACGAGACCAGACCAGGGTTCTTATGGTCCGGGGATATTGCCGGACAGCATTTCTCTAAATAAATCCCCACCTGGAGGCATATTTCGAGTAGACTTTAAAATAAAAATCTACAGGGTGGGGATTTAATTCATTAGGGACTGTATTTAAAGAATTACGATACTGCAGCCTATTCGGGACTTTTGTTTAATGATCCGGGTATCTAAAACCCCGAAAAACGTCCGAAAAGTCCCGAACAATTCGATTCAGACTCCCTCGGACACCGAAAAACGGTCATTTATTCCCCCTTGTCAATCTAAATGTCCTCACATGCTCTTAAAAAAACCCAGATTTGCATTATTTCAAGTCCCTGACAAGCGGAATGATACCTTGCAACTTAATTTATAAAAATTGTGAATGGGCCATTTCCCTAACTGAAATGATATAGCAGGATCGTAACTAAGGATAGGGGTTAATAATAAACGTAATTACTTGCTATAAAAGTACATGGTTATTGATATACTTGATATAGAGTCTGTTTTTTCTCTGTATTTATTTCTCAGTTGGAGCCAATTAGTTGGAAGGGAAAATAGTTTTAATTAAAAGAAGCATGAAATGTTTGACGGACGGATGGAATTTTCTGTAGCCTGACCCCAAAGGTCAACTCCCTATTTCCTTTGCCTCTTGTGTCTCTTATATCTCTGTATTAGAGCCAGGATCGGTGGAATATAATCATATAATTTTAATCTATATTATTGGAGGGTTATAGTAGTGTTGAATAGTGAATAGGAGGTCGTTAGGGTACCCTTGGGTTGGCCCTTAACAATTTCCGATGAATAGAGAAGCCTAGGCTTTGAAGGAGCAGGTAGTCAAGTCAGCAACAAAGGACCCCTTTTAATGTTTAATTCTTAACTTTACACCTCGCCTACCTGGGAATAAGGAACGGGCAGAAAATACAACACTCCAAATTTAATAATCCCTAAGGCTCTAAGGGCCGTAGTAATTACTAGAGCTTAACAACCTGTAAATTGTAAATAAGCCCCTTACACGAGGTTTACGGTTTAAATAACACTTTAATTGCGTTTAATACCGTTTAAACACTTTTAGTTGGAATTGTTAGGGACGTTTTGGGAATGGGAAGGTTAAATTGAAGCGTTTTAAGAGTTTTTAGGTGGAAATGACGGAATTAAAATTATGCAAGTTGTTATCAGCTTAAGGGGTTTTATTTTTTTGTGGATCGTTGTCAGTATTCTGTTGCTAGAAATTGAATGTTTTTCAGAATTTTAAAATGTTCGTTTGAAAACTGGTGCAAGGGTTAGGAATTTTCGAAAATGTTCCGGCTTTTCATTGAGTTTTCGAAAATTGTTGTAAAGGGTTAAAATTTTCTAAAATCTTATGACTTTTTATTGTTCTTAAAACTAAAATGATGTGTTAGTTAGTGAGTTAAAAATGTTATCCAAAGAGGTTTATGGTCGTAATTTTATGTAATGCTTTGTGATCCGAGCCTTTGGGTCAGCGTTTTATTGGATGAAAAGCCTTATTCCTTACAAAACTGGGTTTTTCTTAAATAACCCAATTTTTTTTTCAAAATTTCGAAACCAAAAAAATCGGTACGTCACTGAACTGACTCCGAACTCTAAAGTTAGAGATAGTTTTGTTGAGATTGAAAAGTGAGTAGAATTCATCTTATTCTTTAGTTTCCGTGGGTTTGGGCCAGAGGCACCCATCTGCTCCGTCCTTTTCCCAAACCAAGAACCCTTTTCCTTTTCGTCTTAAATTTTGAAATTTTAAAGTCGACTTATATAACGGACGTTTAATGCACTTTAGAGAGGGATCATCCTTTAACTCATATAGACGAGCTTAGGTACGCTTAAATATATCCAGTTTCTTGAAGACGAGAGATAATTTCCCAACAAGTCAAAGAGGATATAGAGTTTGGAGCGAGGGAGTCGAAAAAAACGCGTATTTTCCTTTGGAACTTGTACTTTGTAATAATAATACGGAGCTACGGAGAGATTTATACGGTTCCTAAGGTTTAGGAGTCCATCACGACCCGACCAATAAGATTCGTTTATAATTATAATGAGAGTTTAGGGATACCGAACATTGTAACTTCTAAGGCCTAGTATTAAGCATTTTAACATTGAACATTGAAGAGGAACCAAACCTCCAAATCGAATCAGGAACAACAGAAGACAAGACAAGAAAAAAAACATTTTAAATAAAAAAAATTTAAAATCTAACCCTTTCTTGTGAAATTGAGTAAAAGAGCTTCCTTGCCCTCACGAACTTTAAATCAAATTTATTTTTAGTCAGAGAATAGGATTATTTCTATGATTATCGTTTAGGGATTCTGGTATGGGCGTTTCTTAACGATTTTGTCGATGTTTTGATGGCTGTCGATGTTTTGTCATTTGTCGATAGTTTTAAATTTTAACTAAAACTCCCGTCTTTTCGATAAAAATATCCCCAGAAATGCGGTTTTGTACTTGTTTTTAAATTGATATTTAATTCCCAGTTAAACGACCACACATCCTCTCTAATCCGCTATAAAATGGGCAATTAAAATACCTGGCCCGTCCTTTCGGCATAATTTCCCCAGAAAATTGTCTAAATCCAGTTAATTTAATGCAAAAAAGATAAAATGTATTTGACAAGGACCAGTTAGTTGTTCGTTGTTGTTAGAATGTCAGTTGGAGAGTAATTTAAATATTTGTAGGATTTAAGGTTCAGATTCCGTGGAATATCTGTTGGCTTTTGTATTGTGATTGTTGTAGGAGATATGGCTCCTAAGGCCATGAATCCTCTTGACACTTTGAGGGATCAAGTTCTATGTTCCGAGAGACAGAGATGAAAAGGTCTACACATTCTTGAGCAAAACTTGGTCTCGAGATTGAGGGAAACCACCACTGCCACGATTTACTTGCACAAGTCAAGTTTGATTATCAAAAATGCATTAAAACGTGTGTGTTTTTTATCCATTCTGTTATTATAATATTATTGTATTATTAAAGTTCCTACGTTATTCCTAGTCTGAGATAGACTCAGGGAGATAAGGATGAGATAGGGTTATTCGTCCCAGTCCACGGGATCGGTTTTGAGACGGGCTGGGACAGGGTGCGGACAGACCGGGTTTTTGGGGTTTCAGGCTGACGATTTGTGTTTAGCACAGGGTATGAATGATAGAAATGTAAAAATTAGCAGTCTAAGTTTATGTTTATCGTGTCTTAAGGGGAAGAACTAAAAAACATCAGCAAAATTGAGTGTTTAACATCGAATTTTAGTCCGATTTTAAAATCAAACGATTCTGAATCTCACATCCCGGGTACTTCCCTTGTCAGGCGATTTTGCACAAAAGCTTAAAATCACAACCGAAACCCCAAAACAGCATGCAAATTTTGAAATAAAGTGATCAGGCTCTCTTAATATTGCTTTCAAACTGTCGAAAAAACATAAAATACGCAAAAACATAATGCCAAACTGAGATAGAGTAGTTAGCCTTGGGAAACCCGGTGGCAGGGAAACCCTGTAGAGTAGTTTATAAGACGTCAAGTGGATTACAAATCGCCATGCGAAAAAGCCATAAAAACCAGTTTGGCAACAAATTTGCAAAGGACTCGCTCTTTGAAAAAGGACGAGGAATTTGAGACGGGAGGCAGACGGAGATTAGTTTAATATTTGAGGACTATACCGAATACCGGCTATCTTAACTAACCCCCATTTATTCAACTATATTTAGTCTTTCCGACAGTTACTATCTAATCCATTAGCCATCTACATAAATTAACAGCTCAAGAAATGGTCCTGGTTTTTGGTCTCTGGTCGATTGACAGGGATGACCAGGAGTTATGGCTTACAAATGAGAGAGAGACTAAAATCGGGGATTCTAATATTTATATCACAATTAACTTTATACGACACTTTAAGAGCCTTGAAAGTGTGTAAAAGGCCTTTAAAGCCCTTTTACAGCTTACCAACTGCTTATTTTACTCCGATTTTATTATACGACCTTTTTAATTCTTAATTTAGTGGAATTATGAGCCCACGGCTTTATTAAACACTTTCATAAAACTTTAAGGACTATTAAACCTCCTTTAGAGCATTCCTCTCTTTGACAGACGATGAAAGGCTTGGAGGTCCGTATAAAAACAGTTAAAAACAACTCGTCAAAAATGATGTTTTTTGCTCATTTTAAATAGATCTTTATCAAGAATTGTGCTAGAAAAAAATTCATATAAAAACCCGAATTCGCACACCTTGAGCAGTTGAATAAATATCGTTTAAAAAATATGGTCAGAATCCATTAGAAAATTAGCATGTTCTAAACCCTCCACATGTTCCTCTTGTTTCTAATCGATCAGGAAATCGAATGATTTTTGGCAAAATATTTTCTATCTTAAATGGCAAAAAACAAGGGAGATTAAAAAGGTTGTTTTAGGTAAATATATTAAAGCCTGACTCCCTTATCCCATTTTTTATGTAAAAGTGTGTCTTTGTTATTATCTATTAAATATTTGAGTAGAATATCCATTCAAAAATGTAAGTACAAATGTACATATGTAGCTAATAGGACACATGTACGTAGACGGAAAATGAATTATGAATAGATGATGAATATTATAGTTAAAGGGCTGTCCGTAGTTGACGGGATTTTGGCGATTTGTCTCGGACATTTTAACCGTGACATTTTCGGTTGTGGACGTTTGTGCCCCGATATTTCCGCCCCTTCATTTCTGCCCCGACATTTCCGCCCCGTCATTTGACAAAATGTCAAACTGCCGTCGTTTATGTGGAGGGCTGTAGTTGGAGATGAATGGAGTTCTGTTTGCCTTTTGTATTTACAAGAGAGAGGCAGAATGGCTGTTAAGGACTGTTTGGCCAAGCCATAAAAGGAGTCAAATTATTTATTTACGTTTTTATTCTCAACCCAAATTGCCACTTAAAAATTTAAACAAACTGTAACACCTTGTTACTTACTTCACTTAACTGGTCCCATCCCTCTCCACCATTGGAATAATATACAGAGGCAAGAGGCTATCTCCTCAAATCTAACCGTAAATACACACCGACTAATAATAACAATACTAGAAATCCTAACTATATTATTATTACCAGGCCTAAATGCTCGGCTGCACTTGTACTTGTGTGTATATACACACTAAGGGACAAGTTGAGTAGTCAAGGGCCCTCCGTCAATGCTAAATCAACAGGGGCTGAAGAATGAGAAAGCAGGGATTCTGTTAATAAACCCAGGAGAGTTAGTTTTGTAACAGAAATTAAACAAATACAAGGGACCCCCCAGGACAAGAATATAGGGTCTTTGACACGAAGGACGGATTTAGAGTCGTATGGGGTCTGGGTTGAGGACAGTAGGGTCTGGGGTATTGCATTTTAGGGTCAGGGACCCGTTGGGGTCAAAATGACCTTCTTGGGTCAGGTATCCCCATAGATCAACAAAGACATTTTTGGGTCTGTTCTGCGCATTCTTGGGTCAAAACCCATCGGGATCACTCCCGGACCCCAATATTGCAATGGTCAAACAGCTGAACTACTTGGGTCAAAAATGACCATTTTGGGGCTGCTCGTCACATTCTTGGGTCAAAACCCATCGGGGTCACTCCCGACCGCATTTTCCATCATCGCGTTGGTCAAACAACCCGCGGGTTTTAAAAATCCATACCAAAGGCATCACCGCCTCATGTTCCGGCAGATTAAGTCAACCCGACATGGATCGCCTGTCTCGTCAAGTCGTCCGAAAGTCGACTTATAGTTTTGTAAATCCTAAATGTCCTTGTACTTTAGAGCATTATTAAGTGAAGCTCTACAGGCTGTCTTTTAGGGATAATCGGTCAGTTAAGGGTTCTAACAACAAGTTATACTACAAGAGAATGTCAATAATGGGAATAATAAAGGGTTGTCCAGGGTGTCCATCACGGGGTAGTCTGTCTGGATGCCTAATCCTGCAGATATTGCTGATTGGAGGTGGTGTGGTATATATGGGTAGGTAAATGGAGACAGGCAGGATTTAGTCTCATATTTTAATGACAAGAGAGGACAGGTAGGTGGGACTGAAGACTTAGTAAAGTCTCCTTAAATCTAATTAAATTAACCCAATTTTCTGTGACTTAAATCATTACTTGAATATTTGTGAAGAAACGGTGTGGTTCTTGTGAATCGTAAGTAGGAGAAAGAGGGTGTGGCTTTCCTTCAGATTGGCGTCACTCAACTTCAGTCAATGTCCTCAAACTACTTACTTACAAAGTACATGACTAACATGGTCATCATCAACCAGCACAATTCCTATACTGTAATCTCATATATATATTGTATTATATTATACGTATGTTATATTATTATCGGCAACAGTCCTATTATTATTATTTCGATAGAAATGTAGAAAAGAGACAATTTACGCTCGAGTTGATGAGATTTGGGAAAATGACGACAATCTCCTTAAAAACGACCCACACGTCCAAAATCCAAATAAATGTGAGGTTTCTCTAGTTCTTTAATTTTTTGTCTTTTATCTTAAAAGAAGGAATTTCGGGACTCCTTATGGGAAATATGCAGACACGGTGGTTGGGATTCGAAGATACGAATGTGCAGTACCATAATCCGTTGCCCCATGTTTGGATTTATTTTGTAGTGTGGATGTTATTGACATGTACCGACAATGAGCGTAAGGACATTATATTGAAACCTCTTAGGGTGTCATTCATTAAGATGTGTTGATTTTGTTAGACTTTGCAAAAACCCGCTAATTCGGGTTTAATTATCATTAGCGCATTAAAATACAATGGTTTATAGTCCAGGATCAAAATCCTGTAAAAATCGAATTTTACCCGGCTTTCGGGGTTTATTTCAAAACCTTGAAAAAATGTCAGTTAATACATCGGAATTCAGAAAAATTAATGCCGGTTTTACACACTGGTGTTAGTTAGCCCCCAAAAAACCCGGTCCGAAAACCCCCGTAAACAAACCTTATGTAGGTAAGTCGGGCAGGCGGGTGTTGTAACTGTAACCACGGGGGATGATAAATGATTTGAGAAAGGCGTGTAATGGACCTTGTCTTACTCCTTTGATGTTTCTCCATCTGTCTTCCCATTAGCATTCTCCTTCGCCTAGAACCCAACTCATCCCTTGCTCCCCAATCTCGACAAACTCATCGATGCATCGACGAGTTGCAAAAGCAACTCTCAGAAACCTCGAATCCAATCAAATCCTGAATATTTCCCTTTAACTCCTCGATGGAATAAAAGTAATAGGATCCGAGTGGTCTTGCCTTAAAAAAGCGGGTTGGAAATGTAAAAAAATAGTTTGTATATATTTTGTGCCCTGAATTCCCCTCTGAGACCCGATAGATAATAGTCTTGTGTTTCCGAAATCCGATTTCCCTATTTCTGCCGTAAATCTTGGGGAATCTTTGAGGCTTTGATCGGGTTGGGAAAAGCTTTTACTTATTTTCCGGATATCTCATCTCCGTTCCGGGCATTATCCTACCCGCCTCCTAACCTCTAATACCCGGATTCTATTGAGAAATGAAAAGTATTGACTATTCCCCAGATTGCCATCCATCCAAAACAATACAAACTTCAGAATCAGGACTGACACTCCCTCATTTATTCCTACCTTAAATTCAACCTGTTTTCCGGAATAATCTTCGTATGAAATGCTATAGGGCCTACCTGACTCTAGTTTCAAGTCGAGACAATCGGATATCGTAAGAAGATGTGTTGGCCGATAGTGCACATTTATTACTAGCGTATGTTCCCTATCAGTCAGTAGTATCAGTATCGGAGACGGTGGGGATAATTTATCGGACCAGTCACAAGTATTTTCCCCATCTGATCCATAAATCTTTCGGCCTAAAATCCGACCTGCACTTTGACATTGATTACCCTCCGTAGTAATTTCAGTCCAAATTCATATCATTCTCCAGCTCGTTTTATCTCTTTATTCCTTTGTAGGTGTGTTGTTCAATTGTGGAAAGAGACACACTGATTTGGAATTACTGGAATGGATGTTTGGAGCTTTATTTGGGTTTAGATTTGTGTATGTGCTAGATTTGGGGCAAAATGGGCGAAACCGAGGGTGCCATCTAGGGGTGTTTTGCGTTTAGTAACTTTTAGAACGTTACAATTTGCAATTTCCCGGGGTTTGATATGATTCAAGCTATTTGGCGCGTTTAGGGCAGAATTTAGTCTTCCGGGTTGTCCTCTGCAGGATTTTTGGGGTCATTTTTAGCTTTAATTATGTGTAAATACTTGATTAGGTCAAAATGGGCATCAGTACGGGTGTAACATAGAGATATTTGTGGCCGGGTGGGTTTAGGGCCTTCCGGGTTGTTACCTGCCTATTTATTGAAGTACTGGTTACTTTAAATTGCATTTTTATAATTTTTTAGCACTTCAGAGCGTTCGTGTCGAAAGTGATATCGAGGTAGTTTAATTACTAGACTTGTTAGTCTAGACTGATACAGATGGGGATTTAGTGCTAAAATTGGCCAAAAAATGACAAAGGGCAGAAGCAAAAACGTATAATCTCTTATAAAACAGTAGTAATAGTAAGTAGTAGCATGTTGTTATGTATGAGGATGTATGAAGGAAATGATAAGAGATATATTTCAGTTTCGATCAACTCGCATCTCATGTTAACCTCTCCTCTCTCTGAATCCGATAGCCGTTTTTTGCCTGCAAATGTGCAAAGACCTTGGATGTCAATCACGGGATGGAGAACTCCTTCTTCACTTTGTTTCATTATTATCTTCAATTATTATCAAATCAAAATGGATAAACCAAATCCACACATGCCAAAGTCAGTAGTTTGGGATCATGTAATAGTGTAATACACTGTATACTACAGCACAGACATGCACAAAACTTATGTTCCATTTCACACTATATCAATTATTAAATTATTAAATTATTATTATTATTATAACGTGTCCAGTTCGCTGGGAAATCAAGCCCAATCGATTGTCAATGCTGGATGATAAAACGGACATTTTTTTAGACCAAAGGATATCTCTGTTTCAGAGGTGTCCTTGACATATTAAGAAACTGTTACACGTTGTTTTGTTATCCGCACACATTTCCATGAAAAATGAATTTTAATTTTTCGAAGAATCGTAAGCTTTTTTCAATTAAAAAAAATACAAATCAAAACAGAATTCGTTGTTTTTGAGCATTAAAATTGGGCATGTTGTATTTTTTATCAGTGCTGACGTTAATAAAGAGTTGTAGATTTATTACAAAAAATAAGTCAATCCGAGACTTGTCCATGTGAGACCTCCTTTTGACAGATTCGTTAGAATTTCTACAAATACTATCCAGCCTGGAAAATTAGTTCCGTTTAAAATAGTAAAATTTTAAAATCTGGGAGCTAAATCATGTCTTCGACTAAGGAACTACAAGCTCTAAAACCCAAACCCGCTTGTCCGAGACGAGAAAAAATGATTAAATTACTTTCGAAACTACTATCTCTGGATTAGAATGTTATAAAAGTTTATTATCATTATTATTAAAGATAATGGAGAGGAGAGGGTAAATTTATAATGAACTCCTAATAATAATAAGTCAAGTTTGGGTTCTTTTTTTGTTATAAGATGAGGAATAGATGTATATTATTTCTCTATCGGTTATAATAAGATAATACTACGGCACTTGTTCCTATACTCGTTACTTAAGGTTCTGGAGATGTAGAACTGTAGAAGTGAAACTGAAAGATTTACGATCCTCGTCCTCGAAATCCATCCCAACTTTTGTTCGGCGTTTTAACAAGTTTGAAAAACTAATCAGCTACTCACCTGCCTTCATCTAATCATACCACCACCACCACCAACAAACAACAACACAACCAAATTACATACACAACAACTCGGCCTTTCACCAAACACGAGAAAAATTCAAAATTATTTACTACCGACTTTTGAGCTTGACCCAGGTTTAATTATTGGGGCATTCATAAGGATAGGAATCCCTTACAATTATAAGGTTTGGGGTTCACGCCCCGAAGGGATGGGCTTTTTGGCCCCCTTGGCAGAAATAGAGATGAAAGGTAGAATTTTCTAAAAATTAATGAAAATTTAAAAATTTTGATTTCGAAAAATAATACAAATAGTTATGCCAAAGTTGCCCCTCTAAACCGTTACGCGACCCCGCGTTGTCTAGAGTCGCGGTCGGTCGGGCAGGGCCACGGGAACCGACTCCTTAGTTTGCCCATGGGCGCCCTTATTCCGGGCCCCGGTATTATTTCCCTTGTGAATGCCCCGTCATCACAAGGTTAATAAAAAGAGATAAGGTGTAGGTAAAAAAGCATAAAATATTGACTACCTGTCACGGGGTCTAAGTCTGGGTAATCCGGGTTCCTGAGCCGTTGATATTTGATAAGCTTGGGGCAATCTGTCCGAGGAATTTGCTGTGAAGGACTCCTCGATTCTAATAAATACTGAGCCTTCTCGACATTTTAATTGGACTTAATAATCGGCCAGTCTCCCTCAATTAACTGGATTAGGCTGGCAGTATCAGTAGTAGAGAGATGGGAGTAATCTATACAGAAATATTAGGTAAATCGTTTAACGAATCTAGAGGGTTAAGAGGTTAAATCTGGCTCTGAAGTCTGAATCTGGCTAAGAATGAAGTGGTTGAGGTTGAAGGTTATTGATATTCCTAGCCTCCTGTTGTTCTCCTATGGACATAATGTATGAAGGTGTCAGTCAATCAATTTAGCTTGTCATTTAGTAACAAAGATGAAATGGCGGAGGTGATGGGGAGCCGGGTATCCCATTTCGGATGTTTGGACTTTGATATACCCGCCTCACTGACAGCTTATCACTCCAAAACCGAATCCACTCTCTTCGTCCAAACTACCAATACTTCATCCGATAGACGCATCTAATCCCTATTTCCACATCAACTCAAAGGAGCCGTTTTTCCATGATAATAAATGCCAAAAATATCAGTGTATCAAAACTTGACACTTTTACATCCCTTACCCATTTACGTCGATCAAAAATCGGACCCGATAGAGTACATTGACTTCCGGGGTCTGAATTTGACCTCTGTCATTTGTCACTTGGCAGGAGCCCTTATGCATTTCTAACAGAAGACCATCAAGTTTTGCCAGGTTTCTGGTCAAAAAATTGACCCCTGAGGGTACTTCCGTATTTAAGGGATCACGTCATCAGGTGACCTTTGTCCCTTGACAGGGGCTATTATGTATTTGTTGCAAAATGTCATTAACCCCAGACAGACAGTTTTGCATCCTTTACCCACTTACGTCAATCAAACGTCAGCTCTTAAATGTGGTAACTAAATGGTTAATCACCGTCTATTAACTTCTACAAGGAGATGCTTGAACATGTTACGCGGCCCTTTGTCATCAGTGTCATCGCCCTGTGTCATTTTGGCAGGGCCCCTTGTCACTTGCAGAGACAAGGAACGTACGCGTACGTGGCACGTGTAATCTGCCAGGGCAGAAGAATCGAGCCTAATTTCTGACACTTTTGCATCCCTTACCCATTTCCGTCGATCAAAGTAGAAGGGTCTCGAGAGCCTAATCTCTCTCGATAAACAGAATCTTTACTTTCCCTCAGAGTTTGAACTTTAAACCTAAACTTAAACGCATATAGAGGTGTAGATAATATAAATCTGTGGGTTGTCGGATGAACCGTATTTGAACAGTTCCTGACACTTTGAAGGCCAGGAATGACATTTTTGGGTTATCCTTTGATAGGAAAGGGTTACGTTTGGGAGGGAGCCGGAATAATTTGAGAAATGGCTTATTAAATTGAATACCAATTCCTGAGTAAATATTCCGAGAGGGTGACACCCACCTGAGCCCAAAAACCGCCCCACCGCCCACGCCCACGCCCAACCCTTCAACCCACTCACCATTTACCAATTTCCTCCCGAAATATGAAATAAAAGCAAATAGAAAGTAAACCCGGGTAATAAATTATGTCTCTCATCCCGGATGATTTTGAATTGGGTCTGGCTGAATTGTTGGTAAGTTTGAAATCTGCAAAGGAGCATTGTAAAGCCCTGAGGGGTCGTTCCCAGCCCCGTTTTTTCGCCGAGATCCATTAAAAGGGGAGAAGATGTTGAAAATGTTGCGTTCGAGAGACGAGGTTGTACGTTATACGGGGGGAAAATACCCGGTTCGGTTCTACCCGGTTTTGAGGATTTTGAAGAAAGGGCGAAGTTATTCAGTGATAACTCCAGCCGGGTGTTTTTCGGAGAAGAGAGAAGGAGACAGGCGGGATAATTTATGGGAAACTCGGAACAATTTATTGCCCACCAACACAAGAAACTTTCTAAACTCAAAACCCATTAGCCTCTCCAAATCCTAAAAACTACTCTCCCTTCCAGAGACCCCAACTACCCGCCACCACTCCCGACTCGAACATTTACCCGCTTTTCGAAAAAATACGGGTTTTTTAGAAAAAAAGTTGGTTCTAATTCCTCCGAGCGTTTTTTGGACATTTTTTTTAGCTTGTTAATGGACCCTTTCGGATGATAATCGGTGAATTTTGAGGGAAAAAAGCCCGGGGTTTATTTTACAAGATAGTTCTACTTTTTATTTGAAAAAGTTGGTTTATGAGATTTTTCGGGGTTTTTGCGATTTGACTCTCCGTGACAAAGGCTAGTTAGACAGTGTCACCGATTTTGAGAATTGTGGTACTGGTGATATTGTTGGAATTGTCCCAGAACTAGATTCAAAGCTCTATAAAACAGGGATCAAGGCACTAGAGGGGGCAGCCTTTGACCTTCATCTCCCTTAATTGATTGTTTTCGTCATAAGTTTTGTGAAAGAATCTGGAATGATAATATTATGTAATATTTAATTGTTATGATTATTTGTGGACGTAGACGGGGACGAAGTATTTAAAGAATTTAACGGAGCGATCATGTTTTCCTTCAGAAGAGGAAGCAGTTTGCGATGAAGTTTTGTTCTGTAATTTCGTCCTCGTCCTCGTCGTCGTCGGGTGTTAAGATAATTGCGGCTGAATGTGTATTGTTATGTTGTGGAGTTAATGAAGGAAGTTAGTAAGGGATGATAGTTTTAGAGGACCATCAGCTCGTCTCCTCAATTACATGTCACCCGACAACTCTGATATAGGGACAGTTAGCCGAAAGCCTATGGCCCATCATGCTCTATAGGAGATAGACATCTAGAGAGACTATAGTCTGATAAGGAGAGATAGTCTCTCTAACCTATTTCCTCGTCGTCTATCTCCAATCGCCCATTCTACCCGGCTATTAGATGACGATTTTAACCAACCCGGCTATCCAACCAAACGACCTAACCATTCCTCCCAATTCTTATTCCTCCGGCTAGTTTGCACTACGAGGGAACTTCTTGGGTTGTCAAATGAGAAATTGTTTTGGGATAAGGGCATTCCTCGAGGTGTTTTCTTTCAAGTGAAAGCGACAATGAACTGGCTATAGAGACAGATCGAGTTTTACCCGGCGAGTCAACAATGACAAGGACTTTACAAACTCCTCGTGCCAGACTAAAATCCGCGCCTTAATACCCCGATACTTTCCTCTCACATGGATGATTGACACCCCGTGTAGGTCCCTTGTCCATCTCCATTATATAATGTACCTTCCATCCTCCTCCGCCTTTGGAGTTGAAGTATCTTTTGAAGATGTTAACCCGGATGTGCGGAGTTATCTCCAGACTTTGAAGATTCTGCACATTCGGCAAAAGTCCGATTCTTGTGTCGTCTGTCCAGCCGGGAGTTTGTAGTAAAATGTCGAATGTGGATTGAGTAGATGCGGGCATTATATTATATTATCAGGGCCTTTAAGGACTTGAGGGCAGTGGTGGTATTCCTTGGACATTGGACAGATCCTGTCGAGTCGGCATTTTTTGAGGTGATTGGGCTGCCGGCTCTGCTGGGGTGGTGACAGGATTGTGAGAGTGACGTTAATGGACACTCCTCCTGATCTCATCCCCAGATACTTCACCAAACTAGATTCACATTTAATTAAATGAACTCTGTCTCTACCAACAAATCAATCCACGACAAACAAACTCAGCCCGACCTTACCATTACTATTACGGGCACAGAGGAATTCTTGAGAAGAAAAAAAATCAAGGAATTTGGGCAGGAATTCAGAGAGTTCTTCCAAACTAATGGATTTTTATAAATTTCCGTGCCCAATTCAAAGACTGCATTTTTTATATTTTTACAAGATTTTTCCAGTTTTGGAAATTCGGGATAATTACATTAGCCCGGGAGAAATGTATGAATCCCCCCGTTTTTCGGAGAGTATCTTCTGGCTGATCTGTTTTATTAGATTCCCTTGATTTTATCCAGGAAATTCCGGGACTTTTCCAGGTCACATCTGCTTAGCTTCGGAATGGAACGTTTACTCATTTAATTTAACATTTATTCTGATTTATTGGGATAAAAAAGCCGGGTTTTTTCTTATACTTGGTGGGATAGGTGTAATCTACCGCATCTGTGATATCTGTTCTAACTAACTTATTCTTCTACTGTTCTGCAGAATTCTTTTATACGGTCTTAATTATCCAGTTCATATATAAAGGGGAAAGTGGTCTTCTAGAGATTTTGAACGGACGGACGGACAGACACAGGAGCATTGGCATAATACATACTTTTTTCTCCCTTAAAATCAGTATATTTTAATTCGAAATGAGGAAGATCCTTGGGCTGAATTCCGTGGAAATGATTAATTCTTTAAGGATTTTTCGGCTCTGCTTTTTAGACTTCGTGATGGTGAATTTGAATAGTTGGGCTCTATTGTTGTCCATTGTTCTGTCAAGGAGGACTTGTCCACAAAACATCAACCTCTGACATCAAAACCCAGTCGAACATATCACAAAAACTACATTGAATTATTTACCTCGAACATTGTACAAGGAACATACCGCAGAAACATGCAACACATGAACACTGTCAGATTTTAATTCATGGAATTACATTATCATTACTATTATTATTATTTTATTTATTCTTATTATTCAACTTTACTTGCTTTTTAAAATTCAGGATTTATTCGTCTGCATAAAACAGAGGGATTTAAATTCAGTAGCAGAGACAATAAATTATTCAAATCGGTGGCAGTTTACTTTATTCTTTAATTCGCCATCTCAAGAAGCTATCCTATCTCTACAGTTTATGTTAATCAGGAATGTTTTTTATGTCTGATCAAATAGTAGCTTCCTTAATTAAAAACACCATAGTAGAGGCAATGTACAGCGTTAAACACACCGAAATAAAACCCCACCTTAACCAATGATCTAGTTTTACTTAATTGTACCTTAATTTTAATTAAAATACCCCATGAATTAGCTCAAACATCAAAATCATCATATAAAAATGTAAAACAACGGCCAATCGCCTTAAAACACACAAAAAAATCACACACATGTCATAACATAACATTCCCTTAAACCGTCTCTCTACAGTATAATAATACTACACATCCTACATCCTACGCAAAGAATTATAGTACGATTGAATAGGTTTTATGTAACCCGATATGACTGATTGTCATCCCATTCTGATGTCATAAAAAGTCATAAATAAGAAGTTCTTATCGTTTAAACGTATCATCATCACATCATCACCATACATTTCCCATCATCATCCTCCAACCTACAATAACATATTAGAACATGCAATCCCTATCGCTCTCCATCTCCAATTGCACAGGACATTGTTGAAATACCACCATTGTTGAAACTCGACTTGTTAGGATGTTAAATTGCAGATTATTGGGGTAATTGTTGGGGTTTGTCCGGACACCGTATGCCGTGCAGTTCATACATCACATGAGCCAGAGAGATTATTTTAAGCCCGTTTTAAGGAAGTTGGAAATAATATTTCCGAGAACTTTGGAAATGTTTCTCTTACAAGACAGAAATAATAGTTTTTTGATAAAATCTGGAAGCTTTTGGTGGAAATAATTGGTTTTTGGGATGACAGGCGGAACATGGGCTTCATTGATTAGAATTAGAGGTAGAGGTCTACCTGCAATTTACTTTTGTTTATATAGAGGTACCTTACTCAGAGGCTAGAAGGGCCGTTCGTACAAGATACCCCGGAATAAGGCTGGGCCCAATGGGCGGTTATTTGGGGGTGAGTGATTTGGTGTTTGTGGACAGGTCTTGAAATAAGGCTCCCAGTCCTGTCCATCATCTCCTGGCATTAGGATGATCGGAACTGCAATTATACTCATTATCATGATTATCATTCCTATTCTCCTATCATCTGAGCCTTCCTCCGTTTGTTGAACGAGTGCGTGAGATGTCAACAGAAATAATTAGGTGGAAGTAAATAATAATTCCTACTCCTTTTTTATATTCGTTTTTCGGCTGGGTTTTTGTTGGGAGATTGGGAAAAATATGGCTAAACTGTACTTGAATCGGTGGATGTTGGATCGGTTTAAATGAGAGGGTTTTCTGGGAAGTATTCGACGTTTATTCTTGTCGACATATGGATGTCCTCTAATTGTACTGACTAGCATGCTGAAGACAAGGGTTGAATTTTCAAAAATATTATAAATTCCCGCAGTTTTTGAAAATTCGCCAAAGAAAATTTAAACGTTGCCGGGTGATTTTCAGAGCTTCAGCGGACTAACTGGACGCTTCTTGTATTATGAATTTCAATTAACTTCTCCTCCCGCCTAGAAAAAAATTTAAACTTTTTCTCTACCGGCAAAGCCAAGTTAGTTAAAAACAATAATACCGCAGCTCAGATAGCAAGTTAAAATACAGCTCCTCGGTATAAAAGGGGGTGGGGACTTATAGAGGGGCTAAAAAAGGAAGTGCTGACGGTTTGTTTGGGTGACGACGGGGCCGGGAGATTGAGTGACATGGACATGACAGGCACATGCAAAAATCTCAACCAGCCCCAAACCACTTATCTTTAATCATAATCATATATAAGGAGTAGTTACTAACTACCTTGAGCCTACCTCTTTTCTACAACCAGCACTCTATATACTAATCATCATCCCTCTCTCCCTTCCCAGACCATTAAAAAATGTAATTGGAGGTAGGTTATGACTGTACAGAGTATATTCGGCCTATAGCCCGCAATAGAACCCCATCCCTATATAATTCTATATAATTTAGAGGATCTCCTACTGTTGTTTGGCCAGTGGTGGTGGTATCCGTATGAACAGTGTATGGTGGCATGGACGAGAAAGAGTTGGAAATGTTAGGTTGCGGTTGCATGCAGCCAATTACAAGCCACCATCCATTATTTATCCACTCAAAAGGCGGAGATACTTCAGCCCTTTCCTTTTACAATACCTTTCTTTCCTGATTCTTTCACCCGGCTTAATCCACTTTAACTAACTGTGAGTTTAACTGACGTTAGCTAAATGTTTAAATTTAATCGTTTTAATGGACCTGCATTTAGTTTAAAAAGCGGACTTTCGAAGTCGAACGGTGGAATCAAGGTAGATGCTTAGTTGTTTGGGATATTTTTGAAAATTTAATTAGAAATTAGAAATAGGAGGGTGGTATATGCGTGTAGACTTTCACAACATGACGTTGGTTGGGTTGAGTTGAGTTTAATGCAGTTTTATATGCTTAATGGCTATTTTACCACAATTCTGAATAAAAAATGCAACGGGTTTATAGACGACGTATTAAATATTTAAAATTGATCGAATCGTTTGATATTTAGTCGTATTTCAATAAAAAAATCGGTGATTGAAGTTTCGACAGAGCATCTATGCTCCGAATAATTTGACAACCGGTTAAGCGAGACTCATAACATTTTCAACATTCCCTTAAATCCGGATCCCTCTTCTCCCTCATAACAATAATTCTCGTTCCAAACCTACATTTTAATCAGGGGTGACGAATTCTAAAATCTGCAAGGAAACAGCCTGTGCTTAAGTTAGTCTTGGATCTGTAATTAAGAATTTGGACTGTAATTAGTCACCGACTGTCCCAAGTCCAGAGGCAGTTGTTCTGCTGGAGCTCTAATAATAATTGGTCCACATGCACACGTACAACGTACTAAAACCATTATTATGGATCCCACATCCAACCCGATACTGCACCCTGTCCCTCTCCGATATACTCTATATCTCTATATAGTATTTTAATTCCCTTATATCCTTATAAGGGATAATTAAAGTGCTCTATATCTATAGATCGGAGTGATTAAAAGGTGGAAATCAGAGAGGAGGAGGGGGCAAAGTAATCCATTCCAGCAGAGACTCAAATTGACATCCGCTCAAAAACGGACGCAGAATTCGGAACGAAAATTATCCCATAATAATCATCATAATATAAGTGGAACATGAGGGACATTTAGAGATGACGACGACACATGCAAATACTAATTATTGTTACCGGCTCAGACCTCACAAAAATACGCGTTAGAAGCCGCACATTCTAGCCAAATAGATGTCCAAAATGCGGCTTAGTAACCAGGGTTAGCTGTAAAATGCGATGAATCACATCACCGTTGGGTGGGGATTTATTTCGGAGCAAAAACTCAACTATGGGGCTCTATTTCGGGGCATTTATTTAATTTATTTTGGCTATCAGGCAGTTTCGAAATTGGCTAGAGAGCCCGTCTAATGACAACTGTGCCTCTCTCGTGGGCTGGGAATTTAGTAATCAGGGAGATTGTCATAGAACACGGACTAATCCATCTCTCTCCCTTTAATTACTAATCTGCTTTTTTGCAGAGCCACCAACGAACGAGCAGAAGGCTAATTAGTCCTCCCGAGAATATTATTATTACTCCCTCTCTCTAATACAGAGTCAGGTTGGGATTGGAACTAGTTTCCTGACATTAGTTACATTGCAATTAGAATAGTATGGAAATTAATGTTGTTTTAAGGGGGGATTATATGAGGGGGGTGTAATGCCATAGATCCTGGAGATAGCTACTGGAGGAGTTGATTGATGCGGGTCAATTCCACTGCTAAAAAAGCCAGCATTTCAAAGCTTTGAATATTATGGAAGACTAAACGCTGCCAAAAGCCACCCCCTTAGCGTCCTGGAATACCATGGAACTTAAAGCTGTTAGAATCCACCCCCCTGGAGTATTATGGGACTAAAATCCCCTCATATGAGAATGTTGAAAGTCAACAGGGCCCCAAAAATCCCAAATCCACCCCCCTGGAGTATTATGGCACTAAAATCCCCTCATATGAGTAAGTTGAAAGTCAACATGCCCCAAAATCCCCAAATCCACCCCCCGTGCAGTATTATGCAACTAAAATCCCCTCATATGAGGATGTTGAAAGTCAACAGGGCCCCAAAATCTCGAGATCCACCCCTGGAGTATTATGGCACTAAAACCCCTCATATGAGTAAGTTGAAAGTCAACAGGGTCCGAAAATCCCCCCCCCCCCAAAACGGGGGTAAACAGGAGTAGCGGAAGGGTTTATGACTACAAGACAAACTTCTTCTGGTTTGGAAATTTATTTCCCAATCGGATTTATGGTGAAAAAAGCATCACATTTGGTGGGGACTTGGTTGGAGCCGAGGAGAGAGGTTAGGAATTTAGTGTGAATAAGTTTCGGGATTATTTTTTCGGGGACAAAGTGTGTGTAGGAAATCCGTCTATAAAGTGCCCTGTCATGTTTCAAAATGACTAAAGCCCGTGACATTTATGTCGTCCACGTTCTCTTAAGAATGGATCCCTGACTTGGGCCCGTTTTTGATCCCGAAGAAAGCAATTTGAGGATGCAAAAATAATGTGCAAAATAATGTAGAAAGGCCCATTACAGCCCTCCTTCAGTCTTTTGCACTTTCCCCAATCCCTCTACTCTCCGATCTTCATAAATCTCAATAAATATTTCAGTAAGTGGAAGTAGAGTCGGTGGTGGTGGTGGTTTTTTAGTGTGAAGTATCTGTCGGATTTGGGATCAGTCAACGGAATATTTAAGGCTGGGAAGATATAATAAGAGAGGCAACAGGTCTTCTTGGGCCTGACATTTTTGTTGACAGAGTGACAGGGAGACAAGACAAGTGTCAACAGTCACTGTCACTCCCAGTTCATCTGTCGGTGGGAAATGCGGGCATTTCCACAGGCTTGGGCTCCCACACCGGCACAACGCGGACTTGACACTGTCGGCCTCCCTCCCTTCACTCTGACAAATTACCCGGTTCGTTTTAGCTCCTGCAGATTTTAGCAATAAACCGAGTACTTTTTAATATCATAACAGAGGGGGTTTTAATATCATGGGGTTTTAGTTAAATCCCTTGTGTAAACGGGGGTTATATGGTTTCAAACCGGGGGTTTTAGACGGAGTTGCGCGCGTCGCGACGTAGAAATTCAAAAATTGGCGCCCGAATTGTATATACGTCAGACTGACCTCTAGCGTCAGCACTAACGCTTTTGACCCTTACATAATGACCTTTGTAGTATTTGGATCAAAATGACCTTTAAATGCAAACACGGGGCAATCCGGTAATATCTTAAACTAACAATGGACACTATTTAAGTGACAAACGAGTTAAGGGTTGTAATATATGCAAATAGACTAATTCGACCATGCTGATTACGAAAATCATAATTTTAGCTCTGCGAATTTACTCCTTGGGGGTCAAAAGTAGGTGGGAAGGTCAAAAAACTGGGGTGAGTTTGGACTTTCCTATAGTATTCTCCCGTTCTCTTTTCGTGAAAATGCTAATACCAGCGCAATGTTATTTTCCCGATCCTTCCAATGTTAGCGCCCTATCTTCTGATCGGTTTCGCGAGAAAAAGGAAGGAAAAGTGGAAAACTCGACTTTCTCCTCTTTCCCCCCTTCTCACCACTCCTAACTTTTAGCTGAAACTGCGCGGTCTCTGACCTTCCCACCTACTTTTGACCCCCAAGGAGTAAATTCGCAGAGCTCAAATTATGATTTTCGTAATCAGCATGGTCGAATTAGTCTATTTGCATATATTACAACCCTTAACTCGTTTGTCACTTAAATAGTGTCCATTGTAAGTGGCTAATCCATCTTGTTGGTGACAGGGTATGAAAAGGATGTTTAATTTTGCATATTTCGAAAGAGACTTCTGAAAGGTCATATATTTTTGACTCTGGGTCTGATTTGTCTTCGGGACGGAAGAGGTTAAAGTGAGATTAAGAAACTGTTTATCCGTCCGTCTGCCAGTCTCTGATATTTTGATGAGAAATGTGCGGAATGCGCTAAGGGTTTGGATTGTTGGAGAAGAACAAATTTTATAGACACTTTGGGCCAAATGCTCCTCTCCACTTTTTTGTGTCAATTCCAAGATTTCTGGGATTCATTTCCCGGCCCTCGATTACCATTACTCCCATGTGCATTTATCCCGTCGACTCCCTTTATTTTCTCTTACGGAAATACCAATAGTTCATACACTGTGTAATGTGCAATCATAGCCTAGGAGGAGGACGACGAAGAAGAAGCTAATGTTATGAAGCTGAGCAAGTTTGAACGTTTGAAGCTCATGGCACTAAAGCCTGGCTTGTAGCCAGACATCATTTGAAAGCCCGACAGTCGATATTTTTAAGTCGAGTGACAAAATCCCATTTAAAATCGCACATTTTTCCTTGTCAATTTACTCAAAGTATTTTTAGAGGCACATTAACTCACTCACACTCCCGAGTAATAATATAAAATATATAGGGAACAGTTGAGGACAACCCGACGAGACTGACATACGTAGCATCATCATCATAGGAGGAACGAGGATGTGATGTGGATGCACTTTCCGAGATTTTAAACTTTTTTTTTGCGCCCCGATTTTAAAGCCACAACAACTGACAGAGAGGCATGTAACTTGACAGGTCAGAGGTCACTGTCACTCAAAAGCCCACATATGTCATCTGCTGAGGGGTATAGAGGGACCCGTGACGGAAGTATATGGGACACTACCAAGTCAGTTTGAAATACTGATACCCGGGTATCCTGGTTTCAAAACCGGGATCGGGTGACAAGACACGGGAATTTCCCTTCCTCTGATCATTATCTACTTGTAGTTTTCAAGATCATGATGATGGGGCTACAACTTACTAGACATTCGACACTGTCAGTCCTCGTTATAAGGAACGGTTGGGTTTGAATAGGATGCTAAGGAAGCTATAATACTTGCGGTGGAATTTGAATTTTTGAACGCGCTACCGTTTCCCGCCAAAGCCAATTGGCGTCCTTTAAGCCAAATTTTTGTGATTTTAAACTGGATAATGTAGTTTAATTCCATCTAGAGTTGATAATAAGGTTTGAATGCACTTTATGTGTGTTGCTCGTCTGTCTGTCTGTCCATCCTTATGACTATACTATACTTCAACTGCTGGATGTTCTTCTGTCAATGTCAATACTGTCAATTATAGCTCGCACATTGCCCCCTGACCTCTACATTGACATAACTTGGTTAAACACAAGTTTTAATTGCTTATTCCGAATTCTAAAAGATTAAAGTGTCGTAGCTCTGGCTAACTTTTGTCATTATTGTTTTGTTTTGTCTTTGCGGAAAGAACGAGTTGATGTTGATGTCTTGCCTTAACTAACTAGTTCTTGTATAGAGAGAACATAATACCTGAGTAATCTTAATGGGCTGGAGGGTGTGTAATCTTAATAGTAAAAACTGAAGTCTTATCTCTTTAATGGAGGCCCTTTTTCTGCTGCCCAACTGAACATAAACATTGTTCAACATCAAGAGGGACATGTAAAAGCAACTCCTAATCCCATAACAGTTACACAACTACCACTTCCAAAACTAACTACAACTTTATACAATAATATATAATAATAATAATAATAACAATAATAATAATATCATTTGAAACAAGGAGAGAAACTAAAGAAGAAGATGAAGTACCAGGATTTTTTAATTCTGATTGCAAGAAACCTATCTCTTGATGCAAGAATAAAAAGAGGAATAAACTTGACTCTAATCTCCTCGTATTATTTACAATTTTAATCATTCCGAGCATTTAAACAGATTTTGTAAAGTTGAACGAAAGGGAGGCTTGAGACAAGAATCAGAAACTGGAACTATTGACTGGAATAATTGTTGTTTGAATGTAACACTGGCCACTTGGAAATGTTGTCATTTTGTAGGGTTCCCAGGTCCGGGTTTTTTGGGTTTAGTTTTTTCTTAGCACGATCCAAAAACACCAAAAACCCGTCAATCGGGATTGTAAAAAAATGCCGAGGTTCCTGGAACCCTCAGGAATAATAAGTACATTTGGATATGTTGTCATCACATACAGGGTTTGAAGATCCGGGTTTTTGGAGTTTCGGTTTTTCAACACGATCCTATTGCATTTTTTGCTGAAATCGAACAAAAAACCAGTCCTTTGGTATTTTAAAATAACCCCGAGGTTCTCGGAACCCTTACAAATATTGATGAGATATATATACATAGAATATATGAATGGAAACATGGATGTATCAGGTAATATAATATTGGTGAGAGACATCCTCTGAATATTGATTACCTTCATCAGGGAATTAGAGGGACATCCACGAAATAATAAACAGGGAACGATTTTTACTATGTGATCTGACTCATTGAACATGGCTTCATTTCCTCCGTTGGACTGTTCATAATCATCAAAATTCATAATTTTATCGTGATTTCCTGACATTTTTCACTGAAAATTCGACAAATTTTTCTACTGATTACTTTCTATTTGGTTTCGAAATAACTCCATCGTATAAACAGTTTAATATAATATTTAACTCAGTTATTAACTACTGCTTCATCTCAATTATAATAGATAATTGTGAATGGGCCTTAATCCAAGCCTGAATGGACAGGGACCCTCCTTGGATCCGATATGACGATAACGGCCGAGGATGAGACCTTTGAAAGTTTGAAACCTGATCCCTTCTGAAATGTTTATACAGTCCAAGCAATTAACTTGACACTTTTAATTATTTATAAATGTTGAACCTACAAGGACTTAATTTTAATTGCTTAAATTGTTAAATTAAACAATTTAACAAGACAGATGTCAATCCAAGACTCCGGAGTTAAATACTGCCCTAGACTTGTTTTTTAAGTTCCTACTACGATATTTACTTTATAGATATCGATCATTTAGTTATTTAATTCTAAGCCAGCTGTATGTAAAGCATGACTAATTTTTTGATTTTCTTGTCGTTTTTCAGGTAAGAGATTGAAACGGTTTAAAACATCTTTATGGAAATGTTCCGCATCAAGTCCAGTTGTCCCTTCGGGTTCTAAGGTTTGAATCTGTCTCTCTGACGCAATCTTCTATAAAACTCCGTCGGAATAGAGTTGATAATATTTAAAATTTGAATAGTGAATAGGAACAAGAGTGGGGTATTGCATATTGCATTCCAGGCTTAATTTCCTAATTAATTATAAGAAAGGCCCAGTTGTTGGCTGTTGGGTTGTGTATGGTTTTGGTGATCCAATTAAGGAGAGAAAAGAAATGGTTAAGTACATGCCTTTGCTAATTGAACCGAGTAGTTGTCATGTACGATTGCCAAGAAACATATAAAACCCACCGTACACACAAATCATCCTTGTTAAAAGTTTTAGAACAGGGCCGTAAACCTCGAATTTTGGATACGACTTACAAGGGAGCTTTTTCAAGTGTGCATTTCCATTTTTAAAATCATATCTCGTCTTGTATCTCTGAAAATATGCTATTAGTTTAGAATTTAGAAATGTTGGTAGTACAATGGAACCTGCTCAACTGTTTGAAATTCACAGTAAAACTACATAATAGTTGGGTCTTCGTTAGTTTTCCTAGAAATGCAATTACACTGCATAATGATGTTGTACAACTAATTTTAAATTGTATCGTTCCTTAAAGGGTTAATTCGTTACTCAATAGAACCTTTCAAGGTGTACATTTCAAATTCTCATTAAATAATTTCATGCTACTGTTACTTAATTGGCCAAGGGAACCTTGTCAAGTGTACATCTCTAATTCCTCTTCCGAAATATCATCGATACTGATATAGCCGTATCTTCGACTCCCAATATCGACATTCTCATCGACATTCGACAAGTCCCCTCGTCGAATTTTTTCTCTCTAAGTCAGTGGCATCCCGGCCCTAAACCCTCTCGGTACTTAAAGCCATAGAAGCTGAACTTGGGTTGAAAACGCTCTAATCATAATGAGACCGAAAAGGTTGTATTGTTCCATTGGAATCCTCTAACCTCAGGCCCTCTCTTCTGACTTCTCTAAAACGAGACAAAAAATTTAACTACCGTTTAGCACGAGAACTTTAAGAGAAGACATAAAGGATCCTCCACAACCCAACAGCAGACTTGCATAATAAAAGTAAAAGCTGTGTAGAGAGAACAAAAAACTCAGGAATAAAAAAGAACAAGATCCTTATCAATTGACAATCCATAAAAACAATAAAAACAATAAAGAGAATAAAAACAAAAGATTAAGAGAGAGGGGAACTCTCCGGCCGTACTTCTTCCAGATTTCGCTTTTTTCTCCCCTTTAATGGCCAGTTGTAATCATGTGATTTGAAAATATTTAAATTTAAAATATTTAAATATTTCTATACCAAGAGGGCTTGTAGTAATTGGGTAAATAATAATAAGTGGACCAGTTTTGTGGTGAAGGTGGCCACAGGAATTGGGTTTATGACTCACCGATGGATTTACGAGGACGGGTTTTTTCCTCTCGAAACAAAGGGGGTAAAAAAAGAGAGATCTGAAATCTGTAACCCAAGGTGGAATGATATAGATTGGACAATAATTAAGACCCCACAGGGTGCCCAAAAACTACAACCGATTTAGCTGTACGGAATTGCACCTACTTTCTTCTAAAGAGCAGAGAGATCTTTAAATCCATTATCTCGCCTCGAAAGAGATCTTTTGATGCTCTGAATGGACTGAATTTTGTGGATCTTTGAATGTTTGAATCACTTAGCAGTTAGCACTAAAAATTCAGGCAAGTTAGTAAAAATCGTCGTAAAGGGATTGTTTCTAAAAAATAAAAAAGCGGAGGAGGATGAGTTGCATTTTGTATTCAGAAATAGAAAAATAAAAAATCCATCCCATTTCTCACCTCAAAGTCTCAAAGGCTCAGGAATTGTCGGAACGAGATGTTTTATCTGCGGAATACGGAATAAATCCTCACCATTTTTTCTCAGCTAAATTTGAAACTCAAAGTTCCGTTTCTGTGACATGAATACTCACTACCTTTTAGCCAGGGTTCGTCCATCTGTTAAGGTACCGGCTTGTAATTTTTGGCACTGAATGGACGACAAATGGAAGCTATGGAGGCTAAATTATGCCATTTTACGTTTTTTTTAAGAAAAATTTGAAAATTCGCGGGGCCAAGTTAAGCGTCCTGTAATTAACCCTAATACAACTAGGTCCTAAAAACAAAACTATGGATGAACCCTCGACAAAAATTACATTTCGAAACGTTGGATATAGAAATCTCCATGTTTTTTCTCTTCTCCGTTTTGTATTCGAATCAGAGGGTATTTTATTCAACATCTCATTCCTCATTCTTTGCATCAAGGAGGTGAAACAAATAAATCATAAAAATCATCAGGAAGCATTAGAATTCGAGGAGCAGGATCTTTGTTTTCCGGCTATTTTACATGATTTTTCAGAGGAAATCCTGTGGTTTTAGAAACCTTGTTCCTGCAAAAATGCAGATTTTCGAGAAGGTTAAGGTCGTCAGGAAATGGGGAATGTTTTTGAGGAAATTTGTAGAAAAATCTTCAAAATCAATCATGTTTTTCTCGAATCCTTAATTCTATTGATGTTGAATATGACTCAAGTAAAATATATTATTGATCAATCTGCCGAGATTATTTCAAAATATCTTCCCTACTCCACGTGTACAGACTTCTCAATCTTTAACTTTAAATAGTCAAAGTGACTTCTTCTTCTCTACAGATTTTAAATTAAATGTTGAAGATTGTAAAAAAAACTTGTGTAAAAGAGAGAGAAAGAGATAAGAAAGTAATGGATATTATTTATTCGGCGGTTGTGGTGGAATGATTCGTAAAAAATTATCCATTTCCAAAATGTCAATCAAACTGTCTTTTAATAAAGTAATTCACCCTTCCTTTGTTAACTACCGACCAAGTTCCCTATAGCTGTGGTACACGGAGAGTGTGTATTTTTATTAGCCAGCCTCCACTTACCAACTTATCAGAGACCATCTTCAAAAACGATGTACCACCGACGAGAGCAGTGATAGTATTTAGTTGGAATATATTAGAGAGTCGAAAAAAATAATCATGAATTCAATACTGGGGTCCATCCATAGAGGATTGGGGTTGTGTCGGCTAAAGGAGATTCGGTTAAGGGAGACGGGTTGGAAAATATATCGTTTTTATAGGGGGGTGATCGGATGATTGCCACTTGTTTACAACTGTTTTAAGACTTGAATTATTGTAACTCTGATTGTGGAGTAATTGTTCCGAAAAATACCCTGATTTTATAGTGATAACTTGAAAAACATGGGAAGATTTACCAATTTCGTGAGGTAAACGTACAGATTTCACAAAAATGTAACGATTTTCTGTTTTTCGATTTGGAAACCTGATTTTTTCTTCATAAATTGAACGAACATGGGAAAATTTACCAATTTCGTGAGGTAAACGTACAGATTTCACAAAAATGTAACGATTTTCTGTTTTTCGATTTGGAAACCTGATTTTTTCTTCATAAATTGAACGAACATGGGAAAATTTTCTAATTCTGGGGGTAAACGAAAAATATGCATTTAAAAAATCGCAGTAATTTAAAGAATAATATTAAAAACCGCTTAAGCGAGAGTCTGTGTCAAACATTTCAGTCATTTCTAAACCTCCCCTACCTAACACTAAGGATGAATGGCGAGAATTGGATAATTGTCAAGTACAGAGGGACTCCTGATAAAATGCTTTTAATCTTTAGTCCAGTCAATAATTAAATAATTATTCCAAGGATTAGATGCTCCGATTTAAATTGCTTTTAAATAGGAACTCTGCCTTTGTTTGGAAAGAGCCTGTTTTGAAATTTGTGAATGTCCCATGACTCGTTCAAATTTCTTCATTTGAATTCGAATTTTTTTCTTTCTCTTTTCTGTCTTTTATTTTATTTCCGAGATAATTGAGATTGAGATTCAGAAGTCGGTTGAGATAATGATAAGCAGAAATGGTGAGATGGATTTGATTACAGTCAATTTCCGAGACATCTTCCAACTCCGATAGCTGAGAAATAATATTCGAGAGAGAGAGAGATGTCTAATTGTCCATACAGTCTCATGTCTTCAGCAGACAATCCTCCATTTTCAGACCAAAAATTAATGATTCAATATGAAGGAGGAATATTAAAATCGGGAAAAAATTCCCGATTTTTCAAGATTCGTATTTTTAGGGAGAGATATACCCGAATTTTTTAATATACTTAGGTTTCACCCGTTTTTTAGGGATCGGCTCTCTACTATTTAAGAGGAAAAATTATTCCACTTTGAAAAGAACCCGTCAAACCCGACTCGTCTGTTTAAGAGTCAGGGATCAGTTTGGGAAATAATAGGAAAAACTTCTGCCTAAATAATTATGGCTCTAAAAAAGAGCCACGCATATCCGTATCGATTTCGATGGGTTTGCCGACATGTCGATGAAATTCTGTGGGTTTTGGTCGATGTGAATGTCGAAAAGGAAGGTTTAGTGGAAGTTTGGTGGTTTTTCAGGAGAGAATGCATTTCATAGGAATCGATGAGTTTATCGACATATCGACAAAGTAGTGCAAAAAAGTTGCATTTCACACTCCCTTCTTCGTCATCACTTCAGAAGATTGTCACCGATTTCGACAAACCTGCCGACATGTCGTCAAATTCCAGTATTGAAGTCAAAAATGTCGAAAATCAAACTTAGGGATTGGTTTCGACGACTGACTTTTGCCAAAAAAAGCTCGTTTCACACTCGAGAAGGTTCCCTCCCCCATCATAGCATCAGAGCGTCGATTGACGAAATTCTTCTGCATTCTTGGGTTCAATTATTGAGTAAATTCTAAGAGAATGTTAGTCTGGATAATTAATTAATTTAAAAGGGAGGGAGGATGAGGCGAAGTACATTAAAAAGAAGGCGAAAAGAGATTCCAGGAAATCCATTTTATTTTTTGAATTGGGAGTTAATTAGTTTGAAAAAAGGGGGAATGGGCTCCTTGGGATTTGGTTCCGAGTGCTGAAGTACGGTTAAAAACCTTAAAAAACGGTCCGGAAATGGTAAAAACGGTTCGGGTCTTTGGGTCGGGGTGGCTATGGGAATGCAGGCAAGTGTGAAATAGAGTGAGATTAAGTCGGATGAGAAATTCGGTATAAAATAGCCCGCAGACAGACACTTAATGAAATCTCCAGCTCGGGGAGTATAGGAGCTCCGTATAGAGAAACGGCTATAGTCAAGTAGGGACATTGTAAAACAGTGAAATAGAGTGTGTAAGATGGAGAATTCGGGAGTAAATAAATTAACCCGCTTCAGCCAATCCTATCTCCGTTTTAACACAAACGATTTATGAACTCTGACGGGTTCGGAATGACTATCCGACACCATCATCCTTCTCTATGAAAACTATATTTATTATATACACACATATTGTAGTTGGAGGAGTTGGGAAACAGCTCCCGGCTTTTATAATTATTTGACTAATCCTGAATTATGTTACCATTTTGCAAACTTTACCATTTCTACGCCTCTATTTACCTTCCCTTTGTTTAGGCAAGAGGAACAGGGTTCGGCAGTTGATTAGGGTTTATGGGGCACACTGAGAGCTATATAGCGTGTCATCTAGCGGTAGCAGGGAAAAGGAAAGGGGTTAATCTCACTTTGCCCCAACCATAGCTTGTTACCCGAGTTGGGAACCCTGGCACTTTAAATAAAGAATACAGTAGTTGAGTAGGGTTTATGGGGCACACTGAGAGCTATATAGCGTGTCATCTAGCGGCAGCGGGGAAAGGGGGGTCAATCTCACTTTGCCCCGAAACGGACTTTTTACCCGAGTTGGGAACCCTGGCACTTTAAATAAATAATACAGTAGTTGAGTAGGGTTTATGGGGCACACTGAGAGCTATATAGCGTGTCATCTAGCGGTAGCGGGGAAAGAGAAAGAGATAAATCTCACGTTGCCCCAACCATAGCTTTTTCCCCTAGTCGGGAACCCTGGCACTTTGTATTTAAATAAAGACTACAGTTTCAAAGAATTCGCCGCTAAATTGCTTTTCCATGCGAATTCCAAGTTCTTTCTCCAAGAGATTATTTAGATTAGATATTAGAAATTTAAAACTGAGGATATAAAAATGTGCTGGAGTTTTTGGATTTTATTTTTAAATATTAAAAAGGGCTTTGGATTTGGTTTGGTAGTGCCCGGGTTCTCGGGTTCGGTTTTTGAGAGAGACGGGTAATGGAATGAGATGGTCTTTTTGTGCAGAGGCAGGGTGGGTAATAATGGGAGCCGGGAGATAGGAAGCATGTGGCTTATTCAACCCGGGTTTTCCATTCTCCCCGAATTTCGGAGAGGAAAAGCCTACTGGCAAATAAATCAAACTTTTAATCTCAGCTGCCGTCTTCTTCTAAACGCCTTTCTCCTCTCCTCCTTTTCATTTACAAGAGATCCAGTCTCTCTCTCTCTCGTAGTTTATATAGGAACAGCCGAGGATATAGAGATTAGGTCCCGATACATACATATTACATATAAGGGACATATTATATAGAAGAGAGACGGAGTCGAGGCGACATTATTGTACCTTAAATTGGATCCCCGAAACTGAAGCTGATGGAAGGACAAGAGGAGAAAGTGGAATTCCAACGAAATTTATCCCAAATTGCAGAGACGGGATCTGGAATGGGATTTCCGCCCGGACGACGGAACGACGAGCAGTTGGAAATTGGAGTTTTTGGATTTTTTGGGCTTGGAATTGAGGGTTTTATGTTAATTAAAGGATAGTTAGTGTTTTTTTAAATGAAGAATGTCAATATTTGAAGCAAATATTAAGAAATTGTAGGGGATAATTACCGAGAAAATGTATTGTATTTGAAGCATCTGACCGCGTAAAGGACGTAAAAATTGCAAAAGCTCGAAAAAATCAGTTTTTACCCGGTTCCGGATTGGCATGTAATGTGTCATGGTAGTAGCGTATACAAAAATTTTTTTTTTATCTATATGAATAGAATAGGATGTGAGGATGATTTTAAGGATAATAGATTCAGAAAAATGCAACGTTTTTGCTTTTTCGGAGCGTTTGGAAGTGTGACCAAATAATTGTTAATTAAATCTCGAAGGAGTAAAAAAAACGGGGTATTTATATATTTTCGGGGTAAAACTTTATTTTAGCCCGAAACTTTAACTTTTCTAAAGTTAGGAATTAAAACCTGTTATTTATTCCCCATCTCAAATGAGTAAAACTCTCATTGTGAGTATTGCTTGATCTCCAGATTCGGCAATATTACATTCCTCTCTGCTTTTAAACGCATTCATGTCGATCTGTATTGTTAGCTGTGACTCTCCAGGATTCATTGTCCTTTCCCATGTACTCCTTATTGTTGTAGCCGGAGTTTTGTAAGTATAAGAAGATGGTCATATAAGATAATAGGAATGGAAGATAGAGCTCCGATTTTTTTTAATAAAAAGAGCAACAAAATGTTGATTTGATAGAAAAGGCGGATAAGAAAAAGGCGAGTGGCTGCTGAAGATCCTGAATATAAAAGCGGATTCCATTATTCTATTATTATCATTCTTTTTCTATACAGAAACTAGAAACTAATATTATTCTCAATAACATCATATCTCCCCTTCAGGACACGCTATACGTCTAACCAGACCCGAGGGGGACTGTTCACAAAATTTGAAGATTTTGAAAATCAAATTTTATCAAAAAAATAAATGAGCAGAGTGGGAATCGAACCTATGATCTTCCGAAACGCAGTGACGGGTTCAAATCCCGCCTGGCTTACTTCATTTTTGTCATATTTTTAGATCCAATAATCAGTTGAAATTACCCGAATCATAATCGAATCACTGATTTAATTCAAACTGATTTATAAAAATTGAATTTTATCCGAAAACTAATGAGGTAAGTGGAATTCGAACCACTGATTTCATACTATTTCATAAAACATGTACTAGTAGTAAAAAGTAAAAACGCAGTCACCGGTTCAATTCCCGCTCGGCTTCTACCATTTTAAACGTTCAAACGCTTTGATTGTTCCTAGTGTGCATTTCTGGTTCATTTCAGCCAAGTTCAAATATCCAATTTCCCGCCACCAATGTTATTTATATGCAGAATAGGCAAGAATAGCCCAAAGCTTCACTGAGATGAACCTGGGATGTACAATAGTTTAAAACATTAACCTGTGATTTTGATCATAAGAATCATGTTTTAAACCCCAGTTTTTATGAAAGGTCCTTTGAGATGATCCTCTATCTCTATATCTCTCCAAAGTCCCTCTCAAAATGCGGTGGAAAGAAGCTGGAGAAGATTTCGTCGTCTTTGCCTAAGTGCCTTCTTTTTTCTTTTCCCTGACTTCTTAAATCCAAATCCAAGCCGAATAAAACGGCTAAAAAAATCTCCATTATAAAAATGTATAAAAATCTAAAGAAAGGCTGGGATTGTGTAGTGAAGTTGGTTTTGGGTTCCACCAGAGTCCATTGTTCCTTTTACTTTGAATTCATGAGTTGGTGGATGTTGAACGTTAAGAGCCATCCAAACTGCCACCAGCCAAAATCCTACAATCCTCGACAAAAGTCAGGAGATTTTAAACGGAATCCAGAACACACTCCATTTCTATTCAAAACCACGGGGTTTTTCACTTGCATCAAGAAAAGCGTTACGATTCCCTGACTTTCCCTTTGCCAAGTTTTTCAACCTTTCCGTACTTTAAAACGATACACCAGCTATTCCTTAGATGAACATTTAACTTCAAATGGCAAATTTTTGGCTATTCTAAGCTTTTTTTGTTCGTAAAAAGCTAAAATACGAGGACGTAGTAGTCAGTTTTTTGTATGACTTTGGGGGTGACGCGAGTCGGGTTTTTGAAAATTCTACGCGCGGTTAGAAAAAGAATCCGTGGAAGTCTGTAGGAAATCAGATAAACAGTTGGATTTTTATTAAATTTCCCGTTTTTGCCCCAAAATTGATAAATTTCACTTTTTTCGCTAAAATCCTCTCAAATCGAGTTTTCAAAATCCAACCTTTTTTCCGCAAATTAAATTTTGAGGCTCCATACACAAAGATTTGACTGTACCATCGCACTACGTTTCCTCTTCTTGTCGCTTAAAGTCCAAAAGTCCAAACTCTTTTAAATTATCCAAAAAACAATTTAATTTCCACCATTTGTCACTTCCTTCAAAAAGCATTGAGGAATATTCATGAAATTATAATAATTTGTTCTTAAGTTCATGAAACACAACAAAGCAAAAGGGATCCTAGTAATTTGTCTTACTGACAGATCTTTACTTTCTTAACTGGACCATAACGTTTAAATACTTACCGAGTTTAATGATTCCAAATCGTATAGTCTTGTATTTTAAATATTTTAATGGTCCAATAAACTGCGTTTTTCAAACTGACAGTTCGGATGACAGTGACAAGTTCCATATCTCTGATAGTTGGTGCAGAAAAATTGCAATATTTTTGCGCCGTATTTGAAGTGATATTTCCGGATTATGAATTGATGACTTGTGATGATAAGATGTTTAATGTTATATGAGGAGATGATATATTGTACGAGCTTATGGTGGGTTGGTTTCTTATGCAGGTTATGATTTGTAGCAACTGATAGCCCTCCTTTGAAACTTTGATACGCTGAGTCAAGATTGACACGGGAGACAAAGCACATGTCACTCACAATCCTTGACAATGACATTGACGCAAAGAACACAGCAGAAATATAAAAACCACAAGCCAACAAACCTTCCAATAACATCAATAATATCTCATCGTATTATTCTTCTCATATTTATTTATCTCGCCGGAATAGAATACCGGCTTTTCTCGACAATCGGATCCATTTGTTAGGAATTCACAATTTAACAAGATCCTTAAGATGATTAGAAACGTATTTGAGCTAGCTATTTTATTAAAAGGGACTACCACTACAATAAGAGACTAAAAAATGCGATGAAAAGTTGAGGCAGGGTATGACCTTAATTTCTCACGAGGGCCTGAAATAGGGCTAGGGTAATGTCTACGAGGCGCTAAAGTCGGTGAAAGTCATGAGCCTTGCAAAACGTCTTTAACAGGCATAACGTAAATGAGGCGCTAAAATCTGCGACAATAAGTGTAACTCTAAATTTGTAAGTTTTAGACCCTTTTTGACGTTTTTTTTAAGTTATACGCCAAGACGCTAGATGGCCTCCGAAAATCGACATGTCCCCTTAAATTTACCTGCCATTTCAATCCGAAAAATCGGATCTCTGGGATTTATCTCAACCTGTCTTGGAAGGCATTAAAGGTGCCAAATCCTATTAACTCCTGATAGGGACTTGAAGACTCGAGTCGGGCTTATGAAGTGTTCTTTCTTGGGGAAATGAGAAGTGACGGGGGAATGATTTTTGGCAAGAATTAGCTCCTAATCTACTTGGGTTTTAACGTTTTAAGTTGATTTAAGATCCCTCTTCCCGTTTCATAATGGAGAGGAAGGAGCCGGGAGTTGAGAAGTTAAAGTCTTTAAATAATTCTGTAAAAGGGTCTGTCAATCATTGATTTGAAAGTGAGACGAAATGTCTCTATTTCTAAGGGAGAAAATTGGTCTCCAATTTCAGACCATTTTTCAGCTGTCAATCAAGCCCTTTCTTCCTCATCACTTACACCAACCACCACCACTAGTCTCTATAACTAATATCCTAGGCTAATAGCACTCTACCGTTTTTATTTATATAATCACTAGATCTAAAATAATCTGGTCCCTCCGAATTCCAAATTCCAAATAATGTCTGTATCGACTGGAACAAAAAGACAGAACGGATAGTGATTTTAGAAAAAGGGATCTTCGTGAGTCTTGAATAATATATGCAAGTTGTTGTAGGGAACTGATTGGAAACCCTAAGCCCTTGGGTAACTACATCCGGTTTCCTTCGGGGAAAGGCTCGAGACGACGGCAGAAAAACAGAAAAGACAGCGGGATAAGTCCGAGGAATTAACCACATGTTTTGTGGTTAGGTTTGTCTCGACTTTGACAGCAGGGATTTCTTACGAGTCTCTTCTGATCTGTTTTGGATTTTTAGGAGTTTGTTTCAGTTCTTGTTGATTATTCGGGGTTTTTTGTGGATATTTTCATTTATTTGATGGAGTTAGGGTCATTTACTTCTCAATTGGTAATTAGGTACCCATGAATCGCTGGTCATAGCGTCTTACCCCGAAATTATAACTGCGTTTCATAATGTCCACCAGATGTCACTTTAGGGGTTGATGTGTATGCTTAAATGTTTTAGTTTGTATCGCGGGGAAGGTATATTTTATCGCAGATTTTAGTCCGCAACGTTCCAAAACATCTAACAGTTTAGTGGGGCGTCTTGATCCAAACCCAATACCTCCCAATCGATATATTCCAACCTATCGAATAAAATCCAACTCCACAACATTATTTTTATAAATTTGTTAAGACATCCATGCTTTTTCATTGACAAGCCTTAAATTGGTAAATTGCAGTGGAATTTTTTGTATAGGAAAGCAGCAACCTAGCCTCTACAACGAGCCGTTTTTTAGCAGAGAGGAAATGAAGCGGTCGGAGTTGTAATTTGTATGCAAAAAACCAGAAGGTTTACAGCTCGTCGCACGCGTGGCTAATCGCTAATAATCCATCCTTAATCTCCAATACATTTCACACGGACAAAAAGGCAGCTCACAAAATCACATCTTTTAACTACGTGCCGGAGTCAACCTGCATAAAAAAAACCTGTTCAAATAAACCCCCGAAACCTTAGTCCGGGGATTATGTCGGGATTTTTAAGAATTTTGTTTCACAAAGTACAATGCTATTGGATAGCGTTCTTTTCTGCGGTTTTATCAACTTGAAAAACAGAATAATAATAATAGGAACGGGTTATCGGTTAGGATTCATTGTTACTCAAGTTCTGGTCGAAGAAGAAAAAATCGGTGGTGGTGGTGGTGGTGGCATGGCCGCAGTGGTTTCAATTTTTTTCGACAAGAAAGGCTTTAAAATAAGTGCTTTGGAATTGGATGGAGGTAATAAAATGTACCTGTAATTATTATGTATTAGCCCCAGAGGGTCTCCAACCAAAAGTAATCTATGTTGTATGTGGGCCCATATACAACATGTTATATGGAGAGGAATGGCAATAATGGCATTAGATTTAATAATAATATGATAATGGGAGAGATGTAATGGTAATGTAATAGTTGGAATGGGTCCCTAATTTCTATAATTACGGCTCGATAGAATCAAACATCCTTCATAATTATTATCATTGAGCCTGAACACGGGATCTGGTCTGGTCGGCTAAAGTGTTGGACCTTTAAGCCTTCATCGGCCAGTTAATAGTCACTCTTACACACGATGACATGACGGAATTATGGAGTTTTAACCACCTTTTAACTCGCCTTTTAATAATGTTTTTCAATCCTGGAATCATCTTAAAAAAATTATGAACCTGATCGATTTTACAGGACTTCAATAATGTGGTTTACAAGCAAATAAACTTGAGCTAATACCCTCGATTCTTTGTTTGCAAATAGTTACACGGTTTTGACTTTGAGCTGGAACGACATGAGGATGTACTTAAATTCTACATGTATCCGACTTCAAACCCGTAAATAGCTACTGGAAATTTTTAAACGGATTAAGTCGAACCTTTAGTTGGAAAATAGGAAGCCAACTGACGTTAAACATGATACAATATCGGGCTAACTAACCAAAAATCCATAAATCACAAATTTCCCTAAAAATTAGCTGAAATAAGCTTAGTTTTTTTATTACAAATCCCATTACTCCCTAACCATCCGAATGAAAATCCCTAACTTTCAATCCCAGTTTTTTGAAGTCCAACTTTAAGATCGTCGGTGGTGGTTGTTTAGTAGTTGAGATGATGGGAAATGTTTTAAAATGATAATTTCCATCTCGAAAACATAATTCCTCCAAAGGACCAAGTAGCTATTCTTCTCTAAATCCGAACTAACATTTCAGAGATCTATAGAGACTATAAAATACCATAAAATAAGTCTTAAATATCTTATTCTTGTACGGACGAAGAAGGTTAAGAAACCCACCGGCAAGTTAGCTTTTAGTTTAGGTATACGGGAGGGTAAAAAAATATTGTGTCTTGTAAACCCGTACACTTGTTCGTAGAAAGCAGAGGAGAGGGACAGGAGAATAATAACATTACAATGGATCTACTACGAGATATTTTTATATTTTTTCCAGTCATTTTTTTCATATATTTATAATAAGGTAGGGTTAGTTGTGTAATATAAAAATGTGGTCGGTTGTAGTTGGATTGTGAGATAGGAGGACTGATGGCAGGAATGCATTTCGTTTGAGACAGACCGACTCGAAACTCTAAAGAAGTCCTAAAGAACTCTTTAGGAGAACAAGATGAGATTTCCTTCCACCAAATGGAGAGAAAAAAATCAAGGATTTTTAATGCAAATGAGTTACATTCGCTTTGGCCGCACTTGAGGTTTCCGATTCCAACTAACGACCAACCACCGCTAACGCTAACCAGGGACTGTTCATAGATTAGCAGGTGTTTGGGAGGCATTATAAGAGGGGTTTCGAGTACTCGAAATTGTTCTGTACTCGTGTTTGGAGGGTTTTATTACTCCGAGTACTCGATCGAGTACGGAGCATTCAAGAATTAAATGTGGGCTCGGGGCAGCCCTAGAAATTTCCGCGATAACTACGAAATGCTCTCGGAGCAGTTTGAGATCGTCACTGAAAGATAATCATCGATGTTCATGTGAAATTGACCTTTGTTAGCCCCCAAAATCAAAACGCAAGGTTTTTTTTTACTCCGAGTACTCGATCGAGTTTTGGACACGTGACAGCCCTAGAAATTCAGGCTTCTAGCGCGATAAGTGCTAGATTTTTGAAAGTCACGCGATATCGTTAAGGCATCCTGGACCTTTCCGAAAAGCTCTCGTCGGGGTAATGGGAGATAATCATAGAAATGTAGTCGATGATAATGACAAATGCACTTTCCCTGTATCGCATTACCCCCAAAACTCAAAACATATAGTAGGATTACACCCCGACTTTATGAACAGCCCGTTATTAAATGATTATAATATTTTTATCCTTTTTTACATAATGATGAACCTGCCTTGGCGTTTGGATAACGTCATATAGAGTCATAGAGCTTTGTAGGAATTGATACTCGGAGAGAGACTTAGGATTTTGTCCGTAGTCAGTTATTATATTATTAATATTTTATTATAGGATTCGTATAAAAAAGGACTTAAGGTGGGAAAGGAACATTGTACTTATGGCATTATTATAAATATATTCGAGGAAGAAGTTTGGGATGTTTAAGAGACTAATTCCCATGATCTTCTCTGCCATTTCATTACTGCCATATGACGCCGAGCAGTCGACCACAAAAGAAATTCTCAAAAGGAATTCACATTTTATTTAACAAGGCTTTTAGAGCTTTTAAAGTTCGGAATCTTTAAAATATTAAATCCCTCCTTTGAAGACACTTCAACTCTCAAAGATGGATCGCTTTTTACGGACCAATTTCTTACTTCATTATCCAACATTCTTCAATTTACACCAATCAGAGCCACTTCAAAATTGTCATTCAGATGTCCGCAAATTGTCATTGACTTTGGTGACAAAAATACGAGTTTGGGACTTAAAATTGTCATACAAATCTTGGTTTGTTGAGATCAGGAATGAGAACTGTCTAAAGAATACAAATCAACGCAGCATTTATTGTAATTCGATCTAAACTATAAAATATACTTATTTAAATGCCTAAAACATGGGGATGAGTTACGGGGTGAGGATTTATTTCGGACCGGGTAAACGACTATTGGTCAAGTGACATTCCCTAATTTTAACCTAAATTGTCATTAAAATCCCTGATTTATTGAGAAACAACTGCCACATTAATATTGTAAAGATTCTAGTCATAATTAAGCCTAAAATTCTGTCGATTTCGGCAATTGGACATTCCATCTAATTCTTAAAAAAACTCAAAATTTAAAGTAAACATCCATATATCATCCCAAATCAAGATCAGAGACAAACGCGTTGAACATCTCTTAACCCCAAATCAAATAAAAAATAAAAATTGAAGCTGACAGGTAAAAAGTAAATCTGGTTAGTTAGGCCTGTAGTTGAGAGATGATGTTTTGGTTTGTCCTGATGGCAGATGATGAAAGGTAGTTTAGGGAGGCTTAGCTCTGGCACAGCTAATTGGATTAATTAAGTCAGACTAATCAGTTCTATACCATTTTTATTCTATTCCCAGGAGAGGGAATAAAAATCGACGGGAAATGATAATATTGTTAGGACTAGGTAAGGAGCCTATGGTTTATAGTTTTATAGTTGTTGTGGATTTTAGTTTGTAGTCGTAGGACTTATCGGCCTTGTTATTTCGGACAGTCTATTTCTAAGGCAAGATAGTGGTTGTTAATAATAAGGGGAAGGTGGCTAGTTAGTTGAGGAGATCATTACATTATATTATTACATGGATTTTTGGCCACAACATAAATTCCACCGCTCTTCGACAGCTCCACTAATGAACAAAACTTATAACCCTTTTCAGTCCCAAGAACTTGGACAGAGTCGGCGGAGTCGTCCACCTTTTAACGAGATCGTCAGGCCATGTCGAGATGGATTTTTTTTTTAATACAAAATTTAGGCCGTTTTGGAATTGTTTTGGGTGTTTGAACGATTTTTTTGGGGTTTTTGAGAATTTTTAGACATTTTCTGGGGCCGGGTTTGACGTTTTTTGATAAAAATTGATTTAAATTTCGGAAAATCTAAGGACGTTTTGGCCATTTTAAGGATCTAGTTGGCTAAAAAATGGGTTGGAATTCTTTGAGGTCCTCAAATTTTGATTTTCAGATCGTCTACTTAAAAAACGACTAAAAAATATTGTTAATAATTTACGTGTTTAGAAACCGATTTAAGTAGCCCTTAAGAGAGGACTTTGTAACAGTAAAAACATTGCTTTGTTATTAAAACTTTTAAAAGCTGAAGTTGTGCCGTTCCTGGTCCTAATTAAAAAATTAGAAAAAATAACAAGACAAGGGGATTAGAAGTCTGGGCCAGACAGAGTCTCAAAAATTCATTCAGAAAAATTAAAAAGCAAATATATTCCACCTCATCTCCCTAAAACTCATTCCTTTAGTTCTAATTTAATAATATACAATGGATTTGTAGTGAAGAAAAAAAACTGTTTTATAATTAAGAATTTGATAATTATTGTTAAGAACAGGAAAAGGGTTAGGGATGAATAAATCCAGCTCTAGGAGAATATTCAGCCCTTAATTTTTCATCTGCGAACCTGAATTCTCAAATCTCAAAACCTCAAGGAAATGATTTTTCTCTCAAAAAAATTAAAAGAACAGAAAGCTTGAGATGTCAATTCGCTAATTTTTTTGACAAGTGAGCCAACCTCTTCGAACAATTATTTCCAACTCCTTTCCTCCTTCTATTTGCTTTAGAAATATCCCACAAGTAGTTAAATCGAGAGTAAAAATACTATCGGCCATAATTACGATTTAATTTTTTTTCTACTAATTGTAAGAGAAAAAGCCAGACCAGGCGATACCTTGTTGAGAGAATAAGACTTTGATGTGGTTGAGAAAAGCAAAGAATGTTAATGAATTTAAATCCGATTTTTTTCGGTAAAAAAAAATGCGAAAAGGAGGGTGGAAATGTTAAATCGAGATAAGTGTTGTGGATTCCTTATCTTATCTAATCTTCCAGAGAGGGAAATGTAAGGAGATACAAATATGTTGAAGAGTTGAAGTATTGAACTGGTTTGGCTGGCAGTGGGTACAGTTAGCTCCCTGTACAAGGAGGTTGGAGTCTGTAAATTATTATTGAAATGGGCTAACCTGTTCGAAAAATTACAATTTAGTTTTTGGCGGGAACTTAATTTTTTAAAGTTTTTGAATCAAGCTGCTTGAAGCAAGGCGGGAGTTCTTAAAAGCGAGCGAGTTGTATCGGGCAGATTTTAGCACCTCTTTCCTAGTGAAAGCTATCAATGTCTATTACAGCGCGAAGTAGAATTTTCTTGGAAAATCGGAAATTTTGCAATCAAAATTGCCCAAAAATGGTCAAATTTCCCGAATTTTGCCTCAAATAAGGCAAAAATCAATTTCAGAGCCTTTTAACCCGGTTTAGCTGTCAATGTACATTACAGCGCGATGCAGAATTTTTTTGGAAAATCAATTTTTTAATCAAAATTTTTACTTAAATCAGGCAAACATCAATTTCAGACCCGTATAACCCGGTTTAGCTGTATCCGACAACCACAAATGTAAAATAGTAAATCTAGATCCGGCTTGATTCCTCGAAAGATGTATGTACCTTGCTTGACTCGTTCCTGTTTGTCTCGAATATATTTTATTCGATGTCGAATGTCGATTAGGTCAGAAAGTGCAGGCGGTTTTTTTTTATTATTTGTTTGTAGTCGTTTATCATTCCACCCGTTTTTTCCTCCACTCTGTCGGTGACTAATTGGTCCAGTATTTTATTTATTTTATTTCTTCTCAAGAGGCTCCATTTGAAAGACGGAGGAATAATTTGCATTGCGACTCGGAGTCAAGGGAAGAAAAAATGGAGAAATAAAAAAGCAAACCTGATTTATGACTACTTCCCTTCTCAAGTAATAAAACAAGTACAAGCGCTTTTAACACTTTTAATATTAATCGACTCCACTTGAACCTCGTATATCTTATTCTCTCGATGCAACTGGTTGCCAGTACTTGTCGACCAAAGTGATCGAAACTTTCCGACGCCAATAACTCATGTTCCCCAGCTCTCTGTGGTAGTCCACTGTCGATGAGATCCAAATCGGCTCGATCCTTTCAGATTTATTGCATTGGGAAGACCAACTTGTCGATATTCAACAGTTTTAAGGATTACAATTTTAAGGGTCGGTTTGACGTTTAGTTTACTCATTGATGAGGTTGGGAACTGGTCGACGTGGTATTCGGAAGGATGTACAAATAACCCACAGGGGATGCAAACGGCGATCTCCAGGTCATCGGCAAGATCGAAAACTGGTCAACGTGGTACGTTGTATTGGGAAGGATGCACAAACCCCACAGGGGATGCAAACGTCGATCTCTAGGTCATCGGCAAGATCAAAAACTGGTCGAAATGGCGCTAGGAAGGAACTATAAAGTCCACAAGGGCTGACGGGAGTCAGACGTCGATTTCCAGGTTTCGACATGCAGCAGCTCATCGACAAGGCCGAAAACTGGTCGACACGGAGTTAGTTAGGAGATAAAAGGAATAGTCAGGGTGGTTAAAGGTGTTAGTAAATGATGACATTAGTGTTGGAAGGGTGTGCTGTATATTATTATCCGGGACGTAAAAAAGTGCGTAAAAAGATAAAGTGTGCCGTTAGAAAGTGAAGACAAAATGCGGGCTGGGATGCTCGGGTATCATAATACCCGCCCATTATCCCTCCAGACGACCTTAATAAAAATAACTGTAATCATGATACTAAACTAATACTCTCTCTCCTATCCCTTATACCTATACCCATACCGACCTACCTCAACACCCTCTTACTCTTATAGACTTTAAATTTATGCCGGATTTTATATCTCTCCTCGGTTATACACTTCAAAGCACTATAGAGCTAATAAAGCACTGCATTATATTACCAAAGTGAAAGTAGGAGGATAACAAGAAAAGTTCTAATGTCAAATGGGATGATAATTCCCACATTACCAACTTGTAAATAAGACGGAGGACTTTGGCACTCAGCCCCCCTCATAATAAGGACATAAACATTTTATAACTCCAGACAGGAACAACCTCCGAAATTATGGGATTTTAGTGCCAATTTGGAACGGAAATCATCGAAACTCGTCGACATTGACAAAATCGACCCTTTTAACACTTTTCAAATCTTGGTAAAAAATTAAATAAGCGAATAGAGACAATTGTCGATCTCTTTGGCCGATGTCTGGCTCCGAAATTATGGGAGTTTAGTGCGAATTTGGAACGGGAATTTTAACATAAACGTTATAAAACTCGTCGACATTGACTAAATCGATCTTTTTCGACACTTTTCAAATCCTGGTAAAAAAATTAAATAAGCAAATAGAGACAATTGTCGATCTCTTTTGTCGATGTCTGGCTCCAAAATTATGGGAGTTTAGTGCGAATTTGGAACGGGAATTTTGACATACGTTATAAAACTCATCGACATTGACTAAATCGATCTTTTTCGACACTTTTCAAATCTTGGTAAAAAAATTAAATAAGCAAATAGAGACAATTGTCGATCTCTTTGGTGGATGTCTGGCTCCGAAATTATGGGAGTTTAGTTCGAATTTGGAACGGGAATTTTGACTTAGGTTATAAAACTCATCGACATTGACAAAATCGACCTTTGTCGATGCCTGTTCCTAGACGCTAAAAAATGGCACGGAATCCCCCTCATACCACCAATTAAAAAGACAATAGGACTCTCTGAGTACATAATAAAACCCTGGAGCTGGAAGTGTTGGAGTAAGAGGGAATAAAAAAGAAAGTAAATGTTAAATTAAGGCTTTTATTGTGGCCTGTAAAGTCCCTGATTATTAATAAAAACTTAACTGCCGTGTTTTGCTTTCCCTTCCGGATTTTACGACCCAACCGGGCAGAGGCCCTGTTCTATTCCATATTAGAGTTTAGAGTCAGTCGGCGGTGGTGGTGTTAAATAAGAGATGGTAAATATCTGCTCATTCATTTGGCCTGGAGTCTGGGCCAATTTGTCGGCCGAGTGTGACCCGGTTTTATTGACACTTTGGACACTGGGAGGAAAACATTTATTAATTTCCTTATCGATTTGTTTTTATTTTTATTGACTCGTAAATCGGGCCGTAAAGTTTGGGTCGGAGGGATCCACACTCCCATTACACACGTCTCCTGATTTATTAGCACTTGCCCTCCGACAAAAACCAACACTCATCATCATCACTATAAACCACCACCACCGCCGACACTATCTCATCTCTATAGACTAACAACAATAATAATAATATCATCTCCTACGTCCTACTGTGTGTCTCTTCACCTAACTCCCGAATATTATCATTATTTATCAACCGTTTTGTCAGTTGACACATTTCGGAATTATTTCCCCATCAACTGCAGAGGGTACTTCAGTTCCCTTTTGGTATGGGTCTTGTTTGGGCCCTTTTGTGGCTTTTTTTGGTGAATAAAATGGGGAAATCTGGAAGTACGGTGGGTACTTCAAGTTGATGGTCGCCTGGTGAAATTGCATGTGAAAAATGAAACATGAAATTTCACACCTTAAAATCATCAAGAGCGAAAGCAAGTTTTTATTTCAGTTCATCAAAGGTCAAAAAGGCTTTTGGGGTATCAGTTGACCCCACAAAGGGTAAATAAAGTTACCCAGCCCAATTTTTGACCATTCTTATCATGTTTTTTTAGGAACATCGCAGGATTTAGCAACCCTTTATTGTAAATTTGTAATTTTAACCATTTTTGGAAAAGTACAGAGGGTGACTTGATTTTGATAACTCTTAAAGTTTAGGTTCTTTAAGACATCCAGACGGACTTGTAGTAAATGTGATTGGAAGAAGGCATTGAAGGCAAAGCTGATTATTTGTTAACGTGATTTCTTTACGATTTTGATGAACCCTCGAACATAAGAACCCCTCTTTTATGGACATACCGGCCCTTTGGATCTCTAAAAAAAAGTTTGTTATTTTAACTAGGGCCTTGTTGTAGTTTGTAGTCCTACTCCTGGAGTAAGTCCAGGTTATGTTCTTGTGCCTAAGGAGAGTTGATGTTCAAGTATAAAAGAGTAGTGGTGGTGGGGGCATAAAAGGAAGTGTAATGTGAGTCTGAAGGGCTCATAAACGGCTTCTTTTATAGCCTCATTCCCCATTCTTAGGAAAAGTCCGAATTGTCCGAAAAGTCGGTTTTTAAGCCCCGTCCCTATGACCTTAGTCCCGAGGTTCGGGGATAAAATGAGGCTATTGCCTATTCAGAAATGCATAAGGGATATATTGGGCAGATAATGGAGGGATTAGAGGTGCCTGATGGCCACTTCCCTGACCCCCAATATCTCCTATAGCCCCAATAATACTGGGATCTGGGATGCCCAGGGCAGAATCTAGTCTCTCTTTATACCTATCCCAAATTACCCAAAAAATGGCCCGAAATTCTCATCTCTCGTCCGGGATAAGTTCCGTAAGTACCTCAACAACAGCCGAGAATAAGTATGAGGGGACCTATTATCCCATACTTTCCTCATCCTTATTTACCATTCACCATTTATTTACTACTTACTCCCGAGAAGGAGGCGGATATAACAGGAAACGGAATGTACTTGGACATAGGGTTATTTACTCGGCAGGACTTGAGAAATAAAAATAAAATCACGTGGACGGAAACGTGAGATAAATTGGAAGATTTTGCGTTTTTTAGAGTTTGAAATACTACTTTTTTAAATCGGGACCAATGGACTTTTAAATTTAAATGTTTTTTTACATCCTAACGCATAAACATCTAAAAATGAGACGAAACGGGAAAAATTATATTTTTACCCGGTTTATGGGGCGTATCTCGAAAATGATGTATTTGCAACAAAACCCTGTATCAAATTTTAGCTTATACATCACTAGAATGCCACAAACAATGCTTTAAATCCACTATTTTAAGACCAAAACTCAGAATTAAAAGGCCAATAAGACTCTTGAGCTCAACAATAAGAAAGTAGAGGTAGGTGTTTAAGTGTTAAAACAATAATAAAGTGTTAAGTCCCTCCACTCCTCGTTTATCTCCATCATGTATTTTAATATCCGAGAGGGATACAAAACATAATAAATGCAGATCGGAGCGGATGATAGGACTGGACAAGTTGGTAATAAAATTTATAACAATACAACAGAGTATTTGCCTTAGAAGTTGGCGTGTTTGGGAATACGTGGCCTGGCGTGTGTTTTGCTATTAAAATCTTATTATTTCCACAGATAGTCGACTCAAGTCTCCATATTTATTCCAATTTCCAAGTGGCTAATAGTCAGTAAGTAGGCCTATCTCGTTCTAAAAACTATAGTCTATCCGATCAGGTATATATTTTAGCTGCTTGTAGTGGTGGCATATAATAAATGGGATGACTAATGAGAGGTTAGGAAATGTAGCAGGCGGATTTACTGTCCACCTCCCAGACCAACGAATCCAACCTCCTTTTATTCGCATTTTACTCTTTTTTATTGCAATAAAATACGGAACTTTAAAAGCCTTTAAAATGTCTATGATTTAAATGGGTCGTTCTTCATTAATTACGATTTTATCGGTTTTTATGGAGCCGAGTGGCGTATAGTCATTAGAGCATTTAGTTGATTAAATGACTTTGTAAACTGTTTACATCAGCTGAAACTGAATTTAAAACCGTTAAATCCTGTCCATTTGCAAAATTAAGAACCGGCGATACTGTAGTTAGAATCTATTCATGCTTTATACGTTCATTTTTGTGATTTTAAATGTTAAACGCATCCCCTAAGGTTTTAAGCTCATTAAATGATAACTAATCATCCTATAATACTATTTGACGAATCAGAGTTTAAACCAAACCCTTTAAACACAAAGTACGGATCTTTTGTCTTTGTTATATCGGGTTAAGTTAGGTCAGTAAAGGTCAGGATGCAAATGTGAGGATGATTTGTGAAAGGAATGCGGGCCCTAATATATCTTATGCAGTTTGGGCCATTCTCTGTTTGAATTATTTGGCCGGATTTCTAGATCCTATAGGACTCCTGTATGGAGTATAAGGGAAGGTAATATATTAGAATAAGTTGGTTGGCTTTGGCTATAGGTTAGTTAGATTGGTATTTTGGGTGTAGGACGGAAGTGATTTATTTATGGACGAAGGGGCTAATATTTAATATAAGGGAAGGTCAGGAATGACTGACGGAACCATTTCTCAACTGCCACCACCACCGACTTATTCTTTATTCCCGTACAAAAACGCACTTTCTCTACGACTACTAAAACTACTCCTTACCACACTTCAGTCTCTTACAAGTCATCCTCTTATGAGGGGGATTCAATGTCAAGACCTTTCGGGGGAGGATGTAGTGCCAAAGTTTTGCATGAATGAACCATAGGGACCAATCTGTCCAGAACAGTCAAACGTGAGTACCATATAGAATTGAGGTTAGATTCTGACATATCGATGAATATCCACAGATTGTATCTGTCGATGACTTGGACAAGTTCAATCGTCGATAAGATTCCGATTTTATTGAAGTAAGTTTGAGTTTTGAGTGTGTTGACATTGAGATGGGTCAGGGTTTTAAAGGTTGAACGGTTAAAGTAAATGGAATTAGGGGTATAGTGTGCGGGTGTCATTTTGGTTGGGATGGAGAGGGGCTTGTTTGTCTTGTGGAGGCATTAGAGATTACGGTTATTATTATGATTTCTTGAATGGTACATTTGTTGAGGTTCTAAAGATAGAGTGCCGTGATTAGACAACACTTACCACACTTTTGAGCCGAACCAGGAGAGGAGTGAAAGCCCTCAGAACAAATTACCCTCCGACTCTGAATCAAGTTGAAAAATAAATTGTCATTGAGTCAGTCACTTGCCGGGGGTGCTTATCCAGTGTCTCGACCTTAAATCCATATATCCATCGCTTTCATCGATCATTTTTATAGCATTTTTATATCAGTTACTGCATCTACTTTGCATGGATAACTTACTCGTGTAGTTTTTAAGATGAGTCATGGTTCGGGACACCGGGTTTTTTGTACAAGGTTTTGTAAGAAACACAAAAAATCAACGTTTTTCAGCGTTTTAAGAGAACGGCCTTGTTAGCAGACACGATAGCTTGATGAAAATGGACCGTGTCATGGTTCGGAACACCGGGTTTTTGTGTCCCGTCAATATCATTTTTTAAGTAACTTCATAAGTTGTATACGTCTTTTGGAACGGTTTTCTGATAGCTATAATGTTGAATTCTAGACCACACTTCATTCATGGTTCTAGACACCGGGACTTGTACATTGATTTTGCATTTTTTGTCGGAAAATATAAAAAAAATCCTAATTTTTGAAATAACCTTCATCATCTTGTTAGCAGAAGCGAGGGATGTATTTGTAGCTGGAAGGTATGGGGAATTAATTCGAAAGGTTGGGCGTTTGATTAAAGCAAGTTGGGACTGTACGGGACTTTTTCCTTGGTTTTTTGGCTGGCTGTCAGTTGAGTTTAATTAATCCGGTGTGATTTATTTAAAGGGATTAGGAGGATGACGGATCTGTTGAGGAGATGTGTATAATGAAACCACAGGCTCTCTCACTTTTCCTAATTCCTAAATCCTGAAACCCTGAAGGGTGAGATTTCAAACCGTTGGCACATTTTGCTGATTTTGCGGAATCCGGAGAGAAATCCACAACTTCCGAACCCATTTTGAGGTCTTTGAGTTGGCGATTTTGAGTCCGAGACTGTCATGTCAGGCCAATTACAATCGGTTGGAACGTTGGAAGTAAAGTTACATAATAACTAGATTATTGTTAGATAGACTGGAATGACCAGAAGGGACAGGGGTCATTTACTCAAGTAGATGTGGTTTCTCAAATTATCAATCAAAAACAGATGCCAGTATCAGTAAATCAGAATCAGCGAAATCAGTAATCACCAACATCCCACTCGATCTTTGTGAAAGTGGCTTTTGTACCTGAGTCGGCAGGTTCTATCGAGCCATGTTAGGGTCAGCATCAAGTAGTAGGATAAAAAGCGCCAGTTTTTTCAGGAATAAATTCAAAATTTCAAATTTTCCGCTCCACAGAAACAACGCCCCTTAATGAAATTTCAAACCCTTTAACTTCCCGCCTTGCCAAAATAGCGTCCAAATCGTCCCTAAAACCCCCCAAATTCCTTACTTTTCGAAATTCTACCCTCTCCGAATACTCTAAATGATAGAAATATCCGAGAAGGAATTAAATATCCGAAATTCGGTGCCTGTGCTTGATTTGAGTTTGAGTAATTCGTAGGATTGGTGGGTAGTTGTTGGGGAAGCGAGGGGTTTAGGAGCTTACGGAGTTGTGCTGGCGGGGATTTTGTGAAAGGGAAGCGGGTATTTGGTTGGGGTTGGATCCGAATTCGGGTATCTCTTTGGGCCTGGAATTAGAAGGATGTTCATAATATCACGTAGAGCGAGTGCTGGAATTGGCTTCGTAAATAATAATGGAATGCTACTCCTCCACCAAGCCATCTCATCCATTACCACCACGACTCCTTCAAACAAAATCCCCGAATTTTCGGGGAATATTGATTTTCTCAACGCCACTTTCTACACTACTTTTTTAATCAGCCAAATGGCAATAAAATCGAGGAGTCCATCCAATATAGATAGATTATATTACTCCACGGACGAGGACGACGGTGGTGGCACGAAAACCCGTCTCAGTCTCCCTAACAAAACCCAACCGGGTCTTTCTCACTTACTAAGACCTTAGAAACACTCTCCCAAGGTAGGGAAAGGAAATAGAAAACATTCTCTCCGTTATTTAATCCCCGAAATAACCGAAATTCAAATACCCGTAATAATGGTCCCTTTAATACCCGGTTTCGGGTAGTATACCATCCTATTTCAAAATGTTGTGCTACTCACGACTGAAATTTCGAATTCCTAAATTCTGCAAGCTGACAGGCAAATTGTAGTCATTTATGAATCAGTATTGTAGCTGCGAGTTGTTTTTTCCAGATAAATCAAATATGAGATACAAATCTACCATTCCTGTTTACTTCGTTTTTGTCTGTTTTTCCTGATTTTTTTCAACAACAGGAGAGAGATCGTATTCCAGTTGTAGATGCAGATTTCATTGAATGATGTGCTAACATTATTATACTTATATTATATATATACATCATATCAGGATACAATGCAAAGTAATGTGAATTGAAATGGATTTCATTCCACATCTCTCTCTTGTCTGTTGCTCTTTCGAAGCCTGGAATCCGGGTAGAGTGGGATATGAAATAGCCGGGTATTTCCGAACTCTGATGCAATTTAATATGTGGATTCGGGTATTCTGAATATTCCGGGCATTTCCCTTTCAACTATTTCAAGAGGGGTTTCTATAAAGAGACAGATAATAATAATCCAAAATCCATCTTCCCCTTTCAGACAGTGTTTTTTGGTGATTGACTTTTCGGGGTTAACTGACACAAGTGACACATATTCCCCGAAGAGTGATAATGCTCAAAATAAGCTAAAAACAGCTACAATTTAGTTTAAACTTTAAACAGACAGCTAAAAAACCCTAGGTGCTCCCAAAGATCCAAACTCAATCCGGGGATTTTGTCATCCGCCTCCGTGTTTTCGCATATCGTATGATGCCTGTATCTATAGGGGACTTAATGTCCTCTCTATTTTAATACATTACATGTATTTATATTCCATCAAATACATTATATAGAGGATGATATTTTGTGATATAAAGTTGATATAAAATGGAAAGCTCCCTAATGCATTTTAACATCGGCAGGGACCACCGAACCGCGACGCAATTCATTATTCATAATATTCGAGTTACATTTGCATATTAGAATTTCAAGTCTCGAAATCACCTAGGAAAAGCATACTTTGGGAAGAGGGAAGGAAAAGTGAAATTTCAACCGAGTTTCGAAAATATTTTAAAATCATTCAAATTAAAACATGTTTTGGAAAACAGAGGTTTTTATTCTCAGTTTTCCGATTGAAAAATGGTTTCTTGGAACGGTGTATGAATGTAAGCTATTTTTTAAACAAACATTTCGAAATTTCTTTAAAATCCAGGCTGTGAGGAAAAAGGGATGTTTATTTAAAAATGAGATGTATGGAATGATGAAGTAATGTAATGTTCTTTAATATGTTGTTGTGGTGAGTGAAAGGGGCGATGGATGTCAATCAAAGGACTACATGTCTCACATAGTTTTCGCACTATTTTTCGCAAGTTGTGGGAAAAAACGGAAAGTATCCGTAGGGACGTTTATCTGTTTTCCAATCTGACGGCTCGTCATTTCACGAAAACAGATCGAGACACAGTCTCTTCTGTAACGGATGTCGAACCGTTCACAAATAATGATACAAATTTATTTGAGGGGTTACATATTTCATTGGGGATGCTTCAAAGCATTGATATTAGATCTTAAGGGTGTTTGGGGCAAATCCGGGGCGTCAACATCTTAATTTCGGTACAAATATGCCGTAAATTGCTTAGACGGGAAATTAAGGGTAACATACATGGCCCATTGCGCCCCCTTGTGAGCCCATTAAAAGCAAATCGCAGGATTTAGTCTCACACGTCATACAATCAAATCCAAATCAATCAGAACGTGTTTAAAAAACTTGCAACAGGGAAAATGCAATGAATGAACCGAAATTGTTTTTCGAAATTTAGAAATTTTCCGATTTTTCACTTTAAAAAAAGCTTTTTTCATGCTACCGGGAATGCTATTTTTGACCAGCGTCAATCGGTACCGTTTTTAAATTAAAACAGGTTTTGGTTTCAGTAGTCGAATTTCTTTTAGAAATCCAAAATCACAAGATTTCTGGAAATTGTAAATTGGGGAAAAGTCAAGAGCCTCATTCCTGGAGCCAAAGAAGATTGGAATTGGGGGGTGGGAAAAAAATAATGGGAAACTCATCTAGAAAAGTGTGAGATTGAGTTGTTATTCCAGACTCCAAGATCCCCAGAGAACAAATGACATCGGAACCATATAATCCCAAGCCTTATCCAAATAATAAAACCACACATCCCATATATATTTAGAACAGTTCTTCAGACTCCAAATTATTAGGTTTTACAACTGGCTCATTCATAGCTTTTACTGCTTTTATAATACTCCCTCCCGTGTGATGAGTAGCCCTCATCAGATCATCAACTTCAATATAATCAACTCGTAAAATCCTCGGGAATTTTTTACTGGATTGAATAAAAATTCTACAGAACCTAAAGCTAAGTGATTTGCCAAATCCCAGAAGGGCCCTTCCGGCCTCAGAATGACGAAATGTCGATTAAGTTGGGTAGAAATGTCGATATTCGACATCCTTAAGTAATTGTTATCGAAGACACTTCCAAATGACGATTTCTGGACAAAAATTCAGAAACCCGGTTTTTCTGTAAAAAAAAAAAAACGGTCTTATTGTCCAAAGGATGATTCATTCCCCTCCAAAATAGTATTTAAGGAACACCCTGGATTTCACATTTATTTTCCAAACCCCACTTGAATCACACTCGAATCATTGCCTACAAATTCCTGGTTCTTGATATTGATTGTCTGGTTATCCTATATTTATTCTCAATAGCTTCCATAAGAACCTTTAAAATGAGATCCTGAATATTTTCAGCTTTGAAGCCCCTGTTGGCTCAAGGGCCCTTGAAAGCCCCTTCAGAAGCCCCAACTGCCAAGGACAATAAGTCACACTTATTCCACATCTATTTTCATGTGAGCCCATCAACCTCAACCCCCGATATCTTAATTAATCGGAAAAGAGAGCTGAGGATCTGCATTATTTATAGCTGTACTTTAAGTTCATTCAGGGTTGATAATCCTTGAATAAATCCAATTAAATTCTAAGGCTCGGAGTGAGAGGACGGAGGTTGTATTAATTTGAAGAGGCATTGAGCCATGTCACATCAACTCACAACTTCCTCTACCTCTTCTCTTAGCTTAATCTGTCTGGAGATATAGGGGTTTATATGGAGAAATTAAGCTATGAGATAATATTTAGGTTCATATCTCTAAGGAAGTATAATATTGTAATTGCCCATTCATCTCCTCTCTCGAGTCTGTAGGTGTTTTGTCGTATGAGAGAGTGTAAACAATGAGTCAATCAACTCCTTCTTCCAATAATTAACTCCATTCTTCCGCGTTTTCACTTCACTTTAGATTTAGAACCGTTTTATTCCTCAGTTCAGATGGACAGGGATGTAATGTAATCATTTCTCGGCTCGAGCACATCAAGGAAACAATGGGCTTTTGGAAATGATCTGGGAGATTGGACAATTAACCGGCCATTGGGCAGTTAATTAGTTAAAGGCCTTGGGGCTGCGCAGCGGGGCGATGGAGTGGGCCGAGGGCGCGAAACGTGTCCGTGTCGGTCCTTAAGGTCCTCCTGTGGCATGCGGAATATGGATCACTTTACCCCGTACGGTTTTGGGGTTTTGTGAGCAGAAAAGAATGGACGGGTGCAATTCGCATGCCGACTGTCATGTCATTTATGGCACCCCCTGGCTTCAACCCTTTTAGATTATTAATTAATATCATTTTGAATTTGAATATCTTTCTTTCTGCCACCAGTTCTATTATGTTATATTTACGTGTCTGGTCCTTTGATAGTAAAGTTCTTAATTATGAGTTCCATTATGCGCTTTTTTTCGACAGGGAAAACAATTAAAGGTCTTAAAGCTCTTAAAATGGCAAGCTCGAGAGGGTGGACAGGACTTGATGTAAACATGGGGATGATTTGCAATTGTTTGGCTTGTAATGGTGATTAAGTTGATTTATAATTGAAATGTTTTTGCGCTTGCAGTTCTGAGTCTGAGGAATACACAAGACGAAGAGCCGCCGGACCCACAACTCATGAGGCTTGATAATATGTTGATAGCAGAGGGTGTGGCGGGACCAGAAAAGGGCGGGGGTGCGGGCGCTGCTGCGAATGCTAGCGCCGCCGCCGCGACACAAGAAAACGCCATCGAACATTCGGACTACCGCGCCAAACTGGCTCAAATTAGACAGATTTACCACCAAGAACTCGAGAAATATGAGCAGGTAAGGGTCAAATTCCGTGTTTTAATGCGTAATGATACTAGCGATTTGGACTCAAAAATCTACTGGCTCCCAAGAGGTTAATCAGTGACAGTCTTCGTTTATGTAGTCGATTTAAGAGTTTTTGACACCGCTTTCCCTTCCTATATAAAATACTAGGTGGATTCAATGCCAACAGAACTATTACGGTTTAAAAAGCAATGCGGATGGGTAATGGGCATAAAAACCATATCGGAGATAGTTATATGGTTACAGGCCCGTCATCCCTCGTGTAACTTGTATTAATAATTAGTAAATAATAATTTCGGAGGGGCAGATGTGTAATATCCTGACTTCCCCTCGTCTCCTTCGTTCTTAGTCCCTGAGACTCTGCTGTTGTGTGAGATAAATTAAATCCTAATTTCGTTAAAAATTAGTTTTGTTTTTTGGAAGCCGGGGCTGAAGAAGGGGAGGAAAAATGGTTGGGAAAATTCATAGGAAATTCATGAGATTGGCTACCGAAAGAAAAGTCATTTACCAACTTTGTCTTCTCCTCTACCAACTTACTAGGGTTTACGTTCCCTGGCACCGGGGTTTTTGGAGACTTTGTCACCGGAGTTTTCGTCATGGGACCAACTTGTCAGAGGTGTTTTTGTTGCAAACTAAATGTTATATTTAATTATATTAGAATACTCTGTGCTGAAAAACGTACCTAATCAAGCCAACATCTTGTTCTAAAAAATCCCCGGGGTTGTAAACTTTGGTCTCTCATCCTTGGAACTTTGAATTTCAAAGTTGTTCCTTGGATCAGTATGGATAGTTTCTTGGTCGTCGGGTTGGTTTTAAGAGATGGGACTAAACTCTATCTTCTTCTTAATATATTAGACTATTTTATACATTATTTTATCTATATGAAATAATATCATAGCCTATAATGCTATTATTATATTTTGTAAGAAAAGATGATGCTGATGATGGGAAAAGGAACAATCTGCTGCATTCTACTTCAATCTCATTTCCAGTCACTTCATTATCTGATATAAATATTGCAGGGCCGAAGAACTCAATCTCTTACCAAAAATTTCAAAATTTGGGCACAGTTTAAATGGCATTCAGCAATTTTTAAATTAAATCAACACTAAAAACGAGTTAATTTCAACCAGACCCCGTGTATGCTCTCAGAATTGAAGATAACCCAAGCCACGCCCCACCAAATTTCCAGACAATATTCCCCGACTTACTTACGATCTATTTAGCATTTTAATTCAGGTTCCATTATCCTCGTAGATCGGATGGTTAGGCCGCCGGTTTAAATGCGTTGGAAGACTAGAGGGCATATGGGATTGGGTATAAAAAACGGTAATAATTGAGGAACAGAAGCAGGCTTTGGCTAGAGCGTTTTAATATTTTGGTCATTAATCTTAAGAATTCGTGACAGAGTTCGGAAGTTGGCCTAGCCTTCTCTAATTACACTTTTTTAGTCTGCAGAAAGCGACGGAAAAAATCTAGAGTTCCCCTTGGCCAACGTGTAGCCGAATCTAAAATCCATATAATTTGCATTACATTTATATTACAACATGTTAAATTACTCGGTGGCACGGTATCCATATCAGTAGTGGGTCGGGGTATACCGAGAGACTATATCCTGCCAGTCGATCCGCTATGTAGGAGTATAGATTAATTACAATTGTTTTTATCCTCATCACTTAACTACTTAAGTACTTAAGTATGACTATTCCCTTGTGGTCTCAACTGATTTAAAAGCCATTTCTTAGCCCTAAAGCCCCGCACTTGCAGTTAGTTAGAAGCTACCAAAGGGTTCTGCTGATGGATTTCAATTGAATCCTCCGCAATTTCGAAATGGAATGATATGGCTTTCGGCAAGAAGTCTCATTAATATTTACATCTCCCTCGTCGACCAGGACGAGTCCTTTGTTTTCTTTCGGGCTGGGTAATCAATATCGGGATTGAAATGTAATTCGGTTAAAATGGGAGAGGGGGATTATTCAGACGGGTTTTTTAAAATGACCTGGAATTGCCTCGTGTTTTAAGCTACTTTGACTAATTTTTTGGAGATGCAAATCCGTAGGTATTTTAAAGGCATTGACGGTGAAATGTCTTGTCGGTGAAAAGAGTTGACGAGGAAGCGTCTATTTTGAAGCGATTTTAATTGTCAGCTTTCAGCTATTTGTGAGTTTTCCTGTTCAAAGGGGGTACTTTAAAAGCGTTGACGATGAAATGTCTTGTCGGTGAAATGTCTGTATTTTAAGCGATTTGAATTTCTATTTTTCAACTATTCCCGATTTTTTTATTCAAAAAGGGTTCAGATGACATGTCTTTGTCACAAAATGCATCCCATTGTTAGTATCTTGACAGTTGTATGTCTTTAAATGAGGAAGGAGGATGTACCGTCATAAGAAGTATCGACAAGAAATAAATTGCTTAGCATTTTAAGAATGGGAGTTTCCTCAACATTGCATTTACATTGCAACTTGAAAGGTCGCTAATTTTAGACTAAATTTCCTCCTGTCACCTTTCCATCCGAATAATAATTATGAATGAAAGTTGTGCTATGCTTTTTATGATATGATGGCTTGACTATGAAATAGCTTCTAATGAAACCTTAAGATGAGTGCATTTCCCCTGGATTTTGAATCCTCTTCCTCATTTTTGTGAGTAAGTTTTGAAAGATAATAATATTTGCAGTGAATTTGGTAGCGTCTTGGCTGTTTGGTTGGTATATATTTTTGATGTTGTTGATTGTGAGTGGCAGGATGTGCTTTTGTGGGAACATGGGTCATGCATATTTGAGGGAGATGTCATGGAGGATGATGGGCCATATCACACAACTCCACCACTTACTCTTCTTAGCTCCCAAGGAACGGAATTACCCGAAACTACCCGCTTTTAATATTTAAACAACCCACCGACTTACCTTACCCACCCTACAATTTACTATATTACTATCATTTCCCTACACTTACTTAACCTTTTAACAATTCTTTTAAGAGCATTCCCAGGCACTTTCGAAATTGCCTGAGCCCCCTTTGAGTATAAAGTAAAGATACAGGCAAGTGCTATTCAACAATATATATGATTCCACTCTATGGTTGGGGAAATGTGAGATTATTGTATGCAATGACTCCTATTAATTTGAACAAGGACACTAAATACCATTTCAAGTCTTGTTTCTTGTCGTTTCACCCTATGTGAGATGCGTTTGCAACTGTTTATTATTTAAGACATTAAAACATTGGCGTTTTTCCTTTAATACCATCAATCTAATAGGATTTTAATTTCCTTGCATATTGGGGTTTAAATGTAATATTATAAGGGACCTAACTGTTTTGAAAACATGTCGGATTCCCACAACAAATCTATTTACCTTCCAAAACAGCCTTAAAACCCCCCAAAAATACCTGTAACAACATGAATAAAGAATATAAAACTCTATACATCTTATCTATATATACTCTAAGTTGTTGGAATAAAAAAAGTCCTATTTTCTGATGACATTCTGACAAGGACTTCCATTTCGTGGAATATTATATCCCATTCCGGGGAATACTTTTACTCTTGGAATTTATATCTATTCTTACATATGATGAGATATAGTAGTTGATAAGATAACCTAAACCTTATCTATATATACCCATCTCTCTAATATTAAAGATAAGGTATTCAATATTCCAGTACAGTTCTCTGGCAAGGAAATATAGAGCTAAAAATGCTCGTGAAACGGTTGTCTTGAATTGGAATAACAAGTCATTATTATTTCATGATTCCCGAAAAAAGGTTTTCATTTCTTAGCTTTTTGAGACGAAGCCTAAATCGGCTTGAGAGGAATGTTGAGGTATCTTATAGCTTGAGCTGACAAGGCGGTGGTGTGGCAGGATATAGTCCATATCCCCTAGCAACCCTCGATCGTTACCATAGCAACCAGTCATATATGGCATGCCGTATCATCAAACCCATTAGCCTCTCCCGTCACTTCCAATAACAAAGCTAATTAAGTAACACACTTTTACTCTCCGATTCGGTGGAGCAGGAGACGAAACCTGGGGCCATTTATTATTTAGCAGTCCATTTCCAGCCCAATATATCGAATGTAGCTATTAAAGACTGACTTTGTTTCTAGTAGCTTTGCCAAAGAAACAAGAACAACATTCGGTTTAAAACAAAAATACGGAGAGGGAAACAAAATATCGGATTGGGAAAAGAGTCAAGAGAGATTGACATACATAAGGCCCTGTTACAGCACTTCCTTTAATGGCCCCTAATGGATTCCCCATGAATTTGCCCACGATTATTGTTTTCAAAGAGCATCTCAGTCTTGGCATTGATTTCCCCGTTTTAAGATCTAAGCCTGATTTTAGCGAAAATTTTGATTAAGCTTGAGAGTGAATACCGCTCAAGAAATCGTTTCAGTAACAGAGCAAGCCCCAAATGCCCAAAAATTCAAAATTTTAGCGAATTAAAACTAACTAAGGATATCATGATTTTTAAGATGTTAAGCTGATTTTGGCTTAAATAAATTTACTTCCTGATAGTGAATACCCCTCTTGCTCTTACTGCCTCTCGTTTAGTCATACAGCGCCCCAAATGCCCCAAAAATCCAATATCGAATTCAATACTCCTAAGAATATTACGAGGGGAACCTCGTGTCATAAAATTGAAAAATAAGGCTTTGCAATTCGCAATAAATTGTAACTAAAGAAGATCGTTGTTTCTCGGAATCGCAACATGTTTGTTTTGCCGTCCTGACATTTTTTGCAGAAACTGTGATCGGAACCCCTTTGATTGTTCTTGTTCTTGGGAAAGCAGGCGAGTGAAGTCAATTTGTTGATTTGTAAATACTAAAGGATTTGTAATCGGATCCCTTTGCCATTCTTGTCCTCCGTTCTTATTCTTCTCTGATCTTTTTCTCTCCGAGTTGGACAATTGGGGATTTCTGATTCCTCTGCTCTTTTGAATTAGAAATGGAAGTCACGTTGTGAATTTTCACACTTCAATTACGGCCATTATTTATTATCTCTGTCCTCTCGGTTCGCTACCCTCACATCCACACTACCATCATCATCATCATCAGCAGAGACTGACTTTTCAAGACCGACAACCCTTTACACTTCCAGCCTGATTTACAGGGCCGTATCCTATTCCACAATCTCATTAAGAACTGAAAAACCCCGAATTTGGGGGTTAAAATGGCGTTTGAGGGGCATTGCGAGAAAAACCCGAAGCGAATTGTAATTAAGAGGTTTAAATGTCTTTTTGGGGCAATCGAAGAATTTCGGATAAACCCCGGTGTAGGATTCTAAATAAGAGGGGGTTATAACCCCGACGGGGTTTTTACTTAAACCCCAAAAACGAACCTGGTGGATGTCCGAGCTTGTCAACTCAATCAGTAAAGGCTATCTAACTGGATTTAGATCCCTGCGGATTTGTATTGCGTGTTATAATAGCTCACTTCTATACGATAGGGATCGTAATTAAATGCATATAAATAGGATGCTATAATAGCAAAGAGCTAGGTGGTTCTTTTAATAATTTCCTAACACATAATACATAAATGTAACATAGTTTATATTATAGTTTGGAAGCAGTAGATAGTAAGTGGATGATGGCATTAGTGATGTCATCCCTTGGGTTCACATCCCAACATGTCAAACCTCATTTCCTAAAAATCATCCAACCAAGCAGTCAAAATCCAATCCCATCTAGTCCCGATTTTTAAATTAGAAATCCTAGAATTTGCTGTATATTTATCCTAAAAATAGCTTCTGTCAAAAAAGACAAAGCTAAAATAAGCTCTCTATAAGTAGCTCTAAATATGCTTTATACTTCATTTTTCAAAACTCTAAAATTCTAAAAACGCTATGAGGGGTATTCAGTGCCATTGCCAAAACTGCTAATGACAGATCCGTGGTTAAGGTCATGTTTACGGCCTAAGATTTGTATTTCTGGGTTAAGTATCCCAGGAAATCCCTCCCGACAATCAATGTCATGTCACAAGTCAGTCCTGACAATCGGAAGTGACAGTTGACAGGTCGACGGGAAGGTCAAGTCACGTGCTCTCCTCCAACTTCCTCAATCGCTTATCCTTCTCCTTACAAAACTGTGTCATGCACCCCGGCCACCCCCACCGGCTCTAGGAATACTCAATTTTAACCGATTTTAGCTAATTTAATTAATAGTAACCTCCTAAAATGAACTGGCTTGAGTTTGGCCAGGAAATTGACAAGGTTCTCAAAGTCAATGAAAAGCATCGATTTCCTTAGCTCTAAAGAAGATTGTGAATTCAGCCCAAGTTGTGGAGCCTTTGTATGAATATTGAATGAAATAGTGTATTGGATTTTCGATTTATCTTCCGCACGTTCCATCGTTCCTTTTATCCCACAAAGCCGACCCCGATTTTTCGGGGATTTAAAATTTCGAATTTTTTTCCTCTTGATATTGAAATTCAAAATCCCCGATTTCCGGATTTTTTCCATCCGACTCCCATCGATAATGTAATGGTTTATCTTTCCTCCGGTGGTGAATAGTGTAATGACTTCTGAACTATTCTGCAAGTCAAGCCTCAAGACGGCTCATTTTATGTCCTCTTTCAATGTATTTCTTGAGAATTGGGTGGAATTGTCTCTGTCGATTGTAGCGTTGAATTGGTCGGTGGTGGTGGTGGTGGTTCTGTACATTTTGTCTCCTTAAGTAAAGAGAGGAGTCTTTTAAGTCCATGGCCCATTCAACTCAATAAAATACATCACGTTTTCCCCATTTACTTTCCTCACCCTCCCGGTCTTTCCCAGACTGTAGAGCAGAATATGCAGGAGAGTAAAAAAACCGAAAACCCCGAATCCGGGAGAGATGGGAAATGCTCCTTGTTTTTAAAGAACCTCTCTGGCTCTCGGACATTAAGGGCCGTCTGAATTCAAGGGCGCATCCATAACTCAAACCAAAGTAATGGGATCACCCAACAATCCTCGAGAGAAGGGACAAAAACAGGGTTCTTCTGTCCAACTGTCACTCGTCGACGTGGGGAGAGCGTAGATCATGATCAACTCATCGATATATCGATATTGCTTTATTACGAATGTTGAAGAGGGAGAGTTCAGTGGGATATTGTACGATGAACTAAATATTGTTTTGTTCTTGTTGTTGTTCTGCAGGCATGTAATGAGTTTACGACGCACGTGATGAATCTTCTACGCGAACAGTCCCGCACGAGACCCATAACGCCCAAAGAGATCGAGAGGATGGTCCAAATAATTCATAGGAAATTCTCATCTATCCAAATGCAACTTAAACAAAGCACTTGTGAAGCCGTCATGATCCTCAGATCCAGATTCCTCGACGCCAGGTAACCTAGCATTTTCTTTTATCTCCAAAATTAAGAGTCAATATCGCGCATGGAAATAGCCCCAAATATCTCAAAATACCCCATAAGCCCCTCGGCCGAACAATTATGCCCTTAACAAGGGGTCAAAACCCCAAGCAAAGGGGTTTGACCCAGCGAATCTGGCGGAAAATGTGCTTTTAGCCCATTGCCCCAAAATTGCCCAATGCCACCATGTAGTTTCTCCCAATGCCCCAAAATCTCTCCTAATGTATTCGGGGCAAAGTTTAGGGTAAAAATGCCCCAACCTCAGCGACCCCTACCGACCAAACCCAACTAGCTCCTCCCCTTTCCAAATTGCCCCGTTCCTTCTCTCAATGCCCCATAAGGGGTCCTTTAACCCTCTTTTACATTACAAGCCTCATAATTAAGACGAATCCCGTTCCTTACGAGGCGGGTCCCGATAATAGTCCGCTAATTTATCTATGCAAGATCAGAAGTCTTAGAATCTAACCCCAACTCCGTAATGAGGGTTCCGAGTTGCAGGTGTATTTGTATGTGCAGCTAAATAAAAGGGATGTAAATCATCCCTCTAGAAGCTCAGGTAGTCAGTCCTTAAATAAAATCTATATTTCCCTGATAAAGTCATCAAGATTGTTATTTGGATCTGCTCCCGGAGTGCAGGCAGGCAGGCAGGCCCATTTATTTCAGACTTTGAATAATCATAAAAAATCAACATTGAATTGAATTTGATTGGAGGGCAGCGACGGAGAGCCAGAGCCTAATACAAACACAATTCCCTATACTAAAGCCCATATGAAAAATAAAAATAAAAATTCGTTTATTTCACTAGAAGGTCGGGGTATAAAATACAAGTTATTACGAGTTGAATGGAATCATGTTGGTTGGAAATGAGAACGTGGGTTTTGGATTACATCTCCTAACTCATCTTCTCCTACGGTTTATACTCCGATGTAAAATCATATTTGATTTTTTATTCAGGTAGATCCGTATATCAGAGATCAGCATATCCATGTCCATTTCAGAAAACTAAACGAAATAATAAGATAATAGTAAAGGTCGGTAGGATAGGAAGCAGCTGGATCTGTTTCAATTCAGATGTCAAGAGCTCGGAGGATTTAATTCCAGCATTTATTAACCCTTTCAAAATGTTTGAATACTCAAATTTATAGAGAAAAAAATGCTCTTAAAATCCCGTAGAATCAAGCACATAAGGATATGTACGTAAGTACGTATGTACCTGTATAGGACGGTATTTGTTATGATAATTCGTTGTGGAATTTGGAACTATACCAAAGTCCCGTCCGATTAGAAGGCTGAACCAACCGCAGTTTACACAAACTTCATGTTCCTCAGTTCATGTTTGTATTTTAAGAAGCTGCTTCGGGTTCAAATTGACGGGTCAAATACGCTTTCGGATTCGATTCAAAAGTTTCAGATTTTTTTCTACGATATAATTTTTGTAATTTTTTGTTTCTACTGCAGAAACTACCCATCTGAATTGAATTGAGTAGAAATTTGCAGACTCTTAAAACTTGATAGTCAGTAGTAGAATCGTACTTAAAAAAATTTGAATTGAAGTTTTTTGGTTTCGGTTCAAATTTTTGGATCGGATTTTCGATAGATCTTATTTCAGGGTTGGAATATTCGAAACTGCTATCATTTTTTCAAAAAATTGCGAAACTCGTCTAAAAATGATATTTTTCGATTCAGTTCCCTGATAAACATCAAAATGCCAAGAAATGGCATGAAATGCCTCCTCGTACATGGACTCCATCCTCCAAGATGTTGTTTTCAGATACGATTTGGCCGTCAGCTTCTCATATAGAGATGTTATAATATTATTAAATGTCATCCCTAATGTAGTCTATAAGATATATTCTAATCTGCTGGCTGGGAACTAAGGCCCCATGCCGACTCAAACCAGATTTTATTCACAAACAAATTCCCTACGAGAAATAAACATTTCTTATTCTTACGAAAGAGAGAGATTTTTTGACAAAGATGGCCAACAAGGAACGGATCTATCAACCCAAACTACTAGCACAAACTAAAACCCTATAGACAGAGCATTTAAGATCTTGGGGAAAACATGTAGAATCAAGATGTAAAGATATTTTATTTCGAAATGGACAGCCTTTTGAAGTAGATTCGGAGAATGAGGATGTCAATCTGAAGCCAAGTATGCAAATATTATTATCCGAAAAAAACGGACAGTTGCATTCTACAGAAGCTGATTTTAGAGAATTTTAACCGTTTTTTTTTTTTGCAAAAATGAAAAATCAAAACAATTCTGACTTTTTTAAGTTAGGGGGGAGGACAGGGTGAGGACCCAGGGTCGTTTTAATATTATTCGAGTTTACAAGTTAATTGTCTCGAAATTCGAAATAAGGTTCTTTTTTAAGAGTTGGAAGGTTAAATGGTTCAAGGTCGGAGAGGACCGATAAATTATTCTCAAATTACCCACTTTGACACGGAATCCCCCTTTTACTGACACTTTTCTATTATGTTTGGATTTACTGAACTCTTTTTCGGGAGTCTCTTTCTCTCCCTATGTATCTATATGGAGGACTGGGGCAAGAATAAATCAAATTGGGAGTTAAGTGGGAAATATATTAGCCCTTAAACGGCGGATGTCCCTATTATCCATTATTATTCGGGGCTGTCGGGGCCCTTTGTGACTACGACACTTATTCCTCTATTTCACACCCTGGGATTAAGTATGAGGGGGTGGTTGGGGCAAAAAAACAATCTTAGGAGCAGTGGGGGACAGTTCATGCATAACCCAAAAACCCGGGGTGTCCCCGTTTTGGCGAACCCTGGATTCTATACCTCCAATACCTTATAAGGGGGCAACTGTACCACAAATACTCTGAATTATTACTATACTCCGCCCGTTTTGCTCCCCCTAAAACCCCGGGTATCGATGAACACTGCAATCCCTTATGAAGGGGCTCCATAAAAACGCCTTGAACTGTATCGTCCCCCGCTCAAAAAACCCGGGGTTGTCTCCATTTCTTCGAACCCTGTACCGTACAGTGGCACAGAAGCTCTTTTGCAAAAAGGGGTTTAAAGTGTGCTGATAATAAGAGTCTCTGTAATGGATAAGATATTTGGAATGGAGATGTAGTAGATATGAAACCTCCTGTACTTGTATATTATTTGGCAGAGTGGGACGGATATTTGGATGTCAGCATGAGGGAGACTTTTCAGTTAGCCCCCCCGTCGCCCCATTTCAAGTCCATATCTCCGAATTTCAAAGAAATCTCACCAAGAAAAGCATCACGTGTCAAACCCTACAATCCACCCATAAAGACATTATATTCCACACTTTTATTATCATCATTCATTTCATATCCATATCAGCCAAAAGCACCTTCAATACCTTCAATAAGAACGCGTCTTCAATAGAACCATTTAATAATCCCAACACCACGGCACAGCAGTCCAAATTAAATCAAACTTAGACTCTCTACAAGTACAATCAACTCTACCAACCTCGATATGAACAATCATCAGACTTGTATCCTTATGTATGCATAGCTCAGAGTCTTTTGAAACTAAGAATAAATCGTAAGTGGCAAAAATGGATAAAAAATCCCCCTTTGTAACAAGGTTAGAAAGAGGCAGGACAATGGGGCCGCACTTTGCCCATAATGTCCGAATTTACATTTCCATTTTTATTGACATTTGATTGACAGGCGAGAGTTGCTTAGCATTGTCAGTTTTCGGGTTTATTTTTAGAATCTTGCCGACCACCGGTTAAGGGAGACGCTAGCAGGTACGGGAGACAGTAACTAGTTTTAAAAGTCGCTTATGTCGAATCTCATTTCCAGAATTGGGAATTGATTTCCAGCAGCTTGTTCCCTATTTTCGGCTCGTCTCTCCGAATTTGAATTTCCATTAACCAGTTGGTCGGGAAGTGATTTTTCCCCGTGGTTTGGTTCAGTGGGCCCGTCTCTGGGAAATTTGTGACAAAGAGGTATTGTCAGGGCATAAGGTATTGAGGACATTCGGGATATTTGAAGAGAGAGATTTGAAGACATTGGAGGAGATAAAAATTGACACGGTGGAAGGGATTTTGTGAAGAACCGAAATTCGGTGTTTAGGGAACTAAGTCCCCGATTTTAAGGTCCGCTGACTTTTCAATCTACAAATTTTGTCGGCACATTAGACACCTTCGGCTCCATTTCCCAGCCGCTTTTTCGGGCCCAAACACCTTCCTCTTTTAACCGGAGGAAAGTGCTAATAAATGTTGATTAGGATGAGGGTGGTGGTGGTCGGGTTGATAATTAAAAGTTAAGAGGCTAGCAGGTATAGGGGATTTGACAGGGAGGAAGATGAGGTGACAGGTGACAAGTGACATTTAAGTCGCCCATTTCCCCCGTCATGTCACCCCGAACAAAACTCATAATTCTGCATGCTTCCAAGATGTTGGTTTTAAGAGTTGACTTGTCGCAAAAGTATTTTAGTTGGAATTTGGAATGAAGTTTAAGGAAATAATGTTCTGTAATTAAATACAATTAGGAGAGGAGAGGGAGGGAGAGGGACGTTAATTAATGAAATGTGAAGTTAATTTAATTATTTATGATGAGGAGGAATTAATGAGAAAAAACAAGAAATCATGAGGAACTTTGCATTTTTCCTAACAAGGGCAACTTGGAGTTTCTAAACTGTCAACTTCCAGAGACTCATCTCTCTTATCATTTAATAGATTTTTGAGGATGATTTTTCATAATTTTTTTACTCGGGGAAAAGTTGGGAGAATTATCTGGAAATATTTTAATTAAAAGAAATGTCAGTTTTCCACTTCAACTTTCACTGTTAATTATTAGGGTTAGTTAGTAGCAGAAATGTTTTTAGGGCCTTAAAAATACCTGCGATTTGTCAAACTCTGCGCAAAAAAATGAAACATGAAAAACTCTGTTCGAGGGCTATTGGGCTCGATAAAACTGTCATAATGAAGCGGTATTTTTTTAAGTCCGTGTAATTGGGTTAAGAGGGATTTTGATTAGATTTAGTGAATACGGCCCTTGGGCTTGTGTTGGGCCCTTACGGTGTTTACTGTCTTGGGATGAGGTGCTAAAGATTTGATGAGAATGAGATGAGACAAAGGGGATTAAAAACTTAAATGTGACTTGATTGCATTATCTGGCCTGGGATCTCTCCCGGGTATTTCCCCGCCCCACCCGGCATCTTACCCGACACTTTTACTTCCTCAACACGTCCCACTAATTCCATAAAAACCCTTTCACTTCTCCGCCCTAAAACGGATTTAAAATTCACTCTAATTATCCCCATACCCCGAACTACTGTAACTAACTGTTGGGACGGACAATGGACATCCAGGGCCTGTTTGTACTTGATCTAAAAAATCAGTGGATTTTGCATTTTGACAAAAGTGTATATGATCCGTCGGCTTTAGATTCCTTTAAATCGGATTCATAGTATTGATAAATAGTTTATTAACCGAATAAGTCGAATACCCCGGAATAATTCCCCACCTTTTGCCCAAAACTATAAAAATCCCCATTTCATGTAATCCTGAGTCGTTACAATTTCCGTAATTCCCTCAATAAAACCCCTAGGACTCCAATCTCTCAGTTCTATCCCTCCAGTGTTGACCTCTCATATCCTACAATGTTAACAAAAGCCTATTCTACTGTTTATAGTAAGAAACATTCTTAATTCCTTTTAGCATGGTCGATTTTCTCCCGATTTTAACCTTTTCCAATGGAGAACAAGCAGCCCTTGCCAGTCCATTACACGTATCATATTGGCTCCTCTCTCGGCACGTAGATAATAATTCTGGCTCAGGTGTAAATAGACCTCCTCCTCCTCCTTATGATATTTGGGGATGATCATATATTTGAACCCGATCTGAGTTCCTGGATGATGATCATGTTCTGGCGGTGGTGGTGCGTGGCAGTTTGACAGGTTCGGATAAACCTGCCACTTCCCGATCCCCGAAAAGATCTTCTTCCGAATGGACATCCTCTTTTAAAAAACTATCTTTTTCCCCGGGACTGATTTATGCCCGGGTTTTTCTTTGACGTTTTTATTGAAAGTGACCCTCTCGGCTCGTCTCTCTCTGTCCAGGAGGAAGACTGGGAAGATGATGATGATGATAGTACGGTGGTTCGGGTGCATCGTCTCTTGTCAACTACACTTCTTCCAGACCTAATCCAGGAGGAATCCATCTCAAAGTCCCTAAATACATCGCACAAGATCCGAATTTTCGGGGAAATTCAGGCTCCAGGATTTGGTTTTGCAACGTTAGCAAAAGACAATAGATTCGTAGAGGAGGATATAGAGCTGCTTTATTATATGGTGAAACCCTTTAATGGTTTTACTCGGTCTGTCCGTCCGTCCGTCCGTTTGGGCCCCAACTCTGGAACCGTTGAACATTTTGTAATTCTTTTTCCGGGAAACTTTACTCTATGGTTGGGGGATTATGATATTTTTGACTAAAACATCTCTAACGTGTAAGAAGACGACGTTAAACATAGTTTAACGTTTGCTCGTGTGGTTTCAGCCTTTTACGATGTGCGTTTGCAATGGTTTATTATATGGATGAGTCGGGAGGAATAATTTTTTGTCCCTTTCCATCTCATGACTTCTCATGTACAGATGGGAATGCAACCTTTCACTTTTTTCTCTCCTTTCTCCGAATTCGGGGAAATTAAGCCGCTTTCGGTACCCGTATAATATCTCATATATATTAGAGCATTGTAAGAGTATCTCTCTGGAAGGGAGTTCTGACATCAGGGCCGGTCTGTCACCCGGGTGAGGGGACTTTGGGGCAAACTGAGTTTTGTCGACGAGAAGGTCGAAAAACGGGTTTTGAGCTGTGTTTTTGAGTTTTTCGTCGAAAAACGACGTTTTTGATGATTTTGGGTGTGTAGAGTTAGCAAGGTACGGCCCTGCGGGTCGGAAGGGTAGAATTTTGGTGGATTCGTTTGGAAGTTCGGGAGATTGTATAGATTGTAGGCTGGGAGAATGGATGTTGAGTCTTTGGGACTTTGGTTGCCGGATATGAGAAAATACCCGAATTCGGGTAGCACACTAACACCACCGGCTAACATTCTTCTCCTCTCTGAGAGGATCGATATTTCTCATTTCTCTCCGTGTTTTTTTCCTGTCCCTCTATCACTCTCCCTTCTGCCTCGAACCAACTATATATTTCATATGTATTTTCGGTTTTTTTTATTTTTCGAGAAATTATATATATATTTGGAAGGGAACGGGGTCCTGGATATGGATCTATAGACCAAACACATGGACTCTGACGAAGGGAGCTGGGAAAGTGGGAACATGGGACGCTAAGGCGTATTTCGTGTACGAGTTTATGTATGTGGTAGGACTAGGGAAATACCCGGGTATTCCTTAAGGTGTAGATTATCATCGGTTACGAGGCTGTTTCGAAAAACCGGAAAATCGGGGAAGATTCGGTTCTTATTCTGACCAATTTTTTGGGTAGGAATAAAGAAGAAGGCTATTAATGATGTAAATCGTGAAGGGTGTCTGTCAATATCAAGAGACATCGTAACTGGAAGGCTTTAAACCCCAAAATTGGGGTAAAACTATAGTTTAAAAAAGCAGTGCCATTTCACCGACATGTCAGTCAACTCATCTGAACGGTGTCACTCAATATATGGTGAAATTGTAGCTAGAAAGCTCAAGTAAACCCCGAAATCGGGCTAAAAATCCTCTGAAATAGTAACTAGTGACCACCTTTAGTTTTTGACCACAATGTCAGTCACCCCATGTCTCAAGGCCTACAACACAGGGTCCAAACAAGATTGTTTCGAAAAAAAACCTGGATCCGAAAATCGGGTAAAATTCGGTGCTGGTGGCCAAACTTAACTGGAGAAAGAAAGAGGAATTGTGCCATTTGGCAGAGGAATGGGTGGGTGCTTTGAGAGCGGAGACAAAAATCGGATGTTTACAATAAATGCCCGAATGTGACCATTATTATTGGACACAGCTTTCCACTTACCCAACTCTCTGCACAAACAAACAAAACTATAGGTTTGGAGCTCGGAGATATAATAAGGACTTGGTCTTAATGTCCCATTGTTGGGATTCTATTTTCCTAGTCCCCCGGACCATTTTGACAATTTGGCGGAGACGTGGAGTTGTGACCAAGAAAAAGTGTCCCTTTGTGACATGGGCATCTGTGACAAGTATCATTGAGTCGGATACGAGGAGGGGCCTATTCAATCAAATCAGAGATGATGAGCTTAGCACAGAGTGTGTCCAACCTAATCATATAGAGACTCACCTAGATTGATCTTCACCTTTGCGTTTGAGGACTGGAATCGGAGAGCAAGAGATAAATGTAACAATAAAAGACCACCACCGGCACATTCAGGAGGTGGATCTACGAATATCATCTCTTGTCACTAGTATCAACAGCTCAATCATCCAATAATCTATTTATAGCTATGGAATACTATTAACAAAATCCTTTGGCAATAGGATTTTTGCTTACGTGGATTGATTTTTGGAGGAACATGTGCATTTTTTCACTGATTTTTAGGGGTAATTTTGTGAGGATTTTGCAAAGGTTAAAAATTTAATGCATTTTTCAGTCGAAAATTCATCAGCTCCCTTCTGAAAATATGTGCAATGCGCTATATTAGGGTGTCAACGGTTATACTATTGGCAGTAATGTCGATTTCTTATTTCCCCACTGATTTTTCCTGATTTTCATTCCGGATTTTTGCAAGGAGGAAAATTTTCTGATTTTTCGCATGAAATTTCATAGATCATTGTCTGTGGAACGCTCTTTGTTCGTTGGTGGTGGTATTACCGGACTGGAAATGTGTGTGACGAATCGTAATTGTGTTTGGTATTGTTCCTCCGTGGAATTCCGTGGTTTCATTGTAACTCTTATTGTATTTATTCCCAGTCCTGTGTTTTCCGTCTTGGATTTGTGTCTAGATTGTGTAGATAAAGGAGGAGGGCTTTTGTGACTTAACAATTCCTCTCTTGATTTTTGATTCTGCTGCTGGTTTTAGCTTTTTCCTATGAGATGAGTTGATATTCGACTCTACGTTCAGTTCTAGAATCTAGATGCTAGATATTTCGAGAATACATGGAAATATATAGGTAGTAGTAGTGGTGGCTTGTATTATTTTGTATTTTGTAGATAGTAGTGGTGTGGGTTATATATTCTCCTGTACTTGTCTCCGGGATTTTTCGTGCGTTTCATCACTGAGGGGGGCTGACTTGATGCAAATCTCATGCCATGATTTCATGAATATTTCATCGGATTCTGTACACAAAACGGCTGCCTCTGCCTGCCCCGTCGGTCTCTTCACTCAAAAACTACTGAACATATCCCTATCACATCATCAGCCAACAAGAGAGTGGAATTAAATTAAATCCACCTCAACCAGCCCTTTTATCATAAATAGTAGGAGTATGTATCTAAAAACTACGGTAGAACGTAGAAATCGACAAAATGGGCAGGTTTTTTAGGAATAAAAAAGTCGAGAAATCGTAGGAACTTAAACAATCAGGATATTTGTAGAGGACACAATTGTCCCGGGTATATTTGTCCTGGAACCTTGGTATTTGGCTTTGAAATATCGCTAATTTCAAGGCAAAAGTTAGCTCATTTTACTCCCGAAATTCTTGAAGTTGAGATCGCAAAGATCTGGAAAACATCGGATTAAACCTTAATAATCTTTGGGATTAAACACGAGGGTCTTAAAGCTATTCGACCAGTTTTTTTTCGAATTTTCGACCAGTTTCCTCAATCCAAACCGTAGAGGGTATTCCTCAATCCCTCACCTTAAAAGGTACATAAAAGACAGTAGAATAATAATATATTTGTGGAATTATTTTGGCCTGAAAAGGGTCTTAAATAGTGATTGAGGTGGAAACGGTGGGACCGCTGTGAGACCCAGCTGTGAAGAATCCACTCCCGATCCGATTTTTCGGACTTTTCTAATTTATTCCCCTCATTTCTCATCTCTCCCTAACTTATAGCCCAAGAACCAACAAATAACAACTACAGATTTTTTTTAGTTCTACCCCATTTTTATAAGAAATACATAACAATATATGTGCATCTACTGTATTATGATTCGACTAATTTGGAGATGAGACTTCTCTCCCATGGGGATTCACAGGTAGAAAAGTCAGCAGGACGTGGACATCAGATCCGCTTCTATTATCCTGCACAGGGACGGGGAAAAAATTAATAATAAAAGAATACTATCTGTTGGCTATAGGCTGGAATTATAGGATAGGAATCATGATTCATGGAATCGGGGCACGTGATCCGAACATACAATACGACATCCAACACCGCAACTGTGTCATTCATAAATGATGATTTAATTTATTTAACAGTCAACAATCCCCGATCCTGATTTTTTAGATCGATCAAAGGCTACTCCCTTTTTTAGGATTTATTGGGTTTAACAGTTGAAACACACCCCTTGTAGGTAAAAAAAATAAAAACTGATATTTTTATGAACTGTACAGTTGAGAAGGTTCCCTCGTAAGTAAACCCTAAACCGATTTCCTCTATCACCTGGTCCGGTTCCCTCGTCGGGGTGTAATGGGTTCTTGGGTGATGTTGCTGAGGCAATTAAATGACTGAGATGACATTTGTGCCTAGGAATGGTGGGACATTTAATGAAAGGCCTCTCTACTCGGGCCAATAGACTCTAGTGTCGGCCATAAAACGTCCTCTTGGTCGTCCTCGGTCGCAGTGGCTTAAGATCCTAAGATCCAGTGTGGGGGAAATAAAGCAATTTGTTGACGATTTAGAAGTTCGTTTAATCAAAGATGGTTGCATTATTTGAGACATTGAGATGTGGAGTAATGTGTCGTCGAGAGTCCTGGGAGGAATGTCCACAATTATTCTTACTTCCCCTACATATGGTCAGTAAGGGCCCGTGGTGGCAGTCTGGACCTCCACTATGACCAAGACTATGACCATATGACCACGGTATGACCATGTCCATGCTGGAGTGGAAGAGGCAATAAAGAGATTCCATGATGTTAATAATGGTCCATAATCCCACGGCAATGGCACATTTTCTTAATCTTCTTCCCCTTCAGACCCAACAAACCTAATAAGAAAGACCCCAAGGACGGGGTTTATATCTATAGTGAACGGGGTTTATATCTATAGGGTAGGGGGCTATTCCTATAGGGTATGGGGCTATTACCCCTATACGAAGGTGCACCCCATTAGCCATAACTTTAAAACCCCAACAAGCGTCTCAGAATTCCCCTTATCAACTCATTATCTCCATTCCTCATTAACTTTAAAACTAATTACGATATTTTTTTTGTTTTGTAGGAGGAAGCGCCGTAATTTCAGCAAACAAGCGTCAGAGATCCTAAACGAATATTTCTATTCACACCTCAGCAATCCCTATCCTTCCGAAGAAGCTAAGGAAGAACTGGCGAGGAAATGTGGAATCACCGTCTCTCAAGTAAGTTAATTTTCGGGAAAAAATCAGAGAAAAATTGCAAAATTCATGGAAATCTAACTAAAACAGGGAACAAGGGCCGGTTTTGCAAATATTGACAGAGTAGGAAATCGTAGAGTGATCCATCATTTTTTATTTGACGCTGAAGAGGGCAAGTTAAACTAGGATGTGATAGGTCAGAGGCTGTTTTGACGGCAGAGATGGAAAAAACGTTTAAAAATAGCCCTACTACTCACTGCTCAACAACAATAAAATAGATGGGAAGAGAGGGCTTAAATAAATGCAAGTCATGTAGAAATTGAAATCTGATCTGAACTACAATCTCCTTATATCGAATATAATAATAATAATATAGTCCATCTTGATAAAGTAAGTAAATGTCCCTGGGACAAAAAATAGGTGTGACAAAAAACGGGGATTATCCGACCTCTGGATCTAATACCTTGTACAAACAGTAAACACACGTCCTTACACCTTACTATCAAATAAAAACAAAATCACCGGTTAGAGGAAAAACAAAAACAAAGTTGGGATTAGATCGAGGAGATTTATGTCAGGTGTCAGTTCCTATTCCGGGTTCATTGGAGCCTAAAAGGCTTAAGATTTTAACTGAAGAATAAGCCATTTTAACTCAGTTTCAACAAGTTTAATTTTATTTAAATTCCAGAGTAATTTAGAAACTCGTTTAAAATGAAATGGAGGAGGAGGTTTTGTCAAGTTATGGTTCTGTAGTAAATTGTAAAGGTGTGTGTAACTGTGCTTAATCCGGATTGAATCTCGGGATCAATTATTCACAGCTGAATTAATAAACAAGGAAAGTCCGGTCACACTTCACAATCAATTCCCTCTCTCCTAATAAATACTATCAAACATGTCCCATCTTCATTCCTCCTTCGAGTGGAACTTATATATGGGACATTTAAAATATACAGGGTTCTACTAACAAATACCCAAGGGTTTTTGGTCAAAGACGAAGCTCAGGGTTGTAGACGTTCAAAAACCCAGAGCTGGAACGTATATGGCATATCTGACGTTTGCAACAAGCAGGGTTCTATTATCTAGTACCCAGGGGTTTTTGGTAAAAGACGTTCAAAAACCCAGGGTTCTATGACGTTGACGTTACTTATAGATACAAAGCAAATCGATCAGGCAAATTAAATTATTAGAGACAAACAATATCGGTTATGACGGTTATTTCTGTGAGGTCTAAAACAGGGTTTAATAACCACCCAGGGTTTTTGAGACTTTAATGTTTTAAATTCAATTTGCTTACAAATACTGATGATTGTAGGGTTTCACAACCCCTGGTAGATACATGTTAAACCCCATTTTCAAGTCTACAGCCGGGTTTTAAAATCCGGGTTTAAAATGGTCCCGGGGTCCAGAGAACCCTGGTTTTAGAAGGGGTGATATTTTATTAAAGGTATCTGGTGGAGGTAGTTGTAGTCTGTAATGTTTGCGTATTTGTGAGTTTGGGGAGATAATAAATGGGATTGTGAGATAGGATCTGATAAAAAATGCAAATTTATCCCTCCTCTCTTTAAATAAGAAAAGTTTGGAATTGGAACAGAAGTGGACATCCCTCATACATTTTTAACCAGGCCCTCAAACATTTACAACTCTAATTTTAAACACAGGCTTTAACTATGCATAACACGGGCCGAGACAGGATAAGAGCCTCTCCAAAAGCAAAACAACACATTTCTCCTACAAAATAGACTTGAGCAAGTTAGGTATTACCTAAACTTCCCGAATATTCTCAAGGATGTCGGATGAACCGAAATTTTGCAATTTTATGAGGGGGGACCTGTGCCATTTTTGGACCTTTATATCACTTTGCTAATGACTAATTAAAAATGTGTTAATTATTTTCCAGGTATCTAATTGGTTTGGGAATAAGAGGATAAGATACAAGAAAAATATAGGGAAAGCGCAAGAAGAAGCGAACCTTTACGCGGCGAAGAAAGCAGCCGGTAAGTACAGACCTCGTGGTAAGTCTGACTCCACTTTCTCTTTTACACATTATCTTATGTGACCTTTGGGGGCAATGCGAGATTTATGAGTTTGACCTCTCTAAGGGCCAATTGTACAGTTTGTGCAAAAACCTGAATTAAAAATTTCGAAGTTCATGTCGTGTCACGTAAAACCGAGCTCAAAAAGTGTAAACTGACAGGTTATGAATCCTCAAATGTATATGTCAATTTGACCTCTCTACAGGTCAATTGTGCAAAAACCTGGATTCAAATTTCCAAACTCATGTCATCATGTCATGTCACGTCTCTGATAGGCAAAAGTGTAAATTGTAAAGGAATTGACAGGTTATGAATCCAAATGTCGGAGGATTCGATAACGGTTCATTGGAAGAAGGGATTTTAGACTGTTTCTTAAGATCTTAAGATGTGTCTGTCTATTAATTAGGCTCTGAAATCAGTTCCCTCTGATCTGATGATGATCAAAGGATGATTTATACAATCAAGATGATGGATCCTTACAAGACGAACATCTTTTTCAGTTCTTCGACTTTTGACAGTGGACGGGCTAGAGTTAGAACGTTAGAAGTTGAAGAGATATTGTATGGAACATAACCTAGCCGACTTGATTATTATTAGACTTGTAGGAATCTCCGGTAATAAATAACCAGGACTGCCAGGTAGGAAGCAGTACTACAGGTTGTTTTACGGATTACTTGGATTATAATTAAGAACCCTTTCCCTTGAGGGCTATTATTAGGCAGCATATAAACCTCTACATGATCAAGTCTGACTGATTTTTCCTCTACAAGTTCCTCATTGGGGCAGTATTCAGTATTTAGGTATTTGGATAGTTTAGGTTGGACAGGACTTTCCCCAGTCCTAATTTTTAAGACGAGTTTAAAATTGCCCCAAAGTTTGAAGTTTGTGAAAGGGATCCCCTTCTGTCTCTTTAAAGTAGTGGAGGTGTTCTTCTTGAGGTAGTTTGTAGTTTTTGAGGTATTCCAGTATTTGTATGTTGGAAAGATGATGTTAATGCCCTGGGGGGCTTGAATTTAGAAATCGAGAAGAAGGAAGAGGGGCTAAGATCCTAAGAATTTAAGACTTTAAGAGATGAAGTCGGAGGGATAGGTTTTATTCTGCCAGAAAAGGTAGGCTCCCCTCGTTCTAAATGCTGCCACAACCTCCCCCCTCGTCCTGATTGCACAACCAAACACATAGTAGCAGTATGACAGGATATAGGCTCACATAGCCCGTCTCACTATCCCAGCATATAGCCTCCCTCACCAGCCCAGCATATAGTCTCTCTGCCACATGCCATCGGATCCCTCGTTATATTTATACGGGGCATATAGGGAACCCTATGGGACATATAGGCCCTTCTGTATGTCGGTCTCTCTTGGTGGAGGCCCGCAAGAGCCATTGAGTCTGTCAGGGGCAACCTACGTCTCGTCTGATATATTAACTTCATAGCCTCCACTTCGGGAACTAACTGCCCGGCTCCGTAGCCCCGTCGGGGTGTCCGGGTTCTGTAGCCCTGTCCCGGTCCCCGAACCCTACGCCCCTCCCAAACACAACTCTTACAAACATGGCAATACATTTACGGAGATGTCCCCAACGAAAATAGAGAAAAATAGAAGAGGAGCCCAAAGTTTAGGTCCTCCGAAATTCCCGAAAAAAGCCCGGATTCCGGGAAGAAAGTCCACATTTCCTTTCCTGTTTATTTCCTTCGGGTTTTCTTTCAGGAATATATCCATAGGCTATTGCACGTCTATATGAGGCGGTGGTGGTGGTGGTACATGGAGATGCATGGGACTACATGTACATCATCCCGTAGATCATGATGAAATGAAATGGAACTCCGAAAAGTCTGAACATCTCCGCTCTGTAAATATATAAATATATAAATATATTTACCCGCCCGGGTATATCTCTCCGGGTTTTCGGATTTCCCGTCCCTCTTACTCCTATCTCCTCTGTAGAGCAGACTACCCGCCTATTAACGTATATCATCTCAACAGAGGAGTAGGGGAATATAAAATACCCGCTTTTGGCCACTTAATGTTCGGGCCGGGCTCTTAGAGACTAGCTCTTTATCCGATGAAAAGGCCCTTCTACTTTCTCCGCTCAAAATGACTCAAATTCATGATCTCCATCTTCTCTTCTCTCCTCTTCAAGAAGAGCCGAAACGGAGGTTCTGGAGTGTCTGGAGCAAAAATACGGAAATAACTTACCCCCACCACTCTTCCCGTTTTAATTTACTGGAATTGAGGAGAGCGACTGGATTATATATGAGCTGGAGGACAGGGGATCCTATTATCCTTACACCATAACTCCCTTCAAACCCATCAACTTTCAAAAGCATTTCGGATTTTAACATTTTTAACATTTTTAACTTCTCCTCGTAGGATGTCAAAATCCCAATATCGGAGGAAAAAGCAGAAAAAACGGACCTAAATTGTCATATATGATAAAGATCCTGAAAAAATTTTAAAACACCACGGGACAGCTTTTTCCACATTGTTCTATCATTTGTTCTAAGGTTCAAGATCGGGGATTTTGATTCCAGGCTTTTGGGCAGGTTTTGGGCAAAGTTGGAATTAAATTCTTGTGTAAATTTAAGAGCCTCTAAAAAGTCATTCCGAGATGAGATAAGGTTTTGAAGAGGGGATGATGATGATACTGATGATGAGACCAAGGTGTAGGGATTGAATTCCATTTCGGATATAAAGATTCCGTTTTTTTAGGCCAAGATTTGGTTGGAGATATGATCTTTAAAAGTTAGTCATGATCATCATCATCCTGGTCTAATACGGGGGTAGGTATAGGGGATATGTGGAGGGTATAGGGTTGGAATTTGGAATTTAGCCCTGGGATAGAGAGGAGCTGAGGTATGCCGTATGTAGTATGTTGTATGTGCGATGAACATCTCTCTCTCGGTACATTTCTACATTTTTAACAAGTAACAAAAGTCAGAGGGACAAGAGATTCGGGATTCGAGATGAGCATTTGAAGATTGAAGACGAGGGCTATCCATTCCCCTTTAACAGTCAAAGCCTCTTTTTAAGAGATGAAAAAAATCGGGAAAAAATAGGGACTAATGAAATCCATGAAATGTTGAAAAACGAGATCCCATCAAGACGAGTCCTCTCTTTACAAGAGACCATATCTCATATCCACTACCTACTGCTATGGATCCTAGAGATAGGGTTTATCCAGCATTTTAAAATATGATTATATTACAATTTACAAAGTTATGATTTGGGTATAGGGTTAGAGGGATTGGGGCTGTTCAAAAAGTTTCGAATCGGAGCTAAATGAACGACAGAACGGGGTTTGAACCCGGGTTCTGATTGATTGGTTCGATTACTACTTACGGATAAGTTGTATAGATACATATTTTACGCAATATTTTTTTTTTAAATACGCTTACATATATAGTATTATTACAAGTTATGATTCGGTTATAGGGTTGGGTTTTATAGGGTTTCAAAAATTTTGAAATCAGCACTAAAAGGCCCTCCAAACGGACGCGAACCCTGGTTTTGATTGATTGGTTACATTCTCATATTTCCGGAGGAAGGTTATTAGGTTATTTTAGGGATTTGGTGCAGAAAAGCCGTATTTCTTTCCGATTTGTAGATAAAATAGGGGAGATTGTCGAAATATTGAAATTCGACCCTTGATTCGATTTTATTCATCAAAAGCAGTCTATTTCAATAGCTTAGAACATATTCAAAAACCTAGTTCTGCTTTTACTTTCCCTTCCAAAAAACCTCATTTTTTGCTTAAAATTTCGAGAATCCCTTATCTTAATTACAGCTTGTTCTCATTTATGAACACTCCCAAGAAGAAGAATGTTACGTCCTATACTATTAGCATTCTATATATGAATTGTAAGTTTGTCTGGAGCAGATAGGTTAGGATTAGAGGAAGAAGAATAGGATGTAAATAATATTATGTAAAATGCGAGATTGGCTGGAGCCAAGCAGGCTGCCAGTTCCTAAGCCCTTTTTTCTCCATCTCAAATTACAGGTTTTTAAATGAACTTGTAAGTCATCTCCCGTTTTTTATCCTCGTTCTCCTACAAACTTCAAATCAAAATTATATCCTCCATCACCAAATTATAGCCAAGTTTTTTGAGAACTCTAAACAAGTGCAATCAGAATCAAAAGCCAGGAACATATGTAAATCTTGTAAGGAATCCGCTCGTTCATATGCAGTTTAAGTCTGGAAATCCAGGGTTCTCCACCCGGGGTTTTATGTGCCATCAAAAGAGTCCTCTCACCCTCGGCTCCCCAATTTATTAGCCTAATTATGACTTTAAGAGCCAAAGTCCCGGTCCTAGGTCAACTTTAAACGGCTATTGACTAGATTATACCCATTTCCGATGGGAATGGACCATTTAAAAATGGAGTTACTGTTATTACTCCTCTATTACTACTATTATTATTATTATTATTGTTATAGGTCTATCTGTTTCAAGATTCCGTGGTTCTTTGGAATCTGGACTATTTTTAGGGCCTTCTGCATAAGAGCCTATTATACTCCCTTCATTTAACCGCCCATGAGCGAGTGTAAACCGGTGACATAGTTTATGTGTACGCTATAGGGCTCGTCGGTAGTTGAGAGGTTAAGTGTTTGTTGTTGAGTTGAGTTGGTGATCTATGGGACTGGGTGGATAATTGTGAGTAAAACAGTTCAATAAAAATAAAAGCACGGTTCCCCTACTTCTATACGGCCGTATTGCGATTTTGACACTGACTCCCAAGTAACCGAAGAAAAAAACACTTAGAACTGATTATTTATTTTTATGACAATGGGGCAGGGTATAGGGGGTTAGATTCGTATTTAGGGACCATAGCCCTTTAAGACCCTTTCCTCTAAACAAATGCTAAACAGTTGGAGTAAACACAATCACACACAAATTACACTACTTATTCACCCTTGTTCAGGAGCATTATTATATCGTTAAATGTCCGTAGTTACAATGTTACAAATGTACCCTTTCCGATTACCGTTTATGCTTAGAACTTAGAACCACCACCAAAGCTGTATAATACATAATAGGCATTCGGTTCTACTTTGTAATACCATTCCTGTTCCCTTTGCCAATGGATTTGGAGGGATCAAGGGCCACCAACTTCTTCATGTTCGGAGGGACAGAAGAGCGTGTGAACTTTTGTCAAAAATGTCAATCAAAAGGCCCTTGAGCCCAAGTCACCCTTTGCAGCCAGGAGAGCAAACAAACCCTTAATTCACACACAATCAACTCATTATTCTCGATTCAGGGACGAGGTCTAGATTTAATAAAATCCAATCCCGACCTTTAAAGAGATTGGTAAATGGGGAAAGTAACCAAATTGCAGATTATAGAGGAGTAAATGTATTCATGGGACATGTTTGATGTAATGTATTATTGATGTCTGTCCATCATCCGGCTTGGGCAAACTGTAACGGCTGGAGGTTTAGTATTAAATAAGAATTCTATGAAATTGTAAAGGGCAATCAAATCAGCTAGGTTAACATTAAAATGCTCGTATTCTGACCATAATGAAGCCATGACGTGCTTAAGGGTGTTACACGCCATTAAAACCCCATCTAGCGGCGATTCTTAAAATGCCCCAGATTTGTTCAGAATCACCTTCTTTCTAGCTCAAAATGTTTGACATCATTGTCAAAATCGTCATAACAAGCCTAAATCTAAATGAAGGACTTCCTCTCCTTCCCAATTGTATCAAAGAGCAGTTCTGGTGACAGTGATATGACATGACAGTTATGAATCCTCGCATTGCCCCTTATCGGATCATATAATGAAGCTTAACTCGCGTTTTCGAAACCGTTGAATGGGTTGACTACAATGGAATTTGGTTTTGGTCAGGTGCAGGGTCGCCTTATAATATGGTTGGAGGAGGTACTCCCGGACCCATGATGTCACCTGCCCCCAATCAAGACTCTATGGGCTACAATATGACCATCAATGGCAGTGACTACAATTCACCTCAGGTAAGCAAATTAATTCAACCCGCAAACAAAAAAATCCCACCTCCATTTACGAAACCTTAACTTCATTCAAACGTTAGAAAAGCAAAATCTAAACTACAACCAAAAAAGTCCCCTGTCCATATATTACGAAAAAATAAGATTAACATGGGTCCTATTGGGTTCGGACACTTAACATGAGCCTTATTGTCAACATGAAATATATGGACAGCCCCACCGTCCTTAACTTGTAAGAAAGTGACCATAAAGTCATGGAAATGTCGATTACCATATAATAATAATATATTTCCATTCTAAAAATGCAAAAACATGTCCAAATTTGGCCAACTTTAAATTAATGTACTTAATGTCCATTTACGAACTTGATTATCCAATCACTCCGGTTTTTTCTCCTCCATTTACTTGAAATTTACGCTATTTTTTATGATTTACTTTTGATATGAAAGGATCCAAATCTGGAATATTTTTTATTCTACTAAACTTGAACAGGAGTTCCTAGAGATAAATTAAATTTTGCTTGTTTAGCCTTGGATTTTTAGGGGATCTTAATTGCATAATTATTCCCAAGTAAATGCACAGAGTTTGCCCAAATTCCTAAATAAAAAAGTAACCCTGGTGGTGTAGGTATCGTAAATTTGTTGTTGAAGAGTAACCCTGTTGATTGTTGAACATTTAGTGGATAAAATAAATATTTAATTAAACTTTGAAACTAAAAGCTCCGATGTTCAACTCCTAATTGACTTTAATTGTTGATTTGTCTATGTTTTTACAGGGGGGTTACGGAGACGGTTCAATGGGATATGACAGTAGCATGCACCCCGTCAGTGTGAGTAACCAATTACACTCCCTTATCAATGCCAAATTATCATCACAAATTAAAGCTTTTAGGATAAGCTATTTTTAGACTTCGACAAAGTTAATTGTAATTATATCTTCTTTAATTGCCATCATTTCTTGACTCTGTATTATTCTTTTGCTTCTCTGTAAGCTTCCTCTCGCTGCGTATTTAGTTAAAACTGCAAGCATATCAAAACTGCCTTTACCAAAATAAAACACCCTGGGGAAGTTATTTCGGGGTTGCGAGTTACGACCCCATGGATTGAACCCTTTGAATTGAAGCGTTATTTCGGGGTGGGGAGTTATTGTTTTCTGGGTCGAAGGGATCTAAAATTGATTTATCGGTACACGTTTTCCAGAATTGCTCATTTTAAACGGTTCATTTAAATGCGAAATCAAGGCATTTAAGGATGTCTTAAAATTTCGATGTTTTTTTATCAAAATTTCTACAATAATTGACTTACATGTATAACTAGGAGAGAGATAGAAAAACAATGTTTTTGTGAATTAAAAAATGCAGGCCCTATTTTAAGAATGAGTTGAGAGATATTTATTTTTTGTCGAGTCGGTGGTTCTCATTTCCAAGCCATTTGTCACCCTCGATATTTGTCTCCTTTTAAAAACTTGTGGCTTATCTGAATATTATCTCCCTCTCCTCTCAAACCAACTCGGTTTATTTATGACGGATTCCCAGTTGTTTACAAACCATTTCTTATCCCCATTTATTCACAACTCTCTCTATATAGTTATATGAATAGGCGCATCAAAATTCAATTTATTTTTAAAAAAATCGGGTAGGAAAAGTTTGCATTTATAAAGGGGAGAGTTCGGGGATTCGGAATATATTATTAAAAATTCTGCTTGTTATTTTAAAATTTGGTTGAAATTGTAGTTTTTAATATCATTTACAAAACATCAAAGGACATTTTAAATTATTTAGCAGTATATGTAGTTTAAATCCGATACCATTATGCATTTTTACATTTTAAACACTTCGAGTCCTCATTTCGCAAGATTAAAAAAAAGCAATTCAATTTATTTCGCAAGACTATTTCGAAAAAAAAAATTGAGATTCGTCAATCAGAATATAGGAATTTCACTGCTATGGGTATCCGGATTTATACCAGTTCCATGCCTTCTCCCTTTAAACAGCATTGGTGGCGGGAAAAAATTCAAAAATCCTGATACCCACAAGAGTGATATTTACAATATTTACAAAATTCAAGTTTAATTCATTTTGCTCTGAATTTTTGCGGGTATTCCCGGATTTTCCCCAAAAGGTCCGTTTTCGGGCTAAAAGGGTCCGAAATGTGCTGAATAAATCGGTGGTGGTTGTCATTCGGTAGTGTATAGTGTTCTGGGTGGATTTGTATTTTGTTCTTGAAGGATTTAGAGGAGTTGGAAGTGTTTTATTTTTTTACTTCGAGTTCAGCTTCAGCCGTCCGTCCGTTCTCCGACTTTTTTTGTGGCCGAGTTAACTGAACCAAAAACTTTTCTTTTTGAGCCAAAGGAATTCAGTGAGTTGGATAGAGAGGAGAGGACATCGCATCCTCCTAAGAAATAGAGGCTCTTATAGCCTGGAAATATCTCCGCAACCATATAGGAGCTAGGGCATTAAGGAATGGACTTAAGAAGAGTTAAACCTTTTGGAAATAATTTTTTTTTTTCTTCTTCTTCTTCTGCTTCTTTGGAGTCTGTTGGCCATTTTCCCACTTGAACCCAGCAGGGGTTCGGCGTCTGTCTTTCTTCACTTCTACAACAGTCCATCCATCCATCCATCCAATAGGACCTTTCGAATCCGAAATTTATACCGAGCTTTTTAGGCATTTTCGAGTTAGTGGGACAGGGTTCGCAAGCAAAGGGTTTTTGGGAGCTGTTTTGGGGGAAAGAACGGGGTTTTAGGGTTCTTGGGGGTCTAGGAATGGGATGTGATAATAGCTGGCGGATTCAGAGTTTATAGGCCAGGGTTCGGTACCAAGGGTTTTTGAGAGTTGATAAAGAACCGGGTTTTTGAATTTTTAGGGGTCTGTTTGACATTAAATTTGTTAATAGCTGGATGCTTCCCAGTTTATAGTTCAGGGTTCGGTACCAAGGGTTTTGAGAGTTGATAAGGCACCGGGTTTTTGAATTTTTAGGGGACTCTTTGACCTTAAATTGGTCAATAGCTTTTTGATTCCCAGTTTATAGGTCAGGGTTCGGTTCTAAGGGTTTTTGAGCCGTGTCAGAAGTCTTGATAAAGTACAGGTTTTTTTTAAAGCTGACCGTGGTCAAAGGAATTAGACGAAAGGGGTCATAAAATCAATATGGGGGTAGTTTGGAGCGAACATGGGGCAAAGTGGAACATGCTGGCCTGGGGTTTTTGGGTCAGGGTTCGGTTCTAAGGGTTTTTGAGACTTGACCAAGCACTAGGTAGTTTGGGGCAAAGTGGAACATTTTGACCTAACCCAAGGTCTTTTTATCGTACTGTTTTTTTTACTGAATAAGTCTCCTGAATATTAATCAAAGGGTAGCATTGATTCTAAAATAAATTTGCACAAGCAATTTGCAAATTTCGCTACATGGCAAGTGATACCGATAAGGGTTCATCGCATGTCAATATTGTCAATCCTGGATAGGTGCTAATTCGAATCCTGTCGAGAGGTCAGGAATCAAGATGTCCTAGGACATATGTCAGTCAGTCCTGACAGTTCCGTCAGATCCTCTCCTATTTTTCATGTTGAACACAAGATTGATTTCCAGCAGATTCGAAATCCTCGACCCAACTGCTTTCTCGGAATATATTTTGTGAATATTTTAAAATAAACAAAAGTGCGGACTTTTGTCCCTTTCATCTTTGTTTATCCCACGCACTTCCAAACCCAAGTGACGGATGGACCCTAAGGGACCTCCCACTGACATATAGCCCCCCTATATAAATATACATCCCTCTATATGCAGATACGGGACAGATAGTGGAATAGTAGCCAGTGTTAACCATATACCACCGTATACTGAAATTTAAAAAATCGAGGAATAAAAAAGGTTAAAAAACATTTATTAACAATAGAAATATGAAATGAACCTGGCCGATACATTTCAAGAACCTCTCCGTTTGACTCCAATGGATTGTGGGATTAAATGACTTAATCTCCTGTACAGACTTACATAAATGGGACATTGGTTTCAACAATCCCGTCTTTAGAATTTAAATTATTAAGGATTTAATCCTGTTTACATTAAGTTTTATAAAAAAAAAACTAGCCGAAATTCTCGAAATAAGTACCCATCCCTTGGCGTACATGAACACTGAATTATATCATTATATGGATTCGTTCTCGAGAAAACTCTAGAAATTGCATTTAAATTTTTAATGTCAATTAATTTTGACACTCGATTCGAATTAATTTCGAGATAAGCTGCTTTTTTACTTTCTGTTCACCAAAATGACTGTGTATGCCTATATATGAACAGGGTATGGGGAATAAGTCGTTGGTCGGTGGGGGTGGTTCGTCGTCGTCAAGTTCGGTGGCGAGTAGACCGAATTCGGCAGTGTCCCAGTCCTGGCACCCTCCGCCCAGGGAACAAATACCCGACTTCCCGCCCCTCCAGCCCCAAAACCACGACGATGATGAGGACATGATAAGTGACGAGGAGGGGCCCGACGCCCCGATGCCCCTCGACCACGCCCATCTCAACTCCATCCTTAATTCAAAACGACAAAAATCTTAATCCCAAATTTATTTTACGTTTCGGTTCGTTTTTCTTTCTTTATTTCCGTTTCTTTGCCTTATATTAAAATGCTTTCACTTTGCTTTCTACTCTAACTTTTCCTGATGAAATTGAATAAAGTCCTTGTGTTCGTTGACTCGCCTGATAAAACTCCTTCACCTTTACCCGGCGAGTCAACTAGCACAAGGACTTTACCTACGAGGATGGAATATTGTAGAGGTTGCGAGCCAAAATTCTACAGCCCTGATTTTTACCGTGCAAATGCTTACCAATTTTTTCTTTGATTTCTTTGCCCCCTTGTGTAGTTTTCCTCGGCTAACTATTCTCCTTTCTAATTGAACAATACAATTAAAAATGCCCTAATGGGTAGCTAAACGTTTTGCCAATAACATAGGATACCAAGCGATGTGTTTACAACGCGCTAACTCTGACAAAAACCACGCGAATGCTTGAAAACAACGTCCCCAAAACGATAACTCGAGATGTTTGCGTTCTTATGGAATAATGAACAATTGTTTTGTTCCTGACCTCCGTAACTAATAAATTGTTTTGTTTTCTCCTCGGCAGGATGACGAGTTTTCGGACGAATGTTGAAACTAGCCAAGACACACTAGCCTACTACAAATTAATTATCCCAATTTGCTACAAACTATGAAATACAACCCATCGTGTCCGACAATTCCTCGACATCTCCTCCTCCTGTGTCGGGATTTCGCCGAATTTTTCGGATTTCGCCGAAAACTTCGAATTTCGACTCAAGTTCCGACGACAAGTAACTTGAAAAGGGACAAATGACCTCGTGGTGGACGACCCCTTTCTTCCCAAAGTTTTGCAGAAGAAACGTAGAGGAAAACGCTGAGAAGAAAGGCGGAAATGGAAACCTAAAAGCTCAACCCTCGTGTAATTTACTCTAAATATAATTAAAAGTTAATCAACAGACATTTAAGTTCTATAATTATTTTACTATTTTAAAATTTTGAAACTTTAAAATTTTAAACTTTTAATTACTCATAGGATTTTAAGATTTTAAGATTCTAAAGCTACAGCTATATCTAGAATAAGTCATATAGGAGTGATATAAAGTAATTAAATCATAGTAATAATTTTCTAGACCTATACTACATACTAGGATAGTTTATCAGTACTACAAACACACACACACCTCCGTAACTTTAATTAATTAATGAGGTAGGGCTAATTGTAATTAATGAGTCCACCAGGTACTTTGTATTTAGAATATTACGAACATTATTGAGACTCGCCAGAAGAGGATTTCTCACGACAACCTTTCCAATTTCCAAAATACTAACCCTGAAAAAAATCTAATTTCACACAATTCTCAATTTTCTCGCCGAAATTTTTCCGTTTTTCCTCCGAACTGCTCTTTCAGAACCTTGTTGATAAGCATACAAAATATACTGCAACAGGATAATACAGAATGTATACTAAACCGAAGGGAGGAACGAAACATATTACACATTTGTGAGTGAGATATGGAACTTTACAATTTTAATAACTCTCTAAATTTAATGGAAATTCATGTAATCCCATGAAATTACATGGAGCAGAATCAAAATATAATAGCTACACTCTATATACTCCTACTTCTTCAACTTCTAAAGGACACACATGATAATTTATACTAATTAAACTCAATAACTATATTTAATTAGGGACTAAAGTTAATTACGAAAAAGTTAGGCTCTCTCTGTCTCTAATCGCTAACGTCTTGACCTCTCACCTAGGTTTTACAATTACAATTTACAATGTAACTCTTGTGCAGTGCTGCGTGGCTCAAGCTCCATGCAATCATCAATCACCTTCCATTGAGAACGAAGTATACGATTCAAAACACATCCATTTTTAGAGTAATTACTAATTAACTAATTACAAGAATTAATATAGACATATTATATTATACAAGATATCTATCTATAGACGAAGATAACCAAGAAATTTACAAACTCTTCTATACAACAAAAACAAAAACAAGAACAACAACTGTTAACCTTTACTAACTAACTCTCTGCAACTGTAACTCACCTTATGCTGATGAGGAGGGTTATAGATAATCGGAACTAACTCAGTTCCCGATTACCTTCCCAATCTACCTATAAAAACACATATAATTAACTGGTACTATTATTATCACTCTCTGAATTGGATTGTAATTAATTATAGAGAAACTAACGTCTTCTTACAACTAACTTTGTATGCGCTTAATCCTGGTTAACTAACTACGTTTGTAGTTAGCTAACTCTCTATCCCTGTTCCCTATTGTTTTTTTTGCAGTTTTGGACCAATTTTTAAAGTCGTATAATTTTAAAGCTTCTTTCAATAAGGAGTCATTCCTAAATGACGCTGTTGACCTTTGACCTTGACCCCTCTTTCAAAGCGTTTTTACCCCGAAATAAGTCCCCATAGTCCCAGCTCGGATAACTTCGTGATTTATGAATGACGTGGCTCGTCGAGTCACCAGAGCCATATTTCCTGACGTTTTTTATTCTGCAAATTTTACAGTTTCGGGTTGTACTTATCGTAGTTAAATATTTAATTACAATTAATTTAAATTGAAGGGGAAAGCCACGCCTTTTGAATTGGCTTTCGTGATGTCATGCAATCAGTTGTCCCTGTCTCTCCTCCTTTGACCTCTGACCTCTCACCTTATTTTGACTTGAGCTCTGCAATATTTAAAATATTTTAAATATCGAAACCACATGGATTGATTACCTATTCGTACTTAAGTTAACCCTACACGCTACATTAATTAGTTATTTTTATTCGTATTTTGGATATTGATCATTAAAGTTAGTTAGTTAGTTAGTTAGTTTACTTGTGAACTGAGGAGACGCGGACGGGAAGATGTAGAAATTGTACAAAGAAGTTTGAATACCTGAAATGAGGGTTTTTACTCTGAGTTTGCCTGAACTGTAAAAATACTAGGTTTTTGTTGAAATAAGTTGAATAGTTATTGTAGCTAGTTAGGCTAGGATACAACTTTGTAATTATTTAGTTAAGTTTCTGAGTTCCTGAACATAACTGTACATATTGTATAGGCTGTAGTTACTCTAATTAAGTTAGGATATGCGCGAATTGTGTGAGTTATAATAATATTATTGTTGTTGGCTAAGAAAATGAGTAGTTTCTACTTTGTTGAAATTCCCAAAACTGTTTTCAGCCTATGAAATATAAGAGAGAAAGTGGAGTGACTTTTTTGTGCGATTTGTCAATTAATGACTGAGTATTAATTAATAAACAATTTTGGAAAGGATATCTTTACTCGTTTTTTGGTTTTATTAACATTTCATATTTCATACAGTTAGAATTTAATCATATATATGGAGGATTATAGACGAGTTGCCGAAAGAAAAACATTTGAAGTTAATGTCGATGAGTTTTGTGGCTTGCTTCAAACATCAAAAGTTCTTGAAAATTCGTCTTCGGAAGGTCTATGTCGATGAGCATCTCCCGTCTGAAATATACACGATTACCCGATTACTTATAGGCCTGTTAAGAACAATGTCGATGAGTTTTAAAGATTAGTTAATTCGATGGGCATTAAAATTTTCTCTCAAGTCGAAAATTTGGAAGAGTTTTTTACAATATAGAAATTGAAGATAAAAATCGAGTAGAACAACGACATAAGTTTAAGATATCTGACAAATTTTTGCAAAATATAGAGGCTACAATTCCACGAAACAGGCAGCTTCATCAAGCCATACTGATTTTTTTTATTTAAATCATGGATAAAATTATGTAAATTTCGTTCCGATTTCTTGAGTTCTAGAATCCGTTAAATCCTTCGTCATGTCACCTTCCCCGTACTCCTTCGTTCGGCATCCAAGCCCATTGTACAATTCTAGGATCCAAAATAACAATTAAATATGTAAGGTAGAATTAAACTTAATTTGTGCAATAAAGCTGGAATTTTTCCTACGTTTAAAGGTAGGATATCGCATCGATAAAATCCGAACGTGTTTAGGATTGAGTCCGAATAAAATGAAGAAGAAGAATCCCATGAGGAGGTTTAAAACTCGGAGGATAAGCCAGTAAAAGGATAAGGGATTTGTTTGGCCAAAAATAAATTCGATGACAACTGCCATCCAAGTCATCCCGAGGATTAGGAACAGTCGACCGTGGATCGATATCCTAAAATTAAAATTATTACAAGTTATTTACAAATAAAAAATAATCTCATCGTTTTTAGAGAAACATCGGTCTACGGGTTTCAAAATAGCAGTCAGTTTCATGAGAATTAATTTAGTGTATTTGCTAAGAATTTCGATAGAGTTTCCTCAAATTATGATGACATTAATGTGGAAGACAACATCGAGGGAAACAAGCAAACAAGCGTTAAAGTAATATTAAATTCCCAGAACTAAACCTTGAGCTCTATACCCTAACATTTCTAAACATGGCTTGATAAATACAGCACACAGCTATTTTAATAGTTCCTAAAAACGTTCTTAAAAACGAGACCATAATATATAGTACTTCGGATTGATAATCAAAAATGCCCATTTTTAAGTAACATGAAATTAGTAGATGTGGGAATATTTTTATTAATATTATGGAGAAATTGATCGACATACGTTTCTCGTAAGAGTCGACGAGCCCTTGTCGAGGAAGGGACTTGACCTCGTTGACGTCGACAAATGATGAGGGAAGTGAGGAAGAAGAATCCGATGTTGAGGAGATAGAGGACACTTTGGCCGTAAAACCCCAACTGCCACAATGGAGAGGAACAACGATAGTGTGCAAATTCAAAGACTCCAACTTCGTTCATAACCGCTTCCGCACTAATTCATTAATCAATAAATTTAAAACACGAATATTAACTTAAATTAATTACAGAAAATTAGTACTTTATGTGAATTTTGTCTGTATGTCCTTTCTTTTCACACAACGTTAAGGTCAAAATATCAGGTCCCATTTTTACAAGTATTTTAATAACTTTCGCTCCTTTGCTTCTTACCTTAAAAAATGGTTTGAAACAAGGCCAATCGAAATGGCCAAAAACGGGAGAACCCATCCAATCAATAGGTAAATGCTTAACCGTTTCCGATTCTTAACTTTATAGGCCGACGGGTCCAGTTTCCTAAATCAATTCCATTTCATTTTATATGCAAATTGAACGATTCGAATACAAGTTTATAAGTACCATAACGTCCAAAATATATCAAATCCCAGGATGGCTGACGTCGTATTTAATGTCATGAAGAAGTACTGAGCTGCAACCGCTTTTAATAAAACAATACAGTCGTTGAAGTTCAAAAATGTCGTTTTTTTCGATTTTTTGAAAATCAACCTAAGTTTTTTTTAGATTTAGACTCACCATGAACAAAACATGAGAATGCTGGTTGAATCAGAAGTCCATTCTGCTTTAAAATCATTCGAAGTCCTTCCGTTAAATAAAAGAGTTCGAGAGCTGAGAAAAATGAGAACTGTGCGATTCCATGAGTATTATGTTCCGTCCATAAGGTGATGTAAATCCCCAGAGTCAGGGTCACAAATAGTAAGGAGACCATATACAGACCCCCGTACACTTGTCGATGACTTATCTGCAGATTCAATGGTTCTTTCGATGAGTAAGGACAAATAACTTATCGACAAACTGAAGATTAAAACGTATGGAATTTACATAAGCATCGAATCCGTCCAAATGACACGTTAGAACGACTTGGCTAAGGTTATATTCTTCTTGAAATAACTCCGACTGACTTGGTTGTTCCCCCGGAATAAATGCCCCATGCCCCGCATTAAATTCCCCATAGTCCCAGCAGGAGGACTTCGGGGGGACGGATAACCAGACGGGCCAAAACCAGAAATTTAAGCCCACTTCAAATCCTCCATTGTCCGTTTCACGAAACCTAATCGATATTAAAATGTTAATTCAACGGCTTGTATTTTAATGACCCATAGAACTAATCGAATGACCCATAACAAAATAATCCATTGACCAATTGTACTTTTACCAAGATTTAAACCCCCATATAGAACACAAAATAATCGTTTTACCCATATTTTAATAAGTTAAGCCATAGTGAAAAACCCATAACGGAATATAGAATAAGAATGAGAATAACTAGTATAATGCGCTTTGATTAATTAATTCTGATTAATAGAGGTTCATCTATATGGGTGAAAGTACAATAGGGTCAATGGATTATTTTGTTATGGGTCGAAGGATTATTATTATGGTGTAAAAATATACTATCGTAATTCGACCTTCACAACGACAAAGATTTAAAACGTTTCTAGATTCCACATTCCACGATTGATTTTTGCAGATTTGAATTTCAGTTATTTCTTGTAACTAATTGTAATATTTGTCAATTTGATTTGATAGTATTCTACAGTTTTAGTTGCAGTAACAAACGAGATGATTAAAACAGACTCACTTACCACTTATCAGGGTCGTTAACCAAGGCTAAGGGAGGACCAGGGCAGGTAATAATTGCAGTATTATTCTCAATCACCGTTAAATTCTCCTTAGCATTTTGCACAAAATCATTTTGAAGAATGTGGCAACCAAAATTAAACGGTTCCAACCCCTGTCTCATGAACAGGACTTCATTTTGACCACAACATTTCCTAATCTCCTCATCAGCTAAATTTAACTCGTGTGAACTACTTGTTACACTTAGTACTATAAAAAATAACAATATAATTGAACCTTTTAAATGTTTGAAAACCTCAATGAGATTTAAGTTAAGTAAAACTATGTTATCCATGTGGATATGGATGTAGAATGAGACACTGTACGAATTAATGTTTTTACACACTTCCGGAAACCGAGAACCTGATTTCGATCGGCACAAAATGTGATTGACATTTATGCGTCAAATGCATCGGTGGTTTTAATTTTGATGTCGATTAATTTGACAAATTTTAATCCAGGGGCAAAAGCCCATGCAAAATTAAGTAAGGATTCGATCGCTTCGATTCTACCGTATATACGAAGACACCCCATTTTGAAAGAATCTACTAAATGCGAAAACAAATAATTAGTCCTATTAAATTGTTTTTTTTTGTCAATATTTGCTACGATTAAGGAGGTTATGATTGGAATTTAATTGTCTACTGGAGCACAGAGCAATTATTACGGAAATCAATAAATGGAACGACGTTGGTCATTTATATGACACGATTTAAGGATTTTTTGCGGTCGATGGGACATGGGACATGTTGTAAGACATGTTTTGCGGTTTTTCGTGATTAAAACGCAATTATTTAATTGTTTCGTAATTATTTTGATAATGTCAACGTAAATAGGCTGGTGGTGATATGACTGGAGCCTACCGGTCTTGACCTCCTGACCTTTTGAGGTTATTCTGAACACAAGAAGAACATAATGTCTGATAATGTTTACTTTGGCTGATCATGAGCAAAAACTTGAACGTCTGAATGCCTCAGCTTTTTAACGATTTTTTAGTGTGAAAGGAATTCAAGGAATCGAATAAGAAATTGGCAAAGTAATGATGAAAGGACCTTCGTAATCGAATTATGTTCCAATGTCTCATTATAGACTCGTTCCAATATATACGGGATCTTATACATAAAAACAGCTAACTTCTCCGGAATCTTTTGAGCATAATAGAACGAAAATATATAGTGGAATTATTCCCTCGGCAAGGTATACGAACCATGGACTTTTATTTCGGAGTGGAAGTTATTCCAGGGGGTTTTATAAGAAAATTGGCACTTTTCAGCTATTTTCATGGTTTTTTTAAGATTTACGAAAGATGACTGTTATTTCGGATGGGAAAGTTATTCCGGGGTTTTGGGAACTGAACATTTCAGTCCTTTTCATAGCTTTTTCATGTTTAGCAACGAGGGACTTTTATTTCGGGTTTGAAGTTATTCCGGGGGGTTTTTAATAGGAGTTGGACTTTTCATGCTTCTTCAGGTTCTTCAGATGCAAGTTGGAATCACATCATTCTTCAATCTCACATGGACGCTACAAAATCTCAATTAAGTTAAAAATATAACAAAAGCTATTTTATATGCAGGCCAAAGAATCTACTTTCAAGGTTTGATATCTTTATTTTGACCTGTGGGGGCTGGATTATGTCATTAATTTAGCACAAATGATTTGTTGTCACCGAATAAGACACTGATGAAATGAAGAAAACCTAGTTGTAGTAGTAGACGGGGCCAAAAATTCTACTGCGGCTTATTTTGGATAGATAAACGAGCCATTTTGATAACGTCGGACTTATCGGCAGCTTCGCCTATGAATCCATTCGCATGAACAAAAGTGGCTGATTGGATACCCGACGCATCCTGCAGTTGCTTATCATTAAGGCCTTGCCAATCCTCATGCAGTGGAACCTTAATTTCCGGAAAATCAAAATTAATATATAGTTACAGACTCAATTAAATTATAATTTTAACGAACATTTAAGAAAAATGAAACCTTAGTAAGATATGAGTCTGGGTTAACGGGAACGGCGTTAATGACCCAATTCCCCTTCTTGTACCGAGATATGACGAACTTGACGACGGCAACGGCAACGTCATCCTCGACGGATTCTTCGATATCGGCCAAGTGATCTTTCCAGGGACTCCCACCCGGCTGCAGTTCCATTATTTCCCCGCTCGGATCCACCTTCACAAAATGGCTTATTTTACTGACTTTAAATTATAATTTTTGTAATCAGAGTCAGGTGTCAGTTTGTATCAAAGATTTACTTGGAATCGGTGATCATAAGAGGTCTTTACGATGGGTCGAGATTTCCACCACTTTCCAGAGTAATCCTCAACTCTTTCCTCGAATTTTGACCTCATGAGCTGAATCGCCTTCCTGAAAGCGCTCTCCTTATCCGACGCTCCGTTCATTCGTTGGATTTCACGGCTTAGCGTCGTCGTTACTCGATACCTAATTTTATTTAATAAACTACGAAATGCAAATCCAATATAATTATGTTAAATGATGGAAACGTACTTTAATTTCCCTTCTGAGACCTCGATCCCGTTGTCAACTGCGTCGATTTCTTCGACGAAATTTTCGTACATTTTATGATAGATGACTGTAACCATATCGTCCGTCTCAGGTTTCTTAACGAGCTGTGAAATGACAGCTTTGCCGTAGTGGGCATAAATCAACCCAGCGCTGCTCAACCTTGTCACCCAAGGCTTTCCAGGGCACAGCGTACTCATCGAGTGGGTAAAGGATCTAGAGGGTTTTAACATTTTAAAATTAAAATTTGGCAAGTTTCAGAATTTTAATACATGATATTCATGGTATTGTACCGCTGGTGGTGGTCGAATCTAAGGGTTTCGGGGTCATAGACGCCTCCAACATCTACGACAATGTCAATGGGTTTTAAAACTTCGTGGTCCCGAGTCCTGAAACACGAAGTGAATAAATGTTAAGTTTAAGTCCCAAGATTCCATTGTTCCATTTGTATTTAAAGTACGAACGAGCTAAGGGTAATTGGTCAATCAATCTGACCTTATGATGGTCGCGTCCTTGCAGGTTGGAAGGACTTGTAGCATGGCGATGGCGAAGGTCTCATCTGCATGAAACCTTCCGTTATGCGTCCCAATTTGTTTTATAAGCGATCCTGAGGTTAAGTCCCTGCCCGTGTTACTCATGTCAATAATCCCGTTCGGATTTTTACTGCTTAGTTTGGATTTCAAATTAGTTTTCTCTAGAATACACCGGAAATCGACTATGTGGAGGTTGGAGGTTTCTTCAAAAATTACAACTTTCGGTTTTTCGGGTTCCACAATCACATTCAATCTAGGAAACTGAGACGCCGGTTGTCAAGCAATCCTGTTTAAACCCATTTAAACTCATGAGAATGAGGCTGCAATCGGTAATAAAGGAAATGATCATGGTCTGGTTTCGAAACTCAGTGGTCCCAGTCAAGTTTATTCCAAATTGATCAATGAAAATGTATAATAGTACAGCAGATGCATATATTCCAACTTTGGTGTTCACAAAAATTGATCGTCTATTATAAATGATAATAATATGCAATAAATCAAAATCGACGATATTGAATTTGACTACGACTTTGATTTTTGGATCGAAGTTTCAGCCATATTTAAAACATCGCTCCGTTCTGCGGCACCACCGATAAATCCATTAGCATGAACAAAAGTGGCAGTCGGGATATTTGAAAGATCTTGCAATTCCTTGTCTCGTATTCCCTGCCATTCCTTGCACAATGGAACCTTGAGATCGAAGGATTCGGGTGTCACAGGAACAGCTTGGACCCTCCACATTCCCTTCAAGTCAGGAAAAATCACAAATTTAACCGTCCCCTCGTCACCTTCCTTAGATCCCTCTAGTTCGGCCAAGTGCTCTTTCCAAGGAACTCCTCCGTTTGGAAATTCCATGATTTCTCCGCTTCCATGAACCTTCAACAAACACCAACAAGTTTTTTTTTAGTTTTTATTAACGTACGGAACTACTGACAATACTAACATGTAAAATAAGTGCAACGTGTCGCAATGAAACAAGTACCTCAAACCGGGCATTAAAGGCCGCAACGACGACAGAATACGACTCCCACCAGAGCCCTGCATAATCATGAATCCGTGCAACAAATTCAGTCCCCACGACCTCAAGAGCTTTGTTAAAGCCAGACATCTCATCAGCGCTGTCAGGCACCCTATCGGTGAAAAAAGGGTTCAACCGTCCTACTCTGAAAGCCAGTGTCGTCGTTATCCGGTATCTGATTTCAATACGAAATGTCACAATTATATCACATATTGTATTTCAACTTGTATTTAATAAAACATGTAAAATCCCTACTTCAGTTTCCCATCTGAAACACTGATCCCATTATCGACAGCGTCAATTTCTTCGATGAAATTTTCGTACATCTTATCGTAAAGCTTGGATACGATTTCGTCTCCTTTGCTTTTACTCAGAACCTGAGCAATGACAGCTTCGCCGTAGTGAACGTACACGAGTCCGGCACTACTCAACTTCGTCACCCAAGGCTTCCCAGGGCACAGAGTACTCATCGAATGCTCAAATGATCTACAATATTCAGAGTTTAACATTAACATTTTTATCAATAAAGCCGACTAAAGAAATATACGGATATAATAACGTAAGGTATTGTACCGTTGGTGATGATCAAATCTAAGGGTTGCAGGATCAAACAAGCCCCCTACGTCCACCACAATGTCACAGGTTTTCAGCAGCTCCGTGTCTCGAGTCCTAACAACCGATATATGTTTAAAGAAAATGGTTTTGCATGCAGAATTTACTGATTTACGTTATTTCGATTAAAAAAACATATATACTGATGACCCTTGCCTTAACACTTGACACTGACCTAATAACCTGGGCATCAGCAAAGTCTGGAAGAAGCTTAAGCATGGCGACAGCCAAGACTTCGTCACAATGGAACCTCCCGTCATGAGTCCCAATCGTCTTTACGTTGCTACCTCCGCTCAAGCTCCTTCCCGTTGTTCGTCCACTTGTGGCCATCGTCACAGCTGTCGATGTCAACACTCTAAATAACTTTCGTCCGTGGGTCCTTAACATTCACTTCTCAATCCACAATTTATCCCTCTACTTTCCTAAATAAATCAATCAATATAATACATTACATGATAATGATGAATTGCAGATTGCAATACAAAACACAAAATTACAAAATGCAAAAGTATGAAGTATGAAGTACAAAGAAAGAAAAAGAAAGTATACAAACCAACGTTGTTCCAATGCAGCAGTCAGTGACTGTGAACCGCACCGCAAGTCTCTTGTTGTGTTTTTCTGTGCATGTGCAAGTTACAAATCGGGTTTTGAATTCGTAGAGTTTTAAGCTGCGGACATGAAGCTTTGTGTTTGCTCATTGCTGCATTCTGCATTCACAAAATTATGCACAATTTCGCATGGATCTCTATCTCCCGCCTTTTGAATTCAAACTTTTGGGGCAAAGTGAAAATATTTACATGCTTTCAACCTTTCGATTTCAAATTCAGAAATTCATAAAATTTTATTTTTGATTAAAAACAGTACACCCAGTATAGGTGTACGTACACCGGTTTAAAACATCACATACTTGTCCTAATGGACACTTGATAATACTTTTATAAATATTGTATCGTTTTAAATGGAATGAAGTAAGATGCATTTAAAATAACAATTCGTTAAATTCGTTCCATATTATATCTAATAAAAATAGTTAAAAACTCAAACCTTGTGATAGGAACTCTTTGGTGCTTGAAATTTACTCACAACCCAATAAAATAGTTTGGAAAATATCCAAGAGAACACTATCAATTTCATTAAAACGTAGAAGCCAACGTAGACATAAAGCTGACTGAACCTTGACGGTAGCCATAATACTGTATAGTCCATCGTTCCATTTTTATCTGCAAAAATGATAAGCAAATAAATGTATATTGATTCAATTAATTGGTTTGTAGATAATAGTTTCATTCGTAATTGGATTTTAAAATAAATTTGTCCTAACCTAGCCATTCAATTTAAAGTGACTTAAACTTACAGAGATTAAAAGCTCCGAAGCCCATATCTGGTGTCCCCATTCTATAGGAGCAGGTAGGGACGTGTATTTCGTGAACAACGTCTTTGTCCCTATCAGGTACTTTTTTGAGATTCAGTCGAACGGTAGAACTGACTGATAACGGTTCAAGAGATTCTTCGTCTTCGGAATTAAAAAACCAACTCTTCGTTGGTTTCAGTTTATGGGCCATTAAGAACTTTTGAGTGACATGAAGATGATTTTCAGGACCATCTTGGAATTTCAAATACGACGATTCATGTGTATGGGCTGCAAAAATCACGTTCGGATTAACACGTTGGACAATCTGAAATTAGGATTATTTTTCATAGAATCGAGTGAGTTTGCGTTCGTGACATTATCTTAGGAACAATTGATACCGTTTGAACGGCGTTTGTCATGAACTGTAGGAGGGAATTGTGAGAAAAGACGAAACGGAAATCTGGAAAATTTTCATTTGCTAAAAACTCCTCGTGTTTTTTCAACGGATTTTGATATTCCTCTGGAACAAAGAGATTCATCTGCGAAACAAAATAACATTTTTCATTTCCTTACAATCCCAAGAGACACAAGTACGCACTACGTTATAAAACAAATACAAACCCATACGATACCTTAAAAAATTGCGCGTTCCATCCCCCCTTTTTGAACCAAAGCATTTTCTGGAAGTCTCCAAACGTCTGATTAAACCATTTTATCTTGACATTATCGACAGGTTCCGCACCTTCACCTCCCAAGTCGTTATCTCCAGGCAAGAATATATAATCCTGCATACAAAGTATACAAACAAAAATTAAGCCACCCTTTAATCCAAAAGAGATACAAAATGTACTTAAAAATGAACATTACAATAGGCGACGGGTCTTGCTTCCTCGGCAGCTGGAAAATGTCAACGAATCTTCGGTAATATCTCCTGTACTCAGAGTCAGTTGCAACTGACCCTTCATCAAATAAGTCACCCAGGAAGACCACAATCTGAGGCTTGACATGGAACTTGGCCAACATGTAGTTTCTCTGCAAGTACCTACGAGATTCGAAATAAAGCCAAGTCTTAACAAAATAACTTCTGCTCAAACAATTCAAAATTGGATTAAAAAGTAATCTAGTAAATAGTCTAATAGATAAGTACCGATCGGAATCCCATCGAGTGAAAAGGCCAAAGAATGGAGGCTCATTGTTCTCACCGATCAGCTGAGGGTCTCCAATAAGGAGGACCCGTAAGGGCTCGTCGGGTTGTAAATCGTCATGGCCCGTGGGGGTCAAAGATGGAAGGTTCCAGCTCTTCGAGTTGACAATGTAACTCACGATTTCGAGGTAGAAGACGAGAAGGGCGAAAAGAGTACCGGAAATTAGGCCTTGCCATTTCCTACTTAACCGTCCCATTATTTTTATGCCCCGATGCCTCATATACTTTTATTAAATTACAAAGCTGAAACTGAAATTAATTAATTATTGTGCATCAAATATAAAATATTCAATTGGATATTGCATTATTCATTATTGATTGCCAGAATGCCATTCCACATTCCGAGTTGGAGGTTGAATTGTTGAATACAAAGTTGTAATAGTTCTATTACATTTACAAGTGATTCATCGTAATTTATGTAATGTAAAATGTAATGTTTGGTTTGATTAATGTTGATGATTTATTTGTGACTTGACGGCTTGATGCAGAAGAATCAATATGCTATAAATTAAAAATTAAAAACCCGGAGCAGACAGAACACAGAACAAGGTTTATGGAAGAAATGCCTTTCATGATATTCAGCAGCTAATTCTGTTAGCGTTCCTATAATTCTATTACTACATACTTTTAACGTTTTAATTAACCTTCTAATTAATTAATAATTATAACTAAAAACCTTCAACTCCAACTCCAAGTTGAAGGAGTTCAACCTTTCAACTTGAAACTCAAATTGCCGGGTTGACTTCACCGCCTTTTAGCTTTAGCCAATACATATTTTATTTATGGCGTCGGATTTATGATAATAATAATTATATTATTATAACCAAATATATTATGTTAACTAACCATATAGGATGATTCTGAAATTCGGATTTAATTGTACTTTAAATTTAATTTAATTATAGTACTGCTTCCTTAATTATGCATTGCACTCGGTTGTACTGAAGGTCTCATTCATACTGTATACTGATTAAAATGTACTTGAGTCATACGTACATGTTTTAGGGTGCCCGCACGCGCACGCGCAACTCCAGTATACTGGAGTAGATAGGGAGCCGCTAGTCTCCCCAAGAGAGGAGCACACGGGATTCCCTATCCTTGCAATGTTAAAGTCTGGGAGATGAGTGTGAGAGAGAGGAGCAGACGGAATTCCCTATACTTGCAATGTTAAAGTCTGGGAGATGAGTGTGAGAGGAGCATACGGAATTCCCTATACTTGCAATGTTAAAGTCTGGGATATGCATGCTTGAGAGAGGAGCCAACGGGATTTCCTATACTTACAATGTTAAAGTTGGGGAGATGAGAGTGAGAGAGGAGCAGACGGAATTCCCTATACTTGCAATGTTAAAGTCTGGGATATGCGTGCTTGAGAGAGGAGCCAACGGGATTTCCTATACCTACCGTGTGCGGAAGAGCATCACTCATATATTATGCACCGGCGCCTTGTTAGGGAATACTAGTATTTTATTATTATTTCAAGTATTAAATTCAGATAAAAATCATACGGATTTGAACCCGTCACAGTTTATTGAAACAAATTACCTCGATTGAGCAATTAATTGAGCTAAACTCTTTGAGGGTTTGTTTAAGATATATAGGGTAAGTAGTTAAATCGAAGAGTTTCACCATTTGAGAAAGACCTGTCTGTCACCGTGACCTGAATTGGAAATTGTTCATGGACGCACTAGTCTGGCTTCAGCAACTTCATATTGTTCCTTCAACTCTGGAAGCAAATGACTGTAGCTGTCAAACATGGGCAACAATTTCTTCTCAGTTGAACGATTAGTATGACACCACGGATGAGATCTGATTTTAGGGAGCGTCAATCGATTACTCGGATCCAATGTCAAAACCTTAAACAGATTGGATATGTTATGAAATTTTCAAGTTCAAGATTTAAATTAATACGGTTATATTCCGTGGGTGTTTACGTATTTATGTAGGTATATGATTGTGATTTGGTTACCCTATTGATGAAATCCTGTCCTAGGTCGTCCACCCAACCAGGGAAATCAAAATTGAGAGACTTGATTTTTGAATAGGTTTCATCACGATGATCGGTTTCGAAAGGAGGCTTTCCAACTAGAAACTCATAAGCCAGCACACCCAAACACCACAAGTCAACCTACATTCGAACAGATATATGTTTTACAATTTATTTACAATCTATTTATTGTTCTACGTTTTACAAATGGTAACAAGACTGCACTGGGTCCCCACCTTCTCATCATAATGACGACCCTTGACCATTTCTGGAGGTAGATAGTCTAGTGTCCCACAGAGGGTCTTCCTGCGACTGTAGATTATCAAAACATCAAAATAAATGCCTAAATGTGTAATTATAATCAAGTGTTTACACACTTTACTTCGCCAATATTAAAAGTTTGAGATCGAGACGAGATAATGCTAGGTATTGCTTTGTAAACCAATTCAGAAATTTACTTACCTATTAGGTGAAGTTTTAATTGACCAGCCGAAATCAGCCATTTTAATTTCCCCGTAAAATCCAAGGAGCAAGTTTTCAGGCTTGATATCCCTGTGAATAATCCGCTTGGAATGAAGGTAATCTAATGCATGAGTTAGCTGGTAAATGTAAGTCGCCGCCCTGATGAATTATAAAAAAAATCACAAATCCAAAATTAGTTTTTAGAGGGATGACCCACAAGTTTAGCATCCACACTGATACTATCATCAATGGCTGACCTTTCATTTGAAAAGCGGCTATGAGGCTGATTCAGAAGTTCAGAATAAACTTCACCCCCAGCAGCAAACTCCAGAACATAGACAATCTTGTCATGATCTCGAAAGAATCCGTACATCTTTATGATGTTTTCGTGACTGGAAACATGAGATTCAGGTTTTTTAACAGTCACACTTCCGAAAAAAAACGAATTAAATAGAAGTGAAATAATGAGATTGAGTAAGTCTCTAACTCGAGATCGGCATGAATGTCTGTCTCCCTGTCAATCTGATGTTCCATCTGATCTTCCTCGATCTGCTTGGCATGAATGACTTTGAGAGCGACAATTAACTTCGTTTTTCGAGTACGGGCCATATAGACGTGGCCGAACTTCCCTTCCCCCAGTGGCTTACCGATTTCAAAGTCCGTCTTGAGACTCCATTCCGACCTACAAAATAAGAGATCAAAATAAACCCACATTAAATACAAAATAGGAAACATTGTTTGTAGTTTACGTGTAGTCAATTTACCAAGGTTTTGGAGGGACTGGAGGTACTTTTAGGGGATTGTATCCCGGTATCTTATCCAGATCTGCCATTGTCATCTTTCCTTCCTGTGCTTGTTCCCCACTCATTGCAGTGCAGCACCTTCGATTTTAGCAAACGGAAACAGAACCTGCTGGGAGCCCGATATAATTCATAATTATTTTAATAAATCTCTCATCTCATGGTTTATCTTATCTTTCTTTAGCCGTTTACATCATACATGAAGTGTGTGTTACTTACTTTGTAATTTTGAATGTTGTGTCTTGTGCTGTGCACAACTTGTGCAACCCAACAGTCAGTACACAGTAATGTAATAATGCTGTGCAATGATTGATGATGAATGAAAGGCAAAAGGCAAAAGTCGAAAAAATTTCAGATCAAGACAAAGAAAGGCAAAAGAACTTACACTCAACGTCTACGCCTAGTGATGGGAAGTTGAACTGGTGAATGACAATAATTGATGATAATTAATTGCAAATTGATAATAACGCGGCGCCGAAGGACAAAGGACAAAGGAAGGGTCAAAATCAAAAATCAAGTCGAGCGTCAAGCTTCGGCACGGGATATCCGATATCGATTCAAAATTAAGACTCCTAAAACTAAAATGTGAAATGATTAGTGAGTTATTTGTTTACAAGTGAATTCTAAACAAATCCCAATAGAACTAAAACTAACTTTAATCTTTAATATGAATATGAACTAGGAATTTCAAAATCCAAAACAAAACACAAAAACTCGAAATCAAACCTCGTCGTCGGTTGATCCTTGATTTGATCGGTTGACAGTTTGGCAAAAAGTAAGAGAGAATCCCGCCAAATAAATTCAAAAAGAGCGGTTCAAGACTGGGGTATTCCTAGACATTTGTCTCTCCTCGAGATACTCGAGAACGAGATTCTATGTTGCATTCCATCCTATAATCTACTTACTCTGATTACATATATTATATCTCTCTCAATTAGCAGATGTATAATTACCGAAATAATTCCCCATGGGGAAATATCTTTCCTAAGCCTCTCTCTACCCTAACGGGAAAAACAAAGTAAACATCTTACACGAATTTGAAGTTCAAAGCCAAGGACTTGGATGTTTCTTAGTCATTTTATCGCTAAAAGAGCCATTTTACGGACAGTGGCAAATAAATTGACATACTGTTAATGACAATGACACATTTAACAAGTAGATTACAGACTATGATTTCTGATATCAGCCTTTAGAATTTTTTTACACGCACAGACTGCTTCGAAATCCTGTTGGGGAAATGGAAATAAGTCCTGATATCTTTTTTCGGAGGAGCTTTGTAAGGGATTATATAGCCTTTTATTTTAGAAAGAAACAATAGTAAGGGACACGCATTTGATGGTTAAATTCGAAGTTTTTGAAATTTCTCATTTACATCCATTGTATAATGTATAAACAAGTACATAAACTACTATCGAATAAAACAACGGAAAACCCCAATTTTACTCGTTTTTCAATTGGAACACAATCACACTGTATTATTTCCAATAATTTCATGATCTCAAAAGCAAATTTACAATTATAAAGTTTTCTGTCGGAAAGACAGACTCCAAGTCATTCGCATAATGTATCTACAATTTCCACATCAATATATTAATACATAATCATCCTCCAACGGTCCAACACCTCAAATGCATTAAATGCATTTTTTTTAGAAATCAATCATGAAAATCAGCTTTATACTTTTACATTTTCGAATAGGAAATGCTATGATATCAAGTTGGGAGGACTTTCCATTTCTAAATTCATACAATGCTTGTGTTTCATATTATGTTTTGGCAAAGGATGTGAGAAACCTGTTGTTCAAACATAGTGCAACTCCCACTAATTCATTATCCCCTTCATCTTAACCTGGGCTAGACCCACAGTTATCCTGTCTAGTCGTTAGTAATTCCACAACAAGAACAAAAAATAGTTTTAGTTTTTGAGTCTAAACAGAATCGATTTTATAGAATATAGAAACAGTTTTGACAAAAAAGCATTTCTCATGAAATAGAAGCTCCATTCTGAAATGCATTTTTGGAAAATTAATTCCCTGTTCCTAAGTTTTGTATTTATTTATCAGGTCCGAAAAGGTACTTGTGCGTCTACAGATAAGGATACACTAAATCAAAACACGGGAAAATCGCGTAAGCCGACATTGTTAAACTAAACAGTATTGTAAAAAACACCATAACCCCCATAATAAGTCCCCACCCAGAGCAAATATGTTCATATTTTTTATCAGTATTTATTTTACAAAAATGCTAGCCCAATCCCCAGGAATCAATAGCTCGGATGACCTGGAAACGTCTGAATCCGTAGTAGAGGATATTTACCAACCTTTGACCTCAAGGTCAACCGTAGAAGCCGAACTTCGTCGACTCAAATCTCTTGGAGATGTACTTCCTCCGACGAATCTATCGTTTTACAAGCCCTACGCCGACAGAACTGTCGCTTTACTCAAGTTTCCGGTCATTTCCCCAAATGACTTTGTTTTTTCAACCGAGGACAAAAACGGTCAAAGTCCGATGACCAACTGTACTTATTCCCTTCTACATGACCATTACCTCCATTATCATTATGGCCCACCCACTGACCCCTACGGGTCACATCATGACCATTATGGGTCACCTGACCCAGCATATGGACCACTCCCTCTTAAAGTCCGTAAACTGTTAAAATACGGACGAATCCCGAACCCAGTCACAGGAGAAGAGCGGAACGAAGTTAAACCTCCCCCGGACGTCGGGGTCATCGTGGCCCAAAGCTACAGCCTCCGGGAAAATGTGCGGGACTATTTAAATCTAACAGGTTTCACGGCCGGAAAACCCTCGACAACCCTTCTCTCTGAAATGGCATCAGCCCTCGGGAAAAAGCACGTGGAGTCAAACTCGAAGTTGCACCCGCCCTTAAATCCCTATTTTGACCTTTACACAAGGGGTCACCAACCGACGCAAGGGCCGTCTTTTGTCCTCGTACACCTCGAAACTTACCTCAAGACTTCGAATGACTCCAAGAGATTCGGTTTCGTCACTGCAAAGTCCTATTCCAACGGGACGATTTACTTTCCCCGGGAGAGAAACCCGGAATTGATGACCACCGTTCCATTCGTTCTGAAACGGAACGGCGAGATTGACTATATTTTCGAATCGGAGGGACAGCCGGCGGATTTTGGAACTTTGTTCAAGGCCAAATCAGAAATCCGGAGCTTCATTCAAGCCGTTTCCGGGGTTCACGAAGAAGTGCATCGGGATGGGCGAAATGCGCTGGAGAGGATGATTAAACTGTCAGAGGGGCTCGATAAGCCCCGATTCGTCAACACTACGGCCGATGAGCCCGAGATGGCGCGACGGGAGGAGGAGGCTCGGCTTAATAATTGGTTGTACACGAGTTCCATCGGGATAAGGTCCATCACTTATCCTAAGTTTGTTCTAAGGAAAGAGATCGTGTTAATTAACCCCTTGTTTAAACTAAATCCCCTTTTGCCCCACGATGTTCATTATTTGCCCCATGATTTTCATCACTTGCCCCACCCACCGGGGCAACCACCCCCTCACATCGGAGTGGAACTGGGAGAGGCGAACGGTGGCCCTGTTCTTGAACCCCCACCGCCCCCTCAGAGTGTACAAACTCCACATTTATGATTAAAAATAAATATTTAAAAGCGTTGTTTTTTGTGACTCAATTTAAAAAATAAAAAGGTCTGAATTTTAATTTATGAAATGGTAGAACGGTTATATTCTATATTAGTGTAATAAAATAAATTAATGAAACGAGTAGATTTGAAATAAATGGCAATTTATTTTAGAACTTTTAAATCCATATTATTTTGAAGCCTCTAAAAGGGGGTTCTAAATCCTGATTTACGTTAGTCTAAGTTCGTTTATATTTAATTATATGTCAGTCGGAAGTCGGGTCGCTTTTTGTCCCATTTCATGAAGACCGAAGATTGACACTCTAATTTTTGTCACGATCATCCGATTAAGGAAAACCTAAATTTAACAGACGCAAATGTGGTTTTGTGGCAAGCTCCATGTATCTATTCCATATAAACATCCTTTGAATAACAAAATTAAAATAAGCACACATTTCTAAAATCCGTAGCCTATAATCTAATTCCTCACAACATTTTAATCGTAGAGAATCACATACGAGAAGCCATGCAAATTCTTGCCATTATTTTGCAGTTATTAAAATGTTTTAAATGTGGCTGGGTGACAAGATCGCGATATTCGCGATAGTTATTATAGTTCACGCAGTCGGTTATATTAGTGGAGAAGCTGAAGAGAGAACGAATTGCAGTGACTACAACAAGGGCCGTCCTATCGTTTCAGTTTCAGTGTCACTACAAACTTTATCCGACCCGAGAACAATTAGTTTAATTGCAATTGATACTGAGGATCGACTTGATCGGTTAAGGAGAACCTTCTCCTGCTCATATCACAAACCTGTTACCTGGTTAACTACAACTAATTTGGTAATGACTTTAAATCTCTAAATAACTCTCCACCCCTTTAATAGGATTTTCCTGTGCAATTGGTTGGAGTAGAGTTTTTAAGCATTTGAACATTAAAAAATTTGGAATTTTTTTCATGAGCTTCCATTGAATTATACTCCACTTTAATCCTTGAATTAATGAAACAAACTAAACGAATTAAAACGATTTAAAATCTTTAGTAAGGATATATATTTAAACTCTGTTATTTCTAGTTACCATTTGCACTGAAATGGAATTACTTTGAGAGGCGAAATGGGACCTTCATTTCCGAATTCCTATTCGTATATCGAAGAGAGGACATAATCTCCCCAATTAACTTTGCCTGTCAACCGTTTAATTTTAACGATCTTTGCGAACGGAGCTACGTCGAAATTGTACCTGGAAAGCACATCCCTGCCTTTAGGACATCCTCCATTTCAAATTATGAGAATTCTAATTTTGAAGGTTGTACATACTGCACAGATTGATGAATAATTTGGTTAAAAACATAAAATACATAATCATTTGAATTTGCAATATTATAATAAAAAAAACTATAATTATTTAAGATGGAAGAGTTGGGAATTTGACCTGGATGGAGTGTCCACTGCGATTATATGTGAAGGTCAAAGAGGTCAAAGGTCAAGGTCATTTATTGGAATATAAATGGGAACCTTCGTTTGGGAAGAAGATTGACGTGCAAATGGCCGTTCCGACAAATAGCTCCGTCTATTTTAACAACCTATTCCGTACAAGTTCACAAGTAACTCACTAATTAACTATTTACTAGTGTAGTCCCTTACAATCTGGTTAATTAACTACGATAATTAATTCATAGCATTTAAAACCCTCATGTTCCTCATTATACTCCCCTATAAGATAACTCAAATGCCATGTGACAGGAACAGAATTGCTTCAAAGTATTAGACCTTAATGAAACGTGTCGAAATTGTCAAACGGTCACAACGGACAGATTAAATGCTGTCGTGTTTTATGCAAAAACCGGAGCTTCAATAATCACCTTTAAGGGATTATTTACGCTCCCAGTAAACGGACATAGGAACTTTTGTAAGTTTACTTAAACTGGGTCAATTAACTAATTTTTAATTGCTTTACCGCAGTCCAAAAAAATATTTTTAATTTAAACAATAAGACATGGATTGGCAGACTCCACGCTTGGAAATGGTCCATTTGCAGGAAATCCCATCCATTCTCTACGTAAATCGGAACTATGTTTTCGGTTGCAATGTCTCGACGTTTTACTTTTCGCTCGGAATTATTTTGACAACTGGGGATCGGAAATTCCATGAAAATGGTTCAGTTTCTATAATTTAAAATGAGCTTTTAACAGTTAATTTTAATTATCTTTAGTAATCAGTAATTACATGTATATTTGAATAGGAACGATGGAAAAGTACGGGGAATACGGGAATATTGAAGCCCGGAGGAACTTCACTTTCGAAAGGGGTGGAGTTACAGAAACGATTAATTGCTTTGCACCGTTGATTTCATCCACTCATTGGATTTATAAATCCAGAACCGTTTTCATTGATTGTAAGTTTGTACAAATATAGAGGCATGAGGAGTAGGACAGAATTTCGATAATAAATTAATCGCTTTACAATGAATCGCCAACAAAAGAATCGCTTTACAATGAATCGCCAACAAAAGAATCGTTATTTTGTAAATATTCCGAATCTGTAAATGCAAACGATTCATTTCTATTGGTGAAACTCTGTCAGTACGAAGTCCTCATTGTTGCGAAAGTAGAAAAACAATTGCAATTAAGTCTGACAAAATGTAACACAGACCCGCAGCCACCGGTCTTTAACGCTTATTCAAAAAATATCCGGATCGCCGAAGAGAGGATTAAAGATGTCGAAGATAATTTATCGATATTTTGTGAAGCATTTGGAAAGCCCTTGCCAATTTGGAAATGGGATTTCCCACTTCCGGTACAAACACTTACCGTTAATAATTAAATAAGCCCCCTTCCATATAACCTTTGGGCGGTGCTTATTTAAGTTTTTACGGTACTTTAGGATTTGGATAGCTTGGTTATTCAGAGGGATATTGACATCGGAGGAAATGGATCTCGGAGCGAGCTAATATTTCCAAGGCTCAGGACAAGCTTTAAGGGCGTTTACAAGTGTATCGCTTCAAATTTCATGGAATCCGTCTCTCGTTCTATTCAGATTCAATTCATAAGACCGTCTGGTAATTTATCGAAATTCACTTTGAATTTAGCAACTTATTGTGAATTAATTCAAAGGGTTTTAAATAAAAATTGGGGTGTAATTAGACGATATTGAGGCGAGTATGACTCTAAAGATGTGGATTGGGACTACACTTTGTGTCTTGACAATTATCTTCCTCGGAGTGATTGTTCTTCTTGTTCGACAAGTCAAGTCTCAAGGTCTCAAGTATCAAAGAGACACTTATTTAGTGAAGAAACAGTTTTTAAATGGAATCCCGAGATTAGGAAAAAACAAGGACGAGGATCCTTTGCAGATTCCAATACTCTCGAGGCCATATAACAAGGCTTTTGAAGTACCAACTGCTAAATGGACTATTGGTACGTCTCACAAACCTTAATTAATTCCATTAAATCCGTTAAAATCGAATACTTTAAGTACTCTGTAAGTTAAGTCGGTTTACGATCTAGCTTCGAATTAACGGTTATTTCTTTAAAGCGGTTTTTGGATTATATTTGCTTGATCTTGATTACAATTCCAGAGGGAGAGATCCTGGGAGAGGGTGAGTTTGGTCTGGTCCGTAAGGGGACAGTGGAACTAAACTCTGCGCAGCAACCCGTTGCAATCAAGATGCTGAAGCCTTCGGCGGATTTGGATGAATTCAAGGGTTTCCTTCTGGAAATCAAAGTGATGGAATACGTCGGATCTCATCCGAACGTTATCTCACTTCTCGCATGTTCAACTGATAATTTTGCCAACCGTTTGTCTAAAAACCAAGTTTAAACGGAGGAATTAATGTTTGAATTTGTAGTGATTAAACGATAACTTGTAATGTGTAATGAAAAGGTGACGTCTTGATCGGAGTCGAGTACTGTCCAAATGGAAGCCTGAAAAATTATTTGACGGACCGGAAGGGGATATTTCAAAAACGAGAAGATCCGCAGGACAGGAACTCGGCTTTCGGTTCTTATGCCAACTTCGCGCATTCTAGTTTAACGGAACTTGACCTGTATATTTGGTCATATCAAATTGCCAGAGGAATGGAATTTTTAGCCAGTCGAAAAGTACCTTACAAAATAACGTTTCCCAATTTGTGTTTCGAAACAAGAGATAAAGTACAGATTTTTTTGGCTACTTTTAAATCAGGTCTTACACGGAGATTTAGCTACGAGAAACATCTTACTCAAAGCCGACAAAGTTGCAAAAATCAGTGATTTTGGCTTGTCTCGATTTTTAAACGAGCAAGGGAACTACGTCAAGCGAGCCGTAAGTCGAGTAAATCAAATTGAAACAGAGTCTAGTAGCTTCAATTCCGGTATAACACTCCCATCGATTTCAATCGTTTTAATGAGCCAAATTTCAACGACTTTGAGCTGTGAAAAGTAATTATCTCGGGGTAGTTATTCTTAAATTTCCGGTAATTTCTACGGCTTTGAACGTTTGACTACCCTGATTTTAGTGCATGCAGAAAAACGAATTCCGGGGACTTGTTTGGAAATTTGCGGTACATAACATTTCATGTTTTTTTTAAACGGTAGCTTCGAGTTCCATGGAAGTTAATGCCCCCAGAGTCCCTGAAACACCGTCAGTTCTCAACGTCAAGTGACGTATGGGGCTACGGGGTGACGTTATGGGAACTGTTCTCATTGGCCGAAGTCCCTTACGCCGGAGTCGCCTATTCCTCAAAGTTCCTAAAAAGCCTTGAGAATGGCATGAGACTTGCTAAGCCAACAAGGGCTCCGCAAAATGTGTAAGCTTCTCATATCACTATCAAAACTACATATTTTAAACTATCAAATTGCATTGAAGACGACAAAAATTAACTTTAAAATTTTTTAAATCTGATTTTAATGTTAGCTATGTTGTGATGCTCCAATGTTGGGACCCCGATCCCTTACAAAGGCCAAACTTTACAAAACTCAAGTTTGCATTTTCAAAAATCCTCGACACTTTGAACAGTCCGTCGAAAACTTCACAAATTCTGCCAGATAATCTCGTCTTTACAAACGGTTGTGAGTTGAGGGTGAGGTCAAGGTCACCGTCAAAGTCAAGGTCACCCTCACCATACAACCGGAGGGATACCACAAGAACTAATTCCAGTATGAACAGTTACTTGAGAAACGAGGATCCCACGGATCATCGCAAAAACGACTATCTTAATTTTTGAATTGGGATTATTTAACCTAATTTTGTAAAGTATTTAAGGGACAGATCTTAACAATCTTTAAAATTGAATTTGATTTGATTTTGATTTGATTTAAACTTTATTAATGTGTCAAATAGATTCAAAATTATTACATTCTGTTCTTCCATCCGTGACACAGATCTCGGTTACAACAATAATCATACAAGTATCAAAATACAGTCCAGTATCAGTCCGATTGTGATGAATTAATTAACATATTCACTTTGCCTTTTAGCAATTATCCATTCTCTAACTAGTTCTTTAAATTTATCATAACCTATAGAATTTAGCACCCAATCATTTGGTAAACTATTCCATAAATGAGCACCTTTATATATAGTCGAATTCTTGAAAATTATACTATTGAATGAGGGAACCACTAATCGTGGCATAAGATTGTTAGCAGAGTGCTGCGAGAAAGCAAGTTTGTTCTTCCTGAATAATTTGTACATGTTTTTAAGTATGACAAATGTAATACGTTCAGTCACAGATAGGAAATTACAGTTCTCCCAAAGTTCATACATATTTATAGATTCTTTCACTTTTTCATAACATTTCTTAGATCTTCTTATGAGTACAGGTAAGTGAAAACTAACAAGAAAGCTATCAATTCTTCCCTGTAATTGATCAAGGATTGGATTAGTATGAACAGCCCATATATCAAGACTATAATCTATAACCGAGTGTACATACGCATTAAGCATAATTACCATAACCTTAGAAGTTAGATATCTTTTTATACCTTGAAGGTATTTAAGTCTATGAGACACTTTATTTTGAACTAATTTGAGATGTTTCAAAAAAGTCATTGTAGGTTCAAATGTAATACCAAGATATTTGAATTCGTAGACTCTTTCAATTCTATTATTATTAACTAATATAACATCATTCAATTCTTTCCTAATTGACAAATCCTTGCTTTTATGGAAAACCATATATTTCGTCTTTTCAAAGTTAATAGAAAGACCATTCTTATCACTCCAATCACAAATCTTTTTAACTTGAAGAGACAGATCTTTGACTATGTCATCGCTATTTTTACCAGAAGCAAAGACGACAAGATCATCAGCATACAATAAATATTGATTAAAAATACAAGTTTCAATATCGTTAACGAACATACTGAAGAGCAGCGGACCTAGCGCTGAGCCTTGAGGAACACCACAAGGTAGATTATACAACTTTTCATTACTATCAATAGTGAATACCCTATCAGTTAACCCCTGGTGAACTATATTAACATACCAAGGTTCTAATTTGTACTCTGTCATTAGCTTACGAACTAATAACTTATGATTAACCGAATCAAAGGCAGATCTCAAGTCAAAAAATACTGCAACTACCTTGGTTTTAGGTTTATCAATTTGTTCATAAATGTAATTAGAAAAAATAGTAAGAGCAGTATGACATGATCTATTTTTCCTATACGCGTGTTGCTTATCACTTAACATAACATCAACTCTATTCATAAGTCTTAAAAACATATACTTCTCGAAAATTTTACAATAGCCATTCAAAATTGAAATTGGCCTATAATTTTTGGCAATACGTCGGGAGCCTTTGCCCTTAAAAAGAGGAATAATGTTAGCCTCTTTGAAGCATGAGGGTATACATGCAACTTTAGTCATTACAGTAAAAAGTGTAGCTAATAAAATAGATACAGATTTAGTACACTTTTTTAAAGCGAACATAGGTACATATACACTAGAGTTCGATTTACTGTTATTCATATCCTTTAGTACCCTATCAATATCAAAATCAATTATTTCAAAGCTACCTTTGTCACAGTCTTTACTCTCTGAGTAATCAAAGTTAATACCATAGTTAACAATTTCCTGATTAAAATCACTGTCATCAATTACAATATTAGGAATAATAACAAATTGCTTAGCCAAAACATCATTAATTTCAGATTTACAAGTGATTTTAGTGCCATTTATTTCAAGGGTTTGAACAGGTTCCTTGAACAATTAAACTGTAATTATTTTTATTGAATCATTATATCTTTTTACATTCCCAACCTGTGTATACATTGGTCAAAGCATCCGTATGACTGTTGTTGTGTTTATTTGATTGATATCTTAACTTTTGGTTCGTTTAGAAGGTAAGTTCATGCAAAGGGTTGCAAAATTGAAAATTGATTAATTATGAGCATTGTAGTAGAATGAAGATTCAGGTTTGATTTTGGATTCTCGAATCGTTTAATTGAGTTGGCTGATTTTCAAGTTTACAAACAAGTTATCAGATGAAATATTGAAGAAGATTGTTTGTTTTCTGCACTTGCACGAACTTATCACCACATTTCTAGCCGTTTAACAACGTGTTATGTGGGGTGTGATTGTGCAGATTAAATTCATCTGAACGGCTTAATGAGTTCAATAAGAGCCAATTCTAGTCTATATGCAATAAGTCTTAAGAATACTGATTTATGATGGATACACTAACTCGTTAATTATATTCTGGCCTCATCTCAAAGAAATCCTTGCCGATGACAGAGAAAGCTGTAAATAAACCAAAGCTAAACAATAAGCGCCTGCTGAAATATCAAATGTCAACTGGAATTGAAGTGGCCTCTTCCAGTATGTGACAATTTAGCTAATAGACTCATGACTTTGTTTTAATCCAAGAGAGCTTTGAAAGACTCATTTTTATTTTCTGATTTGAGATAATTGAGGCGTTATATAGTGTGCATCGACCTGCACTTTACATCCGTAATTCCCTAAATAAGCGCCCCACCCCTGTGGAAAGTTGGAAAAACTTGATCCTCCTCATACTCCTCTAAATACATAATTATCTCATAAAAATTTTATTGATTTTAAAAATCCAAAGCACAACAAGTAAACAAAAGGTCACTTGCATCCGGAATATGAATTAAAGTTATAAAAGTGTGGAGACATGTAGATTGGTGACTTGCAGCAATATTGTATTACTATTAACAGTATTAACTGGCTTTTTAGTACAATCCCCAATTCCCCGGAATAAATCCCCACCTCGAAATAAATAATTCACCTCAATACGGATATTACGGATATCGTATTTCTTTCTCGGTCAAGTCAAGTGGTTTACCAACTAACGATAAGTAATGAGTAAAATACAAACATAACTCCTAAAATTAACTCCTGTTCAAACAGGAAATAACAATGTAACTGCTTCAGCTTCCTCGAAACGTTTTATAAATGTTAATAAATCCTTGTCGACTCAATGTTTTAATCGAGGAATAAAATTATATTTTGCAGACTGCAGATAACAACGTAGAAGAGAGGTAATATTGGTCACGACAAAAATATTTTGGTCGTAAACTTGCAATGGCTTATCTTAATTAAATGGCAAGTAAAAATTGCATAAAAAATAGAGAAATTCAAACCTGCTTGTTGTAACAAGTTAGAATTTGGAATGAATGATTTTATAGTAAATTCTTTTAACGCGTTTTTATGGATTAGTTAACTGCTTTAGCGGAGGAACAAAACTAGTTCCACTTTTACTTATAATTCGAGTAAGTAATACCTAATGTCCAAACTCTCCTCACCTTGCAATTATTAGAATTAAAAATTGATTCATGCATTCTATCAAAACAGTTTGCTAAATCTTTTAAGGTTCTTTAATTGTTACGGAACGGACCATTTGATGTGTCAAGAATTTAGTATTGTCTGATAATGTTGCATTCAAAACTTCAAATGCAAATGATATTGCTTTCGCTGTAAACGTTTCAATCTCAGCTCTGTTTTCTAACTATTATTAACAATTACTTTAAAATACAAAATCAGCGTCATAAAATTCATGTTTCCAATTGCAATTATAACCGCAGTTAATCGATTAATTAGTATCCGCTTAGATGCCATATGGAAGTCGACGTTGTAGTATATTGTTCAAAGTCGTTAGTACGTGCTGCGTAGAAATTTTGATTTTCTTTAATTTTTTGTGTTAAACAGAACCAATATGAACGATACAATTTCTTAAAAAAACGGTTGCTTTCGTAAAAGGCTCCGAATTTAATTAATTTATCTTAATAATAAGTTGTCCATCATTTAAAGATCATTGTAGTTCGTTTTTGCTTGCGTGTTTGTAACTATCTTATCTCACACCGATAGCATATAATTTTATGATATTTCAATTCTGATATTTATTTATATGTTTTAAAGCTACCGATGGCCAGTCATACTTTCTCTCTCTTTGTTTTACGATGAAATAAGATTGGACAATTCAATTACAGTATTAAAAGCTAATTCATATGGTTATTTATTAGCTACATTGCATTGATAGACAATACCTATTGCAGTAGCACTGACAATTAAAGGTCTTGAGCTTTTGTTAGCTTCAAACCTGTAACTCCTCTCTCTATTTCTAATGAATAAAAATCGTATTTATTACACCACAAGATTTTTTGACCAATTTCCATTTCTTGACATTTCGTATTGGAAATTGGCTTTGTGTTGTGGTAAACTGTTCTTTTGCGAATTAATGATTTTGGTCTGTTTTATTGTAAGAAAACACAAGAAAATAGTCAGAACTGAGTATGGATTTACTCTAGTCCTTTGAACTAATTAGGATATTATAGTTTCGTTAAACGAAGACAAGGTTCGGTCAGGGAGACCTGTTTTTGAAATGAGGCAGGTTTCCAATCTGCCAAGAATAGTTTTAATATTTATTCTCCTTCAAATTCAAAGTGGAAAGCATGGAATTGCATATGGACAATCGTTTTTCCCAAATTTTAATCTCGGTAAGGAACTTAAAATTTAAGTAGAATATCTTTAAATTAAACTAAATTGTTGGTAAAACGATCAAATCTTTGATCTTTCCTGTTTCGAATTTGCACTAATTTCGTAGAAATCATTTAAAAAACTTGAAACAGCCAAAAAAAGATGAACGGAATCGGATTTAAATGTTTTATACGTCCTTTGTCAGGTTTATTATATTCTGGAGGAAAGGTTGGACTCCGATATCGAGAACCAACAAGACCACCACCGTCCCATCAACAAATGTTTTCCAGTAATGGGCATTTTGGGACTTACCCCCACACCCCTAAAGTCGCCCAAATGGTAGCCCCGACAGGGCTCAATCTGGCCCCTCAAAGGGTCACCACAAATGACCATCTCATACGAACAAACAATGGAACTCATTTCTATTACACAACAAATCATTCCGTCAAGGACCAGACAGAAACTGGAAGCAGGCACCATCAAGCCTTAACGGACCCTTACCATTTTAACCATCATGGGCATTACTACCCTGGACCCATTTACCCGCATGGGCATTACCATGATGCCCATGGGCATTTTCATCCGTATAAACCTCATGGGCACCATCATCATTATGGTCACTACGACCATGGACATCATGACCATCATCATCATGAACACTATGACCATGGACACTATGACCATGGACACTATGACCATGGATATCATGACCATCATCATCATGAACACTATGACCATGGTCACCCTCATCTTCATTACGGCTACCATTTTCATGGTCATCCTAAGCATCATGACCATCACTACCCCCACGGGCATCATTTCCCCCACATCCCAGGTTGGGGCTGGGGCTACGGTTGGGGTTGGGTTCGCGACCCAACCTATAAGAAACCCCCAACAACTCACGCCCCAGGGTCACCAGCCCCTAAAATCAAACCGATTGACCTGAAGCGTCCAATGGAGGGGGACGAGCCCGGGGCAAACAAACCGGAATGTGCGGAAGTGGACCAACCTACCGGATTTACGAACCCTGAGGAAATCATCCGGGACGGTTGGCTAGTTGTCCCAGCCAAACGTCCAAAATCTCCTGTTGACCCCGGGGTCATTTTTGAAGTGCCCAAAGTGCCCCGAGTTCCCCCGAAAATCAAAGTCGGGATCACAGAACCCCTTCCGCAGAACTATTCCTTGGTTTTTGCCGAACGGATGGAAATGTCGATTCGATCAGATTTGGACCGCTTCGCCCCTGACGGAACCCCTATAGATGTCAAAACCACGATCTACTTCACAGGAGGTAGTATCCCAGATCTAAAAATGGAGGACATGAAAGCAAACCGGATGTACGTGTTTTCCATGATCGTCCAAGCCCCTAATATAAGTGCCCCCATAAACGGGACCGATAATTACGACGAGACGAAGGTTAACCTTTTCGACATGGGCCTCGAGGAGAAACGAAAGAATGTTTTAGATGACGAATCTGAAGAAAAATCATCCCCTTTGGAAGTTCAAGTTAAATTAGTTGGTAACTTATTCTCGGAATTGCAAGCAAGGGTTCAACAAGCGGAGGACGAGAAAGTAACAGAGAGGTTAAAACAGCCTAAAGGTCATGACCCTGAAATGTCAAGGTCTAAGGTCGAGGCCCCCATGATTGTGGTCCAGAGTCAGAGGTACAGCCTCCCGGATCCGGGTAGCTCCGAAAAAACGATCCTTGACTCCGTTTACAACTTCGGGTTCCAGGCCCAACCCATCGACTTTGGAGATGCGGAAGTGCCTCTGATGATGTGGGACAAAGGTCAAGAGGAAGGGGAGGTCAGTTTGACCCATGTCGATGAGTTGGGTTGCACTGTCGATGAGATTAGTGACAACATCGGCAAGTGGATTACGGAGGAAGTCCGTTTCGTGAGGAAGATGAGCGGGGAAGTTCACGGGAGAGCGGAGGAACGGGCTTATCAGGGTTTCAAGCAGTACCAGTACCTCATGACCCCCAATATGACCAAATTTGACCCCGAATGCCCCCTCTTCCCAATTGACCCCGGATATTCCAATGCTGGATCACCGGGGGCGTATGGACTCATGCAAGGGAGTTATAAAAAACCAAGAAGGACCAGAAGTCGTTTCAGTCGATAGGTTTAATTTTATTTGCAGTTATTTAAATTGTTCTACAAAAATTAAAATAAAAAGCAAGTGAAGTAATTCACAATTAATTTTTCTGAAGATGAAAATGTTCTCCATCTATTTAATTACACTTACAAACAAAATTAAATTAAAAAACGCAGCGAGAAGTACTAAACATTTTATACAGATATTTATTACGTTCATAATAAATATGTTATCCATCTATAAAAATGTCCTCAGAGATAAAATGTTCTCTGTTCTCCAGATGTTCTCCTTTAATAAGAACATCCTCAACGTATATCAATTATGGCGAAATTTCTAATTTTAAATAGAGATTAGCCATATATCATATATAATTTAAGGTTTAAATTTTGTTGGGGATTTATTTCGGGGGGTTCTTTTCATTACAAACCTCAAAAAGGATCATATATTTAATGATTTACAGTGCTAGCCTCAATTAATATAAATTCCTTATCTAAATCTCTCCATGTATGAATAGTGCACTCGGGGCTCATCCATAAAATGATTCTCTTAAAGTAATGAAATTAAAACAACGTAAATTTATTCAGAAAATGATTGTTTCCTATGAAGGGTTCTGTTAAACAGGTTCTTTAAATCTAATCAAGTAATCAATCACTTCTCAATTCCAAATAGTCATCCCGACCTTCGAAGCCTAATTCTTCTACTTTTTGAGAATATTTTTTTTAACTCCGACTGGATCATCTTCGATAAACATGTGAACAACTTAATTCCACAAAAATTAAGACAAAAACAAGTCGATACAGTCCCAGTCTTTTTGTTCTCTACTGGAATCAGGAAATCCAGCTTGGAAGCAAAATTCATTAAATAAAACATAAATTCAAATATTGAAATAAATCAGATTTAACATCCGCAAGTGGTCATTTTCAAGGAATTGCATAACAAATTTCCAGACAATAAAAAAATAGCTAATAGGCTAATACACCTAAATAACTGTCCCAGTAGATAATAGTTCAAACGCCTTTTGGTTTTTCATCACAGAATCAAAAATCCTTATTTATTGAATGAGGAGTTTATGATCAGAAAAAAAGAAATTAATTAAATATTTATTAATTTCCTTATTTTTTTTTATTTTGGCAGGAAAAAAATAGGAAACCCCAAAAACTGAGCCTGCAATTGTCGACAAATGCATTTAAAGTGTATCACTGTGGCTAAAAAAACCTTGATAATTACTCATCGATTCGTCTTTAAGTGTTCGTGTTCAAGTTACTAACTTGATTTCCTTGACACTTGTCCTTTATAACTCCGCCAGTCTGTGGCAGATAGAATAGACAAAAACATTTACATTCAGCAAAATAAAACACGTTAACATTGATTTTCACTATTAATGCTGAAAATGTGTTATATATAGTAATTCGAGATTTTAGAATTTAATGGTTTTAGAGGATTTTTCACTTTTTCTCTTAAATGTATTAAATTAAATTGCTAATTGCATTGATTCGGTCGTTCATAAAAGGGATTTTGGAGTGTTTTAAAAACGTATTTTTGGTGTGAAAATGGTCATAAGGGGATGGAGCTTAATTAAGAGCTTCATTAATTAAGCAATTAGCTAAAACCCCTCCGTGTCTACAAGTTGTTTGAATCGAACTCGTGACGGAATTATGTCTTCTATCAAGTTATCTAATTTCTTATTCCCAATAACCCTGTGGATTTTGTGGATGAATTTCTGTCACGGAATAATTTCCACTACGTCATTATCGTCACCATGTCCCGACGATTTAGATCTTGCCAAGTTTCCTCAAGTTTTTGTCTACAATGCGTCGGGTTACGATGCCAATATTGGCACGAGTCCCGATTACGACACTAACGGAACCGTCACTTTTAAAACGGATGAGACGGAAGGAGTTGTACGGCTTGGACTCGAGTGTCGACATCATGCTCCGATTAAATGGGTTTTCGACGGTGATTTTGTAAGAACATCTTATAAATATTTGCATGTACGCTTTGAATGTTGAGACAATCTGGTGGTTTAATAAAAATGATCATAATTTATTTCGGATTGAATCGAGAAATTTTTAATGTCAAATCTCTTGAAAAAAATCGGACATCTTTGTCGCCTGATAACTTTTTGACCTGACACGTTTGTCCTGTCATCGCTGTCGTTTCATCACCCGGAATAACTCCCCAGGGAGCTTTTCTCTTGGAGATAACCCCCCTGAGGAGTTATTTGGGGGACTTAAATCGTGATTTACGGTAACTTGTCATTTGTAGATATCGAAAGGGTTCCGAGAAATCCATACAAATTGCTCGAGAACATTTCCCTCGAATGCGGATTTCCAGCGTCCTGAAACCTACGCCTATTTGGTGAGGTACGAGTTGGAATTCTCGAATTTCGATGTCATCCCCTTCGTCTTCATTTGTCAACAAGTCTCCTCACATATTTGTCAACGAAGGGCTGTCGTCACGAACTTTGACCCAAGCGATCAAACCTTCAATGCTAAGGTCTTATCTAGAACGGAGGAAATGTCTCACCCTCAGCTTATAGGTTTGAGTGCTTAAAAAAATAGTAAGGTTAGGAAAATGCTCATTTGATTGCCACCTCTACTCTTATTGTCTTATTTAGATTTTGATACGAAGTTACAACAACAGCTTATCGGGACGAGAAACCCAAAGAAATGCATAGCTAATTTGACGATCTCTTCTGACATTGATCACATCTTTTACAATTGGGAGCCAGTGGAGGACTACCAAGGCCCCTATAATGTACTCGACCCCCAGAGTTTCGAAAACTATTTCCGATTCGTGGATCCACAGGCAATTCTTAAACTATATGGGGCTACCATAAATTCCTGTTTAGAACCCCGTTGGGGTCAATAAGTCTAGTTAAATTTTAAACTTCATATGATTTAATAGGAAGAACAATGCGTTTTCCATGCGAAAGAACCCGAGGACCTCCCTTGTATGCAAAGCGGTAGTAAATGTGGATTTGTGAAACATTTCGGTCGTCCACAAGTCCTTTACTACGTCAAGGGGGATCATCGAAGGGTCCTGAAGGGATTTTTTGATGTCACCGAAGAGGAGAATTTTTGTATGAACTTCTTTCAACTTTTATGCCATAAATATATAAATAGGACTAGGAGCCAAGTTTCAGATAAAATTGGAGCCACAATTCAGTTAAAAAGAGGGTGATTAATAAAAACCCGTTAAATATCGATAGCAGTAGCAGGATTCAGCATATGAGGATGAAACGTGTTTTACCCGGCGAGTCAACGTGTATAGACACTCTGAGACACCAACGAATTGTTTCTTTAATATTGGTCTTAACACGAGGGTTTAAAATATTCAAAGTGTTCAAAATGGCTTGTCGAAATGTTCGAAAAGTCTAAGTAAGCCGAGGTTCGTCGAGGAAAGAAGCTATTATAGCAGCTCAATAAAAGGGAACCCAGTTACTAAAGCCATATTGAATCTAGAACATTTATAATAGCAAGTTGAGAGAGGAATATTACTTATTTTAATAATATATTAGGTAGCACAGCATATGTAATGATGATGAGTTGTGCTTAAAAGGAACGAAATATTATCGACAGGAAATGGCTTACGAATATTGTGCCGTTTAGCCAGTTTTAAATAAACCGTCCAACGAATGTACTGATGTATCGTAGATATAACGTTTTTATAACCTTTGATACACATAAAAACATTTTCACAGTGAAAACTGTGTTTTAAAATATTAAAATCACACAAAATATCAAAAATCTCAAATTGCCTCAGTCATAGAGCAAAATTACATACGTCAATCGAAAGCCCTTGATCATAGCTTTCGAATGACGTATCACACATATATGTTTGTAATTTGACCTCTTTGACCCCTCCCCACCGGTCAGGGGGTGACCCAACCCCCAAATTATATACACCATTGAATACCCCTTGATCATAGCTTTCCATCGATGTATCACACATGGGGGGTTGCTATTTGAAAAAATGTTGACCTTTGATCTTTTTTCCCCTGACCTTTGACCTACAGGGCCCCCAAACAAACTTGACCTCCGTTTGAAAATCTTAAATAGATAACCGAAAGAAAAATTTCAAAAAGTTAAGCCGTTCTCGAGTTATCGTGTTTACGGACAGACGGACAGACAGACGGACGGACGGACACCAGACCATTCGCATTATGTATCTACGATACATAATAAACCGTCCAACGAATGTACTGATGTATCGTAGATATAACGTTTTTATACCGTTTCATACACATCGAAACATGTTCACAATGAAAACTGTGTTTTAAAATATTAAAAATGCATGAAATATCGAAAATCTCAAATTGCCCCAACCATAGAGCAAAATTACATACGTCATTCAAAAGCACTTGATTATAGCTTTCAAATGACGTATCAAATGATTAATCTCAATTTGCCCCAACCATAGAGCAAAATTACATACGTCATTCGAAAGCCCTTGATCATAGCTTTAGAATGACGTATCAAACGATTAAAACACACAAAATATCGAAAATCTCAAATTGCCCCAGCCATTGAGCAAAATTACATACGTCATTCGAAAGCCCTTGATCAAAGCTTTAGAATGACGTATCAAACGATTAAAACACACAAAATATCGAAAATCTCAAATGCCCCAGCCATTGAGCAAAATTACATACGTCATTCGAAAGCCCTTGATCATAGCTTTCGAATGACGTATCAAATGATTAATCTCAAATTGCCCCATTCATAGAGCAAAATTACATACGTCATTCGAAAGCCCTTGATCGTAGCTTTCGAATGACGTATCACACATATATGTTTGTAATTTGACCTCTTTGACCCCTCCCCACCCGTCAGGGGGTGACCCCACCCCCAAATCATATACGTCCTTCGAAAGCCCTTGATCATAGCTTTCGAATGACGTATCACACATATATGTTTGTAATTTGACCTCTTTGACCCCTCCCCACCCGTCAGGGGGTGACCCCACCCCCAAATCATATACACCATTGAATAGCCCTTGCCAATAGCTTTCCATCGATGTATCACACATGGGGGGTTACAATTTGAAAAAATGTTGACCTTTGACCTTTCCCCCCTTGACCCTTGACCTGCAGGGCCCCCAAACGAACTTGACCTCCGCTTGGATGTCCTATATAGATATCCGAAAGAAAAATTTCAAAAAGTAAAGCCGTTCTCGAGTTATCGTGTTTACGGACGGACGGACGGACGGACGGACGGACGGACGGACGGACTGACGGACGGACGGACGGACACCAGACCATAAGCATTATGTATCTACGATACATAATAATTCATGGATGTGTCATAACATTTCGACTTGAATTTTTAAATGTGCAATTTATTTTTGACGGCTTACGTAAGCTAAAATATATTGTTATATTCCCATACTATTCCAATGATATTCTAATATTCTGGTCAGACACCATTCCGAAGGGAGATGAAGACGAGGTTCATAGGGCTGGGTCAAGATCAAGATGTATTCCATTTCAAAGTTGAAACGGCTAAATCATCCATTATATTTAATCATCGTCACAACCACACTATCAAACATCATCCAATCGACCTTAGGTCAGAATGTCGTGGAAGGGCTGACGGATTTGGTCAACTCCATCTCCGAATGTCACATCCGGCTCGTCTATGACGAAATCGACTTGGGAGGTGTCAGGATTGACCAAAACCCCTTGTCAATCCGTCGCTACCAATTTTACGAGACGATTGACGTCGATGAGTACAACCTATCCCTACGGGTACTCCCCACAGGAGACGAAGAACAGAAGCCGATTAACGTTGCAAAGTCAAAGGGGATCTACTGCGTTTATCACGTCATGTATTTCGAAGTGGAGGCTTACTATTGGTGGATTTTGCCTCATTACCCCAAATATAACCGGATGATTTCCCTATTTCCGGTCCTACGGGCCCTGGACGACGTCCCCCAATTCTACGTCTACAGCACCCTTGACCGTGATCACTTCCGGTTCTGGCCTGACAGAAGATTTCAGCAATTGCAGCCTCTCCACAATTACTTTGCTTATTTCGCTCATTCCTCAAATCTGCATAACATCACTCGGGAAATCGCATCAAAACTAACCGCAACTCCAAAGAACTTGGACGGGGATATAAATGCGTACGGAGGAAAAATCCACGGATTACGGTTCGGCATAAACATCCTGGACGATACGAATTCGATCCTGTCGAGGACCGTTTTGTGCGTCTATTGCCCAGTAGTTCGGATAATTCCGATGGACTTTGAGGGAATTAGGACACGAAAAGAATGGGATAAGGGTTTCGAAACCTACTCTCCAAAACTGTGGAACAATGCGATGGATAAGCAAAAATATGTTTATGACAAAGATATCCGACTGTCTGAATCGATCCAAGAGCTACGAAACGGGGAACAGAATCCATTCCGAATCCCGTTTCTTGGAGTTGAAGCGTCCTTGTCCAACTTCGAGATCTTCATTTTGGCTTTGGTATTCGACGAAACTAATAGTACCTTAATTGGAGACCGGGAAAAGGTCAGAGTTGGCTGTGGAAAACAGTTAATTTCAGAGCATGATTCTGATGATAAATGCACCGATTTGCATTTACGGTATCCAAAACTGCATTTCAATCAAGAGATAACACTGAGTCAGATAACGAACGGAGCTTTCGAATTCATCTGGGAATCCGCCGTAACAACTTCCTCCGAACGCTTCACCTTCCTCACTTGTTATGCAGAAGAAGCTCTAGCTTTTGAAGTTTACCTCCAGCCATTTCAGCACGAGGTTTGGGCCGCCATTTTGGTTTCAGTCGCAACAATCGCCATCTTTGTCCACGTGTTTGTGGAGAAATTGGAGCGGATTCAGCAACACTTCTCCCCATATTTCTTCATGTTTGCAACGACCTTGGAGCAATCTTACTCGGTACCGCGATTGATCGAAGAGCGTTACGTATACCGGATAATAGTGGGCATTTGGATGATTTTCATGGTGATTTTTGCGAACGCTTACAAGGGGCTTGTGATCACTGGCGTTACTTCCCCGCTTCCTTCACGAAGCGTCCATGAGTTTAAGGAGCTGGTTACACCGCGCTTCTCATCAATCGAGCCTGGTAATACTTCCGCTGCCAAGGATCCTTCAGAATTCAGCGTTTTTTCCACCCTCGCAGGAATATCAGATGATAAGAGACATGTTGGTGAATATTCATTTCAATTCTATTTGACGCAATCGTACAAGGCGATTGAATCTCGAATAAGCCTCGCATTCAATGAAGAAAATGTCACCATCAAGGGAACAGAGTACGAGTTACTCTATAGGCATTTCTTGTTTCCGGGTCACCAGTCCATTCCTGAAGGGATCATAGACAACTCCTCATCCCTCGAACTGGATGCAGCGATTGAAGCGGAAATTGTCAAATGCGGGCGGAGCGTTTATGCTGAATTCGCGTCAAAAACGCGATCCGAATATGAGTATTTGTCGAAGCATTATGATGAATTGAGCTTTACTTTGTCGAAGGACAGCATCCTCCAGACAAATCACGGTTGGAAATTCGACAGCCATGAAGGGTCCAAGCTCCCGTCCGTTTTTCGAACGATTGTTTCTTCGGGGATTTATAGTAAAGTTGATGAGTATTTTAGGAGAGCTGGTTATCTTTTGAGGCTGAATTATACGTTGGGAATAACGAGAGGGAGGGTTGAGGAGCGGGTGAAAGCTGTTAAAATGTCGGATAATATTCAAACCGTTTTCTATCTGTATTTATTTGGAATCGGATTAAGTATTTTGGGGTTTGTGGTTGATTTTGGAATTATTCCACTGTTTGAGGGGGGTTGTGGAAAAAATTCAGGACGAAGGGTACGACTGGCGATTGAGGAGATGTGCTGGCGGAAGTGGTGGAAATTGCGTACGATGGTTAAAGCCTGTATATGTCAATAAATTAAATTTAACCAATTAGCTTTACGACCTGTTAAATGATTTTGTACACCACTAATGGATTAATAAAACGGTACATATTGAGTAGAACCTATAATTTGCACAATTTGTCGTGGCCTCCGCAACAAACTCTATTTCGTCCAAACATCAGAGCTATCTGAAATTGGTGGTTCTTATTCCCATGTACATACGTTAATTAATATTAATTCGCAATTAATCAGTCTCAGTAATTTACATGATTTCAAAATAAACCAGACATAATGTCTCCTAGATATCTCTTGGGATCCTGTAGACCTCTTGGACTTTGTGTTCCTCAAGATAGTAAACGATATCGATGATACGGAACCATACGCTTACATAGGTCAAGAGGTCAGAGTGAAATGCTACACTTCCCCAGTCTTCTTTTCTCATGGAAGCGTTATCACTTGGAATTCAGCTCAAGATACCTTGGAATTTGCTTCTTGTATGAATCCACTAAAAGTTTAAAATATTTTTGAAAATGATTAATTGGTTTCATTTATCAAAAATTTGACAAGTCTTGCAACGTGTAAAATTAGGGCAAAACGAAGGAATTTTTATATCGGAAATTGGAACCAGGAACATCGAAGGAACAGTTCATCTGACAAGATCACTTTTGGAAGGTCTGGATGGCCCTGTCGAATACGTTAATATCTCGTGTCATGCTCCAATTTGGAACTCTACAGAATGGGTCATCAAATCCCAACCCTTGTACTTATTAGGTAAATGATAAGAATTAGAGGGTTATAAAATGGCCACTTGGATTTTTTTAGCCCTAACAAATGATACTGACTCAATTAAATGTCCAATTTCCATGAAATAAAACATTATTATTGGACAATCGCCAGAATCCACGGATCCATTTGTTCGAACTTCGATGGTGGCAACAAAATTAGAAGCTGATGATAATGGTCGTATTGAGTATGCAATTAGTTGTGAGGGCTTCGGTGTCCCTTTGCCAACTCTCCAGATCATTCCTCCAAAACAGGTTTGGGCTCAAAAACAAAACTAAATATAGATCCCAAAATAAATTGGGAACATAACTGATCGAAAAACTCATACGCTATAACCATCAACAGTCGAATATCGAATTTGATTCGACACTGAACTAGTTTAACCTATTTTTGCCATTATTTAAAAAAAATCTAGAATCTGAACTTCACATCAAGATATGAAAATGGCACGAACTCCTCCATAATACTAACTCTGTCCTTCAATCGACTTGAAAACATGGACTATGAGGGCTTTTATAACTGCGTTGGAACAAGTCTCATCGGCAGTCAGTTCCAGCTCTACGAATTTAAGTTCCCATCCAAAGGTAATAAACTAAATTAATTATAATAATTACTTGTCTATTAATTCATAAACTAATTCCATTACCCTTCGTTATAGGACTGAGCAGTTTCCTCAAACGAATCTTAATTTCCTTCGGGTCAATCCTTCTAATATTTTTTATTATTGTATTTGCCCTGGTGGGTAAACTGTTGAAGAACAAAGGGGACTATCAGCGGAAGAAGTCAGAAGCAATTAAGGACTTCCAACAAGGGTTTCCCAACAATGCGACCCTTTCGTCATTTCCAGGATTGGAATATGACAAGGACAAGTACGAAGTCCCGATCTTCCAATGGGATATTGGTAAACTTGATGAATTGACTAAAACTCCATCAAAAATAGAAATTATCCGATTAAAAACAATATTCGACAGCCTTGGTTATGATTTATAACAGCGGGTACAATTCTGGGCAGAGGTGCTTTTGGAACGGTACAAAAGGGTTTCGTAAGGTCGGAAATTGGAAAGCAGTTGGTGGCAATTAAAATGGTAAACTCGCCTAAAAATGTCGACGATTTCCGAACAACGCTCATGGAACTCTCCGTCATGTCGTACCTAGGACCTCATGAGAATATCCTCAGTCTTGTGGCCGCCTGTGTTGAGAACATTGAAAAAGGTTTCAATTAATTTAATTTCATTGTCTTTATTGTAATTTCCTAAATATATTTTGCATTCTTCATTTGAATTACTATTTCAAATGAAACACGAATACATAATTTGATTTGATCCTTATATTTGTCCCAATTGAAGCAAGCCTCCTAATTGGAGTCGAATACTGCATGCATGGAAGTCTGGAATCGTACCTTCGGAAACGGCGGCCTTTATTTCACAACTTCGTCAAGGATGGTAAGTTGACGTTAGGAGATGGAACCAGTCATGGACCTTATGTCAACATCATCGCCACCGCAAACTTTTCGACTCTTGATCTCTGCAAGTGGTCTTATCAAATTGCTAATGGGATGGAGTTTCTGGAGTCGAAAAAAGTCCTTCACTCCGACTTAGCGGCAAGAAATGTCTTGATTACTCAAGACAAGATTGCGAAGATCAGTGATTTCGGGCTTTCCAGAGCTCTTACCCAGTCTTCTGACTACACGAAAAAAACGAAGGCAAAGATTAAATAGTCGAAAGCTTTTTCGAAGAACCGAGAAACGAATTAATGTAATAAAGCCATTACACTGAATAGGTTAAACTCCCGTGGAAATGGATGGCTCTAGAGTCACTTCGACACTTACAGTTTTCGTCGAAAAGTGACGTCTGGTCATTTGGCGTTACCCTGTGGGAGATATTCAGTCTTGGAGACGAACCATGGCCTTACGAGTCTTGGACGACGGAGTTTGTGGACCAACTTGAGTATGGAAGACGACTAGACAAACCTCAATATTGCACCGATAACATGTTAGTCTTTTTTGGAAGTCACTAATGTCGCCATTCTCCTTTCTCCTGTAATTGTAATTGCAATTAGAATTCATTGGACAAATGATGAAACGCATAATATTTATACTATGGACTAGCTTACCAGCACGACTGCTACATTTGATTGCGATAATGGAGACTAATAAAAAATTAAAATAAGTATCTCCGTTTGTGGAAGGAGTTAATGAATGAATGTATGAAACTAATGCTGTTTATCAACTAATCTGTACAGGTACAACGGAGTTATTTTAGAATGCTGGAGAAATGAGCCTGGAGATAGAATCCGTTTCAAAACGGTCCGGACGTATTTCGAAGAAGTAATCGTCCAACTCAGTTCCTCTATTGGAAGTTCAGACGACTTCCTCGCTAAGTTCTAACAGAGAAACGGTTGTATAATATTATGTGAAGAATATGAACAGTGATATAATAAAACAGAGTAAAGAAATGTAACAGTAAGAAAAACTTCATCCAATCTATATGTATTATTTTGTAGAAATAATATCATTTCATATTCATTCCTCCATTGTCTACAGTGAGTAGAGAGTGCGTGCAGTATTTAATGGATACAAAATTAATCACGCATGTATTTGAAAATCGATAAGGCCCCTGTCAATAAAAAGGATAAACCTCTTGTCAAACTAAAATTGTAAATTAGATAAACTCATTAAATTAACTTTAACATAAACGTAGACAAGGGCACATCCTAAATAAAACACAAAGTTGAAAATATATCGAATTAAAAATGAAAATATTGAAATTCAAAATTTATAAAATATAATTATCACTATCATTGCTGTCGTTTTCCTCAACACTGTTCCGAGTGTCAGAACTCGAATTGCAATGCTCTTGATGTTGTGCAAAGAGTCCCTGGCAGAGGAACTTCATCCCGCAAGTGGGTACAGAACACTGATATTGAAAAGTGATATGATTCTCCAAGTCCTTCCCGAAATGTATAATGAAGTCCGAAATAGGCGAATACTTCAACTTGCAAAGGGAACAGGAAAACCAAAGCCTCACATTCATCTCTATAAGAATATTGTCATGTCATAGTCATTCAACATTGTCAATTGTCATATGAAACATATCTTGAAATTGAAAGATTTTAAATCAATTTTGGAACTTACCCCCGCTCGTATAATTGTTGACGAAGTGACGCTTTAGACCAATCGCTTCGTCGAACAAGGCCTGGCAAAGATTACACTCCAGTTCTAGTGGAATTCGTTGTGTAATTCTGGATTCTCTCTCCATTTCACGCATGTTTATTTCTCTCTGTCAAGTTCAAAATGATTTATTTAAATTAAATACAAATACAATCAGAGTAAATGTTCAAAAAATTTAAAGTTTGTAAAACTCGAAATAACCTTTGCAAATACAAAACAACAAAACTACCAAATTAATTGCAATTTTACTTTACTGAAAAAATATCATCATTAAATTTTTTGTAGTGGATTGAATTATGCTTCCCTACCTGTATTTTCAGATTCATTTCAGCTTCAGCCACCCTTTTTAACTCCTTTTCAGATTCCGGGGTAACGAAAAAATGGCGAATCGACTTGATCGCCTCATACACATATGTCCATTTGTGATCCACACTGCAATGAAAGTGGGCCTTCGCTTTCGACTCGAAAAACAAAGGACAATCAGTAGCGGGACAAATGTACCGGATTTGTGCACAATGCTCTACGTCGATATGGTCCAATACTTCTTCAGATATTTCGAAATCCTTTTCGCAAAGGGAGCAAGCGATCGATTGCGGGAGATCCATGGGTTCGTCGTGGTTAGATTCCAGTTTTGACCTTGAAACTTTGTTGTTGAAGTTCTGATTTTCTTCGACAAATACTGTTGCTGTAAATTATATAAACAACAATACATTAGTATAAAATCTCAGAACAAATAAACTTGATGAACCAATCAAAATTGAACAATTCAATATTGGATTTGATTGAAGTCACAATCTTACTTGATGCGTCGCTTAAATTACTTGACTTTGACTTTTTATTCTTCGACAAATTCCGACCAGTAATGAAACTCGCTTCTGCTTTTCGGATTCCTTCCAACATTGACTCGCGATCTGGAAGAAATAAAATATTTTGTCACTTGTATCGTTATTTGCTGAAGTAGGAGAATGGATGCGAATAATCGAACTCATAACGGCCGAATGCTGGTTTAAAGAATCAACCTTGTTTTGGCGTTGTTGGTTCTTTGTGCATAAAACTGTTAGCAGCTTCTTCGTCCTCGTTGGTAATCACCATGAAATCAATGGTCGCGGCCAACAGCTCTGAAATCATTTTTGAATCTGATCCACAGACGATCTTATTGCGTAAACCGTCAACCCTGCATCTTAACGAGTCCTCGGCATTGTCAGTTATAAATTCGCTTAAGATCAGTACTGGCAGAGTTGTAACTCCAAACTCTCCGTCTTGAATAACAAGTACACCACTGTGATTACGTTTCCGTTTTATCCTTGTTGTCGAAGATGTTGGCACATCCATAAAGCCTTCAAGACCATCTCCTTGACCTTGATAACCGATATTTTCCATCTCGGCTACATCCGTTGTGCCTATTTTTACATCATTAAAATCCAGCGATTCAGATTCGAAGTTGTAAGAAATCCTGCCAAAGGTTGGCGAGACGGCCGTTACTCTTAATTCTTCTAGTACGTCAGCTTCTAATTTCTGAAACCCATCTTTTCTAGAACGACGAGTTCCCTCTTCAGATTCGATTGCTTGGTTCCTGTCTTGTTGTGATGATTGCTGTCGAAGTTTAACTTCATCCAACAGAAGTTGTTGCACGTCCGCAGAAACAAAGTCGGTTTCATTTCCATCCTCGACAGGAATAACAGGATGTTCTTCATTTTTGTTGTCGAATATGTCAAAATGCTGTGGTTCAAACGGGTAGTATTCTTCAGATTTCGAGTCCTCAATACTATTATTATGTGGTAGAGATTGGGCAGCCGAGGCCGAGGGTACAGAACTTTGTTGGGTCATCACTTGCAGATCTGCCGACGCTGCATTTTCTTGAATATCTGATACTTTTGAAATTTTAAGCTGCATCTTTATCGAACCATCAGGTTCCGATCCGGAATTCGGAGGAGACAAGCACGTGAGCATGTTCCCCCCATGAGACACCTGTAAAACAGGTTGTCGATCTGGGATAGAGCCATCAGACCCCATTTGACGATACTCAACTTCTTCTGAACTCTGTGGGCAGTTGTTTATTTGGGAATTGAAAGACTGTGGCCATTCTGGGATCTTGTCGTCCCATTCCCATTTCTCAAAATCGAATTTAATATCCTTGCAGTCTTGAACGGAGTTCACACAGGAAGGAACATTCTGAGTCTGACCAAATGTTCCCATTAATGGTTCTGACACCTTATTCTGAGCTGAAGCAGAATTGATAGAAGCGAATCGTCTGGAACTGGAAATACAATCAGAATCAGTTGGTGCAAGCGATGAAAGACGCCCATGTGTCATCGCACTGTCAGCATTTTCGAAGCAATTACGACGAATCTTGCTATTCTCTGAAGGTTGTAGATTCTTGTGTCCATCATCATTACCCGTTGCTGGTCGTATGGAAAATTCGATGCCACCGTAACTGATGACAGCACCTCCTGGGGACAAGGTCTTAACAGAAGCGCCTGGCATTTTACCGCAAAGCTGAGCTCCTAGTAAGGCTAACATTGACAAGCCTGCATTGTCAGAGCGGCTATTAATTGCTGCCGGAACGGCCATCTTGTCAAATTCTTCATTGTCGACTCCATTCTCACCATTGGACTCGTACTCCTCTGACTCTGAGACAAAGCCACCGCCGCCGATCTCATCCTCATAAAGCCTATTACTAGACATTATTATATTCTTAAAAATTCCAAATTAGTTAGCGACTCGCTAATAGCGAGGTACGCTTGGTTAGGTCAACTTAGCAGTCAGCAGGGTCAGCAACCGTAGACGTCTACATCAATAAGCCAAAGGGAAACGAGGGTGGACAGTTGACATCAGGTTGACAGCGTTGACACGTTGACGATTTACGATTTCTTGTCTGAAATATCAGCTTGCAGGACTGCAACTGTTGACGAGCAGACACGATGAAAAATATATGATTGTGAGGCGTCCCAGTTTACAGTTTAGTTTCCGTCTCTTGATTTTCCTTGAATGTACACAATTCAGTATTTTAAATTTTTAATAATGAATACAGAATAAATTTCAAATTTGAATTTGTAATTCATATTCCTGATTTTATCTGTGTACTTTTATTTTATTTTGTCAAATTCTAAATTCAATGGCGTAACATTGTCAAAAGCGAATCGCGGAGGGCTCCTACTAGTCTTCCATAATACTCATATCTTACACATGCTTAAAAACGCAGAGTAGATTAGATTAGGCTCCTACCGTGAGCAGACGGAATTCCCTATACCGACCATGTTAAACTCCGGTTCTGTGTGTGAGAGAGGGAGGACTGGATTCCTTATACTGCACCATATTAAACTCCGGGTGTTGTGTGTGTGAGAGAGGGGGCCGGGGGGGGGGGACTGGATTCCCTATACTGTGTACTGCACCATATTAAACTCCGGGTGCCGGGTGTTGTGTGTGTGAGAGATCAGCAGACGGAATTCCCTATACCTACCTACCATATGTTAAACTCTTGAGCTGTGCGTGTAGTGTGTGTGTGCGGTGTGTGAGAGAAACAGACGGGCCGTGTGCAGTGTGCCGTGCATATCACATATACAATATACGAGTGATTGCTCCTCTCGTCTATATTTGATATCTATATCATATATAATATAGTATATAGATCAAGTGCGCATTGCACATTGCCCCGTGTGCCGTGTATAAGGTCAAAGGTCAAAGGTAACGATGAAGGACAAAGGATAAGCAATAAGAACAAAGAAAGAGCGAAGAGGAGCCTCTAACTGACTTGTACTTTGTGCTTATTTATGCATATTGTATATCTTAAATCTTACCATTCATCTGTCTTTTCTTAATTCTTACCAAAAAAAAACAAAGAATCTAAAAATCTAATCTTTGATCTTTGTTTGATCTTGTTGTGATTGCAGATTGTGATTTGTGATGATAACGTCCGTAATCAGACAGCAGAATGTTGAAATGAAGCCCAGAATTGTGAATTGCAGTTGCAGTTTGTAGTGAAACGAGGAATTACGAAACGTTTGTTGTGGATTGTTGAACCAAACAAAGCTAAAGCACAAAGACAAAAGAATTCTAAAATTGAGTAATTCTGAGTGAGTGATGTAATTTAAACCTTCCCGCCTTCAAAGCAAAGCACGAATATCCAGCCAACAAAGAATATTGTGCTTCAGGCTCAGACGCTTCATGCCAATCCCCTCAAACGTCCGTCCGTCCGTCCTTCAAAATCTAAACCAATTGGTTTTCCATTTCAAAATTTCAATTCATTTCATTATAAGAATGTATTACAAAATTCAATCCAATCTTCTTATCCACAAACCACAAGCACAACTGATGAAAAAAATAATCCATTGTTTCGTTTAGTTATGAATGTTATGAACTCGCTTTGTGATTTTGGGTTTTTATTTCACATTTAAAATGATATACGAAATGGTATTATTTAATAGATTATTGTTAAACACTCAAATCATCATTCATGCATCATTGCTTATTGAGCACTGTTTATTCATTGACTTGTTGGACAGGTCAGGTCTTTCTTAAATAATATACAATTAGATAACAATATGAAATTGTTGTAGTATATGGTCAAAGGTCAAATGCAACATCAAATAATAGATTTCACATTTTCAAATGGTTCAAGATTAGAGCTAGCCTGATTATTTTGATCTTAATTTCATATTTTCTATTTATCAAGCCCAAGCGTAGTATCTTCAGGCTTGGGGTTAGCGTCGGTTGTGTTTGGGGCAGGATTTTGCGATAACCGTTGCGATTTCCTCGATTTCCGTTGTTTCCGATCTTCTACAAGTCGACATTCCGACATTTAAATCGAAAATACGATAAATGCTAAGGACGTAATAATGTTTAAATATAAATATACCAATTTTCGGGTCCTCCAGTTCTGTAATCCCTTTGAAATGGGCGAAATCGGCAAAACAAACGGCTGTATGGTGCTTGTTCTTGTACCAATCTCGATGGGGCTTAAAGGGCTCACCCTATAAAAATATTAATTACAGCCAAATCAATGATTTTCATAATAAATTTTTTTTTAATAAAAGGCTTACATTTTTCTGAGCTCTATAGTATAAAAAGACGCTCAAGACCGTTAGAAGTGGAAGTAGGGAAAATATAATCCCGACGAATTTCCCGTTATGCGTCCAGTCCGTTTGTCCTTCATGGGGATAAGGCCTCGCAAATACGTAGCATATCATTCCAATCTGTCAGGTCAAAGATAACGAGAGTTGAAAATTACGGTATGCGGAGAGAAGCACCCCATCATAAGCGGCCCATCAAAAAGGCCCCTTGCAATAAGCGCCCCAACAATAAGCGCCCCGAACAAAAAGCGCCCCAATATTAAGCGCCCATATTTTTTTTAGTTTAATACCTACCCCCAGGAAAATCAATACAAGATACCGGAGGGCCCTCGGGACATGATACGAATGTTGCCTGGACTGATAGCCCTTGATGTGGACGATGTTGAGGAAATCATGGACAAACTTGCCCATGTCATGTCCAAAAGCGACGGCGCTGAAATAGCAGGCAACGATGAAAAAGGCGGACCAACTCTTGTGCACGTAAAAGTTAATGAATATCAGGTATCGAAGTCCTTCCTGAAAAATTTCATAAATTAAAACTAAATGGTCTATTATTACGGTGGAATCTATTTACAGATTTAAGGTATTTCATATGGGTGGTTAATAGTTCTTACGTCTTGGAGAAGGAATATTGGGACTGCGAGTCCGAAAAATATGACCATTATGACCATTATTAGTACTTTAACGATCAAATGACCACTTTCCGTCACCGACGAATCCACGAGGATAATGATGTACACCACTGTGGCACAAATCCCTTGACAAAGTAACATGGACGATGAAAATTGAAGAATATATATTAAATTTTTCGTAAACTACGATTAAATCGTCGACATGTAACTGTGGATTGACCATAAATTGACCAACCCGCAAGTCCGATGATGGAGTAGAAGAATGCATTGAAGAATAGGACGTCCCCTTGTACATTCCCCGTCATCTCTGCCTGCATATGCTTCAACATGAAGACAATGAAGAGGCCGTAGTGACCGAATAAGTTCTCCGTCGATACCGTTATTTGTTCCGCGTTAGCCCCGATGTACCCCAACCAGAGTAACGCTGCCACGGCCGTTCCGATGTTCCAAACCATTGCCAATAGAGTCAAGTAAAGGCCGTCTCTGCACAAAATAGGCAAGTTTTTAAGTGATGAAACCCTTTAATGATCTTACTCGGTTTTGCATGAAGTTCATTCAAGGACCGTTCAGTTTAAAGGTCAAGTTTATATGGTCAAAGGTCACAATTTTTTTAATTTCAATATACTGCAAATGTGATGCATCGTTGGAAAGATATTATCAAATACAATTCAACGATGTATACGCTTTCACTATGGTTGGGGTAACTTGAGATTATTAACTACATTCTAATCAATTTCAATCTAGTCAATGGCACTTGCCGAATGTTCAACCCGTACTTATAATTCTACTGCTTTATAGCTCACCGATGATTCCGGTAATGAAAGAAGGACCTGGATCCCAAATAAGGATGGACCAAAGTGCCCAGTTCCATGGACTCGATAACGAAAATCATGGCATCCAACCAGGCCTGTCCCTTGAACAACTTCCACCAATCCGGCGTTAATGTTGTGGTTATCGGGAGGTAAACGATGGAGCCAGGTTTGGCCTCAAAAACACGGACTGATCCTACAATCAGATAACCGCACATTGCGAGCAGAAATAGCCGCACAACTCGTGCCATAATCTGACCCAGAAGCTTGATCCTCTGCACTACGAGTACCTTCAAAAAAAGCGTTATCTGATGACTTATGTTAACTGACAGTTATACGATTCGATTAGCACGATTCATGTCATCTCAAAAATACGGAAAATTTGTAATAAGCAGGAATATATAAACCACAAAAGACCTACAAAAAGTGCGACGGTGAAGAAAATAAGCCACCAAAAGCGGTAGAGGTGGGCGTGAGATACCGTTTCATTGATCTCTTCTGAAATTCGATGTTCGAAAACGTTGAATATTTTCTGCTTCTTCTCCACCTCTAGAAATCTGTGAACTGTACCAAGAAAATCAGGATTTTCGAAATTAAATCTTAAACATTAACCTTAAAACACGGACTTAATGAAATTTCCGTTGGTTTGCAGAAAAACAAGGCAAAGACTAGGTAAGCAGAGTAGAGGAATATCCCCAAGGAATTGACGGCTTTTACAACGGTCCTCAGGTACAGAGCGGGACCAATTCCTGTTTACACGATAGTTTACAATTAATTGCGTTTCTTTTGGTTTTAAAGAAAATTAAATAATTTGATGGAAATTGGGTCAAAATTTCGAAATCCTTATTAAAATACCAGTCAGTGCAGGAAGCATGTACCGTATCATTTGCAATGGCTTCCTCCCGGAATACTGCCCCATCCCCGTTTCGAAAATGTAGAGAGGGAAACCAACGCTGATATAAACAAGCGCAAGAACGACTAGGAACGCTGCTCCGCCGTGTTGATTCATAAAGTATATCAGGTTCAGCATTGACCCTTGACCTATGATTTTAATTTAATTTCGTTTAATTTGAGCCTTTAAAGACAATAAACCGTCGTTTGAGACCACATGATAGACCATTCCTTACCCATTATGAATAAGGCCGCTAGGGCAAAGTAACTGTGATTTGTACCGCTATTGCGACCATATCGGCTGGAACAGTAGTACAGCCCCCATTTGTCCCAGAGACCCGCTTCCACTCCCGTTCTAATTTTTAAATTTGTCGCCGACACTTCGTTAAACTTTAGCTTCTTGGCGAAACATTTTTTTGTCCGTCTAACTACATAAGAGTCATATATTATAGGTTTTTAGATTGTATCAATTAAATTATCAATGCTTTGAAAAGCATAACACTTGTCAGGACTGAATATCGACAAATTGTTGGTCGACAAGTCGACATCCATACCACAAGAAAATTTCTTCTCATCCTCGTCACTATCGTCGTGTCCGTGTGCTAAAGTGCGTCGTAACTTGGAAATAACTGCGAGTTGATCTTCGGGTTCGAATCTGACTTGGTTCGTTTGGGGTTCGTCATGGTCATCGGTGTTGAGTTTCCGGAATCTAACTTAAAGTGAAGGTAATATGCTATTTTAACCGGAGATGTAGAGGAACTGGACAATTGATTTAAATTTTAAACATGTATAGAGATTAATACCTTCATCCGAGTCTGGGAATATCCTTCTACGATAAGTCTCATCGCCCTTCAATTGACTTTCCACCTTCATTCTTGAGTTTGGATAAGTCTCTTAATTGTAAGTCCTAGTCGTAGATTATGATTAAGCTCGAAATCGAATGAGGTTCCATTCCTAGGACTTCTTTGCGTAAGTAAATCTGGCCAACAAAAAATATGTTTTATTAAATAATTAATAGCATTATTTCATTCCCCATTTTCTTGGTCACTATAATTTATAAGCCCCATGTCGTCATTTAAAGTGCGCGATCTACTAATATGAATCAGGACAATCAGGTAGCGTGGGTTTGCGACATAGAATTGTATAGTATAATAGGTTTGCGATTTGCATGGTCAAGCCGCCTTGGAGTGTAGCGAACGAGAGTAGCGCGCTTAGACGGTGGGACGCGCTTGTTCTATACATATAAGTTGCGCCTGCGTCATGGAATTCATACCGTTTTGAAAATAGTCTCTGTATGTCATATGTAAGCGTGTAAGTATGCAGTATGGAATGAGACACAGACACCGCACGCGCACCGCGCGAAAAATCTAAATCTAATACAACAAAGGAGCATAATTCGACGCCATATACAATGCATTGCATTCCAAGATTTTAATAATATTTAAAAATAAATCTATATCGGAGGATTTGTCAGGAGGATTCAGTTCTGTGTTCTGTTGTTGTCTTGCCTTGTTTGGCTTTTGTACTTTTTAAAACCAAAAACTCATGCAGTTTTCAGTTAGTGTTTTTGATAATTTCTATTATTTTGTATTTGTTGTTTCTAAATCTAATCTTTTTATGTTTCAAATTTCAATACACAATTCTTTAAATTCCAACACTAACAATAAGATTCGATAATTCAGATATTTAATTGTCGATTCCAAGTGGCTTCTTCTTATTCAATATCAAATAGTCTGTATTCCGGATGCGGGTAAAGTATTCTTTAGATTTCTAAATCTATTTAAACTAAAGTTTAAATTCCGTTATATGTTATCAATTATGAATTATCAGGCTACTATCACTCTATCACACAGAATTTATAATTTGCATCTTGTGAATTGTGATTGTTATTTTTAGGCTTAGAATAGTCAGAGTTTCAGACGTATTATAGAGACAAGTGACTCTAAAATAACGGCTTAGAACAAGAGGCGAGGTACGTACGTACGTACGAACTACGACACACTACTACTGACGTGACGTAACGCACGGGCAACGAACGGGTGTATGTAAGTTCACGAACGTTGTCACTTGTCACGGATCGTTGCATGGAACATTCTTGTTTTTTGTCGGTTTATTTTTTTATGTTTTATAATCTCTATTGTTCTAATTAATTTGGTTATTTGGTAATATTGCTTTATATTGATATTTCGATATGCGTATATTTAGAGCAGCATCGACATCGACCGAGAAGAAAGGAATTTTTAGAACCGAATATGAGTTTACAACGGGTAACGCGGAGATCGAGTATTCGTAGCGTCAACAGCTCCAACAACTCAACGACAGCTAATCCAAATATTCCAGTCAGCGACGACGAATTTCGTCGACAGTTTGGATCCCCCGGCCAACTATCGCCATTATCGTCACCGTCAGTAGCCCCTGAAGACGATGTCGAATTTTGTGGACAGATGAGAACCACTGGACCTCTCAGCAGCCCAATACCGCAGTACGCTCAACTAAACGTCAGACCCAAACGCTCACCTATAGAATTGACGGATATGACAGAAGACCCTGGCCGTAATGTCGAATTTCGTGGTCAGGTTGGGTACCCCTGCACCATGTCAACGCCCCAACGTCAAGTTAAACACAGATCCGTCACTATCGACTTTTCCAATATATCAGAAGGCCGTGGTGACAATGTTGGATTTCCTAGACAGTTTGAATCATCCAGCCAAATGTCACCAATGTCAAGAATGCCAACTTTTCCATTTCCGGTCAAACCGAGCAGTATTAACACTGTGAATATGAATGTAGCCCCTGTCAAGAATGTTACATTTCGTCCACAGTTTAAATCCCCCAACCAAATGTCGAGAATGCGAATGCCAACTTGTCAACTTCCGATCAAACCCAGCACTGTCGACATTCCAAATAATATGACAATAGCCCCTGCTAAGAATGTCGGATTTGGTCGACAGTTTGGATCGGCCAGTCAATTGTCACCAATGTCGACATGCCAACTTCAAGTCAAACCCATCACTACCGACATTCCAGATTCAACAGTACCCGTAGTCCCTAACCATAGTGTCGAATTTCGTCAACAGTTTGGGTCCTCCAGCACGATGTCGCTGACCCGACAGCTACAAGTCAAACCCGTCACAATCAACACCCCAGATGCAAAACTCAAATTAGCCCCTGTCAAAAATGCCGGATTTCGTCAACAGTCTGGGTCTTACAGCACAATGTCACTGAACCGACAGCTTCAAGTCAAACCCGTCACAATCAACACTCCAGATGCAAAAGTAGCCCCTGTCGACAATGCCGAATTTCGTCAACAGACTGGGTGCCCCAGCACAATGTCACTAACCCGACAAGTTCAAGTCAAAACGAAATCCGTCACAATCGATCTTCCAGACATAACAGAAGCACCTGAGGACGATGCTCAAGATAATCGAAAAACAAGGAACACGTCGCTCGACAATGCGAGAATCTTTGTACCTGGCGATATTGACCTTCGGTTTTTCCTCACTCCTGCTGCTGCTCTTAAAATAGTCCAGTTCGTAAGTTCGATGACGCAATGATATTACACGTTAATATTTCGACCAGTTATACCCATAAGAATCGATTCAATAGTTTAACATGCAATACGGGACCTTTTTAGATATTGGGGGTTGCGATGTCGACTCTGGAGGCCCCAATCTACTTCACGTGTGTCCTCTATTTGGCAACTATTTCTAGTCTCTTCTGGATTTGGGTTTACTTTGCGTCCTTCAATAGAAAACCGGAGAATGGACAGTTGTCAAATACTTGGATTCGTATAGTACGTCATTTTTACTCTTTTCCATAAGCAACATTGAAGCTACAGTTATCTGTGGGACTTGTCCATAACAACGAGATTTTGGACCTAATTGACATGAAAGATCTGTAGGTTTCAAAATCAAATCCCTGTTTTTGTAGGAATTACTATTTGCGATCGACTGGTTTGTGATGTACGATGCTGTATCGGTATTGACAATGTGCCTGGAGCAGTGGAATCGCTTTAACCTGATAATAGTAGTCCTTTCTTCATTAATAATCAATGCATTTATTAAATCTATTGTTTTGCGTCAAAATTAATCTGCAATAATTTGTTTACAGATCCTTGGACTCATTGCTGGATGCTTGAATGGACTGGATGTTATTCGGTTGGTGTGGATTTGTTTACAAAAGCCTGCCGAAAAAGTCGCCATTGTCGATAAAGTTGGCCTAACCAGAAAAGTAACCGCTGTCTGACCCTGATAATTAATATTTTGTCGGACGGAGCATTTTTAGTTTTCGATAGTCCGAACCCTAAGAGATAAAACATTTTAAGACATACTTTTCATTGACATAATATGATGAATTTTTTAATTCAAGTAGAGTAGACCGATAGATAAAATATAGTTTAGCTAAAGAATTACATGTATCTAGCGATGGTTATAGACTACAACGATAATATGCGTGTGTAACATCAAATAATTATTAGTATTTATACAAGGTTTGATACAAGAAGTATTGCGTGTTAAGGCTTAACAACATATTAAAATTTAATATCTTCGGCCTGTTGTCTTTGTTCATTTACTTGTTTCCTTCTGACATGCCATTGATATAAATCGGAGCTTGGGTTATAAAACCTAAAAAAATATGTGTTTGTAAATTACCCGTACGGGTTTTACGGTTTCCGGTTCATGACTCCCTTGAACCATTGTGAGTAGGGATCTAGTAAATCCCCGACTCTTACAAATCTCGTTCTCAAAATACCCGGATTCGGGATCGGAAGGAATTATCGATTATTCCTAACCAGACCGACTTTCCACCACTACTTTTACTACTCTGTTCAACTTGGAAAATTGTATTGAAAATTGAAACAGAACCTAAGAGTGTTTTGAATGGAAATTATATATTGAGTAGCTAAGAAAGTAGTCTCATTTATTTCTCATCTACTTTATCTGGTTGGGGTACATTCCCTGACCAATCAAATAAGTCTTACCACTAAAACTAATTAGTCTTAATTGGGTAATTACATTGTTTCGAGTAAAAATCTTGATATTCAGCTCTCCTAATCATCCGTTAGCTCAACAAAACAGGAGTGTTAGCCTCAAATGAAGTTACTTCTTGCCTTCGGATGATGTACTTTGGTACCTTCCTAGCTTAATTACGATCAAGGATTAAATAAAATCTTTAAAATGATGAGAGCACGGAAGTGGACGATTAAGGCTGAAATAGAAGGGGTTCCCAAGCTAAGCGACTTTAAAATCGTCGAAGAAAGTTTACAAACGCAAATTCAGATTGGAGGTACATATTTTTTTTTATTTAATGATTTAGAAAATCGTATAAAATAAATATACTCCTAAAATGTAATAATTTTAGTTCAGAATACCTATTTAAAATAGAGTGATCATTACTAATGAACCGATTTGAACTTTTTGTAATTAGAAATACTATGCAAGGCAGAATACTTGAGTGTGGATCCTTACGTTCGGGCCGGTGGCTTAGAGGGAAAGCCCCTTGAAGTTGATGACGATGGACAGATTCCGGGCTCGCAAATTGCAAGGTTGTAATCAATTAAATTACAATTGTTTATTTACTGTTACTTAATTGTCTGAATGTAATTAATCTAATAAAAATAATCCAGTCGTACCTCCCCAGGGGGACTTATATCGGGGTTCGTAAGCCAACACCGAACCTAATTTTTAAATTTTATTTCTACTCTAGAGTAATCAAAACCCGTCACCCCGAATTTCCGGAAGGATGTCTGGTTTACGGGTATTTCGGTTGGCGTGATTTGACCGTCTATCGGCCTGGAAAAGAACGGAATTGGAGGACTATTTACAGACTACCCGACATGAAGGGCTTACCCGAGTCCTATGCTTTAGGAGCTATTGGAATGCCCGGGTATTTTACTCATCTTAATTATCTTTTAACTTAATCATTCAATGATTAAATCCTTTGAGTTCAGACGCAATTACATCGAAAGATCGATGGTTATTCCGATATATGTAAAATACTGTAATAACGTCTCAGATCAATTATACCTTCGATAAAACCGTGTTGTTCATTTTGTTTTGCATTCATTTCAGAATCACAGCCTATTTTGGAGTAGAGAAGATTTTAGAAATTAAGAATGGAGGGACATTGGTCGTATCAACTGCCACGGGGGCTGTAGGAAACATGGTCCTTCAAATTGGGAAACTGAAAGGTAACGTTTTAAATTTTTAAAGCACTCAAAAAATTACAAAAATTCAAAATATTTGTTCTTAATTTAGGTTGTAAGACGCTAGTATTTACAAGTACGGATTCGAAGGTAATTTGGCTGAAAACTCTTGGAGCTGGTTACATCTTCAATTACAAGAAAGTGGACGCTCAGCAAGTGTTTGCTGAATTCGCAACTGAAGGGATCGACTTTTACTTTGATAATGTGAGCTAATTTAAGTGATAAGCATATATTATTGGAGTTGATTATTATAGTACCTAATTCGATTTTATTCCACTCTGAAAGGTCGGAGGTGAATTCACATACCACGTCATGAGGAATATGAAAAATCACGGTCGGATTGCCGTCTGTGACGCCATTTCATGCTACAATGAAGACGAGATGAAGACAGGTGCGAAAATGGGTTAGGATTAATGTGCCCCCTCTAAATCTGAATTTGCCCCCTCATTGATGATGGGGGCATATTCATCCTAAGGTGGGGCCAAGTTCAGCCTGATAGGTGGCAAGTTCATCTTGAAATAGGGGCAAATTCATATTTAGAGGGGCACATTAAATTTAATCCGTAGGAAAATAGATACCTAGTAAAGTCCATTTCAAATCGTGGGATTGGTGGGATGTTTTAATTTTTAATCCTCGAGCCCGAACTAAAATAAAATTAGAATAGGTACCTTATCGTTGATTATAATTAATATAATATTCCATATCGTAATTTATTTCCAGTACCCTTCGACTACTTGGCCATAATTGACAAGAAAATCCGACTCGAAGGATTTTCCGTATACGAATATGAAAATGAGTGGACTGACGGCCTGAAACAAATGACAGATTGGATTATTGAGGTACTAAGGAAATAATTACCCCCACGGAATAACTACCCATGGGGGCTTATTTAAGATTTTTCTCTAACTCGCTTACTGATGATTTAATAATTAATTTTAGGGGAAGATCACAGTAGAGGAATCAATTTTAGATGGATTTGAAAATATGCCACAGGCCTTCATAGATCGGTATGAAGGGCGAGTGGTAGGGATGCAAGTAATCAAAGCCTAACTTAATTAGAAAGCCCAGGGATTAAATAAATAAAAATGAAAACTGCTCTACAAACATGTATGCTATAATATGATTTAATAGCCGGATTTGCTATTACAATTGTAGTTGTAGGTAGGAGGACAAGGATTATGGAATATTTTAATTATCTTTGACGATTTTAATATTTTGATTACAATTCTTATTATCCGGAGGGAGGCATCTAAGGTTATATTTGTATTGTAGTACTTGTAGTTCGTCGTCGAGTCTAAATGATATCAGTGAATAAACAAATCAGTATTGACTTCTTTGTTTCGTACATTTTTCCTGTCCAGTTACTGGAAACTGGAACGTAATCGGCAAACGTATTAGTTTGTACTTATTTACTTATCTTTAAAATTATATATCTATAGTTTATTCAACAAATCTCGTTATCGATTCATGGTTCATATTCGTATTACATTACTTGAATGCATGTCGGTATACACGTTTCAGAACGCTGGAAATATACGACACTCTGAAATAATAGTTTTTACTACTCATTTGAGTTGTATATCTTGTCTGACAAAAGTGGCTTAAATAGTATTTATAATTGACAATAATGATGAATGACAAAAATGATAACATTATGCATTAAGCTCCAATCTCGCATTTTAATCACATGTACCACCGAATCATAATTTTTATATTGTCTTGTCAGTAACTCCATGACATTCACTGTGCACTCTGGAGACGTGTAATTGGTACGGCCTGAAATAGAATCGATTTCAAATTTCAAATCAATATCTAAAATTCACTAGAGTCATTTGATTGTAATATATAGTCTTAATTACAATTTACGAACTATAGATAATAGATATTAATTGTAAGATGAAGGTAAGACGGTGGACGATTCATAGTAACTTCCAGGGAGCTCCTAAAATATCCGATTTCAAACTCCTGGAAGAAACTATTTCGGATGATATCGAGGACGGAGGTTCGTGTCATATTTTCAGTTGCTATAAAACATTGCTGTAATTTGAAATAAAATGCTTTTAGACAAGAAACTTCATGATATTATTATTATTACATGGTTCATATAAAAAGGAAACGAGAAACGATTAGATATTAAAAAATTCTGAAAATTGGGCTAAAGTTGCCTTGAATTAGAAACATTATTTTTTTTGCAAATTAGGCAATTTATAATTCTGAAAAATGATCTAAATTACAAACAGAAATCCTCTGCAAAGCGGATTGGTTAAGCGTGGACCCTTTCGTCAGGGCCGGTGGTCTAGAAGGGAAGTCCTTGGAGGATAGAGGTGACGACGAAATCCCAGGCTCCCAAATTGCAAGGTTCTTACAATTAGTTACATTGTTTTTACGAGTAATTAGCTTATTAATAATTTATATTAATTTAATTAGTAAATTTTTAAAAACATCAAACAGAGTTGTAAAAAGCCGACATCCCGAGTTCCCAGAAGATTCCCTCGTTTGTGGATTTTTCGGCTGGAGGGACTGGACAATTTACCGTCCTGGAGAGGAACGGGGCTCAACGTCAATTTACAAGCTGCCCTTGTCCCTTATGAAGGGACTTCCGGAATCATATGCTCTGGGTGCTATTGGAATGCCAGGGTAAAGACCTTCTACTTTGAGTTTTTAGTCATAATAGCCCAAAAATGGCATTTTATTCGAGAATTAAAACTAACTAAAAATCCACATTTAAATCGCAGACTGACAGCATATGTAGGAGTTGAAAAAATTCTTAAGATTCGAGACGGTGGGACCCTCGTGGTTTCAACGGCCGCTGGGGCTGTGGGCAACATGGTACTTCAAATCGCAAAGATTAAAGGTACTAGCTTATTCATAAAATGCACGATATAGGAAATCGTCGGGGTTATGGTACTATTTTTGATGTGGGCATTTTACAATTTTCCTGTGGGCAATTTACAATTTTCCGGTGGGCAATTTACCATTTTGAGTGGGCACATTAATATTAATTCATTTCCCCGTCCTTCCATCCAGGTTGCAAATGCCTCGTCTTCACCGGAAGTGACGAGAAGGTAATTTGGCTGAAGAAACTTGGGGCAGGATACATTTTCAATTACAAGAAGGTGGACTTGGAACGAGTTTTCAAGGAATATGCTTCCGAAGGGATTGACTTTTACTTTGACAATGTATGAGCCATTAATTCCGGAAATAAACCTTTAATCCGGTTGCTTAAATAGGCTTTAATAATTAGTACAATTAAATTCAGGTCGGAGGAGAGTTCACATATCACGTCATGCAAAATATGAAGGACCATGGTCGAATCGCAGTCTGTGGGGCAACCTCGTATTACAATGAGGACAAAACCAAGAAACAAATGGGTATGTATTGTATAAATAACTCTTTTCTCCCCGAAATAAGTCCCCACCCCCTGGAACGCTTTAATTGTTTTAAATACATCCTAACAGAGAATTTATTAGCATCCCGAAAAAACAATCCAATCATCCCATAGAATAAATATATTCCAAAAAATAATAATTTATTTTAAATCTCAGTTCCCTTTGATTACTTAACTGTAATTAACAAGAAGATCCGACTTGAGGGCTTCTCGGTTTACGATCATGAACAGGAATGGAGGGAGGCCTTCAACAATATCCGTGATTGGATCCTGCAGGTACTATTATTACTGAAAAAATTACCGAAATAAATCCCCAACATGGGGAGCTATTTCAGCGATGTTAATTCGACTAATTAAAAATGATGATTAATTAGGGTAAAATCACGGTTGAAGAATCGATAACGGAAGGATTCGAAAACATGCCCCAAGCCTTCCTCGACCTTCTGGATGGCAAGAACATTGGGAAGCAAATTGTTAAGGCTTCAATAGGCTCGTGAAATCACAATTTAATCTATATAGAAACACTTAAATCAATAGCTTTATCGAAATAATCATAGTATCGCGATTGTGTCCTATATTTATAAAATAAAATCTATAAATATATATAGAGTCAAATTCATTAATAGTTGAGGAGAATTGTTGTGAGGCATAAGAAATTATAAATTAAAAATCCTGAGAAATGAGTCATCCTTCCGTAAATTATGATCTATTTGGTTCTAGTCTTCTAATTAACCTTATCAGTTAATCATGATTCGGTTTAGGGACAATTTCTTCTAAATATTATAGAGCTCTTTTTATAAATGGAATTTTTAAGTATCCTTTGGTTTTTGTCCCTTTACTTGTACATTTCCATTCCGTATTTTAAATTAAATTCAAAATTATGAAAACATAAGCAAACGAAAACAATTTTGTTTCCATTTTAATTGCATTTAGTTTAGAATATAATTTTCTTCAAGGTTCGTTCCGGTCGGATTCTCCGACTATGAAAAATTAAAAAAAAAATGGATTTCCAAAAAAAAATATCTCATTAAATTATCTCAGCCTTCCCATATTGCAGCTTTATTTTATTTTGACCGGGAGGGACAGTAAACAACTTAAAAGCCGGTTTTCCTTTTTAATGTAAACTGCAAACTAAATTAAAAATTAAAGTCTCGGACTGATTTAAAATCCGTAGTTTTCGACAACAAAACAACATTCTCACCTATACTAACACCACACACCACGGGTCACTTTTGTTGGAGACACTTTAATCGTCTCCAGGTTCAGCTTCAGGTAAAGTAAAGCAAAGAATTACAATTAATTAAATTACAAATCACAAATCAATTCAATCAATCCGAATTAATTTTTTTTGGCGATTGCAGATTGGATTGGAATTTTAAATGTGAAATATATGACCAAATTATAAATTTTACAATTCTCCTCCTTCAGGTTTAGGTTCAGAATGTTTGGATTCAGTTCAGATTATGTTGAAATAAAACTTTGAACGTGAACTTAACTTATGACTTACAAATTCTAGTTCATAATTAATTTCATTTGTCATTTGTAATTGTAATACATCTTTTGTATTTTGTCTGTGATCTCTTTCTTGGTCCTTGGTCTTGCAATGCAAGTCCTGCTTGAGAACTTAATTTAAATTTTTTTTAATTTACAGGGACGTACGTTAATTGTACCGAAATATTTCGGAACTCGATCCAGGATCCAAATTAGTATGGAAGTAAAGGAAGGCTTTATTAAGGTTCCTCGTGAAGAAGTCGAAATCTCGACGGTTTTAGCCTGTGGACAAAGTTTCCGGTAAAGTTCTCATTTACTTCATGAAATTAAATCTTAAAATGAACAATAGCACAATGTAAAATAGATCACCGAATTGACCGAATCAAGCACAAACCTAGTATTTTAAATTTTTAAATGCAGGTGGAAAAACGATCCTGACGATCCCTCAGAATTGATCGGTGTTTTCGGCCACCACCTCTGGATTTTGAAACAGAACGATACATCCATAAGCTATAAAGTTATTAAAACTGCCATAAATCCGTCGACGCCGGTTTCTGTCGATTTCGACGAGCTTCTTCGTCAGTACTTTCAACTCCAAATAACCCTCCCGTCACTCTACAAGCGATGGGCCGAAAAGGACGAAAAGTTCGCCTCCTTGACCCTAAAGGACTACCAAGGGATTCGAATTCTGGCTCAGGATCCGATCGAAAACCTCTTCAGTTTCATCTGTTCCTCCAACAACCATATCCAACGGATTAGTTCAATGGTCGAGAAGTTGTGTCTGTTTTACGGGGAGAAGATTGCGGATTACAAGGGGAAAAGCTACTATGACTTTCCGGAAGTCGACAAATTGATGGGAGAGAAGGTCGAGAAGAAGCTGAGGGACGAAAGCTTTGGATATAGAGCGGGTTTTATCGCAAAAACTGCTGAAAAAATCGTGGCCAACGGCGGTGCCAGTTGGGTAGAGGGTCTACGGGCTGTCGGTTATGACGAAGCTAGAACTAAGTTGCAGACACTGCCTGGAATTGGTCGGAAGGTGATAAATAAATTATGGTTATACGCAATATTTTTATCATGTTTGTCAATGAAAGGTACCTTATAAAAAAATTTGAAAATTGTGACAGGTCGCAGACTGCATTTGTCTAATGAGCTTAGGATATCCAGAAGCCATTCCCGTCGATACTCATATTCACCAAGTGGCGAAAGTATATCTCCCTCATTTGGCGAAAGTCAAGACGTTAACCGAAAAAGTTTATTCTGAAATCACGGATTTTTTTCACACAATGTACGGAGACTATGCTGGTTGGGCCCATTCTGTAAGATATTCATAAATATCCATTACAGCAGTTTTCTGTTGACAGTAAACGTGTTTTCAAAATGATAATGACGGTTATATTTTAAAATTCAAGGTTCTGTTTGCCTCAACTCTTCGTCATCTTAAATCATCGGATGGGAAAGAAAAACCAGCAAAGAAGAAATCAAATTCCAGTAATGGTAAATCCAAGAAGGATGAAGACATTGCTGATGTTAAGCAAGTTAAATCTAACGGCATTGATTTAGGAAATAGTACAAAGAAGGTTACTGTCAAAGTTGACAAATCATCGATAGGGGTTTCAGTTAGTGAGGGGGGTCAAGACACTTTGAAAAAACGCAAATCAAAGATTGGCAAAAAACCTGAAGTTTCAGGTTCAGAACGGCGGAGTAAACGGTTAGCACGATAAATCTTAACACCTAAAACTCCCCTTCTTGAACGGGTTTTTAAATACTGTCTCAATTTTTTAAAACTAAAAATGATATTTAAAATTTTATTTGACTTTTGTACCTATTAATAATATAAGAAAGTAACATTAGTTTCAAAAACAATAATTCATGTCAGAGGATTCAATCTGATCCAGTATAAGACTGACAAAAATTTATTATTTTACAATTTAGCTAACGATCGAAATAAACAAAAGGTTATCGTCCATTTTACAGTAACTCATAATTAATTTGTATTTGTGAGCAAGAGTCTCGATTCTCCGGTATGCTCATCCAGATGTATCTCAAGATTTTTTAGATTCGAGATGACCTTTTTACAGAAGTAGCAGGTGTGAGATTTGGCCTTGACAAACGTGTCCATCGTCTTGTCATACATCTTTTGTGGAATTCCAAAGTGAATAGCTTTCTTGTGAACGGGAACATTATTTTGGAACCGGAAGGTCCAAGGGCAGAGGTCACATTTATAACGCCTTGTCTTGGAATGCGTTGCCAAATGCAGGTTCAGATTTCGTTCAACTGGAAATGATTTATGACAAATGCTGCAACTGAAGGGCTTCTCCTTCGTATGTGTCAAGATCTAACCTTGCAGTGCGGTCAAACATGGGTACGTTTTAGTGCAGAAATTGCACTTGAACTTTCGATTTCGAACCCTTTCCAAATGTACACGTTTGATGTGAAATTTTAAAAAATTAATTGATTTAAAGTACTTGGGGCAGAAGTTACAAGGATGCTCTGCAGTTTCCTTGTGAATGGCTTCGTGTTTATCGCGGTTGGATTTGAGAGGAATTCCTTGTCACAACCGTTACAGGGATAAGGCCGCTCCTGAGTGTGTAACCGGATGTGAATTGCCAAAGTCTTGTTTCGAGCAAAGCTATTGCCGCAAATGTTACATTTAAAAGGCCTCTCGCCCAAATGAATTAGCATATGATCTTTTATGTATTTGAAGAATTTTCTGCAGAAATTGCACTATCAGCCTCTTCGGTTGTCGCTTTCTGGGCCTGGGTTTTCAGTCATTTTCTGGTCCGGAAATTACGATTGTTTCTATGAACGGGCGGATCCCAATTAATGATGCCAATAATTGGTCTCGAGTTGAATTTCGAATTATCGCAGGTTATAAGAACAGTTCAGTTCACACAATGAGCCGTTGGTTTTTTTAATTTGCTCCAGTAAAAGGTTTGAATGACATTTTTTACAATGTCAGTGCATGTTTTCACAGGCAAAATATCTGTCGACACTTTAGCTATAATCTGGACTGAAATTCTCGATTAAATAGAATTCGTACGTAGCCAAATATCCAGTGAGAAGATACCCACGGTTAGTTTTTTCAACTAAAATCAAGACAATTTTTCAATACTTTCCGAGTTGAGAGAAGGTTTAATTTAATTTGAAAGCTATTTGGCTTCCTATAGTTAAAGGCTTTGGTATTGGAGTATATGTTAAGTATGGACATTTTAAATTGTAATGGATTATTGTTGACCCATTTTGAGGTGTAATTTATTATTAGAAAGGTTATTAAAAACGACCTTTTTAAAGTTGAAGGATTTGACTTAAAAGGTTGCATTTCATGAGGTTATAATATCTACTAGGCGTGCATTTTACATATACAGGGTGTCTCACAATTATGTGACCACCAGCAACCGAAAAAGTCCTTAGTAACGAACATCGAACGGTATGAAATTCCAAAAAAATAGCGAAAAATGAAACAACGACAAATTAATATTATTATTATTCCCATATCCGTCGAGTCGAAACCCCGATTCGTCAGTGTAGAGGATTCTGTCTTTATAAGATGGATCGCTCACAAGTGTCTCAAGGAATGAAGACGCGAATTCGAATCTGCGTAAACGTTAATTTAAGCATCGTATTCTAGTAGCACTATTTTTAAAATGCTCAAATACCTTCATGAAGGATCATCCTCTAACAGACCTTGTACTCGGTTCATTTTGTACGGAGTGAACTTTTCATCTTTCATTATTCTGAAAACACTTGCACGAGAAATCTGAAGAACACCAGAGACCTTTCTAATAGAAGTAGTGCGATTGTCTTCAAATTCCTTTCTAACGTTTTATATATTTTCGGTAGTCCTAGCTGTAAACTTTCGCCCGGCTCCTTTTTTGCGTTTGACAGATCCAGTCAAATCAAATTTGTTATTCGTTCTCAATAATGTTAATCTGGCAGGTTGAAAATTGAACCTAGTTTCAAAGACTCTCTGCAGTTCTCTTAAAGAATGATAATCAAAGTGCTTGATAATAAACTTCCTTTGTTCATCGTTAAGTGGAGGCATCGCGGAGAAATTTTTTTGTAAAACCCGTGTACAGAAGTCTGGATATTTTTTGGAATTAAAAAATTAAATTTTTTGGAATTTCATACCGTTTGATGTTCGTTACTAAGGACAATTTCGGTTGCTGGTGGTCACATAATTGTGAGACACCCTGTATAATAGAATATTTATAAATAGAGATAGGATACCTTTAAGTAAATTATCTTAGGCATGGGACTAAAACATGAAAAGCGTATAGCATTTAGGATAATCCGGTTTTAAAACCGGTTCGGGTGACGAAACTCACGAATCCTTCAATACAAGTTCGATATGTTTTCATAGGATTCAATATTAGGGAAGGCATAAATTATAGTTTTTAGGATTCCTGATACAAGTGAAGTTTTTAAAAACATCATTTTGTATGTTGGTTCAAATTCATAGTATTCATACCCTGTTTAATAATTTAATATTAAGCTATTTGTATAGTTTGCATAATCAGTTTATTTCGACGGAAAGTTACTATTAGCATATTGCCCGAGAAACTAGACAGAATCCCTTCAATATTTCTGCCAACGGGATAACGAAAAACCCGGGTTGGAAAAAACGAATTCAAATACCCGAAAAAATCACTTCAACGTCCAAAAACACGGGAATTTTTAGAATGTTAATTAGTTGGCAGTGATTAAATGTTCACTTGTTTCCATGTATGAATGTGAATAAAAAATAGGCTTATACCGTTTCCTCAATTTTATGTTGTATTTATAATAATTCCGGGTCATTATCATAAATATATATTTAATGTCGTATGGAATATTTCGGTTTACGATATTACGATACCAATATTGTACAATATTAATTTACATACAAATTTGATTTTTTATTTTAATTAACGTCTGTACATTTTCATTAAAATATACATTTGTTACGAAACCATAATGGGTTCAGAGGGAGGAGTAGAGTCAGTTACACTGATTCAGTTTCAAGTAAACGACGAAGGGAATGACGATAAGACGGCTAGAGTCGATGTTGAAAACGTCGATAATTCCGGCGTCGTGGCCGAGAAAAATGTCGAAAAAGTTGGAAAAGTGTCGAAATTTTTAAAAGCGGTGGAAGGGTGGAAGGTTTGGGATGGAACGTATGGAATTCTGACATGTTCTCTTATTCCACTTATCCTCTGGGTCTTGGCTTATCTTCTGATTGGAAAAGCCGCACTTCCGGGTGGAACACTCTTCCCACTTTTCATACTACAATTCCTTGGCATTGCTTTTGGTAAAATTATTCATTTTAAATTCGTTTAAAAAAATTGAATATGCTTAATTGTAATTAATAGTGATTGAAATGTAAAGTCATTGGTAGAACGGTAGCCATATCCAGAGCAGGGCTTAAAAAGTTTAACCCTGTAAGACTGGAGTAGGGTCCAGTCTTAAATCTTAAAATCTCAAGGGGGTTCTTAAATTCAACCTGTCAATTATTTGGGGGGAGTGATTATTTGGGGGGAGTGAACTAATTTTTTATAAACCATTTTTTACTTTGTCATTATAGGTATGAACGATGAAATCAACTAATTCAAATAACTAATCAAATAACGGTTTCAAAGTCTATAGAGTTATTTAGGGAACGATATTAACTGTAAAATTTAACTCTAACCTTAAAAATGGGGAGTCTATTCCGGAGCGGAGATAGATCTACTTTATAATTAAAAAGATTTTTAATTGGTTGAAAATGGTTAAATCTAAAGGTCAACTCGTGAGCAAAATCCAACTGCCTCCTTTACTAGGAATGTTGGCTTTAGGGATCATAATCCGAAATGTCCCTTACATTGACTTTGGAACTGCACTCACTCCTCAAATATCTTCACCATTAAGGTTAAATTAACATTAAGATTGTTAACTTTCAAAACTTAAAAAATGAAAAAAGAAATACAATTTTGATTTCGATAATCGTTTAAAATTTTTAATAAAAACAGACAATTAGCCCTGGTAATAATCCTGATCCGAGCAGGACTGGGCCTTGACCCAATCGCCCTCATGAGATTGAAGGGTGTTGTGATCCGACTTGCATTCTGCCCCTGTCTCGCCGAAACCCTGACAATTGCTATAGCCTCACATTTTATTCTCGGATTCCCGTGGCTCTGGGGCTTCCTTTTGGGGTAAGCTTACTAATCAAGTTTATTGAAACAATAATTCATTAGTTAACTAATCAATGATTAAAATTAAGGTTCGTACTCGCAGCCGTTTCCCCAGCCGTCGTTGTTCCATGTTTGTTGAGTCTGAAGGACCGTGGACTCGGGGTGGCCAAAGGAATCCCGACAATTGTCATTGCGGCTGCCAGTGTCGATGACATTTTGGCCATTTCCGGTTTCGGCCTCATTTTAGGATTTACATTTTCGCAAGGCGACAGTTTAGTGGAATTAATTCTTCAAGGGCCTTTGGAGTTAATTCTGGGCATCGGGTTTGGAATCGGGTGGGGATTCCTTCTAGGGATTTTTGTCACCAAGACTGAAGAGGTTTGTACTTACAAGGGACCTTCTACAAATAGGAATCTCAGATTCACCTTTTGTTTCTGATGAAGTTAAAAGATGAAAAAATTAGCTGCCCAATTTTATGTTTTGTTTGTTCGAGAGAACCCAAAATTTTGTGTTTAATAATTGCTGAACATAAAAAATCATCACAATTTTCGTTTTGAAATTATTCTATTTGTGATCCGGAGATTCCTATTCGTGAAACTTCCCTTGCTGGAATTGGATCGAATAAAAAATTTCAGATAAAATCTCATTGATGATTTATGATTAGGAGGACCCTTATTCCGTCATCGTCCGGGTATTGCTGGTATTCGGTGGGGGTTGTCTGTCCCTTTTCGGTTTCCAATATATCGGGTATCCGGGATCGGGTGCTCTTGGCTGCCTCACTTCCACATTCGTCACAGCCGTTTTATGGAGACGGAAAGGAATTTTGGCCGACAATGTCAGTTTTATAGATTGACTGATCATAAGAATTTAATTGAATGATAAATTGACCCCATTTTGACCTCTGACCTCTTTTAGGACAACCTATGCTGGATATTCTCAATCCTTTGGTTTGTATTTCAACCCCTCCTCTTTGGACTGATTGGGTGTGAAATTGATGTAAAGAATATTGATTTCGAAGTTGCGGGACTGGGCCTGGTTTGTCTTCTTATTGGCTTAACGGTAAGACTATATTCGATTTTATGACCAATTCGTGAAAGTGAAATCATTACATGTTTATTTATATTATTTTTTTAAGGTTCGTCTTGCTGTTTCGTATCTGTCGGTACTAAATTCAGGATTAACTGTCAAAGAAAGGCTTTTTGTTGCAATTGCTTGGGTCCCCAAAGCCACGGTTCAGGTAATATTTTTGGCAATAGTTATAATCTTTATTAAAAACCATGAAACTGATAAATCACCAAATTCAATAACTTTTTCATATTTTCATCAATGTTCTTGAGCTCTGAAATTTCATACAATTTCACGACATTAATTAGCCATCACTGGTTTTAACCTGTACCTAAAAAGCTACTCTTTCGATTTTTGTACAGGCGGCTATAGGACCAGTAGCTTTGGACACAGCTCGTAAATTAAGTGGAGGCAAACCTGGAGATCCGTCCGAAGCCCTAGGACTCCAAGTACTTACGCTTGCAGTTTTGGCAATTTTACTAACTGCCCCGATCGGGGCTGCTGCCGTTATGTTGTTAGGTCCTAAACTCCTCTCAACTTCCGGGGGGTCTCCCCCAGGGGGACTTGAGGAGGGTCCAAATGATTTCAACAAACTTGACGATGACGACAGGAATACTTCCGAACCTGTTCCAAAGTCAATTGAAGAGGATACTGCCACCCCGAATGGTGATGTTAATGGCATTCCAGTTGCAGAAGAGAATGCATAGATTGATACAGTGAATTTAGTTTAATTTAAGTTTTGAGCAATAAGACTGATTTTAGGAGTTTGACGCTTAAAAAGACCTTTTGGGGATCACCAAAGTCTTTCATGAGTGGTTCCTCAGACCAAGGTAAATTTCGAACCATTCAAACCGGTTGTTGTATTTAAGTCCAAACGAATTCATGACTCACATATATATTATATATTTGTGGATAGGTATTAATAGCTACGTAGTTTATTATACCAATTAAATTGTTATCCGTACTTAGGTATATTTATTCCCACAACCGTAATTACATTTTTAATAAACATGAGCATCAATAGCTTATTGATACTGTATTATTTAACATAATAGATGCAACGATCTGATGTATCGATCCATTAATAAATTCAGCTCAGGACAATTTTATTAAAGAACACAAAAGTATTTCAAAAAATCCAGCTAGAACCGACAGTCCAATTCCAATTAAGAAAGCGTAAAAAACGACAACGAGATTATCCGACATTTTAAGCCTCTTCCATCGGACTTCTTTTCTCGCAATCTTAACAAACAATTTCCTTAATTTGGTCAACTTGATAACTTCATACCATTCGTTCCTTATCCCAGATTCCACCAAACCCTCAAACCGTCGATGTACAATCAAACCCCCAAAGTTCCTAAACAGCCAACCCTTCCGGAAATTCATCAGAACGTCGACACTTCTTGAAACTTGTCGATGCTCCGGTATCGACGCTTTGAGTTCATAATAAGCCTCCTCAATCTCATTAGACCAGGAGACAAATGCCGTTTTATTGCAACTTGAGATCAAGTCTGTGAATCTATCACTTCCGTCCGAAATTGCTTTAAAATTATCCGGGATGATCGACATTCTTTCCAACGTCTGAAAATGCTCTAGTTTCGTCGTCGTGCATTCTTTCGTGATTGTAGTACACAAGTTCCAGATCGGAAGAACGAGCAAAGACTTGCCCCCACTTCCATTGTCATTCTCCTGGTATTTGTCAAAGAGGGCTTTATCAAAGGGACGGGAATAGAGGGTGAAGTTAAGATCGACAAGTTCTTTAAATTTCGTCAAGGTTTCTATTTTTCTCGTAGCAGTCAACTTCGTAATGTTGTTCCCTCGATAAGAGTTAGTAACGATGATTGCCCCCAGAATCCAGGAACCGCAAATCCAATATGCAAAGTTGTACCTTGAAACATTCCTTGCCAAATTATGACCTTGTTCGAAGAATGTACCGTAGGCCATCATAAGGGCCCTTCCCAATGCCCCGGGAGGGGCCTGAGGGGCGTTGGGCCTCTGAAACTTAATTCCAAAGCCGAGGGCGAGAGGGACGAGGATAGCGCTGAAGAACATGGCGGCCCAACTGGGCTCGTCAAATGAGGATATGAAACCGCGGAAGGACAGCGCTCCCTTTGACTTACCTTCGAAACATGTAATGAACTCCAACCTCTCCTCCTTCCTATTCAGATTCACAAAATAATATTTAACGTCGTTGTCCCATGCGTTCGACACGTTTTAATCAAGAATCTAATATTACCCCAACCATAGAGTAAAATCTTATACATCATTGAATAACGCTTAACCTTTCCGACAATATATTACATTCGCAGGTTAGTATTTTGAAGAAATAATTTGACCTTTGACCATAGACACTAGAATTTTGACCTACAGGGGAATTCAAAATATTAAACCGTTCGCCTATTTTGATTCAAAAAATAACATTTAACGTCATTATGCTTCGCAGTGGACCCGTTTGAATCAAGAATCTTATATTACCCCAACCACAGAGTAAAATCTTACACATCATTGAATAACGCTTAACCTCTCCGACAATACATTGCTTTCACAGGTTAGTATTTTGAAGAAAAAGATTTACCGTAGACCCTTGACTTTTGACTTTGACCTACAGGGTCTTACTTAACGAACTTACGAACGCCTAAAATGATTTTCCAAAACAAAAATTCAAAACATTAGAACCGTTCAAGCTCCTATTATACTATCCAATTCTATGCATTCGAGAGTTAAGTCACGAACGGACGGACAGACAGGTGGATAGATCGATTAAAACCATAAAGCGGTTCCACCCTTTAATAATCTTCTGATTTAATCAGAACTAAATGATTACACAAACGCACCTGATCATATAAGCCGCTTTATAGGAATCCATGCGAACCTGCGGCAGATACGAGTAGCCACGCCCCACCTCGTAAACTGAGCAGTTCCAAACCCGTCCATTCCAAGCCGTCGAATTCGGCACTGCGATTTTGAAAAGCACAAATTCGAAAATCATCCATTTTTCAATATTTTTCAGAGACAATTTCCCTGGCCCTAATTTCCTGATTTTCTCGTCCAGTTCCGCAATACCCTTATCGTCAACTTCACTGTGCTTCATTGACCAAACAGAGTTGAGGGTGTGACTACGGACTTTTCGAAGCTGACCCACTAGGCCTTCCAAATTTAGCGTTTCTGACCATTCTAACTGCTCGTAAATTATCCCACAGGAGCTGCAAAACTCGCAAACAGTAAATGCTTCGTTGATTTCGCATAAATTACTTATCGGGTAAATTATTAAATACGAGAGTAAGCTATTTAAAGCCCGTTTCGGATTTAATTTCGGTTCGACCCAATGTTTCCAAATCGCTTGGGATTCATTTGTAACGAGGATTCGAAAGAGGTCATCCCCAAATCGGTATGGCTCCAAATTCTCAGCATTTCCATAATAGAGGCCCAAGTCACTTAGGATCCTCTGGTGGATTCGAAACTTGGGCATAAATTCGATATCATGCAGGAGACCAGAACTTATCGGAGGAAATAAGTAAAATTCCGCCGTACAACTCATCTTGTAAATCGGTCTGATGGACTCGAAAAATTCAGAAATTTGGCTATCGGGTTTCAACCTCATTGGGTTGTCGTAGAGCGGGTTAAAAATGCTGGATTCATTGTCCTTCGTCAGATAATCGAATCTGGTCATAATTAACGGGATTTCACTATTTATGTCAAAGTCCATAAGATCTGTAAATTTGTTGAGGATTATGAGGCAGTTGGTGAATGGGAGTAGCAGAGATCTAAGGTCTTGGTAGTTCGTTCCTGTTTTAGTTTTTTCAAACGTTTGTGATAGTGATTCCTGGATAAGAGACAGGAGGAAAATCGGCAGGATAAAGACAAAAAACGATACTGTAAATTGAGACATATTTTATCGTTTGTTTAGGTTTTATAAAATTAAATCGCTATTATAATTTTGTATATGTTTCGACGAGGACAGTGAACAAAATAATTTGTTCTGGCTCTTGAATATTGTTTGATCGTTTCCTTAAAAAATTAAACTTGTCTGAAATTAAACGACCGTGCACAAACGGCTATTTTTAATCGTTATATAAAAATATTGGGAAAATCAATAAAAACAAAGTGTCACCGGTTGAATGACTGACTCTTGAATATTTTACACTTGAGACGTTTTATTAGTGTTGAAGAATTTCATTAATTTAATGCTCATTCGCTTAACCTACAACAACCCAAGTGTTTGCATTTGTGAATTTAAGCGTAGAAGCCCTAAAATTATAAAGAATGTGGCCCAAGGCCTCTCCGTTGAAATATATAATAAACCGTCAAGAACGCACATCAAAAAAGGGTGAAACCCCACGACACAAGACGTTGAATAACATTTAACGTCGATATCCGACATGTACGATAATATTGCATAGGAATCTCACATTTCCCCAACCATAGAGTAAATTTCTATACATCGTTTAAGAGCACTCAACAGTAGCTTTCTAACCATGTATTACATATGTGTAGTTGTAATTTCAAAATATGGTGACTTTTGACCGCACCCCCATGACCATTGACCTACATGACCCACGAACGAATTCAACCTCCGCAGGGAGGTCATAAATGGTTTACCGAAAAGAATTTCAAAATTATGAACCGTTCGAGAGTTAGAGTGCGAACGGACGGACGGACGGATGGACAACGTGAACCCATTAAAGGGTTTCACCCTTTAATAATTGCTAATGGATTTGAAATTGAAAGAATTAATAAGTTCCCCAAATAAATCCCCAGCTTCAATAGGTTTAGAAAGCAAGGTCCCCGGAATAAACCCCCCATTTACCTATCTACATATGATTTACCTTAACCACGAATAATTCCACCGGAATAAGTACCTTCACTAGTTGAAACAAACACCGATTTATATCTAAACGGTAGTATTTTTTTACACCATAATAATAATCGTTTGGCCCATAACAAATTAATCCATTGACCCTATTGTACTTTGACCCATATAGATGACCCATTATTAATTCAAATTACTGAACTATGGGTAATACGATTAATTTGGATTTTATGTGGAGGCTTAAATCTTGGTAAAAGTACAATTTGGTAATGGATTATTTCGTTATGGGTCAAACGATTAGTTCTATGGGTCATAAAAATACAAGCCATATCTAAATTGATTTTCGTTAAGTTTTAAGGAAGTTGAAAAGGGTGCTTTTTGAATTGTAAAAGAGGTTAAGGAAGCCAAAGAAAGCAGTTTCAATTTCAAACTCATCAGAATAATATTACACATACGACATACAACACATTGAGAACGGATTCACATCCCCCTTAGAACCGATATCTTTCTTAAATCCGAAACCGAATTTCACGAACAGGGTCTGTGCGTATATAAAGTTCTTTCATTGTGGAATACAAAACTGAATAAAATTCTTGTAGTTTTGCAAACTGAGTTTATGATGAGGCCAGAAACTGCGGCTATGTGACATAATAATATTATTATTATAAGACTAATAAAAGGAAATGGGATCTCGTGTCGAATATCCCCATTTCAATAATCCAAGTCACTGGAATTGGAAGCCAAAGAAAGGAGAGGGTGTAAAAAAGCTGGAAGCCGGATGTCCGCCTTAAGATCACTTTTTATTGAAATCGGGATGGGGAAATAAATCGGATTCTAGAATTCTACGATACCCGCCTCTATTACCCGGGCATCATGTCCCCTTCCAACTTACTCCCCGGGATACTTTCCGGAACGTACTTTATTTCGGAACAATGTCCACAATTCTTTTAATTTTTCTGTGTTTTTATGAACAAAAACTATAGAATTGTAAGGAATTTTTTGTTAGCTTTTTCGAAACTCCTCAATCTCTGGTAATTCACAATATATCTTTACAAACGCTCCTCGAAAAGGGTGAAACCCCGTACAACAAGACGTCAAATGTCATCCAACGTCGTTGTCTGATAACCTGCAAGAGGTTGTATATTAGAATCTCACAGTACCCCAATCATAGAGCAAAATTGTGTACCTTGTTAAATAGCACTGGACCGTGCGTTTCCATTTCCATTTCCGTCACATGACACATGTTCTAGTATTTTAGTAGTTCTGGTTTCTGTTAGTTCTAGTTCTAGCACTATTAAAAAACTAGAACTAAAAGGCATTCTAGTTCTAGTTCTAGTTCTAGAGTACCCATCACTAATGAGTGACCTTTGACCTACACAACTTTCAAGCGAACTTACAAGTATCTTGTCAGGAATTACACCCTAAAAGACTTTCCAGTAATAACATACTAGAATGGGACTATATTTTTGTAAATAAAATTTCCGAGTCTATTTAGCCATCATCTTCGTTGATAATATGCTTCAATTTAAGAGACACAATTGCTCAAGTTTCTATTATGATCCCTCACATCAAATACCATCAAATATCATCAAAATCATGAACCCGAAGCACCCTCACTTCAAAAGCACTCAAAAAAGTCTATATAATATTTCCCTCTCATCTTCTTCAATTACGATTAGGAATGGAAATTCAGTTGAGTTTCACCCCTTCGTCTTACTTAATGGACTTCAGGAGCCACCGTTTCGGAATTCTGAATTATTTACCAAAAACTGCAAGCTCCGATCTCTAGTTCCGCCCCTTACGTTTAAACGCATTAAATTATAAGATATCTAGGGTTATAGCTGCAAATTTTTATGTTACTTTTATAGCGTAAATTATTAGAGAATCTTGGATTTTTAGAAGCCCCCTGGTCCTGTAATATTTTCAATTCTTGTTGGAGCTTTTATTTCGGGGTGTATTTATTTGTTTTTAACTCAAAAACAAAGTTTTAATCTTGGAAACGTCAGAGATATAAATTTCTAATAATCTCAAAATTAAACACATTTCGGTATCGCGATCTTCAAAATTTCATCAGTCTTGTTGAATGGGTTAGGGTTTTGCTAATTTATTAGGCTCTGGGCTCTTATTTCGGAATTCAGAGACGTTTAAGTCCCGGGGGGTTCTACTTTGAAAGTGCTTCAGAAGTGGGATGTACGTATTTATTAAAAAGCAAAAAATATGTATAACATAGGGAAGTGAGAAAAGTCATTTTATATGAACCTGCTTAAGGATGCGTGGTTTTAAGTGTCGACAAGTTCATTTCGACAAATTCTGCCGACGAATTATTGTACTCGGTATTTGTCAATAGCTTGGTGGCTTGTTAGTCCTATCCCAGTAATAAATTAAATGCATTTTCTACATTCTAAGACTTTTATGTTTCGTATGTGGGATATAATAATATGAATATGAATATGTTGTGAGGAATATAAATGGATAGGGACAAGGGAGGTTAATACAATGAAATGGGTAAAGTAAACCTAATATAGTACAGACGTTGAGAAACATCTTCTTTTGAAAATTGCATTATAAATGGAAAAATGGTAAAAGGGAATGCCCAAGGGGGTCCAAACTCCAAAGACCCGAACTACCCGCATTTTCATATACCTCTATACGCGGAGAAATACCCGGGCGTTTCATCCCCCTTCTTATTCTTATTCAAAGAACCGTTCATAAGTTAAATACTACTATATTTAAACCCCAAAATTAGTTTAGTCCGATTTCTCGTGTTCTGCAATCTGTAAGAACTGGTGAAATTCGCACGTGCGGTATTTCTATTACTCAGGACTAAAGGAACGAGAAACTGTTGATAGGCAAAATAATTAATTAAAATCTAATAATAAAATCCGGCTGTAAGAAGGGCTTTTAAGATAAATCCCAAAAAACCGGGTAAAAATCGGGTTTTTCTGTTAAGGTCCTTTTCGCATTACACACGTTGATACACATATAACATATGATAACATTTTTATTTGTATCAGGAGATATAGACAGATCCATGCTTTTATTTCAACTCTGTTTTTCTAAACTATTCTTAAGAACCCGTGGCAAGAACATCATTGATTCTAGTCTGTAAAGAGATTGCGTTGTGTTAAATAAACCGTTGCAAACGCACGTAAGGAAGGGATGAAACCGCACGACAAACGGTCAAAACCGCACTTCCGCCATATTGCGCGGTCACACCCCTGGTGCTAATGGATGTAAACGGGAGTGATTGCCGTATCCAAACAATTTCTTCGTTGTTGGATACGGATAAGAGTCAACTTATTGGAAATTTTACATTTTGAGGGGTCAGGGGGTGTGACCAATGTTTTAAAAATATATTCCACTTATGCCCAAGCAAATGCTGGTTTGATATCCGAAACCCGTTTTTTTTTAAAGTGCAACGGTTCAATAGTTAGAGCGCAAACGGACAGATAGACAGACAGACAGACAGACAGACAAGGTTTTACCCCTTAATAAAAGCTTTAGACCAAGTTTTAAAAAAATTAGAATACCGGGCACTTAATTCAATTAAAGTGTTAATTCCAAAAAAATTAACAACCCGACGTTAAATAATTAGTTTGTGAACAGCCCTTTACAAGGCTATCCCCAACGTCTCAATCCCAGTTCCCATTTAACGAGGATGAAGAAGATCTCAGGAAATTCAAGTAGGTTCGTTACATTATAATACTTTTACCCGCTTTTTTGGCAGATTATATTCAGATATTCGGAGATTCACTTTATCTCTCGTTCCATGCCTCTCTATATATGTAACTCCGTAGCAGATGAAAAAAACTTTTGAAATTGTGGATTGCCGAAATTGGGGGATATTAGCATTGGAGCCGGATTTCGTCGGCGGAATTGAAAAGGATGGGAGATGACATGAGACGACATCGACGAGGGTGGCTTTCCATTTTTTCTTTCAACTCGTCGGTATATCGATGAAATTGGATATCGGTATATCGACGAGTGAGGTGTCGGTGTCCTATTATCTCCAAGTGCCATAACAGTCAACCGTGTAAATGCCTTATTGAAAGGTAGATGCGGGGCGATGAAGTGTGCGGATTTGCAGACGAGGCAAAAATAATTTGAGGAATTCCCTTGTAAACTGTTATTTATGTTAGGCATATTTCCATATTTTTTTTAAATAAATCGAACAGGGACGAACAGAATAAATGTAGTGTGATTTCGGATTGGAACGTTGGTTCTTGTGGGGAAATAGAATCTGTGACAAATGTCAAATTGAGCCTAAACTAGTTCTATATTTCAATGAAAGTTGTAACAAAGACACAATTTTGAACCTGTTTTGCTATTTTGAATGTTTTTTTTAAGTCTGGACAATTTTTTAAAATTTTTTTTAATCCAATGTTAATGTTTGATCTATTTTTTGCATCTCTGTTACAAAAACTCGGATTAAATACTTGAATCAAGAAAGATGAATTTGAAGCATTTCAACGCGTTTCAAGATGAGGGAGCAGTTTATGAAGCAGAAAATGTGCCGAACAAGAACTGCATACGAATTAGCTATCTAAACATATATAGATGAATTCATCCAATACTTGTTTCACCCTCTTTATAAGTGCCCCCCTTATTAAGAAACCGCTGGGGGATCGATGTCCTTCGGGATGGGCTTGTATTCCGGGGGATCTATATATAATTTTACAGTTTTTTGTCTAATATCGGGATGCAGCAAGATATATCAAATTAGCCCAAAGTGCATATGTTCAAAATATCCAAAATTCAAGAATTCATGAATGAACTAGCAAACACCGACCAAAACCCAAGTTGTTCACAAAAAACTCCGTCTAAAGAAATGTAATAACTCGAAGTAAAGAGTTACGAATCACAAATCTCTGAAATCTTACACGCTTTTTATGAGAAATGTGCGTTAGAAATGTCGTAAAATTGTGGGGATTTGAGAACACATCGTATTAAATGGTTTAAGTATCAAGTATTAGGGATTATGAACTGAGGAGAGGAAATATTATAAATATAGAAATAGTTGATGTTCGTGTTGATGGTCGTAGATTCACTTCTCTGATCCAGCGGTCTGTCGAGGAAGAATATTTAGTCCTGGGATAAGGATTTTTCATACGAAATTCTATGGTTTTATTTGCGTTAAAGCTGAACAAATCCCTTGAAATGTTAAAATCCGTTAAATCCGAAAGGACTGGCCAGAAATTATGACGTTTTTATTTCCATTAATTTATGAGAAAAATCCAGTGTCGTTTCTACATTTTCTCGAATAACAAATCATTTATAATTAATTACTAAATTAAGGGACGATTACTACATATGTTAATTGTTGGAAATATGTATTTAACATGGCCTTACTGGAGCACCGTTTGTCCAAAATTAAAGTCACACCCTCCATATGCAAAAATAATATTAACCTCTTTGCCACCAAGTTTATCTTAAGTTTAAAAATATACACGTAGTGATTTAAAAAATTTAAAAATTAGACTTAAATTAAAGCTATCGCATTCCGAGCATTTTTTAAACTAAAGTGTGTGCACTTGGATCTTGGATGTATTAAACGCTACCTCAAATTTAATACAGTTATTCATCCTATGTTTTAATCAAACTATTAAAAATTAAATTTAACTAATTACCATTACTTGTGAATGGTCCAAAAGAGAAGATATGAATCATTGGCCTGGGTCTTGAGAGATTTGTAGCGACTGAATGAGTTAATATTTTGTCGGGTTGTTGGATCCGAAACCCGGGCTCCGTTCCTCAGTCTTTAGGGAAAGCGGGTAGAGATCGGTCCGTTCCTCTTCAACTCCGAAGTTTTTCATCCCCCATCTCAAATACTAACAAAACCGAAAATCATTTTATATATCAAATTCAATAACCTCCTACAAAGACAGTTATATTTATATTCAGGAAATTGCGTTTCCATTCCGAGTCATTTCCTCTCCTAATCAAATTCAAAATATTCCCTTTAGAAAATAGGAAATAAGTTTCCCTTTCTTCAGGCAAACTTTAGGGGATTTAATAAACTTGACTGAACTGAAGAGTCTGAATAAATAGTGTCTGAATTAGTAAGGGTGTGAATTCTAAATTTTAATGTAATTCTGAACTTGTTGAGGAAAGTTTGTGGATACGGATTTAACTTAAACAGGGAAACGGGCTTAAAGAACTTGTAATAACCCCGTCGGTTGGATTTGTCAAGTTGTCAAGAACTCAAAATCCACGAATTTTACAAGCCACAGGGCTGTCATAAATAATCCTAAAATATTAAAACATATTTTTATTACAACCGAAGAGCAAGAACTGTCTCATTGACTGAATAATCAATTCTAAATCATCATATTCTGCCTCAAGTTTTTACTGGTGGAGTATCCTGTACCAAATTCGCGTCTTTAAAATGTCAGTTGTGAATTATGACAGATTTAACATCAAGCCTTGCTAATTAAACGGACCTGTTAACTTTTATTAGAATAAATCAGGCCGAGAATCACATTGGAACTCAATTGTCAATAAATATGACAGTTTCACTGATTTTGAGGAAAGTTCTCTTTCTGGCTCTTCTCATCCAAAATATTCGTAAGTCTTAAAGTTTTGACTGAATTTTTTATCTTTATGAATTTGGAAATAAAAATTTTAGTCCTTAAATAATTAAATAAGCTTTAACATGTTAAAATCATAGGATGTAATGTGAAAAATATTTGACTGAATAGAAAAGCGGGTAAGATTGGGGAATTATTTCAGGGAAAGAATCAGAGGTTAAGGAAATATCTTATTATGTGGTTTTTGTTAGATCTTCTGTCTTTTAGTAAATTTTGTTAAAGTTGGCTATCCTTATTCCAAATCAAAATCAGACTAAAAACATTTCGAAGTTTAGGTTTTAATTTTGGAATAGTAATGTTTTGGTTCGGTTTTATAATTTAAGGGTCGGATAATATAGTTCCATAATCCGACCACAACTGATTGGAGGCTTGGAGGAGGTGTCAATTGTCAACAAGAGGAGAGGGATGAGGTACGGGATGACGATGACGAAGCATATCCGAATTACCCGATCCGATTTATTATAAATTAGTCTTCGTATCCGGCTGTTGAATATAGGAGGTTCATAAACTAGGTTTCCTCGACTAATTTTGTTATCATTCGTTTTTTAGCTTTTGCTTAATAATTTCGGATAACCTGTATCATATTTTCGGGTTTTAATGAATTGTTAATGCTGTCTCCTGTCTATAGTAATAATTGTATTTAACATAAAATTATAAATTCTCATAACTCGTTGGCTATCATTTATGGCTGTAAAAAATGTAAAATACTCGCTTTATACATTTCTATGCATTTTTTGCTACCGTTATTACTGAAATAAGTCCCTAAATAAATCCCCACCCTTTCCAATACTCTCTTTATACATTTCTATATATTTTTTCATCCGTTATTAGTGAAATAAGTCCCGAAATAAATCCCCACCCTATCCAATACTCTTTACACATTTCTATGAATTTTTTCCTACCGTTACTACTGAAATAAGCCCCGAAATAAATCCCCACCCTTTCCATCCACTTTTTATTAATCTAAAATATCATAAAATTAGCCCAAGTTATGCACGGCCCTTGAAACTACAAACTACTCGAACAATAATACTTGAAGAGAGAGGAGGAATCCCCATAAATTCGTAACTCAAACAATGAAATGTTCTAGTCACACGCTCTTCATCTCATCATCTCCAATCCCGTTCTCACTCCCACCGAATAATGCGATGGCAAACAAGGGATCTCCGAACACAGAAAAATATATATATTCCCAAATTCCCATATAATAATATAATAATAAAAAAACCGGAGAAACCATGCAATAACCGAACCAACACAATATTACGGAACAATAAGGTTAGCCGAGAGGGAAAGTAATCCACTCTGGTTGGACAGAATGGACAGGAATTCTAGTTAGGAAGAATAGCCACAAAATAACCGAAAAACCCGAGAAATGCTCCCTCTCCAGAAACAAGGTTCTATGTCTCCGGGTGATACCCGGTGCGGGTTTTCACCGTTAGCCGGGTACTATGTTCACCTTCGTGTAATTCTATTATATTTTTCGGGAAAAACGGTAAATTAGCCCTGCTGGACAGAAACAGATCATATATTAGTATAGGAGTAGATGTGGATGAATATGGATTATATAGAGTATCGAATTTCAAATGGTTTTGTTGTCCATTACAATAGAGGATTATCCCTTAAGCCAACCACCCTCGCCCTAATATCATGAGCAGATCATTTATTTTGTCAGATGGTCAAGGAAAAGACCCCTTTTCACGGTTTTACGGGGAAAATTTTGGGTTTTTTGGAGTTCATTCCGAATGAACATTGATTAGTATTAATAACATTAATAACATTAATAAACCATGTATACGAAATACGACCACAAGCTGGGGAATAATGTCCCCACGAATCGTGCCACCACGGAAGTCAAAGAATATAAGTTTCAAGTGCAGATCATAAAAAAGCGATTTTATATACTCGTTTTTTTTACAAACAAGGAATCCTTGTCGTTATTGTTAAAGGGCATGTTCATAAACAAATTAAACCCTCGGTCAGCTTTATCTATATTGGCTCTTGTCAAATTAATATATTGGGGAAACAACTTATTGGACTTGAAATACTCAAAAGTCGCAAATCTCAATGATGCTTTTGTTGCAGAATTGGAATCGGTTTAAGTTTAAACCTGTACGGTGCAGTCATTAAAATCCCGACTTCACTATCGAGATTTTAGGGTTTTGTCCTAAAAAAGCCACTGGTATTCGCAAAAAATTGAATCTTAATTCCTTGCGACAATTTTATAAAATAAGTGTATCATCGCCACATATTTTCACGGAATAGAGATCAGAGAAAGCAATTCAATTCAAGGAAACGTTGTCAATCCAACGTCCAACGTGTTTTTATAAATGAGCCTCTGGCAAATGGAATTGAGAGACGGTGAATGATGAGAAACCACAGGCGAAGGGGACTTGGGGCTAATGGTCACAGTTGGTTGCCCGGCAGTCGAAAATGTTAGCCATAAAACCGAACTTTCGAAAATACCCGATATACCCGAATTTATAATATACCTTATAACCTTATACAAGTTGTACAAGATCATCTTGAGCATGATAAGCCCTATATATACTAACTAATGTATATTGTGGTCATATGGAGAGAGTTGATAGAAACGGAACACAGGGTCACTCCACTTTCCCATCCATTATTATTAGTGGAGAAAAAAACATTAGAATTGAACACTTGCTATTTCACTCATTATTTCCCCTATCCCTCCTCATTGTTTAGTCAAGTACCCCTATTCCTCCTGCCCTGGGCTCTTATTAAGGGCTCTTTTATATCTATCTATGCAGGCATTCATTTTTGATATGATAGCTTGGTGTTATTTACGGCGATATTGTTTCAAGAACAATTGAAATATATCTGTTACAAGACGGCTTTGAGTGTGAAATCATTATTATATCGTTTGAAATACAGTAGGATTCGAGTCTATTTTTAGCCTGGGATTCCATCTTTGGCTTCTTAATTTTTTTTTAAATTCCGGAAGCCTATTTCGTTATTTAAGAGCCTCTAATTCATATTAAAAAGCAGACTAATGTAAATAAAATAGACAAACATTCATTGCAGTAGGTTTCAGTTTAAAATTAGTATTATTCTATCGATGTACCGTAAATCTCGAATTAACAGCCTCTAAAATAGAGCCCCATCCATTCCCTATTTAGTATAAAAGTCCTCCTAAATAAAAGCCCATGGCAATTATTCCGGTGAAGCCCAACTTGTTCAGTAACATATTGGAAATAGGGCAGAACCCCTGATTGTTGTTCGTGGTCTGTCGCATATTCCTCTCGGTTATTTGTACTCCTCTAAATTGAGGGACTCCATTCATGATTTGGAGTAGATTCTAAGGGCCAGATTATTAAATATTTATCGAGGGTCCCTCCCTTCCAATTTGGACGGCACACGACAATGAATAGGGACGGGACATTCTGCCAAGGGCCCATGTGCTCAGAGATCGGGTTCCCTCAATTCTGAATCGAGATCGGATTGAGATATATTTATAGAACAGAAGTTCATCTCCTAAACCCTCCCTATATACCCTTAAGGGCCTCATGTATAAAATATAAATATGACAGATTTACATACAGCCTCTCATGTTCATGTTAGATATTGCCATAAATCGGCCATATGCCATGCCACTGGGATTTGGGTTGGGAAGGGTCCGGTTTTCGGTTTAAAGCCGAGGTTGATATCCCAGTATTAAAATATTATAAGGAATGGTATCAGATAAAATTGATCAGTCTATAGAAGAGAATAAGAACCCGATTTTATTCAGTGACTTAATTTCGTATTTATTAATTTGATTATTATATTTGGTTTTTATTTATAGTGATATGAATATGTAGCATTCATAAGACTCCAACTGTTACGAAGACATAGACATAAGCATAATAATAATATTTGCATTTATGTTTGAGGATTCTACGAATTTAGACGATTAACGCCATTTTGTCGTAAAAGTCAAATATTTTTCCATTTCACGAATTTATAAATAAGCGATTCTGAGTTTTCTGAGATGGTTAAAAATGGTATAAAAATTAGTTTGATTTTAAAGAGATTTTAATTGTAGTTTATACGGAATGTTACTTCGTTTCTCCAACCAAACCATTTCTGACTCTGACAAATCTTAATTTTCTGATTTTTTTTAATAGAGAAAATAAAAATGTCAGCCTGAATTTATGGGCTGGCCTTATCTTGAGCCAGAGGGGTAGAAAGAAGGTTGTTAGCTTATCTTGGTGAACATGACTGGAATTGTAGAGATATGGGGTATAATTATGTAATGGGATGCATGAGAAACTTATCTCACCCGACCAATTAAGCCTCAAAAGGGAGAGAGAGGATTCAAATCACTTAAGCCATTAACAAACAGGGGATTATTTACCGGAAAAACTGAAATAAGTCCCTGGTTTCAATCCTACAGTTTGTGGTTCTGGACATTGTGGGATAGGCTGGTTTAACATGGACAGGATAGAGAGGGGTGTTATTTCACTATTTACGTTAGATGACTGTATCTGATCTCTAGATCCTGTGTTTGTATTGTGGTCCGTGTCGGTCTCTGGAGTGCGTGGGGACCCTTTCTAATTCCAGGAAACGTGTCAGTATCCTCTCTACATCTCTAATTTTTACATTCAAAATAAAATAAAAATTTGTCTTCTATTCATTCAGAAATGTATTTCTTGTCATTTGAGAGACGTGGAGATGAAGTAGCCACAGTTTTGTGGGATCCACTTGCCCTTATGCTAACCTTTACAGAGGTCTGTTCACAAATTATAGGATATTTTAAAGCACGGTGATCTTATTCAAGGGAAGTTTTGCAATCAAGGAACTGCTTGGCAGTTGTATGGTTAAATCGATATATCTTATGATAAGCATTATAAGCAATAAAAAAAAAAATTAGAAGCCCAAATTCATGTTTAGCTTTTTGAAACTGACTGAGTAAACAAATCAAGGAAATCGGCTTTTTCAAACGCTTATAAAAGGAGTAGCAGTCCAATTTCAAAGTTTCTAAAAACTACTTGTTTTTGTGAGTGTATATTCAAAATCAAGAGAACACAGTTTAAAAAATAACGCAAAAGGTTAAAATCTTCAAACACTCATTATATTATGGGGCGCGAGTGTTTCCATCCGAGAAAAAAGATTCTATTGCCTGGTGCTTCTAAATCAAGACTTACTGTCTTATTTTTATATTTCTGAAACAGGAATTCGACGAAACAATAAATGATCGAAAGCAGTCCAATTTGATTAAATGATAATATCATAAAATAAATATCTGTTTTAATTTGACAAAATCCCACAATTCTGTCAGCATAGGGCAGGGCAGGGTTAGAAATATGAACGGTCCTTGAAAGGCCTTCCCATACATGCAGGCAGATACAAATGACATAAGGGATGATAGAGTCGAAGAACAGAAGATGAAATTGCTGGAACTGGATGATATCATCCAACACAAGAGTATATACTCTCATCGTCAGAAACGATCTTCTGCAAAAACCAGTCTCGGAAACGTATTTGAGTTTAGGTAGTAGTTGTAGTAAGTGTATTTCCTGAAGTTCAAGACCCTCGGGACTTTTGAGGGCTAAATTCACCCCCCTTTGATTGTTAAGGGTGCATGGGCCGGGATGATAATATTTTATATGGAGGAAGCGGCCAAAGTCCCGTCCATCTCTACTTCTCTAATGTTATTATCTGTCATGGGAAAATGCCCGCATTTTATTATCCCTCTCTCCACTCCTGAAACCAGGATCCTTAAAAGACTCTGAGGATTTAGCTCCAATTGTCTCTTTTGCTTTCCCACCCGACACGAGCCACACAAGAACAATAATATTTATCAACGAGATGGGAAAGTTCGGTTGCTTCTTGTGTCGATGTCAGGACAAATATGACCAACGTATGACACATATGCCGCGTTATTGAAGAAAAACGGTGAAATTCTGGCAGTTTTGTCTATAGATGAAGTGGGTTTAAAAGTTAAAGTTTTTGAGTAATTTCCTCTAATTTACCTGACATTCGATTGACAGTTAGTTAATTTGACAAAATTGATTTATTTGGAGAAAGCCTAGAAATATGTAGTTAGTAAAACTGTCAAAACTTGATAAACTGACGATCGGAAATGACTTGACCTGACCAGGGGGTCAGTGTCGGATGTAGATTAACTTTGACCTTTTTGATATTCTCTTAATTTGTAGGGGTCTGACTGACCCAAGGGGTTAATCCGTCAAAGAATCTAGCAAATTGTTTCGTAGTCCTCAAGGGTCCTCTAAATTACTAGCAACAAGAAATAGTGGAATTGACAACGGATTGTTCATAAATCATATGGGTTTAAATATATCATATTATTCTTAGAATTCTGAGTTAAAAACTGCACTTGAAATTTGAGCGAAAATTTAATAAAATTCGAATAACAAGATTAGACCTTTGGAAAATCTTAGAAAATCCAAATCCGGGTTTCGAATAAAATTCTCGTTGCTAAAATTTTGAAAATTTCACAAACTCCTGAAACGATTCCGGGTTTTATCTTATTTCCAACTCCTGTAGTCATGCATAAATACAAAGTACCTATATAATATAAACATTTACACCCTGGTTTCGTAATGATCTCATCATTCCCGAGCAATTCTTTTAAAATTCTGAAGCAGATCTTCTCCTCATTTCCTCCTTGATCCGAGAATGGATGATACAAGTGCTCTTGGGAACTCCGATTTTTCGGAGTTTTATTTTTCCAGGATTTTTATGTCCTATATTCCTCTGTCTTTATAGGGATGTAGGAGGGTTGGGTTCTATAAGAACGGTTGGGATCGGAGATTGTGCCATTAATTTGGGCTCTTCTGCTGAATCTGATATCAAAATGAGTCACTCCCCCTCTCAGCTAACTTATATACATATTTTATCACATTCTAAGGTCGGGTTTATATAGAGAGTAAAAATAATACTGTCTTCAAATAGATGAACAACTCTAGTAGTTTCAAGTACCTTCCCAATTATAGGGTTGTGCAGTGCCCTTATGCCCGGGGCGTGGGGAACCCCCTAAATTACGATACATTGTAGTTAGTTTAAATGCAGAAACGATTGTGTTTTTAACCCCCAAAATCGGAACAGTGGGGACTTATTCCGAGAAGAATGATCTTGGAATGGACAATGTCCGAAATCGTCAATTCTAGATTTTTTAAGGGTTGGTAGTAGTACTGGGAATAGGGATGGGGACTTATTCCGGGGTGAATAGTTTTGGAAATCATGGTTCTGATTTTATGCTCCGAAATTGATAATGCCAGATTTTTAAAAAATCTATGTAAATCGTACTGCATGAAAATTAAAGTTAAATAGATGCCCATGGGCTTGTATTTAATTCGGCACGGGGCAACCCTATTATCAATTACTTTTGATAAGATCAGACTTTTACTTTTCCAAATGTAAGAACATTTAGATAATGATGATGAGGACCTAGGGACCTCATCAGCTTTACGATTTACGGAGATGAATTTATTCTACTTTAGATTTTAACTCAAGAAGTTTGAAAAAGAAAGATATCATGTTACTTCAGTTCTAAAAGACAAAACAAGAATTTATCTTTAGCAATTTGATATAATTTAATCTATTTTAAGGATCCAAGATTGTAGTTTCTAAAATAATGCAAGATAGAAACACAAAGAAACTACATAACTATTGTAAACAGCGTTAAACGGCTAACGTGTACACATTAAAATGCAAAATTATTACAAAAATTAAAATAGCCCATCGAATTTAAATTGTTATTAGTGAAATTAGGGTTTTAAACACTAAACCATCGCCAAATCCCACGTCGCTAAATATTTGGAACGATCATTACCTCAAAAAAAAATAGAACTCATTCATGGATGGGATTAGAGAGTCGGAATTTTGGCAAATTCACAAAATCAGAAACCAACAAAGTTTCTTGGAACTTGTGAAAGGATGCAACAAATCATAAAAACACATTCTAACAAAGTAACAACTAATGTAAACAAGCTCAGAGGATCCTATTCCTCATTTTTTATATGATTTTTACGATTTTTACGACCTTTTCCACCATGCCTCATAAGCAAAAAAAATGGAATATAGTTTTATTTTTTCAACAAAAACAAAGTGTCCCCAGTTCCAAGTTCCGAGTAATTTGATGACAAGGATTCTTTTTGGCTTGAGTAAGCTCTAATCCAGAGGATCTCAGATCCAAACCAACTGATTCACAACTCGAGCCAGTGTTTAATGGAAACTAAGCAATTTATCTTCACAATTCATCTCTATTTCCTATCTATAGACGGAGGAATAATGTATTCGAAATTGGAATACAGGTCCGTTCATACACAACAATATCCTTTGATCCATTTAATTAAAAGAAATCAATCAAAATAACTCACTAGACTTGCTTTTAAAATTATGAATATTGTTTTTAGAAACAAGTGAAGCGTGACAAGTTGTAATTAAAGCATCTCAATTTTTAAATCAATTGCAAATATAAATAACTACCTCCCTTGTAAATCTGATCATCTACATTTCGATATAAATTTTTATATTTGCTTTTGAAAGTGGTTTTGATCTGGAAGATGTAAAAAATTATTCATGCTGAAATCGTTGAAAAAATATTTAGCTCGAGTCATTAAAAACTGCATTTGACACCGTTAGGTTAACTATGATTTTAATATCTTGTTTTTGCAAATGTATCTATTTTCGTATAAAATAATTAAATTCGCTCTACTTTAAATTACAAATTTATGTACGACCCATTAAAATATTTACAAGGCCACAAACCCGGAATAGTTTTATCGCTCTTGTCGATATCGAGACACCGGACTCTCCGACTTTCTCTAATATACGAAGCAACCCTCTCGGGTCGTTTAGTTTTGATCCCCGGGTATTTTCACTCCATAGATTTACTTACTTTTTCCATCATTCTATCTCTTCATCTTTAATGCATTTGTTTTTCGCTACTGTTGCTCATCTCTCTATAAAAAAAAATATCTGGAATCGAGTGCATCTGACGAACTATAGATCCCAAGGATATCGTGTAGTAAGTAGTAGGAGGGGGTAAATAGTAAAAATAGTAAAGATATCCGCGGAAATAATATTGTCGGCTGGAATTCGTAAATCGTAACCCACCCTCTGTTTACCCTCCGAATGCGTAACTGGAACTTGGAACCCGCATCCGGGCTTTTATCCCTCGTCTCCCGTATCTTTTATCCCCGAATTCCGGATCCCATTTCAAAACCAAACTATTTATACTCCCTCTCCAATTCCATTGTCTCCCCGTATATAAACACAGCCCTTGTTATGATGTTCAAGTTTACGAGTATCAATCTTCCTGGTCATCAGGATGGTCACGGACTCATGGATTTAGACCCCTAGGACTTGTTAATACTGCCTTCCTAAAAGAGGAGCCAGGAGTAGGTTTTAAATGACATAAACCCCGAATGCTCCTATTTTTACCCCGTTTTTGGGGTATTTCTGGAAAAAGAAATGATTAATTAGGATTGTATGCATAAAATCACTGACCACACAGCTTGTTTTCAGGACATGACAGGATTAAAGGATTTGAAAACAAGAATTTAAGCCGGTTTTAGGGCTATAGATCAAGGTCTTCATGCACGGACGAGTTTAAGGTGTCAAAAAATTACTTCAAATATCAGAATATTAGGTAGCAGGTTTTAGATGATATAAACCCCAAATGCACCTCTTTTTACCCCGTTTTGAGGTATTTCTGGAAAAATAAATGACTAATTAGGGTTTTATGAATAAAATCACACACCACAGCTTATACTCAGGACATGACAGGCGTTGAAAACCCGAATTTAAGCCGATTTTAGGGCTATAAATCAAGGTCTTGTAATAGTGAATAGCCTTCTGCACGGACGGGTTTTGGGGGTCAAAAAATTCTTCAAATATCAGAATATATTATGCTTTTTTAATTATAAACTTTCAACGCTTTTTACCCATTTAATCTCGAATTTTCTCATCGTCCAAAAATCCCCGATCTGTAACACATTCAATCCATCCAGTCTTGTTAAAACTGAATGTTGAATTAAGCTGAGTCTAAAAAGAAAGGAAACTTTATTGACTCAACAAGATATTCTGAAATGAGCTAAGGATGGATGGGAGGGGTGGATTTATGTTACATTCGATAGGAACTTGTAAATTGAGCCGATCTTTATCCAGTCCATAAAAGTGAGTAATAAATCCCGTATTTCCGATCTTGTCCATTTTTTCAGATCTGAGTTGGGGTCTCCGGTTGACGGGTACAGTGATCCCGGGTTACGGACTCCTCTCCAAAGCCACGATCCTCGAGTGCCACTTTGCCCTTCAGAACGACTCACTCTACGCTCTCAAGTGGTACAAGGACAGTCATGAGTTCTTCCGGTTTAAACCAACGGACGAGCCACCCATTACCGTCTTCCCTGTCCTTGGGGTCAATGTCAATGTAAGTTCAGTTCAGTGGAGCATCTTGTAAAACATGCCTATCTTGTCATACAAGCATCCCCGAAATACAAGCCCAGTTTAGAGCGATCATAAACCCCCCGGAATAGAAACATCCCTGAAATACAAGCCCAGTTTTGAACGACCATACCACAACCACTGGAAATATTAGCCCAAGATTTGGCCTAGACTAAAATTTAGAATTATATCTAACAAGGAAATCTAACTATAGGCTGCTAAAATATATATCACTTGCTACAATCGGGAATGTTCCCTTGTAAGTCCCGAAGTAGAAATCCCGGATTAAAAGGTTTACAACCCCATAGGGTTTTAAATCAGGATTTGCGGTATTTTACGGCGATGGTGTAACCAATTTTTAGAATTTCCAGTCTACACGAAGTTTGGGAATCAAGGAATCCTCCCTGTTTTATTTTATATGTCTAATTCCAATGGGAACAAAAGTAAAGGAAATTGAACCGATTCATGCGGGGATTAAAGGGAGGAATCCTCCCGATAAATTGTTTCATTTTCTATTAAAGTATCGGAGTAAATGGTTGCCACCACTGGTCGACAATGGTCATTCCAAGCTTTCGGGTTTCGATGAAATTCCTCCTATTTCCTGTTTAACCTCCAAGGGCTGTTCAGAAATGACCGTTTGCAATGGAGCTTTAGTTTAAACCGATAATATACCCGATTTATAAAAATACTGTCCTGTCTTAAATTCAAATGTTTCAAAGAAATTCATTCGAAACCAAAAAAGCTTCTAAGCTTTTACTCGAAATTTCTAAACCGCTCTAAAACCACATCGATGCAATTTCTGCTTCTCCCTGTTTCTTCGATCTGAATTCCTCCTGCTAAAAGTCAACAAGGAAATCTAATTAATTTTGGTTCGTTTGTCTGGATTGTGTGATTAAACAGAAGAATCAGTCATCCCTCAATTACGTCCAATTAGAACCCATCACCCTCTCGAGTAAAGGGGTGTATCGCTGTGAGATCTCGGCAGAAGCCCCTTCTTTCCAGACCGTTTATGAAGATCACCACATGAAAGTTATGGGTAATTTCATACGGATTAAGTAATCAACCAACTTCCGCCTCAAGTTCTTCATCCCCATATGTCCCTTGTCCCCAATCCCATGATGATGATTAAATTCCAGAAATAATTATAATTATGTTGATCTATAAAGCACTCCCCGAGAAGGGCCCAATTATCACGGGAGTTCTCCCCTGGTACAATGTCGGTGACAATATGTCCACAAAATGTCATGTTCACAAGAGCTTCCCTTCTGCCAAATTGACGTGGCTCATCAACGATTCTCCGGTAAGGGTTCTGTTCTGATCAGATATGAGATTATTGAACAAAATCTAAAACATAAATAACTTAATTAGTTATGATAACTTTTAGATTGATGAGAAAGACTGCAACTGCATCAAATCCGAAACATTTGAAGCCGGAAAAGCACAAGACGGAACCACATTTTACAGCTCAACAAGTCACCTCAAATTCCAAGTGGATTCTAATTATTTTAGTGATGGATCTATCATCGTTGTCTGCAAAGCCACTTTTGCTAAATCAAAAATCGTCCTCCGCGATACCCTTCAATCTAATATTAAGGCAGGTTTGGGACTTCGACAATATGCGGATAATACTTTTTCTACAGCCTCAAAGAATTTTGTGACCACTAGTTCGAGGTTATTTACAACGTTTTTCTTGGGACCAATCGGTATTAGAATCATTACGGCCTACTAAACGAACTAAATTTAACTTGTTAATAATGCATTTATATGGATTACAAAAAGACTGTATACTGCTTACTGTATGAATATTTTAATAGCATTTATCGGTTACCTTTGTATCTAAAAACTAAACCACATGCGATTCTGTAATATCAAGTACTGGTATTAAAAAATTAGTCATTGGTCTACAAGTAACAAGTAATTAAAAACACTACTCTGACCAACTATCTTCGTTCAGCAGAATGAAGCAGATAGCAGATAATATTAAAATAGTTTTATACTCTAAACAAGCGATTCCGTTCTGTATATAAAAATATTGGCTTTCGGTACTTAATTATATATAATTTTTTAAATGCGTTACATTCTAAACGACTGATTTAGCTTTAGGCTAACTGAAATTTGTACAAACTGCGACGAAACGAAATGGTAGCGATACACATTACTAATTAATAAAACTATGATAATACTGAAAACTTAAAGCTCGGCAATGTCTACACCTTTTGCCTCTTACACTTTCTGAAACGAAACGATGATTTATATTGTTAAAAACGTTGTTCAACGTTAACTAGATCCAAACAGAGAGTCGGAATTAAAGACAATTCCACTTGCCATTTCCATGCTACAAATGTCAGACATCTTCCCCGTTTTAGTAGATTCATCATCAGCATCAAGATGATCGAAAGACAATGCTTCTTCATAATCCTCATTTACGGATGTGTCATCATTGTCTTCTGGGCTTGCATAATTATCCGTTGTAGAATTTCTTCCACTTCTTGATTGATTATTGTCTGGACTGTCCGAACACGGTGGACTGGGACTGCATGCAGGGGCTGCGGGTGTTCCTGGTCTAACAGACTGGGTCCTTCTCCCTCGTCCTGTACGACTGTTGATGTTGTCGGATGGTGGAGAGTCAGCATGGGAATCTCTATTCTCACCGCTACCACTTCCGGAGGAACCAGTTCCACTTTCACTTTCAACGAAGTTATAAGCCTCTGATTTGCTAACAATTCTCACAGATGAACACTATCAGTTAAAAAAGTTACATATAAAGAATCAACAATGTGCTGGCTGTATGGACTGACGATATGGATATGATATTTATTGACACTCCTTACCCGATTGTTGTACGAGACGCCAAAGAATTTATGAGCACTCTCAAGGAATTCCTTCCTAAATGTTGTACAAATGAATTGAATATTGAATTCAGTTGCCATCTGAAATATCACTTCTGTAACTGCTGAACGGTATTGAGGGTCAAGAGCCTATTAGAACAAACAAATTGTAATAATCTAAGTAAAAGTAACTAATAAGTGATTTAACAAAAAATAAGTTCCTAAATAATCCACACTCACTTGATCAACTTCATCGAAGAGATAGAACGGGACGGGATCGGTTTTTTGAATCGCAAGAATTAACGATAAGGCTACGACTGATTTCTGACCACCAGACAGCTGCAACAAATGCCGTGTTTGCGTAATCCTTTTGTTAATGAAACTGACGTTAATTTTAAGCCCCTTAAACTGGTTTGTTCCAGCCATTTTTAGAGCGCGAGCCTAAATTTAAGACAAATAAGGGTAACTTTGATGAATTAGAATTAATTCTATAGGATAAAAATGCTTAAGTCGAATTCAACTTACATCATTTATCGTCGATTGGTGATTTATTTCTAAATCTGATTGCTTGTCACCTTCGTACAATATCAATTCTGCAACCCCTTGAGGAACAATTTTAGAAAAAATCAGTTGGAATTGCTCTTGTAAAACTCGAAGATGTCTGAGAATTGCTTCGCCTTTTTTATTTTCTAAGTCATCGATTAGGTGGGCTAATTGATTTTTCTCTTCATCCAAGCTATCCATGCGACCGAGGAATTGATCATATTTATCCGACAGCTCTTTATATTGTTCAGCTGCTTTCTGATTAACCGCATCTTTGTCTTTCAAAGACATATTAAGCTTTTTAAGCTTGGTGTAAAGGCTTTTGGAATTGCTGTCATTGTATTTTTCAACACCGGATGGAACGCCTCCCAGAGCTGAACCATAAGTCTGTAATTCTTGGAGCTTGTTTTGAAGGGTGTAAAATCGTGAAGTCAACCCTTCCAAATCTTTTGATAAGCCGTTTAATTTCGTTTGAAATTCCAATTCCTTATCCTTTGACCTCTCAAGTTGTAATTGCTTTGCTTTCAGCTGAAAATTAACAGCATAATCAACCCAAAATTAACATCGCATTTAGGACAATGTATACAAAATTTGCACACGGTATATGAAAAACAATTTACCTCAGCAGTTAGCGCCGGTAGACTATCTGCGATAGAATCGGCTTCTTTTCTCTTCTGATGAATTTGATCAGAAAGGTCGTCAATTGCGTCGTTAATTTCATCCAACTGTTGCTTATGATCTTGACTAGAAACCTCTTCGACTCGCTTATTTCTTTCTTCTTCCAACCTTATGAGATAATTCGTACATAATAAATTTTAGTTCTCTAAAAAATATGTTATTATTTCGTTTTCACGCTTACAGGTTATTCAAATGATGAACATTTAGCTCTAATGATCGAAGTTCGTGCTCTTTTGCAGCCTTTTCTGCAACAACTTTAGCTCTTTCCTTTGCAAAACTCTTAACTTGTCTTCGAAGCTTTTCAACTTCTTCCTGCTCCGCTTGAGATGAAATAGGAGAGTCCTTGTTGAATTCCTTTTCCAAGTTAGTTTTGCGACACTCGAGTTCCAAATGGTCACGTTTCATTGACTCCAAATTCTTACTAACTAGTAAAATCCTAACCTCCAGGTGTTTCAGTTTTTCCAGGATAACCTTTAGTTCACTTGTCAGCTTATCCTTTTCCGCCCTTCAATTAAGAATGAATCAAAATAAAAAGATGTCCATATTAAAAATGAACTTGAATTGAATAAATGTGTCATGTTTCATGCAAGTTATTAAATTGTAAAAAAAAACTTACAAAAACGAGCACTTTTTGGACTCCCGAGATTCCCTCTTCGCTGTAGCCATGTCAAAAGCATTCTCTAATTTTGATAGTTTACTTTCTGTCTCTGCCTTTCGTTCCTCTAAAGATTGAAGTTTCTCCTCCGAAACTTTCTTACCTCGTTGCAATTCTAGTTTTCCAACCGTCGATCGCAAATAGCCACCTTGAAGAATTTAAAACGAAAATTAAAAAGGAAAAGAACTAAAGAACATTTACTATTATGACTAACAACAAAACTTTAATACGAATGGAAACACATACCTGTAATCGGTCCGCTACATTCAACCTTATCTCCTTCAAGAGTTACGCAATTAAGTTTGTGGAGTTTTGCCGCAGCCGTCGCATCTGCAAGTGTTTGACACACGAGCGTTCTACTGAAAATGGCCCGGGCTACTCTTTGGATCGTTGGTGCGTAGGTTATGTTGGCAAGTAGGGGACGAACTACCTGCAGATGTAAGTCAATTTCAATTTCCGAAACGTGAAGACACCAAGTCTTCAAATCTAGAGAGCTGAATGAAAGAACAGAAACTTACTCGTTGATCCTCTGGATATACCACAACTGGGACAGATAGCGTGTCGTCGTTCGGAATGAAGTCAACGTCCCCTCTAAACTTACGACGATTAAATTCCTTCATTATACGCATACTGATTTTGTGATTTTTGACTATGTGATGTGTTAGCCTATGTAAACAAATTAAAAATTAAAACCCTTCTTCAAGAACCATAAGTACTTTTAAAAGCATGCCAAATGTTTCCATACTTTCTTCCAGCTGCAGCTTCAACTGCTGAATCCAATTCCACGTCACAATGTATGTTCTCAAAAACAACACCCAGGTACCCTTCAACGAGTTCTGTTTCTCCACGAGCCTCCGCTTCCTTCAAAATTGTTTTGACTCCCTCCCACCCGTTCATAAATGCACGCGTTGTTCGCTTACCCAATTGTTCTACTATCCGCAACTGAATCTCTTTCTCTGAAGCGATATCTTGGTCGATTTCATTCAGGGACCTCCATAGATCACTGGTGCAAATATTGATTTGGTTGGATAATTACAAATACCCTTCTTGAATCGAATCACGTATTGTTGTGAAATTGTGATATATTTAAAAAAAACGGAAGTACGTACCTTTTTGATTTTTTCAAAGCAAACAACTTCGAGTCAACATTTCCGTAACATTTATCCAGTTTTGAAAGTTCATCTCTAACAGATGCTAGTGCTTCTTTCACTTCCTGGGGCAAATCAGAGTGAAAATTTTTGATTGATTTAAAAATTACTAAAATTAGTCAAAGAAATTACTTCAGTTCAATTATCAATCTTACTTCTCGCCTAGAAATTAGAAGTCGCTTTTGTTCCTCCAACCCATGGCTGTTTTTGTCTCCAATGAAATTAGCCTCTGTTGATTTTATTACTTCGGCTTTTGCTTGGATTTCCTTCGAAAGAGACCTGAAAGATAGAAGAACGAGACTGAAAAACGTTTTTTGGATACCTAAAGCTACCTAGAAGAAATACTCGTTTTCAATAATTGAAGAATATCATAGAAACAACCTAACAGTTGACAGTACTTAATGCCAGAATTAGTTATATCCTAATTATGAAAGTAACATATTTTACTTGATCTCTTTCTTAAGCCATTTCGCAACTGAGGCTCCCGAAGCAATTTGCAGTTTTCCTTCCATTGCCTTCATTCGTGCTTCTTTCGCGATCATGCTACAATATCATAAAAAATTTTGATTAATCGATTCAAATCATCAGGATTTATGAAACCGAACTAAAACGTTTGCTTTAAAATTACGCATGACTCAGTTCTTCTTCATTTGACGCAACGGTCTTGAAAGCTTTACTCAGCACCGTTTGATAAGACTCTATTCGGTTTAGTTCATTTTCTAATCTCCGTATTTCTCCACCCTTGGGTTTTAAAACCTTCATGTCCTCCTTTTTCTTCAGCAAATCGTTCCGTTGGTTCTTCAACTTTTCCTGAAATTTTAATCACATTAATACATTATAGTTTTATATGCTACGTTTTGAGATTACTATGAACTATAAACTGATAAAATATAATATATGGTAAATGGTTACAGTGGGTCAAAATATTTAGTAAATAGGAAATTATTTTCGCAGATGTCATTTACCTTTTCAGCTACAAGTCCGGGAATATCGGCCTCGACTAACTCTTTTTTGGCTTCCGTAGCCTGAATTTTTCTTTTGACCACTTGCAATTGTCCCTCATATTGCTCATTTTCATTGAAAATTTCTCTCAAGTTGGCTTGAAGTGGAGCTTGCTTTATTCCGAAATTTTCTCGGTCTAATTCACACTAAGAAAAAAATCGAGGTTTGTATTGCATTTTATTTCGAATACAAAATACAATTCATACAAATATTGTAAAAACAACAATACCAGTTCCAGGTGTTTTGTTGCTGATTCCTGCTCTCGTTCGTTTAGAACGTATTCAATTGCTCGTCGCATTTTATCAAGTTTCATATATTCTTTCAGTTCGCCAGCTTCGTCTTCTAATGTCGATCTCCGCTCGTCAAGTCTTGTCAATAAAGTTGTAATTTCCCCTTTCTTTGTCTCTCCAGCTGAAATGGTTGAATATTGAAATATACATATACCTATATCAACAAAATTTCACGATTCCAATCTAATACGATGATAGAAGAATGTTGAAACAAACCTTTCAAGGACTTTTTACAATCCGAGATTTTCTCATTGTATGCTGTGGAACCTGCAACATCTTCCAACAGTTTCAAACGAAATGCATCCGTTCCAACCGCGAGCTGATGTACCTTTCCTTGCTTCACTATAAAATAGGGGTTCGTGAACCCAGCCATGTCGAGGAACTGCCTTGCATTCTTCAACTCCTTTCCGTTTACGAAGAACTTATCTTTCTTTGCCGCGACCATGCGGCGGAATGTCACAGTATCTTCGCTGACCTGTTACGAAAATCAAATTAATCGAAGGAATAGTAAAACGGTAAAAAGAGCTAAAACACTAGACTTACATCGAGTTTTCGATCCGTATTATCGAAAACGATTTCCACGTATGCGGGATCATGGCTAGCCCGTCCTTGATAGAGCAACGCACTTCGTTCCACCGGTCTCAGACTTCGGTATTCAAGAGTTAACGCGAATTCAATGGCTTGAATTCGGTAATAGTTTCATCATTTTAATTATTGCTCGGTTCGTAATTTGTTTTAGAAACGATCAATTCTGAAAACCGTCTTACCTGCAAAAAGGTTACTTTTCCCAGAACCATTTCGCCCCACTGGGAATGTGGAAATACAAATTAAAAATAACTTCATTTCATAAGACAATTATTATAAAACAGTAATGCAGAGTTATCCAGAAGGTCAACGTGTCTTATGGAATTACAGTAAAAGTCAAATTCAAAACTAATACTTTATCCGCAATAATATCAACTCACAATTCTTCAAAATTCCAAATCAAATTCTCAAATACCAAATTGATATTTGATTTTTAAAATTTTTTTATATTCATGAATTCATCCTTGTCCATTCTTACCGATTATGTTAAAACCGGGATCGAAGTCATCGACGACGGTCTTCTCTTTGTAGCTCTTGAATCCAAACACGGTTATCTGAAAGTGTTTAAAATACAAAATATACACAGATACAGCATATAAGAACAAAGAACTAATAATACAAATCATCAATCAAAACTAAAGTGTATTTGGATTATTTAGTTATATGTACAATAAAATAGAGTGAAAGCGAATTACAGTTGGAGCTAAACCGCCGATTTCAGCTGTTTCAGTTCTGATTTCAGCGGAGCTGAAATTGGCCGATTCAAATCTAATTTCAGCCGACTCGGCTGAATTCAGCTGCGTCGAAATAAAATAGCGGGGCTACGCCGGCCACAAATAAAATGGCTAGTTTTGCTGCGCCGAACGATCGAATTATAAAATCTCTACTCACAGACATGCGTCGGGTTGTATTGCATATGAATTTGTACATACGTACATACTGTAATGAGTGTATGTCCAATGTTTAACAGACAATATTTGATTTTATGTTATGTTTATATTGAAATTAATCTCCCCTGGGGGACGAATCTGCATGTTATGTTAAGTTACCGAAAGGGCGGGGGGGGGGGGTTATGGAGGAGTGCATTTATTTAAACGGAAATGGGAAATGTTAACGATGGATATAGTATGGAGTAGGCGAAGCGGATAGAACAATGGTGGAGGGTCATGGGTCATTGTTAATTGTTGCGTTATACGTGACAGCAGTTATTTATCATTTAAAAAATGTATTGCCTTGTTGTTAAATTCATAGTTTAAAAAGCCACAAGATATTTCTTTGACTAATTTCATGTCAATAAAACGTACGTGCTAGTAAGTTCAAATACAACCGCCTATAGGGATCTATCTCCAGACCAATTTAAAATTAATTAAAATTCAATTTAAATATTTAATAGATTTAAAAAAGTTATAAAATGTGAAATGATACATTTAAAAAACTATTTTGAAATATAATATTCAAATTTTAAAATATCTTCAAAAGTGTTTCAAAATATTCAAAAGTATTTTAAAATATTTAGAAAAGTATTTTAAAATATTCAAAAGTAATTTAAAATATATTCAAAAGTATTTTGAAATACATTCAACGGTATTTTAAAATATTCAAAAGTATTTTAAAATATATTCAAAAGTATTTTAAATATTCAAAAGTATTTTAAATATTCAAAAATATTTTAAAATATTCAAAAGTATTTTAAAATATTCAAAAATATTTTAAAATATTCAAAAGTATTTTAAAATATTCAAAAGTATTTTAAAATATTCAAAAGTATTTTAAAATATTCAAAAGTATTTTAAAATATATTCAAAAGTATTTTAAAATACATTCAACGGTATTTTAAAATATTCAAAAGTATTTTAAAATATATTCAAAAGTATTTCAAAATATTCAAAAGTATTTTAAAATATACTCAAAAGTATTCTAAAAAATTCAAAAGTATTTTAAAATATATTCAACGGTATTTTAAAATATATTCAAAAGTATTTTAAAATACATTCAACGGTATTTTAAAATATACTCAAAAGTATTTTAAAATATTCAAAAGTATTTTAAAATATATTCAAAAGTATTTTAAAATACATTCAACGGTATTTTAAAATATATTCAAAAGTATTTTAAAATACATTCAACGGTATTTTAAAATATATTCAAAAGTATTTTAAAATATTCAAAAGTATTTTAAAATATTCAATAGTATTTTAAAATATATTCAAAGGTAAAATACGTTGAAACTTTTTTATTGTATTGATAAGTATTTTAAAGTAAATTGAAAAGCATTGAAAGTGCTTTGCTAAATATTTTGAGTACATTCAAATGGTTTTAAATGCATATAAATTACATTAATAATAAAATGCAATATATAAATTATCCAAAATACATTTTAAAACATTTACAGTACATTAAAATCTATTAAAAATACACATTTAAAATACATCTACTAAGATTCAAAATACATAAAAAAGTATTTAAAGCACATCTGCAAACATTTTTGGAAAATTTGAAATTATTAAATGCACATTTAAAAAAAATTTAAACGACATTCAAAATTATTTCAACAGATTTAGGGGAAAATAAATTTCTTTAATTGGTATATTAAAGTAAATGCACTGTTAAGGTGTTTTAAATACATTCACAATGAATAAAAATGCATTTAAAGAAAATAAATAATTATAAAAAATAAATAAATAATTTAAAGTACATTTGAAACAAATACATTTTAAACTATTTGAAATACATTTGAGCATTTGTAATACATTTGATAGTAGTTGAAATACATTGGATAATATTTGAAATACATTTGAAAATATTTTAAATGCATTTTAAAGTATTTCAATTAAAATTCAAAATGGATTAAATAGCTACTGTTGGCCAATTTAAACCTATCCCAGTCTAAGAATGGACGATTTTATACCATATAAAACCATTTCTGCCTGATTTGAGTTGATTAGGATTGTAAGGGGCACATTAGAAGTTTGTCTCTTAAAAGGTGCCCCCTGCCCCTACCCTTTACTTTGCCCATCTGTGGATCCATCATGCAAAATTGTTAAGACAGGGGATTGAATTTAAAAAATGGTTTAATAACCACTCTCGAATGAAGGTTTAGTGAAACAATTACTGACAATTAGTATCATAACGGTCATTAAGGTCATTTTGAGCTTTTTGAAGTTGGAAATAGAAACGGCTAATACACTTATCGCTCAAATTCTCGAGTTGGCTATCTTTTAGGCGTAATGATGATTAAATTTACTTATAACTTTATAGACCCCTATCCCAAGCTGTAAAAATAAGGCGATATGTCCATTTTATTCAAAAATTCCGGCTCTTTCTAATGGCAAATAGCCCTAAGGTGGTCAACTAATACTTCGGTTCGTATAACTCTTCAAAGTTTTACTCGGCTGATTACAGCGGAGTCGAAGCTATTTTCAGCTGTAATACAAAAATAAAATAATATATTTTATTGAAACGGCTGATTTCAGCCGAGCTGTGGCTGAATCAAGCCGTTTCAACTCCGCTGAAATCAGAACTGAAACAGCTGAAATCGGCGGTTTAGCTCCAACTGAATTAGCGAAAGTAAAAAATACCTGCTTTATAAACATCCTTATCAACGTTCACGTTTAATTATCTTCTAAGATGAAAGACGTGGTAGACGTAGACTTCACAGACGAGTTTATGTTCTGTGGATAGACAGACTTGTTTCAAAATCTAGACGTGTTGTCCATTTCCCGATGATGACCTCTTAACCTCTTTTGTACGGTTCTACTCCTCTTGAAACCTGGAACTGCTGGAACGAATGACAGAGAAGTTGATGGTCCCAGGTCAGACGTCCGACTGAGAGAGAGGAGGACAACGACAGTTTTCTCTTTTAGTGAGTAACCCTTCCAGAGGAGCCTTTCCTTCCAGCAAATTTCCAGCGAGGTCAATGACCTCTCCGCTTTCTCATACATTTTTCAGGTAATGCAATGGCCTCACGCCTCACCTCCGTCCACGTATATCCCGATATTCGCGATGCAAATAAAGAACCATGTGATGCTTTCATAGTTTTCATGAATGCGAACGTTTTTCATTTTTTATGGACACGTTGTTTTTTGCTTTCATTGATTTGATACGTTACCATTTTTACAATTTCTTTATGCGTATTCAAATGCCCTATACAATCTTTCATTGAAGATATCCTAACTTGCGATGCTAAAACGTGTCCACCAAATATTGCCCTTTTTCGGCCTAACTTCTGAGAACGGTCGTACCAGAGTTACGTTGAAGTGAGTTTTACATAATGTATGATATTTTCCAATAATTCCAATGTATTTTTCAAGGAATAAAATACCGATGGTCAAAATCGAACCGACTTCGATCAAATGCCACGCCCCTGACAGACTCTAACTGAGGGCAGAGGGGTAGCGGAGGCTTAGCCGTTTTTGACTCATTGGGCATTGGGATTATTTTTCTGTAGAGTTTTTGTGGGTTTGGCTTATTTTATTTTATTTCCTGACTTTAATAAACCGTTGTAAACGCACATCGAAAAGAGGTGAAACCGTTGGCAATAAGACGTCGAATAACATTCACGTCGTTGTCCAATATCTGTGAGTCCTTTATTCAAGAATCTCAAATTCCCCCAACCATAGAGTAAAATCATATACATTGTTAAATAGTACTTGAACCTACCTTTCCAACAACGTATCACAAATATAGGGTTGCTGTTTAAAAAAGTTGTGACCTTTGACCGTACACCCTTGAACTTTGACCTGTGTAACCCTCAAACGAACTAAGTACCCGTTGGACTGTCATGAATGGTTTCCCGGAAAAAGAATTTTAAAAAGTCAACCGTTCGAGAGTTAGAGCATATACGGACGGACAGACAGACGGACAGACTAAGTCTTCACAGTAAGAGGTTTCACCTCTTAATAGCATAATAACCCTTTGTTCGTTTTTCTGTTCGGCATGGGCTTTTATATGCACAAGATGGAATTGAACAATTCATAATTTCAAATGATTTGAATAGAAATACAACTTTGAAGAAAATAGCTTGTAATATAGCTTCAATTTTAGATCCACAAACATTACAAGTCGGCTTGAAAGAACTCATTACGTCAACTTTTATCATTTAGAATTGCGAAATTAAGTGTTGAAAACACTTTATGGCCTCGCATGGCGATCCGTGTCCGTCTGTCTGTCGATGCGATAACTGCCAGCTAGACCTAGACCTACCAAATTCCATATGGCATATGGCATTTGAGTCAAGCGGAGGCAATAATGCTGGAACTACAGTCCCGTGCCCCTTGATAACAATAGAAATTTTAAGATGTTTATCTGCTACATTTTACACTTGTTTAATTAGACATACATTTTCGACACCTTGATATACTCTTTACAAATACAATGGTTTATTATATAATTATTATAAAACCATAAAAACCAGTACTCATTTTCTTGTGAATAGGTAAGAACGTAATAATAGACGAGAACTTCTGTCTTTAATTATTTTTTGATGCAACCTTTCACCTTTCTGAATGTCAAAGTCGTAAATCCTGATTTAAAAACCTCCGGAGGCCGGAATAGAACTTGGAGTTTCAAAATAATAGAGTTCCGTCGAAATAAACCCCCGTAAGCTTCTGTCTGGAGAATAAGGAAAAAAAACGGGGTGACCTGTGGTTCTTAAGTCTTAAAACCGCACCGGCATACGATACAACCGAACGTCTAAATAAAGCCTCATCTGTTCATAATAAACCCTCCAGGGGTTAAATCTTAATTTACGGTATGTCTACATAAGTGCAGTGACGTACTCGGACATAAGGCATAACAAGTCCACGTCGTGTGAACTAAAATATTATCGCTAAACTAGGCAGCCACAGGCCCGATATCGGGCCTTAAAATTGTAGATAAACGTTTAGTGTTATCCAATTCTATGGTGGCAGCTAATTTCAAACAAAAAGTTTCAGGCGTGAGCCACAGCAATTTTTACGATTGCACATTGCACCCTTAGGTGAAGATACGGACTCTGAACGTTGCCCTACTCGTTATTGGTTATTTAAACCAACGTCGTTGTTTAAGGGTTCCGATCTAGAACCTTTAAAACATCCATTCTCAAAGAATTCCCCCACTGTCCTATCTAAATAAGTACTATCATTGAACCCTGCCCCAAACACCCTCCATCCCTATTAACATACAACACTAAACCCTTCTATTCTAATCATTAATTCACATTCAAATGGAGATACGTCCTCACTCCGTAAATTTGGCAATGACCAAAATTAGAGCTTTTGGCCGTCTGAAGGTCAGGGTGCCAAAATTTTGAAATTCCAGCACATCAGAAATGACGGTGAATTCCTGTTACGTACACAGCTCGTCCCGACTATTTTTTTTCTGGATCGAGACCATCATATTTCAATTCTATGGTGTAAAGTGATCAGGTTGCAACAAAAAAAAATTCGAAACATCAACGCGTTGTCGCGTAATAGCACAACGCGCGAAAACCCCACTGGAACACTCTCCTGGGCTCATTTATGAACGAAATCGGCCCAATTTTTTACACAATGCGTAAAACTGAAAAAAAACATAGGAATTTCAAAATCTTTTGAAAAAACCCGAAAACACCCGGGATATTAAAAAAAAACCGAATTTTCGGATTTTTTCCGGTTTTTTTTTTAAATATGAAATCCCTATCTTACAAATACGTTTCTAACTACTGTGTCAAAATTTGGGCCGATTTCCTTGATAAATGAACCGTTTACAGTGTTCTGAAGCTTCAAAATGGCACTAAATGCATCGATTTGGTCCATGTTTGACAATTTTTTAAAAATATAGATAATCTAAATTTGCGAACTAAAAAAATATACTTCCAATGCAAAACAGTTTCTAAATCGTATAAAAGCGATTTTTTTAACATCGGTTGAAAATTGACCGCGAAAAAAATGCCAAAGTCGGGTCCAGATGAAGACTGGACTTGTAAAATTTTTGATTTTTCGAAAGTACTTTTTTTCAAATTAAAATTAATTTTCTCGATAGACATGCTTCTTAATGCGTATAAACATAGACCCCGAAGACGGAATCGGTAAAAATCGATTTTTCAAAAAAAAACGAAAATTATCCGATTTTCAAATATTTTTTTTAAACCGCGGTTTTTGATTTCTGCCAAATCCTGTTAATCATTTGCAGTCTACGCAACTTATTTGAGCCAATAAAAATTATTTTTTAAAAATCGGTTGAAAATTGACCGAGAAAAAAAATGCCAAAGTCGGGTCCAGATGAAGACTGGACTTGTAAAATTTTGGATTTTTCGAAAGTACTTTTTTTCAAATTAAAATTAATTTTCTCGATAGACATGCTTCTTAATGCGTATAAACATAGACCCCGAAGACGGAATCGGTAAAAATCGATTTTTCAAAAAAAAACGAAAATTATCCGATTTTCAAATATTTTTTTTTAAACCGCGGTTTTTGATTTCTGCCAAATCCTGTTAATCATTTGCAGTCTACGCAACTTATTTGAGCCAATAAAAATTATTTTTTAAAAATCGGTTGAAAATTGACCGAGAAAAAAAATGCCAAAGTCGGGTCCAGATGAAGACTGGACTTGTAAAATTTTTGATTTTTCGAAAGTACTTTTTTTCAAATTAAAATTAATTTTCTCGATAGACATGCTTCTTAATGCGTATAAACATAGACCCCGAAGACGGAATCGGTAAAAATCGATTTTTCAAAAAAAAACGAAAATTATCCGATTTTCAAATATTTTTTTTAAACCGCGGTTTTTGATTTCTGCCAAATCCTGTTAATCATTTGCAGTCTACGCAACTTATTTGAGCCAATAAAAATTATTTTTTAAAAATCGGTTGAAAATTGACCGAGAAAAAAAATGCCAAAGTCGGGTCCAGATGAAGACTGGACTTGTAAAATTTTTGATTTTTCGAAAGTACTTTTTTTCAAATTAAAATTAATTTTCTCGATAGACATGCTTCTTAATGCGCATAAACATAGACTCCGAAGACGGAATCGGTAAAAACCGATTTTTCAAAAAAAAAACGAAAATTATCCGATTTTCAAATATTTTTTTTTAAACCGCGGTTTTTGATTTCTGCCAAATCCTGTTAATCATTTGCAGTCTACGCGACTTATTTGAGCCAATAAAAATTATTTTTTAAAAATCGGTTGAAAATTGACCGAGAAAAAAAATGCCAAATTCGGGTCCAGATGAAGACTGGACTTGTAAAATTTTGGATTTTTCGAAAGTACTATTTTTCAAATTAAAATATTAATTTTCTCGATAGACATGCTTCTTAATGCGCATAAACATAGACCCCGAAGACGGAATAGTTAAAAACCGATTTTTCAAAAAAACACGAAAATTATCCGATTTTCAAATAGTTTTTTTTAAACCGCGGTTTTTGATTTCTGCCAAATCCTGTTAATCATTTGCAGTCTATGCGACTTATTTGAGCCAATAAAAACTATTTTTTTAAATCGGTTGAAAATTGACCGAGAAAAAAAATGCCAAAGTCGGGTCCAGATGAAGGAATTTTGGATTTTTCAGAAGAACTTTTTTTTAAATTAAAATTTATTTTCTATATAGACATGCTTCTTAATGCGTATAAACATAGACCCCGAAGACGGAATCGTTAAAAACTGATTTTTCGGAAGTACGTTTTTTAATTACAATTTTCACGTGGATTGTCAATTCTGCGATGGACTATGTGGTTTAGACTGTGAAATACATGTCTATCCAACTTTCTTTTAACCCAGTCAGGTGTTTAAAACTGTTGAAAATTGTATAAGACAAACTCATCCAGATCAAACAATATTAAATAAGAAATAAAACCTGAGCCTGATGAAAAATAAAGAAACCGGTCGCAACGGTACTTTATTACTAATCATTGCTTCCATTTATTGCGTAAATTAAGAGTTCACGTAAAATGTGGGGTTGGGATTTAGCATATATTAAGTTGCTCGAGGCTAAGCATTCATTGAGAGTTTGGTTTCTCCAACTACCGTTTCCCAATCCCATTGGCGGTGGTAATCTCTCAAGGATTGTTAAACATTGCAGCATTTAGTGTAACGCGGCTTTTCTGTTTGGATTTTATCACCACATCTGATCTGCCACTTCTAAAAGCCGTGTTTTGATTATATGCGAGTGTGAGTCCTTTGAGTGCACCCTTACTGTGTCTCGTACATACTATGTGCCGCCTTCAGAGAAGGGGTCAGTGGTTAGCTGGTGAGGGAATGCTACAGATCCCTAAACAGGTTGGGAGAAAGTAGTGGTGACACTGGATTCCAGCACATATGGCATATTCAGGGAATGAGAGGGTGGATAAGTTGGCTAAAGAGGCAACAAACGTTGCCTTTATTGGTCCACTGCCCATCATTCCACTGTCTTGAGACGGCAGCGAGAACTGCAGTTAGGGGGTGGGCTTTGGCTGAGCACACCCGGCGATGGGAAAGGTCTGCTACATCCGGTCAAACCAAAAGGGTCGTCGAGGTTCCGTCAGGGGAGACTTGCCGATACTTTAGGTCACTCAGACGACCGCCACTACGTCTGTTAACACAAGTGATTACAGGCCACAACACGCTTAACAAACACTTGTTTGTTATGAAGGTAGGTTCCACTCCTCTCTGCACCATGTGTGGGGATGGAGAGGAGACTAGCCTTCATTATATAACGGAATGTGGTCGATATGCCCAAATAAGGCAAAGCACTCTGGGATCAGGTTTCCTGAGACCGGAGAGCATTAGGAATATCCCCCTACCTGACTGATTAAATTTATTAAGCAGTCAGGACGATGTAAAAATGATCACATGGGGGATGCAAGGTCAGCACAATAACCAAGTGGCGTGTTATAGGTGAGACTGCAATGGGCCATTCGTGGCCTACGCGGCATGGGCAGCTATCGACAATTGATATGTAACCCACACACCTCAAAACATACATACATACTGTATCTCATAACATAAGGGAATAACAGCCGTGATTCGGTTTGATTACTACGATTTCAGTCACTGGATGTCTTGAATGTGTCGCTCAAAGAAGCATAACCCTGTCTTGGTTTTTAAGAATTTGCGTGATGAATTTATATTGTTTGTGCCTATATATTTAAATTAATAATATTAATTCATATTTTATTAGTTCGTTGTAGGTAGAAAAATGACCACTGCGGCGGACGGGTTATGTAGCTTTAAAAGTGTAGATGTGCCATAATCGCTCCCCTTTATATATAGTCGACCTGCTCATGCAGCCATTACCGAATTTCAAAGTCAGTAGTCGAAATTTGTAAATAAGTTCAGCCTTCATCTGGACCCGACTTTGGCATTTTTTTTCTCGGTCAATTTTCAACCGATTTTAAAAAAATAGTTTTTATTGGCTCAAATAAGTCGCATAGACTGCAAATGATTAACAGGATTTGGCAGAAATCAAAAACCGCGGTTTAAAAAAACTATTTGAAAATCGGATAATTTTCGTTTTTTTTTTGAAAAATCGGTTTTTAACTATTCCGTCTTCGGGGTCTATGTTTATGCGCATTAAGAAGCATGTCTATCGAGAAAATTAATATTTTAATTTGAAAAATAGTACTTTCGAAAAATCCAAAATTTTACAAGTCCAGTCTTCATCTGGACCCGAATTTGGCATTTTTTTTCTCGGTCAATTTTCAACCGATTTTTAAAAAATAATTTTTATTGGCTCAAATAAGTCGCGTAGACTGCAAATGATTAACAGGATTTGGCAGAAATCAAAAACCGCGGTTTAAAAAAAAATATTTGAAAATCGGATAATTTTCGTTTTTTTTTTGAAAAATCGGTTTTTACCGATTCCGTCTTCGGAGTCTATGTTTATGCGCATTAAGAAGCATGTCTATCGAGAAAATTAATTTTAATTTGAAAAAAAGTACTTTCGAAAAATCAAAAATTTTACAAGTCCAGTCTTCATCTGGACCCGACTTTGGCATTTTTTTTCTCGGTCAATTTTCAACCGATTTTTAAAAAATAATTTTTATTGGCTCAAATAAGTTGCGTAGACTGCAAATGATTAACAGGATTTGGCAGAAATCAAAAACCGCGGTTTAAAAAAAATATTTGAAAATCGGATAATTTTCGTTTTTTTTTGAAAAATCGATTTTTACCGATTCCGTCTTCGGGGTCTATGTTTATACGCATTAAGAAGCATGTCTATCGAGAAAATTAATTTTAATTTGAAAAAAAGTACTTTCGAAAAATCAAAAATTTTACAAGTCCAGTCTTCATCTGGACCCGACTTTGGCATTTTTTTTCTCGGTCAATTTTCAACCGATTTTTAAAAAATAATTTTTATTGGCTCAAATAAGTTGCGTAGACTGCAAATGATTAACAGGATTTGGCAGAAATCAAAAACCGCGGTTTAAAAAAAAATATTTGAAAATCGGATAATTTTCGTTTTTTTTTGAAAAATCGATTTTTACCGATTCCGTCTTCGGGGTCTATGTTTATACGCATTAAGAAGCATGTCTATCGAGAAAATTAATTTTAATTTGAAAAAAAGTACTTTCGAAAAATCAAAAATTTTACAAGTCCAGTCTTCATCTGGACCCGACTTTGGCATTTTTTTCGCGGTCAATTTTCAACCGATGTTAAAAAAATCGCTTTTATACGATTTAGAAACTGTTTTGCATTGGAAGTATATTTTTTTAGTTCGCAAATTTAGATTATCTATATTTTTAAAAAATTGTCAAACATGGACCAAATCGATGCATTTAGTGCCATTTTGAAGCTTCAGAACACTGTAAACGGTTCATTTATCAAGGAAATCGGCCCAAATTTTGACACAGTAGTTAGAAACGTATTTGTAAGATAGGGATTTCATATTTAAAAAAAAAACCGGAAAAAATCCGAAAATTCGGTTTTTTTTTAATATCCCGGGTGTTTTCGGGTTTTTTCAAAAGATTTTGAAATTCCTATGTTTTTTTTCAGTTTTACGCATTGTGTAAAAAATTGGGCCGATTTCGTTCATAAATGAGCCCAGGAGAGTGTTCCAGTGGAGTTTTCGCGCGTTGTGCTATTACGCGACAACGCGTTGATGTTTCGAATTTTTTTTTGTTGCAACCTGATCACTTTACACCATAGAATTGAAATATGATGGTCTCGATCCAGAAAAAAAATAGTCGGGACGAGCTGTGTACGTAACAGGAATTCACCGTCAAATATTTCTCGGCGAAAGAAGTTGTCAATCTATATGTCACACGACAATTTAGAAATCCACCTATCCCGGTTTTTACTGGGCTTACGCCTAGTATCTAAATACTATCATTGAAGCCTGCCCCAAACACCCTCTGCTCTAATCGCTAATTCACACTCAAAAGGAGATACGTCCTCACTCCGTAAATTTGACAATGACCAAAATTAGACCTTTTGGCCGTCTGAAGGTCAGGGTGCCAAAATTTCGAAATTCCAGCGCAACCGAAAGATTTCTCGGCGAAAAAAGTTGTCAAACGATATGTCACACGATAATTTTGAATTCCAACTCAACCAAAAGCTTCCTCAGTGAAAGAAGAATGTAAATCGATGTATCAGGCGATGATTTAGAAATTTTGGTTTGGAGTAAGGGAAAGGGAACCATTTCTTCAGAGTCCTTTGTTGCCACAATTGTTGCCACCAAATGTTGCCACCAGTGATTTGTAGCCACCAAATGTTGCCACCATCGATTTTGTAGCCACCAAAACGTTGCCACCATGGGACTCAGAAAAATAAATGTGTTGCCACCATTGTTGCCACCGTTTATTTTGTAGCCACCAAATGTTGCCACCATGAGATATGTGTTGCCGCCAAGAGATATGTGTTGCCACCATTGTTGCCACCACCGGATTTCGAAAAAATAAATGTTATTACCGTACAGACCATCTCAAGGGTCACATGCATGAGTCCCATAGTGGCAACGTTTTGGTGGCTACAAAATCGATGGTGGCAACATTTGGTGGCTACAAAATCGATGGTGGCAACGTTTTGGTGGCGACAAATCACTGGTGGCAACATTTGGTGGCAACAATGGTGGTAACAAAGGACTCTGAAGAAATGGTCCCCTTTCCCTTACTCCAACCGAAATTTTGACGACTTTGACCATTTTAAGGTCAAGGGGTCAAAATTTTACAATTCTAACACAACCAAATGATTTTTCGGCGAAAGTAGTTGTCAATAGATATGTCACACGATAATTTCGAAATTTCGACAACTTTGACCGTTTCAAGGTCAAGGGGTCAAAATTTTAGAATTCCAACATAGCCAAACTATTTTTCGAAGCACAGCGGTGTAAATCGATATGTCATTCGACCATTTACGAACAATATCACATTAGGTCAGGTTGGTACAGGTCACAGGTCACGGAATTTTAAAAGGTCATATAGCCTACGCCAGTTTAAAAATTTTTTAAGAATTTTTGGCTATTTCAGTTTTTTGAAAAGTCAATACAGTAAAAAACGTATAGCTGGAACATCAGTTACAAACAAATTAGCAGTTATATGTATATAGATACGGGTTTCCTTATGACTTGTCTCCGGAGGCTATGCCATTCACCATTCAAAATTTAAAAAACCTTCATTATGCAAGAAATTGATTAGAACTGAAAATTACAGGTTTTTCACACGTCCGCCGTTTTGGAGCCTGGGAAATATGCTTGAAATGTTGCCAATAAAATTCGAAAAACTTGCCAAAGAGCGTATGCTGGAAGATTATGTTATTTTGTTTATCCGAATAATCGGCCAAGATATTCCTGTTAACCTCCTTTGTCTTTCATAAAACTCAGAGAACTGAGGAGAGTGATAATAAATTCCAAGTTTTAAGTTACTGTAAGATTTAAACAGTTGAAATTACATTTGGAAGATAACATGAGCCCCACAACAGATTCAGAAAAGCACACGATTGTCCAGAATGTGAGTCGTTTAAGATTTAAATAAGTTAGTTTTAGAGCACAGTTTTGATTCGATTTTTGGAATTAAACGGCAAATAAAATGTGTTTCCAAATTATAAACGATGGTAAATTAATTCAGTGATTCTTATTATTTAGCTTCGAACGCGGTTTCCAGATGAAAGACTGGTTTGTGGTAATTTCTGTCGAAGATATCTGGAAGGTAAATTCGGAGAATGTGGATTTTAGTTTGATTTTATTGGTGGAATTGGAAAATTAATTAAAAACTTATGGAACTCGAAAATTATTTCTGGTTTTTATAGCTGGGGACTATAACATTGATAAAGCTGAGCACATGATCAGGAAAGTACGTGTCTACAATTATTTTTTTTTACATGGATAACGTATTTAAAGATAACTCGTAATTAATCCCTTATTTTATATTGATGCAATTTCTCACGGTGTGGTGAAACCCTTTTATGATTTTACTCGGTCTGTCCGTCTGTCTGTCCGTTCGTGCTCTAACTCTCGAACGGTTGAATATTTTCAAATTATTTTTTCCGTAAACCACTTCAAGCGGAGGCTAAGTTCGTTTGAGGATCATGTAGATCAAAGGTCAAGGGCATACGGTCCAAGGTCACATTTTTTTTAAATTACGACCCTATATGTTTGATACATCGTTCATCATCGTTGGAAAGGTGCTATCACGTGTGATTCAACAATGTACACAATTTTACTCTATGGTTGGGGAAATGTGAGATTCTTAAATAAAACATCTCAAAAGTGTCAGACAACAACGTTAAACGCTATTGACCTCTTGCATCGTCGGGTTTCACCCTTTTTCGATATGCGTTCTTTACGGTTTATTAAGCTATGACTTTGTCCTAAAATTGTAATCAATATAACGAATTTCCAAACTTGTTTCTTGAAACAGACGTTAAAGTGGCGACAAGACAATGGGATAGACTCTCTTCTGGATAAAAAATTCGACACCTACTTCACCACAAATTATCCGTTCTACATCAAAGGAGCTGACCGATCTGGCAATCCAGGTAAACCATAGTCGAATTCTACAGATTTATTTGTAGTGTATGATTTTTTATGAGTGCAAAGTGCCAAATCTTGTGACAAAGAGGTTAAATTAGTAAGAAGGACTTTAAATTAAATTAAACAATTGAAGCCCTCAACTAAATCAAAGCCTCTGTACACCAAAGCTTATGAAAATTCCTGTCCTTTTAAAAATAGTTTTAGTGATCCCATACGGGAAATGGGACGTAAAAAAAGCGGTGGGGGATGGAAAAGGCGAAGAATTGGTGGAATACTTTGTCACAATTTACGAACGGATTCGGCTTATGAATGAAGCCAAGGACTTACAAGATGGCGGTTTGGCCGGATTCACGGGCGTCGCAGATTTTGAAGGATATTCTTATGCACAAGTCCTCAGTCTCAAAGGTGGGTCACTTTCTTGACTCTATGGTTGGGGGAATGTGAGATTGTTTTTTTTTTAAAAAACCTCCTGCAAGCGCATTAAAGTGTTCTATTAATTTTAGTGTTGCAGTTGAGTATGCTGGTGACGGGATATTTTGAAAATCATTATCCGCTGATCCTGAACAAGGCGATCTTCATAAACTGTCCTCGTGTCTTCTCTATTTTGTGGAAAGCGGTGAAACCTCTGATGAGTCAACAGAGTCAGGAGCGGATGATTATGCGGGGATCGAATCGGAGGGAATGGGAGGCGGATGTGCGGAAGGAAATTGACCCCGCCCAAATACCCGCACAGTTTGGCGGAACTTTGCCTCCCTATTAAATTTTAGTTGACTTATACCTGCGATTTTTAATGACCAATTTTTGTGATTACCTTCTTTGTTGGTCAATTTGGCTTCCAGAAATGATTGAATTTACTTTTGAATAAATATATTTATGGTTTATGGAGGGCTTAAATTGTTTTAAACATTCCAAAAAATCGGAGTTGGTATTTGGGAAAGCATCGGTTTCTTTAAAAAATTTAATTTTAAATATCCTCATTTGTATAAGTTTTGGATATTCGTCTCGAAATGGGTTTGTTGGAAATCACCGAAAGATAATAAATCATAAGTTTTTATTGGGATTGTAAAAATGAACCTCGATGATTTAAAACGTTTTAAATCTGGAATAAAAAATCCTTGTAATTTTGGTTATGACGCACCTGAACTAATGGTGCGTGTAATACATGTAATTCTGGAGGATTCTAGCCCAAGTTTCTTAAACATAAATTTTAAAAGCATTCAATACCAACAAAAAGATTCAAGAAATTCATTTTTAATGCTGCTTTTGCTAATTTGCTCTACCAAACAAGGGAGGTGTCACAGAGACGAAGCTTCATTGATTGACTTAAATATTTCGTGGTAAATCTACAACTCATACAAACGTTAACGACGAAAAAATTAGCGGCCCAATTTTTTGTTTGATATTTTTAAAAAATTGTTAAACATTGGACACGGAAATAAACATTGCGCAAATGACAAATTAAATATACCAAAAAATCAAGAAAAAAATTAGCAAAAAGAAAATCATAATATTTTGCCATAATTCACAAGGGTTACTGAGAAATGGAGGTGGGAAGTGGGGGACATGGGTACGGTGGGTGAGAGGTTAAGAGAGCGAGAAAACACGACTCACTCTCTTAACCTCTCATCCCCCGCACCTACTTTCCCCCACTTCCCACCTCCATATCTCATTGTCAGTAACCCTTGTGAATTATGGCAAAATATTATGATTTTCTTTTTGCTAATTTTTTTCTTGATTTTTTGGTATATTTAATTTGTCATTTGCGCTATGTTTATTTACGTCTCCAATGTTTAACAATTTTTTAAACATATGAATCATAAAATTGGGCCGCTAATTTTTTCGTCGTTAACGTTTGTATGAGTTGTAGATTTACCACAAAATATTTAAGTCAATCGGAGATTTGGCTCTGTGACACCTCCCTTGTAAGAATACAACTTCCGTTCCCCATGAGACGTGCAATAATTCTGTTCAGTTTATCAAATTTTTTTCATCGCTGCACAAAATGTCAATCAAGACAATTGACAAATTTGTTAGAAAACGCACTAGCATCTACGGCCTATATTGGGGCAGGCACTGTAAATCCCAAGTCGCCCCTCCTTGACATACAGGAGTGGATCACACACAGCTCCGGTCTGTTTTGCGACAGGTACTAGGAATCTCAAGTCGCCCCTCTTTGACTCCTCGATACCAGCCTAAATTTACTGTCTTTTAGTTACCTTTATAGCGAATTTCTATACACACAAAATAGGTTCATAGATTGTTATCCTTCATAGGCAACGTTTTTTATCGTGATTAACGACAACACGTGCCAGTAGTTTTAATCCTTGTGCAAGAAAATAATCAAAGTTTTCCTCATTACTACAGGAAAATATTTGTATATAACTACGGAAAAATGCTTAGATTTTGTTAACTTGTCGAAATCAAATGATCATGACAATAAGTTGACTTCGACCCGTGGCCCGTGGGACTTACCTCATGATTAAAATTACTCGGCGATTCCAAAATTCCGCTAACCTTCATTTTATCAGAATGACCTTAATTGCAACTGGACTAATTATTATAGTATATTGTATTTATTTTTATTTGAATATAATTTAACATAACACATCCTATAGGTCATGTCTTTCCGTGTTAAACACAAATGTTGAAATGTTGAGTTCCCAATTTTATAGTTTAAAATTTCCCATGTGGGGGAGGGGGCTTAAATTATTAAATATGCTAAGAATCCTTTAGTTTCAACAACGGTGGCGAGTTATTGGTTGCAACAATTGAAGCAGTGCATGTTGCACCATAACTGGTTTTGTAGGTAAATTATTATTATTTATTTACGATATTGTTATTTTTTGAGATATTTATCGTGATACAGCAAGGATATGGAAATGAAAAAATACCCACACTTCTCAACAAATTAGCTGAATAAATTAGGGGTCAGAATTGTTTACCAAATTAAATCAGTTAGTGAACATTAGCGGAGAAGCATTCAGTTGAAAATCAAGCACTTCTACACATCTACACCTATTTTAATTTAATTTATATTTCTACTTTAAGAAAATAACTGACAATTACTTACATATCAAAGTTTTAAAACCGCTTTCATTCTCGTTAAAATTCATAAAAATAATATCAAGATGGATCCGGTAAAAATCAAAAGCATCCAGGAGGTTAGTTAAATCATCAAATGCCAATTTTCAGTTCTCTCGGAGTGATACGGTTTAAAATAATTTTGTAGCCTGTAGTTTTCCTGAATTTTTCATAAAAAGTCCAAAGTTTTAATTTTTTTATTTAATATCAGGATTATTTTTAATTATTAAATGTGCCGGAGCTTAAAAATTTAATGTAATTTTTCAGTTGTGTATTTTATATAAAACGTTGATTTAGTGAGAGTATTTAAACAACCTTTCATTCAAAATTTAAAAATGCCTAAACTGTTTTTAAAAATATTTACTAAACCCTGTTTTTGCATCCTATATGCCATAGCTTCGAACGGTTTTAGCAGAAGAAAAGGAGCTGAGTGATATTTATCTCCGTCGATGTCTTGAAGGTACGTTTGGCTCATCTTCCCACGCTTGTTTTTCCTAATCTGCATTTTATTATCGTTTTATTTTATATTTATTTTAAGATTGTGTTTACATTAGTTTACTAAAACTCCTTGTATAACTGGAAATGATTTTTTTTGTATAGCTAAGGATTACAACGTCAAACAAACGGCGGAGATGATCAGAAACGTAAGAGGTTTTTTTCAAGTTTATTAAGTCAATTGTAAAATTGTAATAACTCTTTAGCACTGAAAAGTGAAAAAAAACGTTACTATTTATCTCACCAATTACTACGTATCTTACAATTAAATTTTACAACCGTTAGAGATGCGAAATCATTACGACCTCTGACGGAGGCCCAGTTTGTTCAAGGGCCATGTAGGTTAAAGGTGAAAAGGTCAAAGGTCGACACAACTCATTTTTTGTGTTTATATAGCTTATAGGGTTGTTTCCCTCGGACCGGCAGGAGAGCCAAATTATAAACATGTACATGTTAGTTCACGCGTCTTTCAATAAGCATCATTAAGTAATTTTAAATTCCGTGTTTATTCATGCTCTATGGTTGGGGCACCTTGAGATTGTCAATATTTTATTTATTAATTTAAATTTAAACAGTTTAAACCACAATTTAATTTTTAATATTAAAAATGCATTACATACATTCATACATCGATAAAGACCACATATATGCTGTGGCTGACTGCCGACTCTAACCTTCGATAGCTAAGAGCCTTGGTTGTCCGTGAATTCCTACCTGACTGGTAAAACCTAAGATGACGATACTACCGAACTACTCGGACTTGAGTGTTGACAATAGCTTAGAAATAAGGGACGTGACGGTCTCATTAATCTAGCTTTATTTATCAGTAACAAAACGTAGGGAAATACATGAAAAATAGGAGCGGTCAACGTCCGTTCTCCTCCAAATCTAAAGAATCACTGAAGAGCAAGCAAACTTTCTCCTCGCTCCATAAGTTATACATCAATATATTTGTTACTATAGTAATCCATATTGTGGCTTCCAATGACTCGATTACATACTCCCCCCAGATGGGGATCCGTTGGGGTCCGCATCTCTCTTGTATACATCGAGTCGACGGAGTTTTGAGACTGGCCGTCTCATCATACCGTTTTGCGTCTTGACAGTCTTTCCATCATGTCCAGAATGAGTCTCGATTGCCTTTCCCAAAATCCAAGTATTTGTCGTAACGTAGTCTGCGATAATCACGATGTCCTCAATTGCTAGTGGTGTAACCCCGTCATGCCATTTGTTCCTCTCGGTTAGGGTTGGTAGATATTCCGTTGTCCATCGGGTCCAGAATTTGTCCGTGAGTATCTGCCACATTCTCCACAGCTTTCTTCCGAAGAGATCCGGTTTCCCAAACTTCCCTGGTGACGGTATGCCTCCAGACGATCCGATCAAGAAGTGATTTGGCGTTAGACATTCGGGATCATCAGGGTCAACCGAGACATGTGTTAGAGGGCGGCTATTCAGGATGAAGCTCGTTTCTCGAAGCAGTGTCTCCAAAACTTTCTCTCTTGGTGTTGTCTCCCATTTGGCTCCGTGCATCCTCTCCCAGCTGCCTCCAAAGGGTGGTGAGGATGGAGGAATGAACATCCATTTAATCCATTTAATAGGAACCCGGTTCTGGACCTCTTTATCCACGCGGTGAAAGTTAGTCTTAAAAGTGAAAACATCGGTATTTGTCTCCCGAGTTAGTCCCAATATTCGTTCTGCAATTTCCTCTGATTCTGAAATCATATTCCTTGTTCCAGGTCCACGAAGGTCTTGCAACATGCGATTTCCAGGTTCAAAGCCTCTTCTCCTTTGGACTTCAATGCCTTCCTTAAGTAGTTGTGCAGCTTCCTCCTTGGTACTTTTGCTTTCAAGATAATCGTCAACATAGTGTCTCTCAACGATGGCTTTGGCTGCTTCTGGAAGCTCCAATTGAAACTCGATGGCGCTTTTATTGTTGACAAATTGAGCTGAGCATGGGGATGACGTCACTCCAAGGGTCAAGCTGGACACATTTGTCTTCTTGACAAGACTGTCTGGTTCCCACTGTCCATTTTTCCGATCACCATACTGCACCTGTTTCCTTTCCGTAACCAATTTCTGGACGTCTCTCGCCCATTCAGAAGTTTTCCGTTGATTGTCAGGCTCGGAAATAATGTCTTCGTTGTCTTCATAATCTTCCTCAGATTCTTCATCCAGAATCCTCAGTTCCTCCAACTGTAAGGTTAGTAGTTCCTTATGAATCCTCTGGTCCTCCAACTGAAAGGCTAGTAGTTCCTTTTGAATCCTCTGTTCCTCCAACTGAGAAGCTAGTAGTTCCTTTTGAATCCTTATCCTTTCTAGTTGCGATGCCTTTCTTGTCGAATTCCCCTTGGAATTCTGCCTTCCGGATGTAAGGCTTACGGCTGGGACGGACTGTCTGTCCATTTCCGTGTCGGGTACTTGTCCACCACCTTCTTCCTTATCCTCGGCTTCTGCTCCAGTTTGGAACCGTTTTGGCTTCATTCCTTTGGTGATTCTCGTACTGCATCTGACGTTTGCCTCTGCACTGTGATCGCTCATCTTGGAATGGTTTCCTGGAATTCTCGGACTTCTTTGGATGGATCCGGTTCGAAGGACCATTAATGTGGCTGACTGCCGACTCTAACCTTCGATAGCTAAGAGCCTTGGTTGTCCGTGAATTCCTACCTGACTGGTAAAACCTAAGATGACGATACTACCGAACTACTCGGACTTGAGTGTTGACAATAGCTTAGAAATAAGGGACGTGACGGTCTCATTAATCTAGCTTTATTTATCAGTAACAAAACGTAGGGAAATACATGAAAAATAGGAGCGGTCAACGTCCGTTCTCCTCCAAATCTAAAGAATCACTGAAGAGCAAGCAAACTTTCTCCTCGCTCCATAAGTTATACATCAATATATTTGTTACTATAGTAATCCATATTGTGGCTTCCAATGACTCGATTACATATGCAGTACATGTATACATTTGTTGGAATGTTTATTATAATCTTAAGGGGCCAGAGTAGTATATTGCTAAGGAAATTTGTATCCATCAGGGTAATTTCCAACCTGATTTGTTCAATGAAATCAACTATGTAAAATTATGCAAAAAATCAGTGTGGTCAAATAATTATCGCTGCATGTCTTGAAACAAGTCTGAAGAACCTAGCTGGTCTGTAAGACTCGTAATTAAATTGTTCTTGATACCCTATTTTTCATTTTTTGCAGGCAATGGAGCCCGATAGGGTAGTCCTAAGATTTTGAAACCGGTCTTATTAGATAGATAATTTTATTCCCGATGTCCACTACTAGGTCAAAAGTTAACAATTCTGACCATATGACCTTCAAAACTTCATTTTAAACAATTAAGTACATGAATTGGTTTGGTATTTGGTCTATAGCTCTAAAACCATCATAGCTACGTGAATTTTGACCTAGTAGTGGACATCGGGAATAAAATTATCTATCTAACAAGACCGGTTTCAAAATCTTAGGACTACCCTATCGGGCTCCATTGCCTGCAAAAAATAAAAAACAAGGCAGTTTCTAAGGACTTTGAAGATGAAGTTATATTGATGGTTACTATGACAACAGGGCATGTTGCAATGATATTCCCATACACTTTTAGTCCTTTTTCGGAATTCGTTTCGTTGCTAAGAAGGCATAACTTTTATCGAAATTCGTCGGCCTCTAAACTACTCTGGCCCCTTAAGGGGCCAGAGTAGTTTTGAGGTCGTCAATTTTTCATAAAAATATTTCCGTCTTAGCAACAAATGGGATCCAACAAAAGCCAAAAAATTTATAAGAATCGTATAGTAAAACGCAGGATTGCTTGACAACCGGCGTCTGAAGAGACGCCGGTTGTCAAGCAATCCTGAGTAAAACGGTTAGTTGGCATAGTAACCATCGATAAAACTGATCATTTGAGATCCTTAGCAACTTATCCTAAACCCCCTTTATTTTTAATTTCTTGCAGACTGCAGGGCCCGACGGGGTCATCTAAAAATTTTGAAACCAGGACTGTTGGATAGATAATTTTATGGCGGAGGTGTCGAAGTGGGTCAAAACTTATCTATCTCTGATGGTTTTTGAGCTATAGTTCAAAAACTAAACCACAACATGCAATAAAACGTTTAAAATGCGTTTTTGAGGGTCTAAACGTACAAAAGTTAATGTTTTGACCCACCTTGACACCTCCGCCATAAAATTCTCTATCCAGCAGTACTAGTTTCAAAATCTTTAGATGACCCTGTCGGCCCCTGCAGTCTGCAAGAAATCTTAAAAAGTGGATCAAGAATAAATTAATTGGAAGCCTTGCAGACCCGCTAGGTCCATCTAATTTATTTCATAAAACGCTATGATAATTATTTTATGACACTGATTTTTTTCAAATCCACATATTGTTGATATCATGAAGAAAATCAGGTTGGAAATGACCCTCATGGCTACGAATTTCCTTAGCGATAAACTACTCTGGCCCCTTAACAATCTCGACTATTTATTCCGAAACCTTTGTTCAATTCGATAGGCTTTAACATGGCGTCGGGAAAACGATATCGACAGCCTTCTGGATAAAAAATTTGACAGCTACTTTGAAACCAATTTCCCTGTCCAATTCAGAGGACTTGACCGGAGTGGTAATGGTGGTATGAACAAAATTAATGGAATTTACATCTAATTTATATTTCTGAACTCGAAGAAAGCCATGCTTTCAGAGGTTTAAGAATACAAGCCCCAGGGAATCTAATTCATGATTTACGGTAAAATCGTTTCTTAATAATAGTTGTGCTGATTCCGTACGGGAAATGGGACATAAAAAAAGCGGTTGACGATGGGAAAGGGGATGAGTACATGAAATACTACATCTCGATTTTGGAACGAATGCGCGTTCAAAACGAAATTAAGGACCTGAAGGACGGCGGAGTTCACGGGAACATTGCAATCTTCGACTTTGACGGATATTCATATTCCCAGGTCTTCAGTCTTCAAGGTACTTATCTTTACTGCTCATTCATACCTGGCCTAGGAATCTTCTGAACTTTGTTTAAAAATCTATCGCGAAAACACAAAAGGTTAGGGTAAAATGCTTTTTTAAAGAAATCGGCGAAAAATATTAAAATTAAAAATTTCCAACATTTTTGTCGAGTTTTTTTTAGATGTTTCAAGGTCTCAGGAAATGTGAACCCGACTGATTTTTTTCTTCTTTTCTGCAGTTTTGAAAATAAATGTGCGACTGACGAGCTATTGCGAAACGCACTACCCACTGATAACCAAGAAATGTTTCATGATAAACTGTCCCGGTGGCTTCTTCATCCTGTGGAAGGCCTTAAAACAAGTGCTGAGTCAAGAAACTCAGGAAATGATGATCTTCCGGGGATCGAATCGAAGTGACTGGGAACCTCTGATTCAGGAACTCATTGATCCCAGCCAAATACCCTTCAAATTTGGTGGAGAACTGGAGGATTAAAATGAACAAGTTGATGCATATTTTTACATATTTTTTTGAAACATGACTTTATTTCCGTAATAAATATGCGTTCTGAAAGTCGTTAAAAAATTTAAAAAATCAATTTCAATTGGCAATCGTTGGTGGTTTTTACGGGGATCCAGGCAGATGAATAATTATCACATCGGTGAACATAGAATTGTCTAGAGATTCCAATTCCACAGACGACCCTGTTGGGTATCTCCTGTTAAAGGGGAATCCCATTGGAACCTTATCTGGAAATTCTCCATTTGGATTTCCACAGTATGGCAATTTAGGGAATTCAGTCTCGTCATAATCTCCTGTCGAATTGGAACTGATCATTAGGAATAATTTGAAGTTCATCCCCTCCTTTGTCCCCCGTGGAAGCAACAGGTTTTGAGGCCATCCGCAGTTCCGCGTCTCATTTAGCGGATATGGACTCAGTTGCTCGTTTTTGGCTTCTTCGATCAATTCTTTGAAACCTTGAGCAGTTTTAATTGACACGGATGACTCTAGACTAGATCTCGATATCACATTCTGCAAAGGATTTCGACGGTAAGATTTGTTTGTAACTGAAAAGTAAACTATCCAAACGCATATGAATAAAGTATCGTGGAGCAACTATCGGGATAGTCATTTTCGAACCAGGAATTGTATGCCAGTTATGAACTGGTCATTCAAAATCATTCTAAAACCTGAAATTTAACGTACGCTTGTTAATAAATCAGGCGAAAAATTAAAAATCTCATATTACCCCACCCATAGAGTAAAATCAGATGGATCGCTAGATAGCTCTTGCCAGAACAAGCTTTCGGTTGAGGTTAAACACAGTTTGATTTGTTACACAAAATATCATAACTTATGAAGTTTGATGGCAAAAAAAACATTGACTTTTGACCTACATGACATTGACATCCACCTTAATGTCAGTGATGGTATCTTAAAAGAAAAATTTGAACCTTTTGCGAGCTATCGCACTGGCGGATGTACAGACAGACAGACACCACAAAGAAAACCATATGAAACATCTCCGATACTTTTTAAAGACTTGCAGAAATTCACACTTCTTGATGGAAATATAATTAAAAATTTACCAGTCCGGGTTGTAAGTTGAGAGGAAATCGGTCCATTTCGAACATATTCCAGTACAATTCCTCTCGACTATATCGTTTCCCATCGAATCCATTGGCAGGGGCCATGAAGATCCTCACAATTCCTCGACTGCCAATCGAACCACGACTATAAGCACTGATTTTGTACTCAAATGGTTCATGATTTAACCTTGTAATTGTTGCAGTGTAGGCCTTGTCTGACTTTACATTTTTAAAGTTCGAAAAACGGCAAACGTGGTTAGTTAGAAACACATTAATGTACTTCGCTAATAAGATTTTGTTTAAATCTCCAGTAACTGACTTACATTAACTTTTTTGCAGGATGTTAGAGCGTTGCTGATGTCGTAAGAGTATTTTTCAAAAAATGTTATCAGGATTGGAACACCACCATCTGAGCCTAAGCCGTTGGACGTGATCTTAACCGAGTTGACACTCACTTCTGGGAATTCTAGATCTTTCTATTTACCCCATGATAGTTTTACATTTTTAATCGTAGTTAATTACCATATTTCATCATTTACAATTAAAACAGACATACATTATTTTGCGGAATATATTTAGATATTTACTAATTTACCATCGTATAAGGGGGTAATTGATACTGCTGAAGTCGATTTAGTTTGTCCACATAAGCATGAATCATGTAAAAGACCGGATCCGACATGGCCAGATCTGCGTGAAATTGCACTCCGGGCTATTTTATTATTAGAAATTCTCAGTTTCTCCGGAAGTTATTTAGGGGAGGAACTTACTTACTTATAAATAATAATATTTCATGTTGGAATCATATTGTTTTATATTTGTTATACATTAGTCGGACTTCGTTGTCCGATGTTTGAAATGACAAAGTGGGTCTGAGTATGCAATTTCCCGTAGTATTTCCGGTTAACCGATTCGGCAGAGGACCAAATCGTCGAGCCGAAATAATCGTTTCCGCTTTCGTTTCTCAAGGAAACCTGAACACCGGAAGCCTGCAATTAGAATTATGTCATCTTTAAAAAATTAACGTAGATTATCAAGTTCAAGATATATTTTTGGGGCAACTTCATTTTTGGGTGGGTAATTTTTCATACCTCTGATTGACCCTTGACCCCTGACGTACAAGGGAACCATTTTACATGTAATTTAAGCTGTACAATGACCAAAATTACCGAAATAAGATACCCGTCCTCGATCCCTTTGAGAAGTCGATCTTGCCAATTGAGCAAATCTTCTGAACCATTTCCCATCACCGAATTCCGTTTCCTGGCCGGCAGTTCCGTCAAATCGACGTTCAATGAGAATGGGATGTGCCCGACCGGAATCGGCTTCGTAATCGACAGTTCGTCGATATCTCCCATCCCGTTCGATAATCTTTCAGCCTTGGCACGGACAACGATATTGTGATGGGCGTGTCTGGATTAGTTACAATTTCATTTACAAACCTCTACTACATGACTACATCCGGTTTTACTATATCTTGATTCAGTGTCTGTCTACAACTCGAATGACGAATTCGTTTGGGTTTTAAAGGGGGTGGGGTTGTTTTTTTGGTCGGGTTCTGCTCGATGAGCTTGATTTCCAAGATTTTTGGAAAATGTTGCAATTTTTTAATTTTGCTTAATCGACAGACTACGTGAAACCATAGCTCTACGATTCTAACCTTGAGAAGGACCTTGTAGGGGGTTTTAAATCTTGATTAAAATTAAAACCCATCAGGATGATCAAAAACTATTTCAGGGTGATTTAAAATCGAGTTAATTGTAATTACAGTAACAGTTCTCCCTTCCTGTCCTTCTTGAAGCCAACTCCACTAAACCAGGTTGGGAAGCTTGCATGCCATTGGAAGTGGAATTGATTGAGCCCTGGATCTTGTCTCCAGTACCGCATTCCATTTTCCGGGTTACCTTTATCAACCTTGAGTTAAAACATGGGGTTTTATAGTCTCCATCCCAAACAGAGCTCGATCGAACCACCAGGGACAATTAAATTTCGATAGGGAGGCCGATTTTAAGTAACCCCCAATTCGGGCTAAAAACCTGTATCCTAGATAGTTAAACCCCGTACCAAAAAAGAAGCCAGAAGTTTTAGAAGATTGCTTGGGTCCAGCTTCCGATTGGCTTTGTAAATGAGCCCCTTGGGTATTGCAAGTTGTGGAAATACTTCGGCAGAAACGGGGCTCTTGAAGTGCCTCCATTTGGACGGGAGAAGAACGTTCATGGTCGCGTAGAAGAGTTGCGTGTTCATCCGTTGGGACGCATAGGCCGTCGTATTGAAGAACAATTCCCAGTCATCCATCTGCCATAGAATCTTGAGGAATCGGTCCATTTCGCCGATAAATGCATCGGAGAAGACAAATGGCTGGAAACGGCCTCCGAAATTCCCAGCCTTCAGGTCTTCGAAGTAAGACTTCACCGTTTCAGGGTTTTTGTAGAGATTCAGATTTTTCAGAGGATCAAAGCTTGCAGAAGCGTCCTTCAGAGCCGTATCTGTGTCCCGTAGGCAGAAGTTGAGGTTGTTGTACAATGAGAGGAACTGGAGCTGTTGTTTTGCAAAGGACACTTCTGTGCTTTCTTTAACAAGGATCATAAGGGAACTGTGATTATTTCATACTTTAGGTAATTGGCAGTGTAATGGAAATGAAAATCTCATTGTGCCCCAATCATAGAGTTAGCAAAGTCACATCAGCATAACAGTGACTTTCCGACCTTTTGTATACTCTATACCTATCACGGTTATTCGAAAAACATACATGTGTCATTTGACGTTTTTAGGTTCAGCAGACACAGGGACGTAGACGGACAGCGAGCAAACACATGATGAATCGGTAAATGTAAATTAAAATAAACTCACTTCGATTTCTTTCGGCCTTTGTTGAAGCAGTTATGACGAGAAGTAGTGACAAAATAATGTTTAATTTAATGTTATGGCTCATCGTTTCCCACATACTTTTAGAAACGGTTTTAATAAACTAATTAATAAAAGATATTGAATCTGAGATTGACCTTGAATGATCTTTCAAATGGTATTTCTTTGGTTTCGGTCGATTGATATTTAGTGCTGAACATATAGAAGGTAAAATGAACTTCTAATTGAAATGGTTTTATTATTAAGGTTAATTAATTAATTATTAGAAGATACTTGTCAGTCAGTGATCGCGAGAATGGTGGTAGGGCAGGTAGGGACATCCGCTTCTATACATCTGTTTTTATACACCATAAACTTGCATTGATTTTCTGACTCAAGGTCCGCGTGTATGTTTACTAATTAAGTTAATTAGGTTAAATATATATGTGTCATCTCAAAATCATGCTTATTGGGAGATTGTTACTTTTATGGGTGCATCACTTCTATACAGTGCAACGACATACGTGCCGAGACATTTGAGCTTAACGACGTATGTAATGCATGCGCCTAACCTCGAAAAACGCGAATAAAATTCCGGACCTGCATTATTTTCAAAGGAAACATAAATCCAAGCCGTATTTATAATCAATATTGTTAATCGGTATGGTATATTTCATTAAAATAATACATTTTGCATTTCTACATCATTTATTGAAAATACACTAGAAAATACCAAAAATGACCAGATTCTTAACTCTCCGAACGTCCGAAATTCCTCATTTCGTGTTTTATGATGAGAGTAATAAACGCTGAATTTCTCAGATCTTCCAATTCGACACTGTTCCCAGCCGGATATCTCCGATTAAAGGGGAATCCCATTGGAACTCCATCCGGATACTTTCCATTCGGATTAGCACAGTATGGCAACTTGCAGATGATGTTTTCGTCATAGTCCCCCGTCGAATTCGAACTGATCATGGCGAATAATTTGAAGTGCATCCCCTCCTCCGTCCCCCGTGGAAGCAACAGGTTTTGAGGCCATCCACAGTTTCGCGTCTCGTTTAGCGGGTATCGGGGCAGTTTTCCGGTTTTGGCTAACATCATTCTAACCTCTTGTCTTAATTCTTGGATTCCCTGAGGAGTTTGCCTTGCTACTGAAGAGTCCATACTTGACCTCGTAATTACGTTCTAAAAATCACATGATAAATTCAGAGAAACGTGCCAAAAAAGGTATATGGATAATTCCTGAACATTTTCCGCCCCAAAATTCTTATTTCCAGAATTGCAAGTTACAACTATCCTATCCCGTTTCTTCTAAAATAGTCTCTTCTGGACGTAGGAAAACTTAGAGTATATAATATCAAGGTACGTGAATTGAGATCGTAAAGAGGTAGCGTCACTGAGCAACATTTTGAAAATTAATTAAAAAATTATCCTTGGAGGACAGTCCTCCAAGGAAAAATCTCCCAATCTTATCCATAGCAATCATCATACAAAATTGTAAAATCATTCACATCAAATCTGCAGCTGGAATTGTTAAAGTACTTATTTGCCTTGATTTCCCATGATATATGAAACTATTTCAAATACTGTCAACAACCACATAACAATTTATTCGTGATCGCATGTGATAATTGTCATGAGTGGTTTCACGGAAAATGTGTCATCATGACCAAAAAGCTGAATGATTTCCTGCTCAAAAATAACAAACCATGGTCATTTCATACATATCATCAGATTATTTGTCGCACAAATGATCAGGTCACGATATCACATCGGCCGCATATGGAGTATTGAGTACTTGACAGTTGTCCCGATTGATGAAAATGTACGATTTCGTAACTGGATTTTATGAGCTAGATCACCTGTAAAATGATGCAGTAGCTGAAGCAAAGGTTGCCATGACTTTTAATTCTTCACTTTTGAAAAAGTGACAGTTTTTTCGAAATGTTGCCCAGTGACGCTACCTCTTTACGAACTCAATTCACGTACCTTGATATAATATAACTAGAGGCGACAATCTTGAATTTTCTTGTGATTATAGGATTTATTAGTATGGTTTCCGAGGTCCCCTGGAAACCAAAAAGTTGTCTTGATTTCTAATTCGAGAACTACTAAAAAGCAAGATGTCTTGACAACCAATCCCAAATTGAGCCGGTTGTCAAGCAATTTTCACTACAAAGTAAAATTTTTCAAAAGATTTATAAAATATGACACTCGACTCGCCTTCTAAAAGGGTGGATACTCGAATTATTTTTGGTTTCCAGGGCGCCCCGGAAACCATACTAAAAATCACATAATCACAAGAAAATCTGCAGTTTTATATGGGATTGTCGCCTATAGTTATATATACTCTAAGTAGGAAAATGATAATTGTTATGGGGCTAATTCCCATTTTAGAGGGCTGATTCAGTTGACCTAGTAATAATTTATTACGAGTTAAATTAAATAAGCATGAATGATCATACCCGTCCATGTTTGAATGTTCGAGGAAACCGGTCCATTTCGAACATGTTCCAATACAAGTCTTGTCGACTATATCGTTTCCCATCGAAACCATTGACAGGGGCCATGAAGATCCTCACAATTCCGCGACTTCCCGTACCACCCCGATTGTACGCAATGATTTTGTACTCGAACGGTTCATAATTTAGCCTTTGAACGGTGGTAGTGTACTTCTTTCCTGACTATCAATTGAATTACGGCAAAGATTAACAGTAAAAAAATAAAACGGGACCTTTAAGAGGGACCCAAGTTGGAGTAATAGTCAGATTTTGCCCAGAAATAAAACTACCCCGTGGTTGATGGGGTTGATCTTTAAAACAGTTTGTGAATATTGTGTAGTCAGTAATTAAAGGTAGTTTTTGCGACACCTCTAAAGTTGCAAGCATAGACTATGATTTTTAATTTACAAAAATCTATCAACTGAACTTGTTTTTTTCAAACATTCGAATCGAATCTAGCTGATTCTAGCAAACTGATTTTTTTCCCTTCAAAAAGATAAAATTGATCCTCTTATTTCCATCAAGTAATCAACATTTAGAGATTCGTACTTACGTTGATTTTCTGACAAGAAGCAAGAGAGTTGCTGATATCGTAAGTGAATTTTTCGAAAAATGTTTTCAGAACTGGAATCCGCGTTAAAGATCCCAGACCCGACGAATCCATTGTTACAATTCTAATGGATTTTAGGTCCATTGTTGGAAATTCCAATTCCCTCTATTGTGGATACGAAAGTAACATTTTTAAGTTCGTACAAACACTTGAGTAGTAGCAGTAGTAGCAATTTATTTACAAAATGACCTTCGTATAAGATTTTAGTTGGTACTGGAGCTGCTTGTTCAATGTGTCAAAATAGCTGTGAATCATGTAGAATACGGGGTCCGTCATGGACTGCATTTCATGGGACTGAGTTCCTGGCTAATTATTTAATCGTAATCATCAAATAAAATCGGATTCATCAACATTGTTATGAAGCGAAAATCCAAAATTGGTCTAAATTTGGAATTTATTTCTATTGCAAATGGAAAGCAACTCTAGGGGGACGTTCATAAATTAATTAACGCGAAAAATGCCATTTTTCAACCCCTCGTCCCCCTTTGTAATGCAAACCATGGCGTAACAAAATGTGTAGACTCCCCTCCCCCATCTTGCGTTACGTAAGTTATAAATGAACGTTCCCTAAGTACGGTATTATACAGAAGATAATCAAAATTATTACAGTAATTACTACTAAAATAAGTCTTCATTGAGAGCTATTTTATATTACAATCTAATCTGTAAACCTTACAATTAGATATCATGATAGGTTAGATTAACCCTGACCGAGTATTAGGACTTTAAGGGTATCAGGATTTTTGAAATTTTTCCCCGCTCTCAATGTTATTTGAAGGCACAATTTGAGCAGGCAAAGCAGCGGAAAAATTCTTGAGACCCATAGGCGAAATTTGCAAGATTTGACATAATTTTTTTTTACATTCTTAGAGTTCCGTTCACCGATTTCAGCGATACTACAGTGCATATTTGCATGCAATTTTTCATAGTATTCTGTATTTATTGACTCCGACGATGCCCAAACCGTTGCTCCAAAATAGTCGATTCCGCTATCATTTCGTAAAGATACGTGAGAACCGGAAGGCTGGTCAATTTGGAACGAAATTTAACTAAAGGAGATAATTAACCACCATGTGAACAAATTTGACTAATGTTCGTCTCACCGTGATGAAGTATCCATCCAAAACTCCTTGTCGAATTCGTTCCTGGGAAACGACCATGTCGTCAACAGTTGTGTTGTCGCAAGATACAATATTAGAATTTCGTTTCCTTGATGGAAGTTCGGCTAAATTGGCATTTAAAATTAATGGGATATCTCCAATCGGAATAGGTTTCTTCAATTCCAGTTTTAGCACATCTCTCATCTTTAGTGACAGTCTTTCCGCCTTGTAACGGTTCATAATATTATGATGAACGTACCTATATAGCGGAGAGTTTGTTAAACATAATTATTAAGATTAATTATTACTAACTTATTCAAAATATCTTGTCCGTCCGTCTGTTCGTCCTCGTCGACGATAACTCGCGACCGGTTGAAGTTTTTCAATTTTTTTCTCGAATACATGTTCCCTGAGGTTCGCACATTTACCCCAGTTTTGAAAAACCAACATGACATGCCCATATGCACAATAGCGTCATGCCATATATGCTTAAACATATATTATATGCACCTTGTAATGATGTACACACACACGGGACCACCCTCACTCGCTCCAGGGCGCGCCCCACGGAGCAATTTGGTGCAAAATTTAATTCCAAAGCTGTATTGAAGCCACGTACCGTGCAATGAACACAATGTACACAGCATGTACAGGGTGTACTTGTGCACAGCGTGTACTTGTTGCTACACAGGAAGTTGACGTTTGTGTAAATCTTTTGTGTAAAGGAGAGGTTTCACCTCTTTCTTACGTTTGTAACGGTTTATAAAAGGGTGAAACCCTTTTATATGGCTTTACTCTGACCGTCCGTCCCTTCGTAATCTAACTCTAGAACGGTTTGATATTTTGAAGCTTTTTTTCGGGAAACCATTTACAACGTTCCAGCGGAGGCTGAGTTCGTTCGGGAGCCGTATAAGTCAACGGTCAAGTGGGCAAGGTCAAGGCTCGTTATTTTTTCAAATTGCGACTCTACAAGTGGGAAACATCGTTTGAAAGCTACTGTAACGCTCTATTCAGCGATGTATACGACTTCACTCTATGGTTGGGGAAACATAAAATTCTTCAATAATACGTCTCTAACGTGAATGATAACGACGTTAAACGTTATTCGACGTCTAGTGTCGTGGGGTTTCACTCTTTTTTTGGCGTGCGTTCTTGACAGTATATTTAAATAACAACACGTTTAAGACGTTTTATTCTAGAATCTTGCTTTGCCCCGACGATAGACTTATATCGTATAGATTTAATTGTACCAATATGGGTCACCTTATGGGTTTAGAGCCAGTTAATTTTCTTTGATGAAACATTGTCTGATTTTCCTTTTATATTCTTGAAAAGCGACATTTTTTCCCAAGAAGTCAGGGTAAAATAAAGTTACATTTTGAATAAAGAAATTAGAAAAATTTACATGAATAGCTCTCCCTTTCTGTCCTTAGTAAAACCAACGCCCTCAAACCATCCTGGAAAATTCGCATGCCATTCGAAATGGAAATGATTCAGTCCAGCGTCATTTCTCCAGTATTTAAGCACATTTTCTGGATCCTCCTTCTCGACCTTAAGTTTCAATTCCAGTTATCTTTAATTTAGCAATCATTAGAATCATGAAATTCATTAAAAGTGCATGTATAGTATGGCCAGTCTCACGATTGTATTTTATAACACCTTTGACGACACCACTGTTATCTACTATATTAAAAGCATCAATTGGCTATGTTTGAATGTATGTCATGTTGGGTTGGGCTTACGTCAAGTTACTATGAAATTGAATTAAGGGTTCTGATCTGAAACCTCAAGGACTGAAGTTATGTTAAAATTGTTACATGTACATTGGTACAAAATTGGCTCCCTTACTATTTATTTTACTCATGAATGAAATAATGAATGATTTTGATATGAATTTTGGTATTTCTGAAAAGTATTTTTCTCAATGTGGTTACGTAGATGATTTGATTTTTGTTGAAGTAGTGTTACCAAAAAAAATGCCCAAAACTCAAGATATGCTTGACAGAGTAAGTAGTTCCACACAAGATCTGAAAATGCAACTTAATCCCAAAAAATCGGAAATTTTAATATTAGATTTCTCCAAGGAGAAATGTAGGAGTAAGGATTTAAGTTTTTACATAGAAGGTGAAAAGGTCACTTTTGTTAATAGTGTTACTGTATTGGGAGTAAAGATCAATAATAAGTTAACATGGGATGAGCATATGGAATTCATTATTAAAAAGGCTAACAAAAAGATTTTCATATTAAAGAAACTCCAATCTAGTGGATTTGATGAATCCGAAGTTCTACGGTCATATACTACGTTCATAAGACCCTTATTGGAAAATTGCTCTGTAGCATGGGGTCCGTGTTTAAATGCTAAGCTAGTTTCTAAGTTAGAAAGATGTCAAAAAAGGTGTCTATCAGTAATAAAAAAGATGCGTGTTGATAGGGACAATTACAAAGCAGTTTTAAGTGAGTTGAAACTGGAAAGTCTTGAGGTGAGGAGAGAATCAGCTTTTCTTTAATTTGGCAAGTCATTATTTTTAAGTAACAGGTTCAGAACATTTCTGCCCAAGTTACCGGACAGCAACCCCCAATCCCAAATGGTCTTGAGAAATCGTAGCAGTCTATTTCAAGGCGTAATTGAAAAATTAAGACTAACTCAATCTGCTATTCCAAAATTAATTAGTCTTATGAATTTAGAATAAGCGGATAACGGGACAGTATTTGGTTGGACTCTAGAGGAAGCCAGAGTTGTTGAGGGAAAGTTTTTAAGGTTGTTGGGCGATAGCGGCAATGTCTTTTATTAATTAGTGATAAATGAGAATAAGTGCTGGTCTGTCTTAGGTTAAGTTAGTCGTTGTTGGTTATAAGATTAATAGTAGTAGTGGCTTAGAGAATGTTGTAAACTCAACTAAATAACTGTCTTGTTGCGTTATGATCAACGTGTTACTGATAGATTTAATTAATGTAGGTAATTCTACAGATCTACGTTAACATCCGTAATGTAACAGTTCTGTTAACCCGTCTGAGTATAATAAATCAATATTATTATTATTATTATTATTATTATTATGTTATATTACGAACGCGGGACGCTTTCAAAACGCTTACCGTTGCATTCTGCATAGAATTCCCATTGGCTTTCTGGGTGATAAATTTGGGTGTAATCATTTGTGGAAAAACTTCGTAAAAACCTGGAGTCTTGAAATGTCTCCATTTCGAAGGGAAAAGAACGTTAAGGGCCCAGAACAACATTTGTTTGTTAACTTTTTGAGAAGCATAAGCCGTCGTGTTGAAGAGCAATTCCCAATCGTTGATTGGCCACAAAACAAACACAAAAACTTTAAATTCCGCCAAAGATTCATCGTTAAAGAAAAACGGTTGAAATAGTTTCCCATATTTCCCAGCTTTTAAATTTTCAAAGTACAACTTGACAGTATCTGGATTTTTATAAAGATTCAGGTTCTTGAGAGGATCAAAATTTTCAGAAGCCGTCTTCAAGTCCGAATCAGCGTCTCTTAAGCAAAAGTTTAGGTTGTTGTACAACGACAATAGCTGAAGTTGTTGCGTTCCAAACGGTACATTTTTACGAAATTCTGTAAATAGAAGTCTGTATGATGAAATTCTCGATTACATATCCGGTATTTATAATGTGTAATGGATCTTTTAGATCAGATAATTACGGGTTTCGATAATCCAAAATAAAACAAAACTGTACACTTTCTTACAGCTGAAATACCATAAGAGCTGAATTATTTTTAGGGGAAATTTCCAGAAATCGTAATTGACAGGTGTTGGTTGCACTTACTTTCGTTTTGATCGGCTTCCGAGCGGACATTTTTGATGAGAGACAGAAACAAAATATGGTATAGATGGATATTCATGATTTTTTGTGCGCCTGGATGAATTCGTTGAAATCTAAATTGACAATTGTCTCCTGCAAGGCAAAATTACGCCCACTGCACTGGAGTTTCAAAGAATTTTAAATCGATTTTTAGAACTGTTCTAAATTTTCATTTATATTTTCAGGTTTTCAGAAGAAATCATACGCTTAATTTCCAGTGTTTTTGCTTTGCCGTTGTCTATCTCTTTGTAAGAATTCCGTACATGACAGATAATCTCCAATAAATTCTCAGTTAAATGGGACACAAGGAGGAATAATGATTGGAAAGGGACTCGAAGAATCAGATTGTACACAGGAATAAAAGTAAGCCAACAAATCTCGACTTCCAAAGTTTCTACTTCGGGGGTTTATGGGTTTATCTTGACAGTGTGAACACTGTAATCAATCATTAAAGGTAATTTTTGACACATTAAGTATCCTATGTGACATTTGTTAAGCTGTAGGCCGTCTCATTTTCCAGTGATGCAATTGGAAAGTGAGAATGTTTCATTAATCAAGACCTCATTGTTTACTAATCGTCTAGACTGTAAACTGTCTAGAACTGTAGACTGTCCCCGTCAGAATAACTACCACGAACAACAGTACATGTTAAACTGTGAAGGTTTTCAGGTTTTAAATAGCACCCCTGGGGGACAGTATTTAAGTGTTGACATATGGAGAACTTAATTGCAATTTATGGAGATAGATATGGAGTTTATAACGAGATTATGGATTTAATTATATTTTACAGGCTTTTTGGGGAAATTAAGATATGGGTTTTAAATAATTCCCATGTGTAATTGAACACCTTTGACGCGTATGGGACCACTCCCACTGACACCAGGGTGCGAAACCCGGTGTTTTTGGGGAAATTGAGATGTGGGTTATAAACGAATCTCATGAGTAATGAGTAATAGAACATCTTTGACGCATACAGGACCACTCCCACTGACATGTTTTCAACACTTGGTTACGCCCGTTACATCGGTTTACTAAGTGTTGAAAATACTTTATGTGAATCACCCGTCCGTCCGTTAGTCGGTGCGATAACTGACGAACGGCTTGACCTACGGTCACCAAATTTTGTGCACTTGTTCCTTGGGTCAAGAGTGAGGCTAGGTTCGAACTTGGGTCAAATCGATCAGACCCCCTGTCCCCCATGAATTAAACTCCCCAGAAAAACCATTAAATCAGTACAAAGCTCTTTTTAAAACTGCCGCTTTTAGGTAGTTTACATTACATTACATAGTTAATTAAAAGAGAAGAACTAAATATTGTAACACTGTTTAAAATTTTTGATGCTGACAATAGAGAAGACTGTATCAAGACTATAAATGATCTTACTGTTATGTTAAAACGGAGAAATATGGCTTTGGAACTGTGAGGCTGGAGTAAGTATAAATATAAGAGTAATTATAAGTGTAAGGTATAGCTGTAGTATAATAGGTTATGTATAATGTAAGTAGGTTTAATTCATTCTACTCAAAATGTAACTGAATAATTATGTATGTGGTTCCATGGGCGAAAGCTCGTAGGGAGCCAAGAGTCATCGTAAATAAATAAATAAATAAATAAAAATTACAGTCTATGCCTATCATCTACACATGATGACATACTAAAACCACATTTCAGGTTGAAAATCGCGGTTTTGTGGAGGAGATTGAGAGTTGAGTTTTAAATTATTCCCATGTGTAATAGAACTTTATTGACGTATACGGGACCACTCCCACTAATACCAGGGTGCAAAACCCGGGCTTTTTCGGAAAATTGAGATTTGGGTTTTAAACTATTCCCATGTGCAATCGAACATCATTAACATGTACGGGACCACTCCCACTGACACCAAGGTGCAAAACCCGGGCTTTTCGGGGAAATTGAGATTTGGGTTTTAAACGATTCCCGTGTGCAATCGAACATCATTAACATGTACGGGACCACTCTGTTTGAGACCAGGGCGTGAAACCCGGGCTTTTTTAGAAACATTGAGATTTCGTGATGTTTTCAACACTTGGTTACACCCGTTATATGGATTTATTATAATTTATAAAGAAAAATATACGTAATTCAATGTTTCATCAACTATGTGTCTTGAAACTGCGGACTGGGCTTGCGGTACAGTTAAAACAATGGCTCTTATAAAGATAATATTATCTGGCAGTCTGATATCAGTAAAAATTGTAAAAAAAATTAAAAACTATAGAAAATGCTAAATTCTGCCGTTTTAGAAATATAGAAATCTACCCAAAATGTTCTCCATATTAAAGACATACTAATAAATATAATTAAATCCATAATCTCGTTATAAACTCCATATCTATCTCCATAAATTGCAATTAACTTTAATTACTCATCCCCACACGCACGCATTGCATTAATAGAAATGTTACGAAAACAAAATAAATTTAGCCAACTCCATATGTCACTCTTAATTGAACACCTTTCAATTTTATAGCTACAAAATACTATAATGACATCAAATACAACCTGTCACTAATAAAGTAAGAAGTATTACCAATAACCGTTAACACTTAAATACTGTCCCCCAGGGGTGCTATTTAAAACCTGAAAACCTTCATTGTTTAACATGTACTGTTGTTTGGGGGAGTTATTCTGACGGGGGCTATTATTTCCGTATTTAAGGTCTAGACGATTAGTATGCAATAAGGTCTCGATTAATTAAACATTCTCACTTTCCAATTGCATCATTGGAAAATGAGACGGCTTACACCTGAACAAATGTAACATAGCATACTTAATGTGTCAAAAATTACCTTTAATGATTGATTACAGGATTCACAGGTTCACACACTGTCAAGATAAACCCATAAACCCGAGGAGTAGAAACTTTGGGAGTCGAGATTTGTTGGCTTACTTTTATTCCTGGGTACAATCTGATTCTTCATACCTCCCTTTCCAATCATTATTCCTCCTTGTGTCCCTTTTAACTGAGAATTTATTGGAGATTATCTGTCATGTACGGAATTCTTACAAAGAGATAGACAACGGCAAAATAAAAATACTGGAAATTAAGCTTATGATTTTTTCTGAAAACCTGAAAATATAAATGAAAATTTAGAACAGTTCTAAAAATCGATTTAAAATTCTGTGGTTTGCTCCAGTGCAGTGGGCGTAATTTTGCCTTGCAGGAGACCATTGTCAATTTAGATTTCGACGAATTCATCCAGGCACACAAAAAATCATGAATATCCATCTATACCATATTTTGTTTCTGTCTCTCCTCAAAAATGTCTACTCGGAAGACGATCCAAACGAAAGTAAGTGCAACCAACGATTTCTGGAAATTCCTCATAAAAATAATTCAGTTTTCATGGTATTTCAGCTGTAAATATTTTATCTAAAAGATCTAATTCTGAACATGTAGTCGAGAATTTCATCACAAACTTCTATTTACAGAATTTCGTATAAATGTACCGTTTGGAACGCAACAACTTCAGCTATTGTCATTGTACAACAACCTAAACTTTTGCTTAAGAGACGCTGATTCGGACTTGAAGACGGCTTCTGAAAATTTCGATCCTCTCAAGAACCTGAATCGTTACAAAAATCCAGATACTGTCAAGTTGTACTTTGAAAATTTAAAAGCTGGGAAATATGGGAAACTATTCCAACCGTTTTAATTTAACACTGAATTTTTAGCGGAATTTAAAGTTTTTCTTGCTGTTTTGTGGCCAATCAACGATTGGGAATTGTTCTTCAACACGACGGCTTATGCCTCTCAAAACATTAACAAACAAATGTTATTCTGGGGCCCTAACGTTCTTTTCCCATCAAAATGGAGACATTTCAAGAGTCCAGGTTTTCACGGAGTTTTCCCACAAATGATTACACACAAATTTATTATCCGGAAAGCCAATGGAAATTCCATGCCGAAAACGGTAAGCGTTTTGAAAGCGTCCCGCGTTCGTAATATAACATGTAACAATTTAAACATAACTTCAGTCCTTCCTATCTTAAAAATTAAATATAAAAAATATAAAAAATTAAAAATCTCAGAATTTTGATAAGTCGGGCGGTCCAGTGAAAAACGGTATCCCGATTGAATGGTCGGGACAAACTGGTCGACAGACAAAATGGTCTAGGATGAAATGGTCGCGTGAAATGGTCGGGATATAATGGTAGCTAAAAATGGTCACGGACATAATGGTCGGGTGAGCATAAAAATAATCGTTCGAAAGCTATGAACAAGTTCTTTTGAAAAACGTATGCAACTTTGCTCTATGATTGGGACAATGTGATATTTTCAATAATTTATGTATGTTGAACATTTTGAAACACAGTTTTTGAATTTTTTAAAGGAACGATCAACGAATGAAAAAATAATTTAAATATAGACTTATATGATCTGGAGGATAGACCAAGCTGTAATATGACATTTAAAATGTTACAAATACGATACCAGGCACTGTAGCCTTTTGTGAAGGATTGACCATGAACAAAAAGGAAGAAATGACAAAATAGACCCAAAATATTTGAGTAGATAGATTTAATTAAAAGATTAGTCCAAGTCGTATTCAGCTGTCTATTTAGACTAGCAGTACAATTCTATTATAAATATTAGTATTAGTGTAGTACGGTAAAGTATATAGTACTGCATACTACAATAAAAACCGTCAACAGATAAACAATAGGAAGTGATAAAATTTAAGTAGAAAAATAGATTAATAAATGTATTCAGTGACCATCAGTACAGTGAAATGTGATTTAAAAAATTAGACCATTTTATCCGCGACAATCTCTTACTACTATTATGACCAGACCATTATATCCGCGACCATTCACTGATACCATTAGGTCCCGACCATTTTATCCCTGGGACCAGATCCTCCACGACCATTTTATTCGCGACCATTTTATCCGGACCATTTTGTCATCGAATCGTGAAAAACGTATAGATGGAACATTACATGCATACATCCATTGATACTTTTATTATAATAGATAACGGTATAGTCGTCAAGGTGTAAAGTTATTGAGAAATACAATCGTGAGATTTTTGCCATACTATACATGCACTTTTAATGAATTTCATGATTCTAAATGATTGCTAAATTAAAGATAACTGGAATTGAAACTTAAGGTCGAGAAGGAGGACCCAGAAAATGTGCTTAAGTACTGGAGATATGACACTGCACTGGGCTGAATCATTTCCATTTCGAATGGCATGCAAATTTTCCAGGTTGGTTTGAGGGCGTTGGCTTTACTAAGGACAGAAAGGGAGAGCTACTAATGTAAATTTTTCTAATTTCTTAATCAAATGCAATTTTATTTTACCCTGCCTGCTTGAGGTAAAATTTCGCTTTTCTAGAATAGAATGGGAAAATCAGAACAAGAGCAAGAAAATTAATAAATTTTAACCCTAAACCCACGGGGTGACCCATGATGGTTCAATTAAACAATGTATACGACGTTAGTCTATGGTCGGGGCAACTTAAGATTTTAGAATAAAACGTCTCAAACGAGTTGTTATTTGAATAAACTGATGTAACGGGCGTAACCAAGTGTTGAAAACATCAGATTTTGCATCTGATGTCAGTGGGAGTGGTCCAGTATACGTCAAATATGTTCTATTACTCATGGGAATCGTTTAAACCCATATATTAATTTCCCCCAAAACGCCCTAGTCTGTTTCAAAATGATTGGCGGCTGTAATAACGCTGAAAATCTGCGAGGTTAGCTGGCGGTTTCCTTAGCAACCAATTGGAAATCGCATAGGGTTATCTTCAGATAACCTCCTAGTTTAATTAACATTGAACAATTTTTCTCAGCCACCAATCATTTTGAAACGGACAATACTTTTGCACCCTGGTGTCAGTGCGAGTGGTCCCGTATGCGTCAAAGATATTCTATTACTCATGGGAATCGTTTAAAATCAATATCTCAATTTCCCCCAATAGCCCGGGTTTTGCACCCGGGTGTCAGTGGGAGTGGTCCCGCCTACGACCATGATGTTCTATTACACATTAAAATCGTTTAAAACCCATATCTCAATTTCCCCCACAAAACCGCGATTTTCAACCTCAAATGTAGTTTCTGGGTGTTATCATGTGTAGGTGATAGATATAGAGTTTACTGTAAACTACCTAAGCGGCATGTTCAGAATATGTCAGAATATTTTAGTGGGGGGTTTAATCGATGGGGGACAGGGGGTGTGACCGATTTGACCTAGTTTTGAACTTAGCTTAACTTTTGACCCAAGGAACCAGTGTACAAACTTTGGTGACCGTAGGTCTAGTCTATATACAGCCTATTTATCGCACCGACAGACGGACGGGTCATTCGCATAAAGTGTTTTCAACACTTAATAATGATGTTTAACAAACTATTCGGAATATATAGAGGTACGTTCACCATAATATTAATTATGAACCGTTACAAGGCGGAAAGACTGTCACATAAGATGAAAGTTGTGTCACCACTGGAATTGAAGAAACCTATTCCGATTGGACATATCCCATTAATTTTAAATGCCAATTTAGCCGAAATTCCATCAAGGAAACCAAATTCTAATATAGTGTCTTGCGTGAACACAACTATTAACGAAATGGTCATTTCCCAGGAACGACTTCGACAAGGAGTTTCAGATGGATACTTTATCACGGTGAGACGAGAATTAGTCTAAAATTAGTTCACATAGTTAATTATCTCGGTAATTAAATGTCGTTCCAAATTAACCAGCCTTCCGGATCTCACGTTTCTTTACGAAATGATAGCGGAATCGACTATTTTGGATCAACAGTTTGGCCAGCGGCGGAATCAATAAATACAGAATATTACGAATCATTGCATGCAAGTTTGCTGCACTTCAGTATCGCTGAAATCGGTTCTCGCAGATGTAAGTAATGATATTCTCATCATGTGGGCGTGCAGGGTCGCAATGTGGGGGGGGGGATTGGTGTAACTCGAGTGGTTAGCTTTCCCTGTACCGTCATGCGCGAGGTTAGGGGTCCATTGCATTTGAGAAAACCTCTCGACGCCATCTTGTGGTCACTGGCGGCAACCATGGGGGAACTTTCTTGTGAACACTAGAAATACGCCAACTGGTGTGCAGTGGCGGATGGAGGGGGCTGACGGCTGCAGGGCATCTTAATGTGGACCAGTAAAAGGGGGACATGAACCCTTTTGTTCTGTTGGTCACTTTAACCCATAGAATTGTATAGTATAATAGTAATTAATATATATTAACCCAACACAGTGGCTACTGGGGGGTATACATAATGAGACTACTTACAAAAGGGGCGATACAAATCTAAGCGAGAACCTACAGGAGCGATTTAATCGCACTGGTTTGCCAGAATGGGGCGACTTTATCAGACTCAACTGACGGGGACTGCTGAACCTGGTCACTGCATTTTTGAACTTGGTCAAGCCAGTCGGGACTGATCCAAGGAGGTTTCCCTAGTGGAAACTAGTTTCGGTATGCTTTGTACGGGGATGATTTCAGCAAATTGTTCATCTGGACATTGGCCAAGCGTATTTATGGTTGGTCAATGTCATTTCCGGGGAGTCCGTAATATGCTAGATAGGGCATTGGTGGCCGACTGGTCAAAGCATATGTGCAATGACCTTTAAACTTCAACCCACCATAATACATACAATAAGTATATAATTGCACTGCAATGCATGCGCCTAATCTCGAAAAGCGCGATAAAATTCCGGATCTGAATTATTTTCAACTTCTGGTTCAAAGGACACATAAATGCAAGCCGTATTTATAATCAATAAATATTGATAATCGGTATAATTCATAAAAATAAGGCACTTTGCATTTCTGCATCATTTATTGAAAAAATATACAAGAAAATACCAAAAATGATCTGATTCTTAACCCTCCGAAAGTCCGAAATTCCTCATTTCGTGTTTTATGATGACATTATTGAACAATGCATTTCTCAGATCTTCCAATTCGACACTGTTTCCAGCCGGATATCTCCGATTAAAGGGGAATCCCATTGGAACTCCATCCGGAAACTTTCCATTCGGATTGCCACAGTATGGCAATTTGGAGATAATGTTTTCGTCATAGTCCCCCGTCGAATTCGAACTGATCATGGCGAATAATTTAAAGCGCATCCCCTCCTCCGTCCCACGTGGAAGTAACAGGTTTTGAGGCCATCCACAGTTTCGCGTCTCGTTTAGCGGGTATCGGGGCAGTTTTCCGGTTTTAGCTAACATCATTTTAATCTCTTGTCTTAATTCTTGGATTCCCTGAGGTGTTGGTATTGCTACGGAAGAGTCCATACTTGACCTCGTAATTACGTTCTAAAAATTACATGATAAATTCAGAGAGACGTGCCAAAAAAGATATATGGATAATTCCTGAACATTTTCCGCCCCAAAATTCTTATTTCCAGAATCCCTTCCCTTGTTAGAACTCTCCTCTCCTGTTTCTTTTAAAGTAGTGTTATCTAGAAATACGAAGAAGATAACAGTTATGGGGCTAATTCCCATTTTAGAAGGCTGATTCAGTTTAACTTATAATAATTTATTATGGGTTAAATTAAATGAGCTCCTGATCATGATTTTTCATGATTTTCTTCACAAGCTCGTCACCCTCCCATCGATCATCATCTTTATTAATGGGTGAAACACTCAACTCCACCAATCCATCCCCCAATTCGTTCTTTCGAACGATTTCTCGTTTCGGAGGTCCACTTATGAGTTATGACCTTCCTGTGGAAACTTAGTTTACAACTTTACTCTATGGTTGGGGAAGTTTGAGATTTTTTAAATTTTTTTTATACAAAACTATGGCACGGGTCGGATTTAAAAAGTAATTCGGTGTCGTGTGATTTCCCCATGTAGACATAAATAAGAATAGATAGAGATCATTCCATACTGCCTCTCTGTGGGTTTCCCACAGGTACGGGAATGAATGCAGAAATCATGGGCAAATGGGAAATAGAAAAAAGGTCAGACCCGGTCACACTCCCCGAATTAACTGGATGATCATACCCGTCCATGTTTGAATGTTAGAGGAAACCGGTCCATTTCGAACATGTTCCAATACAAGTCTTGTCGACTATATCGTTTCCCATCGAAACCATTGACAGGGGCCATGAAGATCCTCACAATTCCGCGACTTCCCGTACCACCCCGATTGTACGCAATGATTTTGTACTCGAACGGTTCATAATTTAGCCTTCGAACGGTGGTAGTGTACTTCTTTCCTGACTATCAATTGAATTACCGCAAAAATTAACATTAAATTAATTAAACGGGACGTTTAAGAGGGACCCAAGTTGGAGTAATAGTCAGATTTTGCCCAGAAATAAAACTACCCCGTGGTTGATGGGGTTGATCTTTAAAACAGTTTGTGAATATTGTGAAGTCAGTAATTAAAGGTAATTTTTGACACACTATGCGACACCTCTGAAATTGTAAGCATAGACTTTGACTTTTAATTTACAAAAATCTGTCCACAAACTCATTCCTTGTTTTTGAGGATTTTCCAGACATTCGAATCAAATCTTGCTGATTCTAGCAAACTGATTTTTTTCCCACTACAGAATGATTCAGAAAATCACTACAGAAAATTTCTCCTCTTGGTTCCATCAAGGAATAAACATTTAGAGATTCGTACTTACGTTGACTTTCTGACAAGAAGCAAGAGAGTTGCTGATATCGTAAGTGAATTTTTCGAAAAATGTTTTCAGAACTGGAATCCGCGTTAAAAATCCCAGACCCGACGAATCCATTGTTACAATTCTTATGGATTTTAGGTTCATTGTTGGAAATTCCAATTCCCTCTATTGTGGATACAAAAGTAATATTTTTAAGTTTGTACCAAACCAACACTCTTAAAAATAAAATATCTAGTAGCAGTAGTAGCAATTTATTTACAAAATGACCTTCGTATAAGGTTTTAGTTTGTGCTGGAGCTGCTTGTTCAATGTATCAATAAGTCCGTGAAGCATGAAGAATACGGGGTCCGTCATGGCCTGCATTTCAAAGGCCTCAACTCCTGGCTAATTATTTAATCATAATCGTCAAATTATATCGGATTCATCAACATTGTTATGAAGCAAAAATCCAAACTCGGTTTAAATTAAATCCTACTGCAAATTGAAAACAACTCTAGATCCAGGTAAGGATAAGTACGGTATTATAAAGAAGATAATCAAAATTATTGCAGTAATTACTAATTACTACTAAAATAAGTCGTCATTGAGAGCTATTTTTTTATTGGGACTTTAAGGGGATCAGGATTTTCGAAATTTTTCCCACTCTCAAGGTTATTTGAAGGGAGAAGTGGAAAAGGCATAGCACCGGAAAAATTCATGAGACGCATAGACAAAGTCTACAAGATTTTGCTATAATTTTTTTTACATTGTTCGAGTTCCGTTCATCGATTTCAGAAATACTGCAGTGCAGATTTGCATGCAATTTTTCATAGTATTCAGTATTTATTGACTCCGACCTCCGACGATGCCCACATTGTTGCTCCAAAATAGTTGATTCCGCTATCATTGCGTAACGAAACGTGAGAACCGGAAGGCTAGTGAATTTGGAACGAAATTTAATTACCGAGATAATTAACCATGTGAAATTAATTTTGTTAATTTTAGACTAATGTTCGTCTCACCGTGATCAAGTATCCATCCGAAATTCCTTGTCGAAGTCGTTCCAAGGAAACTACGATTTCGTTAACAGTTGTGGTCCCGCAAGATACTTTACTAGAATTTCGTTTCCTTGATGGAAGTTCGGATAAATTGGCATTTAAAACTAGTGGGATATCTCCAATCGGAATAGGTTTCTTTAATTCCAGTGATGACACATCACTCATCTTTAGTGACAGTCTTTCCGCCTTGTAACGGTTCATAATATTATGATGAATGTAACTATATATAGGAGATTGTTTATTAAGCATCATTCTTCAGATAACTCGTTGGGGACGTTTTATTCTAGAATCTTATGTTGCCCCGATCATAGACTTAAATCGTATAGATTTTTAATTGAACCATCATGGGCCACCCCACGGGTCGGGTGTAGAGCTAACAATTGTAAAATCTATTCATTTTCTTGCTGAAACGTGTTCTGATTTTCCCCTTATATTCTTGAAAAGTGACATTATTTCCCAAGAAGTGAGGGTAAAATAAAATTACATTTTGAATTAAGAAATTAGAAGAATTTACAGGAATAGCTCTTCCTTTCTGTCCTTAGTAAAACCAACGCCCTCAAACCACGATGGATAATTCGCATGCCATTCGAAATGGAAATGATTCAGTGCAACGTCATTTCTCCAGTACTTAAGCACATTTTCTGGACCCTCCTTCTTGACCTTAAGTTTCAATTCCAGTTATCTTTAATTTATCAATCATTTAGAATCATGAATCAATTCATTAAAAGTGCATGTAACGACACCACTGTTATCTATTATAATAAAAGTATCAATTTGTGGCTATGTATGTATGCATGTCATGTTCCATCTATACGTTTCTTAATGGTCTGACTTCAAAATGATCAAAAATCTGAGATCCGTTCCTCGGGGATGGTACACCGTTCCCCATATATCGTGAACTAGCATGGGGGGAACGGTTTACCGTTCCCCAAATCTCATTTTTCCATCCAATTCATGTGAACGGTATACCGTGCCTGGGGAACGGTTACCCACTCCTGGGGAACGGTGCTCCGTGCCTTTTGGGGAACGGCATACCGTTCCCCGGGAACGGCATACCGTTCCCCGGGAACGGATTAGATATAGTCGAGTCCCTACTGTGTGTAGTAACTGTGACATTGAAGATGAAATATGTTTCACAGTTGCTAGGATTTCTCAAGTGTGTAACAATTTCGCCTTCACTTCGGATCCCGGGTTTCACCGGGCTTACGTCTAGTTACCATGAAATTGAATCAAGGGTTCTGTTCTGAAACCTCCTATGTTTGCTATTCAATTTTTAAGATTGGAAGGACAGAAATTATGTTAAAACTAGGCGTAAGCCCGGTAAAAACCGGGATCCTAGGTGGTGGGCCAGAAGTATGCCGTTAAAAATCCTTGAAACGTTGATATTGAAGATGTAGGAATGAAGTACGGTTAACAATTTTGACCCACCATCCACCTATCCCGGTTTTTAGTTTTTACTGAGCTTACGCCTAGTATCTAAATACTATCATTGAACCCTGCCCCAAACACCCTCTGCTCTAATCGCTAATTCACACTCAAAAGGAGATACGTCCTCACTCCGTAAATTTGACAATGACCAAAATTAGACCTTTTGGTCGTCTGAAGGTCAGGGTGCCAAAATTTCGAAATTTCAGCGAAACCGAAAGATTTCGACGACGTTTACCGTTTTAAGGTCAAGCGGTCAAAATTCCAGAATTCCAACATAGCCAATACATTTCTCTGAGAATGGCGGTGCAATTCGGTGTCTCACAATACCAATTTACGAAAAAAATTACATTGGGTCATATTAGCCCAGGGTCACAGGTCACTGAATTTCAAAATGGCCACCTCCCTCTAAAAATTATTTGTGAATTTTTGGCTATCTCAGTTTTTGAATGAATCAACCCAGTAAGAAATGCATAGCTGGAACATCAGCTACAAATGGCCAAATATATGCATATGGATTATTACATGTTATATTATCAACGCTAGACTCTGTTAAAACGCTTACCGTTGCATTCGGCAAGGCATTTCCATTGGCTTTCCGGATGATAAATTTGTCTGTAATAATTTGTGGAAAAACTTCGAAAAAACCTGGACTCTTGAAATGTCTCCATTTCGAAGGGAAAAGAACGTTAAGGGCCCAGAACAACATTTGTTTGTTAACTTTTTGAGAAGCATAAGCCGTCGTGTTGAAGAACAATTCCCAATCCTTGATTGGCCACAAAACAGCAAGAAAAACTTTAGATTCCGATAAAATTGCTTCGTTAAAGAAAAACGGTTGGAATAGTTTCCCATATTTCCCAGCTTTTAAATTTTCAAAGTACAACTTGACAGTATCTGGATTTTTATAAAGATTCAGGTTCTTGAGAGGATCGAAATTTTCAGAAGCCGTCTTCAAGTCCGAATCAGCGTCTCTTAAGCAAAAGTTTAGGTTGTTGTACAATGACAATAGCTGAAGTTGTTGCGTTCCAAACGGTATATTTTTACGAAATTCTGAAACTAGAAGTTCGGGATTTAAATTTTTATGATGTATCCTGAATTAGATCTTTTAGATCAAATATTTATAGGTTTCGCTACGCAAAAAATGAAACAAACCTGTATACTTTAATACCATGAAAACTGAATTATTTTTATGGGAAATTTCCAGAAATCGTTATTTACAGGTGTTGCATGTTGGTTGCACTTACTCTCGTTTTGATCGGCTTCCGAGCGGACATTTTTGATGAGCGACAGAAACAAAATATGGTATAGATGGATATATTCATGATTTTTTGTGTCCCTGGATGAATTCGTCGAAATCTTTGTTTCCTGCAAAGCGAACTGCACTAAAGCAGCCACAGAATTTTAAATCAATTTTTGGAACTGTTCTAAATTTTCATTAAGTTTTCAGGTTTTTAGAAAAAAATCATAAATGAAATTTAACCCTAAATTTCAGTGCTTTTGCTCAACAGCTGTCTATCTCTTTGTAGTAATTCCATACATGACAGATAATCTCCAATACATTGTCGATAAAGAGGGACACAAAGAGGAGTAGTGATTGGAAAGGGGCTCGAAATCCATCAAATCTCGACTCTCAAGGTTTTTACCCCGTGGTTTATGGGGTTTATCTTTAAAACAGTTTGTGAACAATGTGTAATCAATGGTTAAAGGTAATTTTTGACACATTAAGTAAGCGATGTGACATTTGTAAAGCCGTCGACATTTTCCGATCAATTGGAAAGTGCGAATGCTTAATTAATCCCGGCCTTAATTTCTACTATTCGTCTATACTATATGGTAATACTTCTTCATTTATGAGTGACAGATTTATTTGATGTCATTTTAGTATTCTGTAGCTATAAAATTGCAAGATGTTTATTTATGAGTGACATATGGAGTTCGCAAAATTAATTTCGCTTTCGTGACATTTCTATTAATGCAATGGGTGCGTGTCGAGATGAGTAATTAAACTTAATTGCGGTTTATGGAGATAGATATGGAATTGCTAACGGGATTATGGATTTAATTAAATTTATTAGTCTATGTCTTTAATGTGGGGTACATTTTTGGTACACTATATTTCTTAAATAGCAGAATGTTGCATTTTCTACAGTTTTGGCGGATGGATTGGCGATATGTAACTTTTTGGTTATCTTAATGTTAATACTTACAATACAAATGCAACCGAAATTAATTGTCTTGCTATTTTTGCAGAAATATTTAGGAACAGAAGGAAAACATGTTAATAGGCCGATAATATTCTTACGATTTTATTCTTTTTAGCCCAGTCAAATGGGCTTATATGATCACCATTTCCGTGTGTCCCGTAATTCTTGTGGAGAGATTATCTCCATCACGGATTACACTAGCCCTCTGAAATTTTACATAAAATTGTATCACAACCGAACCAAGGCACTGCAGAAAACAGGAATGATATGGCCAACCCGTTCAATAGTTATAGTCCAAAAACCCCACCGGGTCTATGGAAATGAATGAAATCTGATGAGAAAATTTATAGAAAGAATTAAATATAACCTTATTAAACCTTGAAAAAAGCCGAAACTTTGACATGACCTCAGCATCATGGGCCTTAAAATTAAGTCATGAAAATTTATACAAAAATGTATTCAAGTATTAAGACTCGATTTTCGAAAAAATTGCGATGGCCCTAAGCCCCTCTGCGTCTCTACAGTCCATTCGCCACACCGATGTATCGGATTGACTGGGTTTATTGGCTGCTTGGAGTAGTTTTTATTATGTCAAAGTAAGATTTAATCGTAACTGTATTAAGATTATGCTGGTTTCAATACATTATCATGCTAGTTTCAATATTGATTTTGAGGGTTTAGTAATAAATAAGTCTTTTTTTTTAAATTTACTAACTTAATTATCAAACTAAATAAAGCGTTGCAAACGCACATCATAACAGGCTGAAACCAGACGAGCAAACGTTAAACAATATTTAACGTCGTCTTCTATCTTCTTACACGTTATGGATGTTTTAGTCAAAAATCTCATGTTTCCCCAATCATGAGTAAAGATTCATACATTGTTCGATAGTACTTGTGTTGTGACAGTACCTTTCCCACGATGTAGCACATATGTAAAGTTACAACTTAAAGCAATGTGACTTTTGACTGTGGACCCTTGACCTTTGATCTTCATGGCTCTCAAACAAACCTAACCTCCGCTTGAAGGTCATAAGTGGTTTCCCGAAAAAATAATTCCAAAATGTTCAACGGTTCGAGAGTTAGAGCACAAACGGACGGACGGACAGACCGAGTAAAAACATTAAAGGGTTTCACCCTTTAATAAACCGTTACAAACGCACGTAAGGAAGGGGTGAAACTACACGACAAACCGTCAAAACGCACTTTCGCCATATTGCGCCCACACCCTCTGATGCTAATGGGTGTAAACGGGAGTGATTGCCGTATTCGAACCAACTCTTCGTTGTTGGATACGGATAAGAGTCAATTGATTGGAAATTTTACATTTTGGGGGGTCAGGGGGTGTGACCAAAGTTTTAAAATTATATTCACTTATGCCCAAGAAAATGCTGGTTTGATATCCGAAAACCGTTTTTTTTAAACTGCAACCGTTCAATAGTTAGAGCGCAAACGGACAGACAGGCAGACAGACAGACAGACAGACAGACAAGGTCTTACCATTAAGGGGTTTCACCCCTTAATAAATAATACAATGCAAACAATGTGAAATGCATTCAAACAAATCATAATTTCATAAAATCGCAAAAAGTAGTTAGTAATTTATTAGCTTAAAACCAACAATATTTCTGTGATTTTTGTGAATCCCGTCCTCTCAATTACTTTAAAATTACAATATATTCTGTATTAACGAAATGGCTATTTGTGGCTAAACTGCATTTAACCGTACTAAAAGGAGAAATGAAAATGTATTAATAAAAATGGTGCATGGTGAGTTAAAAGGTAAGGGACTAAATCCTGCCTTCTTTTCCTCTCTCACTTGAATGAAACCATTCAAAGTTCAATGTTCAATTGAGAATGAATTGTGAATTGGATTGGAATCTAAATTCAAAATTTGAAATTAAATTGGAATCCAAATTAATTTGTAATTTTGAATTTCATTCATTCAGTTTATAATTTGTAATTAATTTATTAGAAAAATTAGGATCTTCGAAACTAATTGCTCATTTATTCCAATTCAAAACAGCTTGACTAGTGATTGAGGCGATATTTTGTATTTGTTGCGGAAGTACAAGTTTTGACTTCACAGCTTTATTCAAAAATAAAAAACAAAACACAAAAAACCACCCTCCATTTCTGATTTTGGATTTCCATCAATTCCATAGTCCGTCCGTTCGGTTTCGGTAAGTTAAGTTCAAAGTTCAAATCAAACAAACATACAACATATATGAATTAAAAGTATCTTCACTTTTGACTTTTGACTTTTGACTTTAAACTTTGAACTTGAATGAAATTAATTACAAAAGAGTTGAATTTGTTGCAGTTCACAGTTGCAAATAATCTGTAATTGAGGTTTTAAACGCAGTTTACACTTCCACGTTCCACATCCACTTACACTACTTACAGTAGTTTATCTTTGTTCTTGTTTGTTGTTTGTTTGTTATTTCTATTTCTGACATTCAACGTTGAACGTTCGACGTTACGTTTGACTTGTTTGTTGATCCGTGAATGGATTATTGATGATTGATTGATGATGTTTAAGTTGAAGGTGTAAGGTGCGACTGACTGCTGCGAGATGTCTTACCAACTGTACCGGAACACGACGCTGGGTCACACGCTGCAGGAGAGCTTGGATGAGCTGATCCAGTACAACCAAATCACACCGTCGCTTGCCACCAAAATCCTCGTCCAGTTTGACCGGGCCATGAGCAACGCGTTGGCCAACCGGGTCAAGTCCCGTCTCACTTTCAAGGCCGGAAAGCTCCACACTTACCGATTCTGTGACAACGTATGGACCTTCCTCCTCAATGACGTCGAGTTCCGAGAAGTTCACGAAGTCGCTAGGGTTGATAAGGTCGGACGGGTCACGGACCAGGATTTTAAAATGACTAATGTTTTATGAGGCTTGAAATGAAACTAATGCTTCCTATTCCTGATTGATTATTTCCAGGTCAAGATCGTGGCCTGCGACGGGAAGAGTGCAGTTCATGTGCCCCCAGTAGCCGAACGGGACGATTAATTAGCCATTATCCTCAATTCTTATCTCAACTACAATCTATCAACTCGTCAGGGACGGTAACCTTCGACTTTGAACTGCACCTGTCTACCACCGGGGTTAAAGTTCAAGTTACGAGGTCACTGTCTCTTGAAAGGGTTGTAAATTCAAGTCCTGATTGCCGTTCCGGCCTGTGACGTATAAATCCTTTAAAGTATTTGTATATATATTTATTCAGCGTTTAGGAAATACTTATATATACTTTCAAATTGAATGTACTTGATAATAATGCCCGTCTTTTGTTTAAATGTTGTAAGTGGCATGTATACGTAAAAATATTATAACTGGATTCCGTCGTATTTTTTATTTCAATGGTTCTAATAGTAAAATATGTGTATTTTAAATTAAATGTGGTTGTGGTTGGTCGTGTTATAGACTAATTGGGGCCTCCGATTAAATTAAATTCGTATGTGAATTAAGAATTTATTGAATGGGTAATTATTTGGTTTAAAAACTGCATTTCCGAGACTTAGTGGGAATCCTAATTGTACACCTATGTCCTATATTGAATTGTGGCTAAGATTTTGGATTTTACATCACAGTGTAATTTATTTCATCCCACGACTCCAGGTCTTCAAAAACCTCTACTCTTGAAACTGTGCGAAAACAGTGAAAAAAAATCCAGAAAGCTTATAGGTGGAATTTATGGCAAAGCACTTTTTGGACGGTGGCCGTTTATTAATCCTTATTTTTATAATTGTTGATTATTATTATTCTAAAATTAACAAAGTTTGGAGGCTCGATACGACACAATAATTAAGAATAAGTAGCACAGGAATATTTGATATGCACCATCATAAACCTTTCAATCCCCATTCTTACCGTGATATTTTAAATGGTTTAATCACAACTATAATTAACTAACCCCCGAATAAATGGCAGTGTACTTGACTACAATGAAGACTTGGAATTTCTTTTTCAAATTCCATTCAATCTCAGTTTGATATCCCAAAAAGTTTCAACGAAAATTAAATGAATTCGTTAAACTATAAGGTTTTTCGCTGGTGGAAAAACCTTTGCAACCGAGTGTAAAGGTTTGCCGGAAATTTTTTTGGGAAAAATCGGGAAATCAGAAAAATGTAGGCAATTTTTAGGGTAATTTCCAGTTTTCATTTCACATGAGATTGTTTGGGAAATCGGGATTTAAAAAAATGGGAAATCAAGGCAATTTTGTAAGGAAATTTTCAGTTTTTTTTTCCCCAAAATTTACAAATTTCATGATTTTTTTGCTTAAAAACGAGGTCCCCAAAATCGGGAATTTTTTAGGTTACCGGGAAGTAATAGTATTTTCCACCAGCGGATGGTTTTTACTAACTCTAGCAGCCCTTCCTTTGAAATCATGTATTCCTTCTGACAAAATAGCTCCATACCCCAACCCTAAGAGATCTATTTAGAGGAATGCAGTATTTTATGGAATTTGAGGATAAGACAAGGAGATTTACCGTTTGACCCTCACAATTATATCCCTAAAAGACTAGTGTTTGGGAATGGGGGTCAATAGTTCCCTCTTATACCCCCCTGGGGACGGGTCCCTCATCTGTGGGCTCATAAGAAGGGATGACTGCGAGCCACTCTTGTGCATGTCAAGTGTCGTGTCCAGTCGCCTCGTCTCCGTGTCCATCGTCATTGACGAAGGGTCCATGGACACATTTCGCAGCGAGTCCCCTAAAGTGGTTCGGAGTGACCGGATCTCTTGTCCCGTTCGGAAACTTCGAGAGAGGAAACTCTGTCGACGTCGAATTTCTTCGCCAAGTTGTTCCTTCAAATTCGCCACTTGTTGTTCCAGCCGTTGGATCTGTTGTCGATAGTTACTCTCACGGGCCTCGAGTAACCGTTCGGCTTGCAGTTTGGCTGCTCGAGCTCGTTCCAGTTCGAAATCTCGTTCCTGGGGGTAGACCCTCATGTAATTTAAATCAATTAAAACTATTGAAATCGTCTGAACTCTAAATCTAACCTGTTTTACTTGCAGCGTCACATCGGCAACGTGCTTGGTATGTCGACGTTCCATATCCCGGATTTCGGCCTCCATTTTAGAAATCTTTCGACGAAGTTCCGAATTTTCCTCCTCGAGAACGGCGATAGTATTGTCCCTCATGATCGGAGCCGAGGATCGACCGGAAACACCCTTGAGGGAGACGGAGTCCTTGATTCGTTCCAACTCCCGATTCTCCCGTTCCAAGTCCCGGATCTTATCCATCAGGTTATCCACTCGTCTTTGCAGTTCCAGCTTATCCCCCAGGATTTGCTTCATGTCCTCCTTACCCGATTCAGCCAACTGCGTTTTGGAACGAAAGAGTAAAAGCTATTTCAAAAATTCGAATATTTAATTTTCTTTCTAGTTAAAGCTCACAGCCATCTTCAGTTGCTTATCGATAGCATTTCTTGTCAAGTCCTCGGCCTCCAATCTCAATTTCTGGTTTTTCTCTGACAGAACTTGGACCTGTCGCTTGAAGTCCTGGCTGGCCGTTGCAGCCGCTTCCCATTTCTCGTTCAAATTGTTCCGTTCCTGTTCGATCATCCCCTTCTCCCTCTGCAAACTCCGTAACTTCTCGTTCAACTGATTGTTTGTCGCTGAATTCTCTGCCGAATTTCGACTGAGGGAGTGGTACTTGTCCTTCCAGTCCTGTTCGGCTTGAGCCCCCTTCTCCAGCGAAATGTTCAGCTGCTCCACGGTCATCGTGAGGGAGGCACAGCGTTCTTCCAGGTCACCGTTGTTTCGGTGGATTCCCGTGCATTTTTCTTCCAGAGCTCCGATGTGCCCGTCCTTCGAAACCACAATTTTATTAGTCAAAAGTTTGCTCAGAAAATTTCAGAGAAATTGATGAATTTTCTCTAATACATTTATTAGTTTCTTTTATTGATAAAATCGCTAAAAAGTCCTATTTTTATCCGCTTTCTGGGTATTGTCTCGAAACCCCACTTGTTGGTGAATGGAAATGTTATAAAAAATAGCGAATTGCTGGTCACAATTTTAATTTCATTTGTCTGAGTTTTTCGATATAAACTATGGTCCAAGCATTAAATGAGTTTCCACTCATTAAGTCCATTCGCCATGGATTCTTCTCGGTCGGTAGCCTTAAAATATGTCCCGATTTTACCTTATTTAAGCGAAAAATGTGAATAATCAGACAATTTCGGAGCAAAAATGGCAAATTTCGTTATAAAGCATCTCCATTTTTCTGATTTCCAGAAAAACATTTCCGGTAACACTCCATCAATGCCAATTTTCACCGCATTTTTTGGCTTAATAATTGTTATAATCCTCTCGCAGTACCTTTTGTTGCAAAACGAGGGCCATCCGGTTCAAGTCCCCTTCCAAGGCCCGCATGTTCACCTCCGCCTTTGCCAATTTCGAATCATTCTGCGACTTCCCTTCTTCCCATTTCTGACGGAATTTCTCGTGTTCCTCTCGGAGTGTTTCCTTCTCGGATTTTAAAAGCCGGATTGCATCGTCCTTGGATCGGATCAGATCTTCGAATTCCCGAACTTTGTCAGCTAATCGATTAATTTCCCCGTTCTTGAGGGCGATGTCCTTCTCGAGGTTCAGGAGGTTGGATTCCTTAGTTTTGGAGTCGGATCGGGTGGACTGGAGGTTTCGGTTTAGGATTGAGATCTGATCTTCCAGTTGCGACTTGGCATTTTCGACGGCCGTTAGGGCGTCTTTTGTTGCCGTCAGTTGAGCTGCAACCGTGTCACGGTCCTGTTGTAGGGACGCCATTTGCGTTTGGAGGGTTGACATTGCCCTGTTGGATTTAAAATCCTTAAATTAGGGCTGAAATTGGATTTTAATTACAGATAGAGAATTAATACATATCTTTTAAAGTTTTGACGTTGGTTTGGGTACAGGGTGGAAATCTTTTATATGTCATTAAATTTTATTTGCATATAAACATTGTTAAAATAACGTTACCGTCTAGCAGCTTCAGGATTGTCCATAGAACCTATAGACGTTAGACCGAGACGCTTAAATCCGGAGGAGATCTGATTTAATTTCGATTCGGCTTCTTTCTTTTGCCTTTCCAGTTCGGATTTTTCATCGGATAGAGATTTCAGACGATTTTCGGCAGAGGAGAGCTTGTTCTGAAAATTAAGAAAATATTTAATGGACTTGTGAGGTCACCTGAATTTGTAAGATACTTTTTAATTTTAAACAGCACATTAGATATTTTAATTACAGTTAAATGTTCCATCTGCTGCTGTACGGAATTGAGGCAAATGTTCAAGTTATGTTTTTCTTCCATTAATTTTTTCTCCCTCATTTTGTTCTCGTCGGCCATGGCCATGAGTTGACCTTCTCGCCCAGCGTACCGCTCTTCAGCGTCTTGTAACCGCGCTGCCAGACGCTCCTCTTCTCCCTTCGTCAAGTTGTACTGGCCTTCGACCTCTTCCAACATCTTCTTAGTATTTCGCCATTGCCCTTCCGCTTCGTCCCGACGTTCTGATTCACCGTCCAATTTAACCTGTAAAACAGGGGATTATTTATAGATTGGCTTATAATTAGAAATTCTTTTCATTTGCAAAACAAGGGAAAATCGAGATTCCGGAAAATACCTCTAAAAACGGTCAAAAATTCATATGAACTAACCTTCAACTCCGTGACCTCGCTCTCGTACTTGGCAATCATCCCCTTGAACATGTTAATCTGCTCTGCCATTTCCTCCATTTGCCTCGAATTCTCGGACTTGTCCTTAGCCGAACCCTCCATCTTGATGCTCATACTACTCACTTCCGATTCCAGCTCGGATTTGACCCTTAAATTCGCAATATGTTCAAATTTTGAATTTATTTGTAACCAGTCCAAGATAAACGCTTGAATAAATGCTCAACAACAACAAGAGGAACCTCTCGAGATTTTTGACGGAAGTGGTCATTCGGTTGAGGTCCTTCCTGGCCCCCGACAGTTCACTCTCCCGTCGAGACAAGTCCTCTTTCAGCGTTTCCATCGCTGAATTCGTCTTCTCCTTTTCTGTCGCCAATTCGGAGAGAGTTCGTCGAAGTTCTGCAATCTCCTTCTTGGAATGATCGGAGCCGTTTTCGGAGTCCTTCAGCTTCCGGTTCACGTCGAGCAGATCTCGTCGAAGTTCCGACTCCCGTTCCTCGTAAGAGCGGAGTTTGTTCCGGAGTTCTTCGCCGGACATTAGGGCACCTTCCCGTTCCCGTTCCACGTCCGACAGACGAAGTTCGATCTGCTTCATTGTGTCCAGTCCGTCTTGCTTCGTGTTTTCCAGCTCGTTCCGGATCTTGATCACTTCGGACCGGAGGGCTGCGGAAGTGTTCTTCTCGTGGTTGCATTTCTGCTCGCAGTCACGTTTTATACGATCTGATGAGTTTAAAGAAAAAATACGAGTAAATGAATGTCGAAATCAGGAGATCTGGGTGAGACGCTGGTGGAAAACCCTTTGCAACCGAGTGATAAGGTTGCCGGGATTTTTTTGGGACAAATCGGGAAATCAGAAAAATCTAGACAATTCACAATTTTTAAGGAAATTTCCCACTTTTACATAAAATTGTTTGGGAAATCGGGATTTTATTTTAAATTGGGAAATCAAGCCAAGGAAATTTCCAGTTCCCCAAAATTTACTGATTTTTTTGCTTAAACGAGGTCCCCAAAATCGGGAATTTTTTTTAGATTGTCGGGAAGTAATGGTTTTTTCCACCAGCGGTAGGGGATTTTATTAGGTGACATGACATAAGTGACAGTGACGAAGGTGCCAGGCTAAAAAGTTGTCTGATTTTTTTCAGAAATTTTGAGATGAATCATTTCTCCATTTAATTAGGAAGTTATTTCGGGATTGACGGTAGGCTACAGACGTCATTCGAAAACCCAAAACCGATCCAGCTTGGACATTATAATCGTAAAATTTTTAATTTTTTACGAAAATCGGAATTTTCTAAGCCAGATTTGAAATTTTGAATTAAAAATGCATATGACCTTTTTCATTTCTGAGGTCTTCCAGCTCCCTCTCAAAGAGTCTTATCTTGTCGGATAAGCCCTGTTGGTCTTGTTGAGCGAGGAGGAGTCCCTGTTGCTTATCATTCTCAGCCCGGAGCAAGGCCTCTTCGTACTGAACTCTCATGCTATCGATTTGCTGTCTCAGGGCGTTGATTTCACCGTTTAATTTGTTCACCTCAACCTTCAAGAACAATTAGTTTTAAATTGGTTCTCCTGAGTATACACATATAATTTCATTTGAATCGATATGGCTGCCTATGTGCAGATCGGAATAAGATGACCAATATGGGGACTTATTTCGGTGAGTAATTGTAATTGACAACCTTTCTATCTCCTTCCAGTTCTGAACGTAAAGTCTTGAGTTTCTCCTCACTTTCCATCTTCAGTTTCTCCTCGTTGGAGCCAGTCGACGCTTTAAGCGTCGCCAATTCCTTAGTGAATTTCGACTCGACGGCCCCCTTTTCTTGATCTGATTTCTCCTTCTGCGATTTCATCTCATTTTCCGTTCTGTGAACCCAAAAATAGTTTAATTTTAACCGTTTTTAGGTTTTAAATTTTAATAGCATTATCGAAGGAGTTTAAGAATTAAGATAAAAAACGAATGTTATATTTGCCGTTTTGAGGATATTGAAATTAGAAAGGATTGCTTGGGGATTTATTTCGGGGTAAAAATGAGAAGCTATTTAAAAAGTCAATTGGATCTTTTTTTTTTCAATTGTTGGGACATAATTCATAATTAGTTAATTTGTTTTATTTTTGGACACATGGAGAATTATATCAAGGGGTCGAGTGCTTGGTACTAATGAAACCATAAGAACTCTAACCTAAATATAGAATATAACATAACGTATAACGTAATACCTCATTAATCTCTCCTTGAGTAATTTAGCCTCTGCAGCCATCCTCGTCTTGACCTCCGTCATCTGCTTATCCAAATTCTCAATCTTCTTATCTTTCTCGATAAGCCCCGTTTTTAGTGTCGATTCCAGCTCCTCGAGTGACATTTTCTCCTCTCGGGTTTTGTCAAGGGCGTTGCTGAGGTTCTTAATTACTGCTTCCTTGGATTCGATGACGTGGATCGCTTCCATGTGCAGCTTCTCCGCGTTTCCACAATCCGCTTTCGTCCGTTCTAGAACTTGGTACGTTTCCTCCAGTTCTCGCCTTGTACAAAATTACAATTCCATATATATACAGTTTCATTCCAAAAAACGTCTTAAAAATGTAAGTATCGCTATGAAGAACGAGAAATTAATTGGGATTTTCATTGAAATAGATACAAATTGCAAAAAAAAATGTCATGAAAATGTTAAAAATGTCTAAAAAAAATGCCACTGACACCTGAAAATCACCTCTACCTATCCATTTCAGGTTTGGACGATTTGAAAAAAAATCGCCAGAAAATCAATTAAAATATTTAAGTATTTGACGGGCTTAATCCCACTAATTAATTACCTTGATTGATTAAGTTCCTCATTAAGCATCTCAGCTCTTTCAGTAATTAGCCCCATCTCCCGTATGAACTCATCCCGCTGTGACTCGAGCTGCGCCTCCAAAACACTGCGCCGATTTTCGGACCCATCCGCGCGGGCGATTTCCCGCTCGATCTTGGCCTCCAAGTCAGTGCGAATGCGCTCGGACTCCAGCATCTCGCGTCGAAGTGTCGCGAGGTCGTTTCGCGCGTCCGTCAGTTCCGACTCAAGTTGCGCTTTGAGGTCCTCCAACTGCCGCGCTTTCTCCATCCATTTCTTCTTCTCTTTCTCGAGGCCTTCGGAGCGTTCGGTCGCGGAGCGGAGTTTCTCCGTCACGATTTCAGCGTCCATCTTCCATTTCTTGAGCGCGTCTTCGCTCCGTTCGAACTGGAAGCTGAGGTCTTCGTAGCGACTCGTGATTTCATTTAGCGAGCTCTTGAGGTTCTTGTTTTCGACAGCGTTTCGCTCTTTGTCTTCTCCGACGGAGCTGAGTTGTTCCCGGAGTTTGAGGCTGAGGTCCTGTTCAAGTTTTAGTTGGCTGATCCGAGCGCTGAGTTCGTCGCGGGTTTTGTCCAGTTCCATCGTAAGGGCTTCCACTTCGTCGCGGGATACTTCTAGCGATTTCTCGCACTTTGGATTAAGGGAGTAAATATGTGATTATGATGGATACAACTATCGATTTCTAGTGGAAATATTTAGGATGTAATTTTTTTAAACTTTATGATGAAATGCTTATAATAACAAAATAAACCGTCAAGAACGCACATCAAAAAAGGGTGAAACCCCAAGACACAAGACGTTGAATAACATTTAACGTCGATATCCGACATACGTACGATAATATTGCATAAGAATCTCACATTTCCCCAACCATAGAGTGAATTTCTATACATCGTTTAAGAGCACTCGACAGTAGCTTTCTAACCATGTATTACATATGTGCAGTTGTAATTTCAAAATATGGTGACCTTTGACCGCACCCCCATGACCTTTGACCTACATGACCCACGAACGAACTCAACCTCCGCAGGGAGGTCATAAATGGTTTACCGAAAAAAGAATTTCAAAATTATCAACCGTTCGAGAGTTAGAGTGCGAACGGACGGACGGACGGACGGACGGACGGACAGACGGACAGACGGACAACGTGAACCCATTAAAGGGTTTCACCCTTTAACAACCGATAATCCTGGATGTTCATCTACCGTTGATCTCCGTAGATATACCCCGAGGGATTTATTTAATCCATTTGTTAAACCCCACAATCCGTAAAGTTTAATATTGAAGAATAGGACTTATCTCGCGGGGTGGGGGCTTATACCGGTTTTTAAGGTAGGTATTCCCTGCCGTTTTTCATACGATTAAAAAACTATAAAATAACCTAAATTTAATCGTAAGTAAATTTAGACTAATTAAATTAAGCTTAGTTTCCGGTTCTAATCCCTAAATGTCAAGGTAAGCATAATGGGATAGGAGGAGTTTATATCGCTGTCAAATACTTAAGTCCATTGAAGCCTTGTAGTTTAATCAATGCTTTGATTGAAGAAGATAAATGAACTACTATGTAGGTTTATGCAAAAAAATGTGTTAATTTAAGCTCACTTTCATAAGATTGGTGGACAAGGTGGTTTTTATTTTGATGGTGGACTCGAGTTCGGAAGCGAGTGCCTTTCGCTGTTGTTCCAAAATGTTCTTCTCGTTCTTCAAGTTGTCGAGGGCCCGTTGTGCCGTGTCCCGTTCGATCCGGATATTTTCCAACGAGTCCTTCAGCTTCTCACAACTGTCCGTCAGTTGACGGATTTTGTCCTCGTCTTTGTTCACTTCCTGTTCTAGGGAGTCCACATGACCTCGGGCCACTAGGGATTGTTCTTTCGACGAGTTCAGGGCAACCTGACACAAATTAATGTCAATAAGTCACCTTAAGGGTCTTTAAGCTTTACTTCAGGCCTTTGGGGGCAATGAAAGATTGACCGACTTTGATTATATAGCTATAACACTCAATCAAAGATATCTCGAATTTTTGTGTAAGAAAACGGGGATCAGGAAGAGGAAATACTGGGCTTTGGGACAAAACCTGTGAATTTTAGACGTTTCTTTGGATTTCTAAGGGATTTCTCAACGGTTGGGGTATCGTGATACAAGGATCCCCTTAGCTTAAACTTAAACTTTAATTATGGCTTTTGAATGAACCTGTATAAATTTGTACAATCTAAATGGTTTTAAACGTATGTTTCCAGAATTAATTTGCCGTTAATTCCGAAATAATTCCTCCTTTGGAGACAGTTTTTGAAATCCCAGTGGTTTAGCGTTGTAGAACACGGTAATTTAACACTGTGAAAGACTGTTGAAATTACTCAAACGAGGGAGTTATTTCAGAATTTGCGGTAGTCATTTCAGCTACAAATTCCGACCACCCCGGACCTCAAATTCATCGGATCGAATCTCGAAGATTCGGTTTTTGCATCTCACCTGAAGCGAATGAATCTGCAACTGCCGTTTGTTCAGAGCAGCCTGAACGGCGGAAACGATGCTTTCGGCAAAAACGGTAGGGTTTTCGCCACTTTCGTCGTAAATGAATATTGCGGGAGTTGAGGTCAAGTGGAGGTCATGACCTTCCCCCTCTGTCCCGTGCTGTTCGAAATCGCTGAGAAGGAGTTTCCCAATTTCCCTCAAACTGTTTTGCAGGAGTCCCAGTTCTTGGGTCGAAACTCGAGCGAATTCTTGTTCCAAAGCGTTAGATTTTGAGTCGAGGTCGGTGAGGGTCATTTCCAGCGCTGAGATCCGGTCATCTCGGTCCTTCAGTTGTTTCCGCAGATTCTCCTGAGTATTTTGAGCCATCGTGATTTCGTGAGTCAGTTGAGCTATGAATGCTGCTTGTTCCGCTTCCTAATAATCATGTCGAGATTTAAATGCTAAACTTAGATTCTTATACTTTCAGCATCGTTTTTGTGCATAAATAAATGAAATTTTGGTCCGGAAAAAAGAATACAGTATTAATAAAATCACTGTACTAGTTGACTCGCCGGGTAAAACTCGTTTCATCTAATGTATATGTATGGTATAATATATAGTCCATTGCTTTAGCATGTCATGTCACTCGCTCGCTATTATAAAGGACGAAACGAGTTTTACCCGGCGAGTCAACTAGTACAAGGACTTTAAAGAACTTGTATCCCAAAATTATTGAAATTAGCTACGGGTTGTCCACACAGTATAGACGACCCTTTTTGTCGCAAAAAATAGAATGGGTCAACAAAAATTCATAGATTTGTATCTTTTAAATGGAACAGAAGAAATAAATTATAATTTGTATCAATTGTATTTAAATCCTATTTGATATTCATGTAATATGCATGTCCTTCTTAAACTTGACTATTATTTTTGCAATTTCCAAGAAAACCTTGAATGATTCTGAAAGCTTTATTTTTAATATTCGACGATTCAAAGAGTAGAAAAGTGCATTAAACAATTGGATGAAAGATATAAATCTGAAACTGCACATTTGTCACTCGTCTGTCCTATCTATTCGGATCATCTATCATCAGCTCATAAATCTAAAAAAAAAGTTTGCGTGTGACACTACAATGATAATAAAAAGTTGTGATTCATGAAACCGATCAGACAATAACTGATATTGATATTCGTCCAAGCTGAATTTGCCATAAATCAGTCGTTTATAAGGTTCGTTTAAGATTTGCAAAAATGCACATATTTTAGGAGAGAACAAAGAGAGTGAATGAATACGACAATTGAATGGCCAGGTATAAAATAATTTGTCACGAGTCGGATTATCTCACTTGAGACTATTTTTGGTCTGCAAATAATTGACAAACGTGGAATACTATCGCTAGAAACCTGGATCGCTGGATCTTGGTAAAAATCAAGGTTAACCATTTTTCATGGATTGTTTTGTAAACTAAAGAGGACTATTGATTTTGAGGTGAACAGTGAGTCATTTAGCCTTAATCCTCGTATTCTTCTGATGAAATTTATGAACAACCCTTAAATCCGAGAAGGTTACCTGTTGTGGCGTAGACCCAGGGCTAGTGGCAGTGATAACCCCCGTCGCGACCTGATTAGCAACCCGCCCAAAGCTGTTCTTCAACTGGGCCAAGTCCCTCCCGGTCGCGGACTTGACTTCCGCGAAATCCCGCTTCATGGCCGCGACCTTCTTCCAGAGCGCGAGGAGCTTCGTGTGTTCGGAGGCGTAGTAGTCGCTGTAGGCCTGTTCCTCCGCCCTCCACAGATTTTCCCGCTCCGACATTTGTCGCGTCAGTTTCTCCCAATCGTCCGACAATTTCTGCAAATCGTTCGACAGCGCGTTGTTCATCTTCCGCGTTTCGTCCAGCTCGTTCCGCAGATCCCGATTTAGTTGAATTAGGTTCTCGTTCCGCACTCGTTCCTGCTCCAACTTCCACATCGCGTCGTCGAGGTCCACGACGGTTGGGGTCGTTGGGGCGAAACCCACGCGGGATGCCCCACCTGCGCCCCCGCTGACGCCCCCGTATTCCGGCATGGATTCACGTAGGGGTGACCCGTATTGTAGTTCTTCCTGACGCATCATCATCCCCTGGCCTAGCTTCGATTCCAGGTCCCCGCATCGTTGCTTGTATTGAAGAAGCTAGGGATTTTGGGGTTATTTCGTTATTCGTCTCGATTTTTATAAATTATGGGCATTATGGCTTACTTCATCGATATTATACCGAATTTAGAGTCAAACAGCTTGAAATTGTAGTAGAAACACGATAAAAATGAACGACAAGAAACGGCGAAATAATTTTTGAAATGTCGATAAGGTATTTTGGATTTAATTATTCATCGTTATATTATAACATGGTTATATCTAGGAGATCAAAATTTAAACTATCTCGTTTAAATCCACAATAAAAACTCAAAAAACAGAACTTAAAAACATCTGACAGAAACACTAAAATATTTTCTCAATTAATTTTGCAATTGTGGCTTTGACATTCGACTCTCATTTCAAATGGAAGAACCTTCGAAAATACTCAGCTCAACTCATCGAAACTGATCGAAATTGTGGCCTGACCTTTGACTGAAGCCTGGCAACGAGGAGGGCCTGTTGATGCTGTGCCTGTCGATAACTCTCAAGTCGTCTCCGATAAGCGGAGGCTTCTTCCTCAGCCCGATGATGTGAGGCGGGGATTGGGCCCATCAAGTCCCCCGCGGGTGAGTCCATGCTCATCAGACCCCCTCGACTCCTCAGGATTGACACGGGTGGACCTCGATGAGCACTTGGCGTTGAAATCGAAGCTGACGATGACAATGCCAGTGACTAGAACGATAACGGCAAAAAAGAGACAATTTTGACGGTCAAATTTTTGTGCTTGATAAGAACAGGGAGACACGACGTATCTGTCGTTCTTTTTAATAAGTTGGCTTGATCGATAAATCCGTTTAAATGAAGATATAATATATGATTATTGAAGTGACACTACCGCATTTAGTCTTGATTAGGAATTAAGACCCCCGGGGGAGTAATTTAACTAACCTTAAAATCTCAATTTTTTATTGTAAGATTGGGATATTATTCCGGGGGGGGGGTAATTATTCAGTAGATACGGGGTATACTACTCCAAAATCAAATAAATAACCTTAGGTCTTGGACGTCGATACGATTCCATTCTCCACTAGTTTTGTCACAGTTTTCGAAATCCAATACTTTAATTATTTAAATGGCAGGTTTATTTATGATAGATATTATGGCAGTGTTGGTTTCTTAAAATTGGCCAGTACTTCGTTGTTTTGAGTATCGGATGGAGCAAGAGTCGAAATTTAATTTAGATAATTTGATGTTAGCAGGATGGAAGATTAAGGGATCGAAAATAATTATTCTAATCCCAAAATGTCGAAATTTTTTAAACAAAAAATCCAAAATATCACACAAAAACTGGACAAAGATGATCAGAGGAGGAATTGTCGAGACGAACACACAATGATTTATTAATTTCGAAATCCGACAATGTGAGGGATTTTGGACAAAAAATCAGCAAAAAATTAAGAAGTTGGCCCGAGAAATTGACGAGACGACAACCACAACGACGTCAAGTCAAGGACCAAACCGGATTAAAGGTTTCCACAGAACTTGGACATTCCAAGGTTTGGGAGACAACCGGATGTCAGGTTCCCCATGCAATATAAATCTATATAAATCACAGCCCCTACTCACTAAAACAAATACTATTATATAGGGCCTTGTGCCAATGTCTAAGAACACCCTACCACAACCAATCATTAATTTTTATTAATTTTCATGTCTTTGAAAATTTGAAAATTGAAGGTTCTTACAAATTTTCAACTTATTATTGTCGACGATAGCCCAACCGAATTTAAATCGTTGTCATTTACGATCGGCCCCACTAACCATTATCTAAAAGCCATAAGACAGCCTGGATGCTCCGTAATTGATTCGAATCATCGATCAACTCCTCTCATCAACAAGGAGATATTAAGAGATAGAACCAATAAAATACCACATTCGTCCATCGCATGGAAATGTACGGTTGCAGTCCTAAAATCTGACCCCACTGCATTCCAAATTCCAATGCAATTACATAGGGCGACAGAACCCGATATTCGATTAAGGATGGGAATATGGACACATGGCTAATTGATCCCATTCCTAACTATACGCTAATAATAATAATACTAATACTAACGATAATATGATCATTATAAAGACCCTAACTGTAAATTGGAAGATCGGTCTCAATCTCAAAAAAGTCAGGGCAAACCGGGTATATCTGTCGAAATTCGGGTATTATCTTAAAAACCCCGATTTCCTTGTCTCTTCGGCAAATCTTGTTTAGAGATAGAAATGGTCGCGTGATGAGCTGCAATTTTAAAATCCGGATGGTACGGACTGTCACCTCTCCTGTCCAAACTAAACGATACCATGTACAGAGTCCATTAGCCCTATCCGACATCCGACAAAACTTGGAAACTAAGACAGACTGCCGTTTCGGCTTGGACTGCTCAGAAACGACAGATCGAATTGTCGACAATTTCGACAACTAGTTAAAAAGCTCTAAATATTTACGAATGAGCCCCTAAATATATGCAAATGATATGATAATGATCCCGAGGATGACACCTGATAAGACAGAGATAAATCCTAATGAGGGACATACAATTTAATAGGCTTACCTGTCTGGTCAACTTGGACTTGTGTCCACCTCCGGTTTGGTTTGTCGTCGGTGTCCAACCTGATTCTGTGGAATTCGCCTCTTCGGCGGAATAGGACCTCGGGCTCAGTAATGAACGAATCTGGGCAGATTTGTCGAAATTCGACGTTGTCGATGAAAGTAAGGCAGAGCCAGAACGGGTCCGGGCCCGGATGGACCTTCGAAGAAGACCAGAAGCGGGCCTCTCTCCGTAGTACTCCAGATAATCACGGGAATCAGTCCGATTATGACTATTGTTAGTATTGTTGTTGTTATTGTTGTTGTTTCTATCCTGTGCTAAAGAAGTAGTAGCGGAAGGGCCAGTTTGGCTAAAGGGCTGAACACATCTTGGTCCTGGGGCTGGGGGCTGATGATCTTCAACAATGTCATCGTCGTCGAGTAAGACGATCGGGGCTCGAGATCTTGGGCTTATTAGCTTCTGAAACGTTGCTTCTGCCATGATGGAATGTAAAAGAAACGGGCTTTTAGTGATTAAATCTTTGGCATTGATTGACAGTTAATTATCCTATATGGTAGATGGTAGAAAAACTAGTAAATTAGCACAATAATCCCTATATTCGCACTAGTTGAAGATTCGTATAATCATTTTTGTTTGTAATTGATAAGGTTCTGTTGGATGATTTTTTTTTTAATTTCAAAAATTTTGCAGATGAAATGTTAACATTTTAACACCAACATTTCCAATCACAAAGTATAGTTTTGTCCATATTTTAAGAACTTGTAGAGAATTTTGGGTTTAAGCTGTACAACGGCTCAATTTGCTCCAATTTTTTTAGAACTTCAGATGAGACTTTTATTTTAAGGTTTTATTCTTAAGTACTTTGATGGGTTAATGTATGAAATAAAACAGGGAGAAGAGGCAGGTGTCAATAAAAATCTGGAAAGGTAAGGTAATTGGTATCCAATCCGATATAAAAGAGGTACTCGTGTCCAGGAAACGGGAGGAAGTATGGATTTAACAATCTCTCCAACAAATTACGAATCAATTCCCTGAAAAGCTATACAATTCCCGTGTGTTTTGAGATTATAGGAATTTGCAGCAAAGTATTAGTATTTTGCTGGAGAGGAATCGAAATGATAAAACATCACATAGTATTTATATAAGTGAAAGTCCACCGATGTTTTACTTTAGAGACCCGAAAATACCCGGATTTGTTCACACCGATTTTATTCCAAACATCAATAAATTTTGGGATTACAGAATTGTGAGAGGAAACGGATTTAACTGAAAGTAATTACAATCCAGCCGTAAATTTTGCATCTGATAATCTGAGATCGTATTGTCGTTAATCCGGTTTTAATTAGATTTTATGACAACTCTCGAGGCACATTAGGAAAGGTTCCCTTGAAGCAACTGTTTGACACAAATTAGCATTCATACAAATGCCATTGAAATACAAGAATCCTCTTGTTAGGCAACTACCGTAATTGTTAAATTAAAGCCCCTCCGGAAAAACAAATGTTAACTCAAGTGTAAAAGGGTTACGTGAGACATAATTATCGAAAGCTATATACAGTGATTAGTAAGCTTATCGACCCTTAAATTAACTAACTTCGTTTGCCATTAAAGCTATGTTTTAGCTAAACTTAATGGACAATTTTGTTAATTAATGGCTAGACCTTGAATATGTACACCACAAAATATATGAACACACGTTCAATATAGAAGCTACTAGGAAACAATGTATTCTATCGAATTGAATACCTGACAGCCGATTTATTGGCATCCTATTCCACAAACAAAGACACTTTGGAAATAAAATGATCCATTCCGAACCATGAAAAAAATGGAAACTACTTTCATTCTAAATTATAATATAGTTTATTGGAGAATATAGAATAATATATAAACATATACATTCGTTTGACTTTTGTTGCTGGTAAGTGAATCGATGAAATTGAGAATCAATTGGGCTCTTAAAGTAAATGGGTCGACACAAGAGGATGAGTTTATGACATCGGGACAGTTTTTTCTAAACCGCTTCTTGTTTTTATGTTTTTAGCTTAATTTCCTGTATTTGTTCAGTATAAATAAGTTTAAAGCGCTTTCAAAGGGTGTAAAATTAAGCTCGATATTACTAACATAAAAAATCGGTTCCATCTATGGAACCCTGGTATTTATTTCTTGGGAGTGAATATTATTGAAGTGTCTCAAGCTTGTCAAAGTGGAACGGACTATTGACACCAACATTACATCTATAGCAAAATTATAGAATGTGGATATAATAATAAATTAAATTTTAATTCCAAAACTTACCCCGAAATATTCAAGTCCCAGTCTCTGCATAATACTTAATTCCGGCTTTAAAACGTACAGTAAATCCTACTTGATTTTAATATAAAACCATCCAATGAGTAGAGATTCTATAGTATTGCAGAGGTGTCCCAAAAACACGGAAACTATTTTACACACTAATCTGTACTTCTCTAGAAATTCTTAAAATGTTAACCAGTCTCTTTGTAAGTTGAATAAGGCCAAAAAATGTTCCAGTCCGGAACGAAGACCGATGAGGAATGGGTCGAAGTTAAGGAAAAACGGTCAGATTTATTTATCTTCTCGGATATAAAAATTATTATAGACTAGATAATTTGCAGCAGATATAAAAATATAGTATTATTAGCGTAGAATAAGGTATTAGAAGCTAATCTTTAAATCTACGTAATCAAAGTCAATGTTCCGAAACCCGGAATAATATTCAAAGCTGTAAAAAAAAATCATGATCGATTTCCCATGTTCCACCTGACAGGTAAATGTTTGTTTGGTCAAAGAGGTTTCATTACCATAGCATAGCCTCCTATTGATTACCCGCGTTCCCTCTGGAAAATAACCGGTTCGGGCATTCTCACGTTATTATTGCAACTGCTACTGCTGCTGATACCCGGGTAGATTTACCCCTCTTATCCCGAAAATCCTCTATCATCTTATTCTCGTCAAGCTGGACAATTAGAAGCAAAACGGAGATATCTTATGTGTCGACGACATATTTGTGTCAAGATGAAAATACCGTTAAGCATGCAATAGATTAACCTAAATCTTGAAATAGAGCCCTGCCCCAAAATAAAATTACTAAGAGTTTAGTACTTCTTTGATGTGTAAATGTGTGATTAAAAATATTTTGTATTTAATGGTATTTACCATGCAAAATGTATATGCTAAATTGTAAGTCCTGGGTTTTAGCATTTTGGATGACTTGAAAAATGCCTGTATTATCTGTCCTTAGGTGAATAAAATCCTATCGGGTTTGACGGTATGGATATCAAATATGATACATGTCAAAAATTGTTGTCGACACATGAGATTAAAAATGTTTGGGAGATCGTTACATACAGGTACTAATCTTAAGGTGCATATATTGTTATTTATAAAAAAAACATCATATACCATTTGCCAACTCTCTTCAATGATTTATTGTAAGTTATACTCTCTAGGTCGAATCTGACACTGGAAATTGGAATAATTCTTGATATTTCTATAAATATAGATTCTTAATTTAATAATTACAAATAGTAAATAAATACACTGTACTCCTTACTAAACCCTACACGCATCGATAAATAATCGATACCTATTTACATATCTTCTAAATGCAAACGGACTTAAAAACTATTTTCTCTTTCAAGGAGATCCATGCTTGTTAAATTAACTTTTATCAATTTGGGTTAAAGGTAGTAGATAGTAATTCAAAGTACAAATGAAATTCTTTAATTTAGATTTTAAAACGAGTATTAAAATAAGGCTTGGTTAAAAACCTCGAGGATTCTTACACCAGAAAACCTTCAATGTAGCCTAACATGCACAAGAGATTACAACATAACCAAATATTTAAATTACATATTAATAATTAATCGCACCTAAGGTAAACACTAGCTACGTGATTACCTCATCACCATTACTACTATTTCCGATACTACTAAATAAGAACTGAAGTATTTGATCCCACTCTCGTTTCTGTATATGTGGAGGACATTCCAAATCATTCTCATCCATTACATCCGAAGACTCCCTTTGTGGTGCTTTTAAACGCTATTAAAGAAACGAACGCAAAATCACAATAAATTAAATATATATTATATAGATTTAAATTATATCTTAATTTTAATTAATTAAAACAGGGTGAAGCTTACCCCCAAGAGATGTGCCAACTTTATCGTTAAAAACTGCCCAGGAAGTAAGTTGATTTTGATGCAGAACTAAAATTGAAAGGAAGGTAAGGAAATTAGCGTTGGAGATTTTTACCTACAATTAGCCTCAAAATAGACTAGCTATTTCAAGTAAAACGGTAATCGTTATGAATCAAACTGTTGTTTGGGCTTACGCTTAATTCATGTTTAGTAAGTTGATGTGCACCAGGAATAAGGTTAGCAGTATATAGGTCTACCGTGCCCCTTGGTTTTTCGTTTAGTTGGAATGAGCTTTCCTCGAGGGCCGCCTGCGAGAGCGGAGCCTGATCCATCCCCCCTTCCAGAAGTTGAGGCAATAAAGCAAGTTCCGATACGTTTGATTCCATGGAGCTTCTTAAGCTGAAGTCGTCTCTGGAGAACTGCTGCGGTGTGAGACTTTGGCACGCATAACCGACGCTGCTTCCGCTTCCGCCGCCGCTTAGAAAAGGCGAGGCTGGCGGATTGGGAGAGCCCTGCATTAGACTTCTGTGAAAAACAAATAAATTACATTTCAGATGTTGTTCTGAGAGTTAAAAAAAGTCAGTTTTAAAAATTCGTTTCTTGTAGGCATACGGTTGTTGAAGTTGCTGAATCAGAGTGGGAGGAGCTGGACTCAGAGTCATTGCCCTCTTGTAACTTCTGTCCTAGAAAATGTCCCAGTAAATAACAACAAAGGACAAAATATTAGAAGTTCATCTAACCTCACCTACCCAGCAAACGACGAAATAAATATATCAAAGGGAACAGGTCATACCTCGTTATCCTCGTCTTCGTCAAGTGGTTCCAGCATCGGTCCTGCGGCTGCACTTCGTTTCCCTCGGAGACCCGGTCCGAGTTTCGTTCTTTCGAATTCGACACACTCGTCGGGACTGGTGATACCGTTAGAACGGTATTTGTACAATTCCTGTAAACGAACCCTCAGCTCCTTCTCCTTCACTAGGTTGCGAATAAGATGATCAAACTCTCGGCTGTTGTAGAACTGGGCAAAGGGACGGAGTTTTTCTTGAATTTGCCTTTACAAAGTGGAATTTAGAGAATTGTATTTTTGAATCCATTAACAATCCCAATTAAAGGCAAGAAATTAACTAAAATTACTTTTCGTAAAGTTGAAATCGTTTAGACGACTCCTTTCCTCCGTTGGCATCTCCATTCACTGCTGTCGCTTTAAATCTATCTTTCTTAAAATATTTTGAAACTAACTGATAATCTCGTATCACTCGTTTCCGTCTTGCTCGTTCTCTCAGGCGTCGGCAGTACATGTCTACGAGGGCAAGCTTGAGTGCTAAAATCAAATAGGTTGATATGTTAATTATACCAACGAAATACTTGCATCATAATTGTAAATTTTTCAGGTTAATAATAATTATAATTATAGCACTGACCAACATCAGTCTCATCATCTTCAGACGTGAAGGCAAGCTGAGCAACAAGTTTCTCTGCCTCATTATCATATTCCTTAGATTAAAAAAACACCGGTTTAGTAATTGCCAATCGGGTCTCTCGAACTTACCAATGTATGTACAATGCAATGGTTGGTCAACTATTTGATATGTGAGCAAAACTATACCTTTTCATAATCATCTCTGAAAGGCATATAGCCGAGAGTAAGCATTTCCTCAGAACCAATGTCAAGAGGGGGTAGTCTTTGGGTTAAACTGGGTGACAAAGGGCCTTCGTCACATGGAACTGTATTATCAATCGGTTTGGGTAACATCCGTCTCATAAAAACATCGTCAGACTGGTCTTCGTTGTTATTGAGATCACCCCAGGACAAGAGGCCGATGTTGCCTTCCACAAATCTTTCAACGAATTCGGCTTTTGCCTCTGAAACGTACAAATTACCCATATATAATTTTAAGCAACTAGTGACGTTTAATTAAAGACGTTCTAAATTACCAGCGGGCTGTCTGCTCTCGATATGACGACTCGTGTCAAACCAGTTCCCGAATCCATACTGTTCAATGGCATCCAGTAGTCGGATTTCCTCTCGAGCTGACCACCTCCGATTTGTCGGAGATCCTCCGCCATTATTTGTGGATGTTGAGGCCCCTTCGAAACTGGAGGCTGGAAACAGGGCCAAACTTCCCGAATCCTATAGATACAGATATAGATATAAAGACAAAAAATTCATATTTTACTTTTTAATCAGAATCCTGTCATTTATTTAACGTACATCATGGTTCTTTAATTTACCCTTTACAGTACCGGGTTAAGCTATCATCATGCATATATACAGCTGTTTTTTGATATTTTGTATTTATGAACTAAAATACGTTAAATTTTCAAAACCTATTATCGCTCAATTCACAATTATCAGTATTATCACTAACTAATTTCATTGTAGGTTTTGTAAGCAACCTAAGGAAGGTATAAAAAGGTTAATACATAATAAGGCTAATTTAGACGTAGTAAGGTCATCCATCAAATCATCAGTTCTTGAAACTCATTCTGTATTCAAAGGTCAGTGACCCTGAAAATACTTACCAAAACCCAAACCTAGATTTTATTTAAGTTTAATCAAACCCAAACTACAAGTCCAAACTCCAAACTTACAAAAAATCCATATCTGTGGTCATTTTTATGGACTCCAACTTGAGCTCCGATGCTGAAACACTGAAAACAACAAAACCCCAAAAAACGTAATGAAAATTAAAATCAAAAGAAAGACGCCTGATTTGTATTTTAAACGATTTTCCAATGATTTCCAATCGCTTTCATGAAAGTACATGAAAATCGATGAAAAGTAAAAGTGCTTAAACTCACGTCGGCACAAAGTCTCAGTTTTCCGTCCAGACATTCGAGACATTGGATCCCAAGGCCTGACACTTCGGCCTGACAATTGCTGCACTGGGACCGAGTGAACAGTTCCTCGTGGTACAGCATCTTGAGCCCTCCCTGCCTCTCCACACCAAACCAACTACCAATCCATCCCTAATTAACTTTAATCAGTAATTAAAGTTAAAAACTCTTAATTATTTCGAGAACAGGGTTGAAATTGAGGGAGTAGGTTTGTTGTTCAGATGGTGTTTGAACTGGGAATTTCCCTGCACAGCAACAACGCCCCTCTCTCCAACTCACGCAGAGGTGGCTCTTACGCCACAAAAACCAACCTCAAACACCAAATATTCCTTACTAAACATTTTGCATGAAAAAACCTTTCGATCAACAATTTCCCTAATTTTTACCGAATTTTAATTTTTAATGCATTTTCACTTCATGTATGCTCAGATTCTGCTTGATGGGACCCAAAAAAGTTTTTCGGACGTATTTTTGTGCTAGTTGACTCGCCGGGTAAAACTCGTTTCGTCTGTATGACATAGACTAAACGAGTTTTACCCGGCTAGTCAACAAGCACAAGGACTTTAAAATTCAGAAATGAGATGTAAGAGGAACTTTGTAAACATCACAATTTTTCACATTTTAAGAGTGTAAGAGTTGAGAAAAATATTTACTATTATTTCGTTGGTTTGCAGTTTGTATGCATTTTCTTACACCTTACAAGGGACATGACCCAAAGCTCAGATCCAGAATCCTCTGATTTTTTACAGTTGAACTTTCAATTAATATGATGGATAGAAATATAAAAATTAGCTGCTATTATTGAGGTTTAGTATGTTTAAAAAATTCCCAAAGATTACTAAATGCATGATTAGGGGTAGTGAGTGAAGGGGGAGGAGGAAAAGGAATTAAAGGGTTCAAGTGCGAGCGAGATGCCTTGTCTGATCAATTTTGGATTTTTCTCCATTCGATGATGGAACATCATGATTTGCATTTTATTTATTTTTATATTTCTCTGCTATGAAAATTAACTGGTTTAAAAAATATTGTAATTTAACTAAATTAAAATTCTAGATTTATAGAATTATACCCATCTAAAAAGGACATGCATTTTCTTAGAAACTCGAAAACAGGTGTTAAGAATAACGAAAAATTAGGAAAATGAAAATTTTAGTAGTTTTTCCGAATGGCCAATGGTTTTTGAGAAATCGGGTTGAGAATTGGGCGAAGAATGGGTGTGGTGGAGTAATGGTCGTGAATTTGTGGAAAAATCTTGATTTTTTTCTACTCTTGTCGTTTCTTCCTGTAGAAAGTACTTGTCGCATGTTTTGAAAAGTCTCATTTTTATATACTTTAAATAATACTTTAAATAATAAATAATTTTTGAAATACTTTTTTTCGACGCTCGCAATGTTAATTAACACTATATTATATGTATTTAGTATTTATTGATGCGTATTTCATCGGTTCGGATTCTGCTGTACTTCGGAATGAATAATTATTCATTCCGAAGTACAACATTTATTATATACCGTTTTTAACTACTTCAATAAATCCTTTAATAGATTCATTTTTTCTATGAATCAGACGTGTCCGGCGAACTCAACACGGGAGAATTCAACGCGGTTGCGACCACACCCACTGCGTACAGAAACGAACTCAACACACGACGAACTCAACACGCAATTTCTAATGCTAAGACCGTTTTGAAATGCTAAGACCGACAAGTATAGACATCGCATCGGTCCGATTCGCAAAACATTCGCGATCTGTATCACCTTATGTGTTGTTCCAATACTGCTATTCCTAGAAAACAATCTTCAAAAATTGCTTTTTTTAATGCATTTTCCAATAAAATTCGAAAGCTAAGCAAAAGTTGGAAATCAAAGAAAATGGAAAAAGAGAAAATAGTCTAGAAATGAGATGGAGAAAGGGAGAGTGAGGCCAAGTGGGGGTTTTTCCCTTTCTCTCCCGCATCTCCCTCGCCCATTAACCTTTTAATTCCTTTTTCCTCCTCCCCCTTCACCCACTACCCCTAATCCTACATTTAATAATCTTTGGGAATTGTTTAAACACACCAAACCTCAATAATAGCAGCTAATTTTTATATTTTTATTCATCATATGAATTGAATGTTCAACTGTAAAAAAATCAGAGGATTCTGGATCTGAGCTTTGGGTGATGTCCCTTGTTGGAACATTTTTGTAAAATCGTGTGTGAAGATTCGAAAATATTTATGATGAGAAGTTTTATTATGGGGGCTAATGTTTTTTAAAGACTCCAAAGGCTTGTGGTGTTCAGAGTGTTCCTAAACCGGTACTAACAGTATAAGTAGTTTTTTTAATAACTGCTTTAGCTGTTTTATTGTACTTATACATATAACATATATAACTAGGATTTTACATTCCAATTTCGAACAAGTACAAATAACAATTCAAGACATTTCTCGCCCAAAAATATTCATATTGCATATTGTACAATATGAGGATGTGAATGTCCCTGTTGTACTCCATTATTCCGCAAATGGTCTCAAGTTGTAAATCCCGTTTTTTACAAATTGACACCCCGATCCAATATTATCCCAGACTTGAAAAAGGCGTGAAAATGAGTTTCAGGATCCCGAAAAGCAATCAATAATCAAACATTATCAAGGTTTTTCAATCTGGGGGACCGTGGAGGTTCATAAATCACGTTCTCAATCTATTGACCCCGAATTCAATTTAGTAACAAACGCTTCCGATTTCCATGAATCAGAACTTACAATCCAATCCATGCATGGGAAGGTTTTATTGCCAGTAGTAGTTCATAAACACTATGTCTGGTTGGGATACTGCATAAAAGATAAGTCTCTGTCTGTCTGTCCGTCCGTTCGTCCTATAACTCTAGAACCGTTCATTATTTTAAGAACCATGTAGGTCAAGGGTCACAATTTTTTTCAAACTGCAACTCTAGCTATTTATTTCCAGAATAAAATTACAAACTCAAATATGCATAAACTAATTATGTCTTATTTATTCCCAGAATATTACAAAACCAATATATCCATAAACTTAAAAATCGTAAGGAATTCTTAAATGGGGCAAATGGACACTAGTTAGCCCCACGGATGCATGGTTCGCCCTTTTTGCAATTGTATCGAAAACCAATGTTTTGTGCGCCCCATCACCCCGGGGCTATTGGGAGATAGGGACTTACGAACGGCCCTTAGACAACTTTCAAGTAGCCCCTTTTTCCAATCTTATGATGAAGGAGCTTCAGATTTCAGAATTCAAGGATTTTCGGACCCCGATGATCGGGATATTGGGGATGATACTATGGGGAACGGGCCTGAGTTGGTCCGATGTCAGTCTTGATTCTTGATCTCGTCGGCTAAAACGTCAGGTTTGGATTTAAAAAGCGCTGGGAGGGGGACATGAGACAAGTTGAGTTCAATCTTCTTAAAATCTTGAGCCAAGCCCAATAAACCAATCTTCTCCCAACGTTTTATTATACGGGAACAAATTCTAATCAATCCTGAAATAAATCACGGTTCAATCAAGTCCCTCTCTCAAAACTCAAGTCGAACCTCCAATCTCACTTACCTCCCTATTTTTATATGCTCCAATCTAGTCTATATGGACAGATAGGTTCAAAACCGGGTTTTAAATGAGGTTAAACGAGTCTCTGACTTGACACCTTCCCAAATTTAAAATTAAGATTTTTTTATCGACAATTTTAACTTACCGGGACAGAAGGTGACAGGTTAAAAGAATCCTGTTCAATTAGGAGAAAAACAGCTCGTCGGTTTACTAAAAGCTTATGTAATTAATAGTGGCATGTAATTAATCAATGGTTCAGTTCTGCTTTTATATGGATTTTTAATTAAGCTGTTTCAGAAACGTCCTCAGACCACAGATTGTGTGTAAATTATTGACTCTAAATTCGACGATTATATTCAAAAACAAGAACGAAACTTTTAATGAAGCCCGCAACTATTTAGAATCAGAAAAATTGTCGAATTTTTTCGAAAAATCACGTAAAACTAGGGCAAGCAAAATCTTCAACCAAAAACAAGTGAATACCTCGGCATGACCCTATCCAAAAGAATTCGGCATTATAAAATTTGGCATGATTTTTGTATTTTTGGTAGCTGTTATGAGGTGTGGTCCGTGGGTGGGGATAAGGGCAATCGGGGCAATCAAATAAAAGTAAATCAGTTGAACCACCAACCAAACCCCCATGAATGTCAATCGCAATCAAAAAGAGGACAATAAAAAATCAGAGAGCAAACAGAAAAAAATCAGTCACACTCAACACTATAGATTTACTCTACCTTCCTTTCACCCGCTCTTCAATCATTCACCGTTCTCTAAAATCTCACAAACCAGCTTCCTCATTTTTCAGAGATTCCACACAGGACCGTTCACACAAACCAACACATCCGAACAGTTGCTAACGTCTCGTCAGATTTATTGAAAAAAATTGGACATTCTGGAGAAATATTGGGCTGCTTAATTCAGTCTGGGGCAAAATGCTACTTGAAGTTGGCATTTCTCCGTCTCCGGCGTGTAGGGATACCCTTAACCTCGGTATAAGTCCCCCGGGAGTTAAATAATTTCGAAATACAATATCGTTATGCTAGCTAAACATTGTGAAATTAAAGAACAGAAGACGATTAGTTATTCTGGATGAGAACTTATTCTGCTTCTTCGAAGAGTCTCAAATTGTATTGACCCTGGTTATCGTCACTTTAGCATAAAAATTTAATTCAAGACGAGGAAACCAAAATAATCTAATGGGTGCAGTTTAAAAGACACGTGGGCAGATTCATTTGTCTGGTGTGGGCAAATTCATGTGGGCAAATTCATTTGTCTGGTGTGGGCAAATTCATGTGGGCAACTTCCCATTTTATTTTTAATCCTAAAAAAGTGTTAATATTTATTAAATCAATCTGGTTTTTAAAAGACTACTACTCATTTCCCGGTCTTCTCTGTTCCTATTTGAAATTGAACAATTCAACAAATGAAAATTCGATATGAATGGTCCGTTGGCAGACCCGGAGCCTGGAATTTGAAGTAAACGTAGAATCCATACGGGGAAACCCGTTGGAGCCGAAAGGTCTCTGATTCTGAACTTATACATCCATTTAATAATAAGAAATATAGTGGTGGTCTGGTCTGGTCTGGTGGTGGTGGTTTTGGTGGAGAGTCAAATAAATGGGATCGGGACTGATTGGGCTAAATGGTAAATTGGATGATTGGATGTCAAACAAAAATTCAATTCCTTGGCCTTAAATAGGGAGATGGAACAAGTCCACCTCCAGCTATTTGCCATCTAATCATCAGCCACCCTGATTTTTATTCACTTTACTTTCACCCACCGCAATCCAATAGATCTGACAGATTCACAACTCCAATCCGTGCCAACTCTCTTCTCCACATTTCACATTCATTGTTATAGGCAATACGGGATTCAAATTTTAATAAAAATTGCCTCACAAATTGGATCAAGATCGGATTGATTTATATTCAGATCGCTGTTGTAATTAAAAATAAGTCTGTGGTTGCATGGACCACTCAGGGCAAGGGACGAAAAACGCCGGGGAGAAAAGTCCGGGGCAAAATGTGCGGGGTGAGATGGCTGGACACCGGCCTAATCAGGGCGTATATTATTGCTTTGTTTGAGACAGCCAGGGCCCCCGGAATAACTCCCCCTCTCCGAAATAAGTGCTTTCTCTCAGAGGTTTAAAATAATACATGCAAATTAAACGATCTCTTGTAAGTTTCATAAATCCAAATTAAAGCAATTGGTACACAGGCACATTTAACATTTTCTTACTATGCTCATATTAAACCGAAGATCTGCTGTTTTATCAGGCTTAAATCAGTGAACCAGATGAGTTTTTACAGAAACTGACTGGTTTTTAGAATAAGCTTGGTTAATATGGTCCCTATTATTGTTCTGAACTTCCGGTGTTGGTTTTTGTATGGGGCAAAGGGAGACTTTATGTTTGCAAATACAATAGGCTGTGAACGATTTCCAGGAGCAAGAAACTAATAATAGAGTCAATTTCTGAGGTGAAAGTGAGAAGTATTGTTGTGTTGGTTGGGGTAAAATAAGAAATCGTTTTTTTATTGATTGAATCAGGAATCCAAAGACCCAAACCAACTCAATTGCATCAGTAAAATGGATTTCAATCCCTGAAACTGAATCCAATAATACAAAACCATCATAAAATACTACAAAAAGCTAAAAATTGTAAAATGAAGATCAAGATTTGGATATCAATATCTTCGAATTATAGAGATTGTCGATCTTAAGCACCAAATTACCAAGCACTAAAACTGTAAATCCGGACAATCCGACATCCGTGGAGCTAAAATTGGCCCCAAGTCTCATTTCATGGTTTCATAGATAATTTTCTGTGAGCATTGTCGATTTATAAGTGCGTATATGCCTTTTCATGTTGAACATGAAGAACCGAAAAAAACGACAGAGGATGTAATCAAAATCCCATTATACAAAGTGTCATCAACACACATGCACACAACAACAGGAAATGCGAAGGAATAATATTACGGAATAGCAGTATTAAATATTTCTGAAAAATAGCCCCATGTCGGCTCATCAAAACCATGAAGTTCTCTAGTTTATTTTATTCGAAATACCGTAAAGACTGAAATAAGTCCCCAGGGGGAGTTATTATTCCGGGGTGGACTCTTAAATGGTGAACAAACGGAGGTTAAGTTAGTTTGAGGGCCGGATAGGTTAAACGTCAAGGGATGCACGGGCAACAAAGGTCTCAATTTTTTCCAAATAGATAAACCTCAACATGTCTACAATTTAACTTTATGCTTGGGGCTATGTGAGATTCTTGTACAACATGACTCCCATCACTCCCATGTGTAGATTTAATATGATATTTAACGTCTAACGTCTTATTTCATGTGGTTTCGCCCCTTTTCGATGTCCGTTTACAACAGTTTATTCGGTAGCTTTCCTCTGTTGGTCCTTCACGGTTCTTTAGAGTCAATTAATACCCCCACTGCTCACCTCTCCTGTCCAGGTATCCGGTCAGTTTCCTTCTCTATCCGGTTCATTTAGCCCCCGTCGAAGATGTCAATGTCCATTCGCCCCATGTCACCCTCCACGGGAGAATGGTTCAAGATCCCGAAAAACTTCAAAGCTAAAAAATGTAGAGGACTGTCAACTCTGGTTCTCTGTTCTCGAAGTCTTCTACTTGGAGCACTTTTACAAACCCTAGAGTTGGACTCTAGAACTGGTCACTGGCTCTCAAATGTCATTTGCAAGCTATTTGTCAAGGGAATCTCGAAAATATATTCGAATTTGTAGATTGGGACAGAAGGGTCGTTGAATTGAAAATATCGGATTGTCCAGGAATTCATACCACCCTTGGATTCCAATCCGACTGAAAAATAACATCCACTTGGACATGAATGAGGTGAAATAGGGAGAAGTAGCTCTTTTAGTCATTTCCAGCCATCAAAATCTGTCCAAATATAAAGATGAAAAACTTTAGAAAATATAATCTACCCTATCTGGAGGGGCAAATGAGATGGTGGTGGTACTACTGGTTGACTTGACAGTTGACAGCTCTTGTCCAAGGAAACTTCACAAGGTTTGAAGTTTGGATTGAAATCTCTAGCAGTTTTAACCGACCCTCAAGACAGTTTCTGTAGTTTATGTCACAGTCTCATAAATATGTCAAAATATCAAAATACTTACATAACGGGCGAAAAATCGCAGTTTAAAGTTAGCACATCGACATAAGCCGATTCAAATGCTACTGTAATTTAGGTCAACTAAAACTTCTAAGAAATACCCGTTAAAACAAGTAAAAAAAATCCAGGAAATCAGTGACATGTCATTGAAAACTTTGTTTGGATGTTTTATTCTGATAATTTTGCTAACAATCAAGGGACATTTACAGGGACCTCCACCACCAGCTTCCGCAAACTTCTTTAAAACCTTCCAAGGATGCGTTATAAAATACATGTCAAGTTTAAACTCTCTGAAATCCGAGGCGTTTCTAACAGTAAATGTGAAGGAACTGGAACTTTCCCCAAGCATCGTAAACGGGATCAATACTTCCGTCGATTCATCGGATCAATTAATTTTCAATTCCTATCAGGACATGAAGCACCGGAATTGTTACATCGGACTCGTGTTTCTTTACGATATTATTAGTCAGTTGCGGAATGGAACGAACGGGATTGTGTTTATGATTCAACTGATGCAACGGGTGATCTTATCTCGAGAGGTATTCCAGTACCTCGTATTTGTCGAGGATTTGGCCGAGATTCTCGGGCCTAGTTACCTGAAAGTCCGAAATGTGACCTATTACCAAGTGGTTCCAAGTTTATCCATCCCATCCATGTTCTTGGTCCTCAAAATTGAGAATGACTTGGACAGAGACGTTGGCATTGTTTTAGGGTCAAAAGGCAGGAGGAGGGTGTCTTTGCACGTTCTCAGTACCTGTGGTACCACGAAAAATACTGACTGCATCTCCAAATTCCACTGGATGAGTCACGTTTCCGGAAATAGGCTCACTGACATCAAAGGTTACAGAGGATTTAAATTCCCGTTATTAAATACAAGCGGTGACTTATGATTATGATAGAATGGGGTTGTGACGGTTTGGGCTGATTGTGCCCCATAATTAGCGTCTCTACATTTTGCGCCCCCAAGTTTTAACAAACAGCATCACTGTTAGTTTTTAATATTTCGACTACCACTGACTATGTGTTGAAACTCTGAATGGTGAATTCGCAAGCAAATAAAACATGAAAAGTAATAATAAACCGTTGCAAACGCACATCGTAAAAGGGTGAAACCACACGAGCAAACGTCAAACAATATGTTTAACGTCGTCGTCTTACACGTTACAGACGTATTATTAAAAAAAATCGCATTCCCCCAACCATAGAGTAAAGTCGTATACATCGTTGAAAAGTACGCGACAATGCCTCTCAGATGATGTATCGTACATATAGAGTTACACCTTCAAACAATGCGACCTTTGCCCTTGGACCCTTTGACCTTTGACCTACATGGCTCTCAAACGAATTTAACCTCCGCTTGAATGCCATAAATGGTTTCCCGAAAAAATAATTTGAAAATGTTCAACGGTTCGAGAGTTAGAGTACAAACGACGGACGGACAGATCGAGTAAAACCATTAAAGGGTTTCACCCTTTAATGAACCAAGGTTTGCGGAGAAAACTACCCTACAATAACTGCCCCACAATAACCGCCCCACAATAACCGCCCCATGAAAATTTCGGTAGGTTTATGTATGTATTTGGCTAAATGACGAATTTCTTTACTTTTGTAACCAGATCAATGGTCCAAGATCCACCGGAAGTTGGATGGTCAGGTGATTATGATGAACGATGTATATTACCACCTCAGCGAATCGGCACCTGAAACTTTCCAGCAGAGTTGCAGTGCAAAGTTCAACGGAATGCGAACTCGGCCTATTGGATGTGTGGCATTTCTGCTCGGAAACCATTTTAATGCGACAATTCATCAGAAACGTGACCCAAGTCTTCGATACTTCGGAAGCATTTACAGCGATGCTTTTGTCGACCCGGAGGCCTTGATCAGCCAAACCTATCCAATTCGATTCAGAAGGATTCCTTACGCCGAATCCGTGAGAAAATACGGATTTCTCTACGTTTCCAACAAGCGGATTCCGGGGATTGAAGTATTTCTCCGAATTTTTGACCTTCCGACTTGGTCCGGCCTGCTTGCTTGCTTCCTACTCGTATCCATCATGCTATTCTTACTGTAATTACCTTTAAAATCACTTAAATTGGTGTTTTTATTATTCGGCCTCCTTTTTGACTGAAATAGCCTCCTTTGTAACTAAAAGGAGTTAAATTTAATGAGACCCCTATAAATAGAAAGTAGACCCCTAATTCGAATGAACTAGCCCCCAACTGAACCAGACCCCTAATAGAATAAACTAGACCCCACCTCGGCTGATTCAGACCCCACCTCGGGTGAATCAGCCCCCACCCGAAACTATTCGCCCCTCCTGTTGCCACCATCAATATTTGAATAGAATTCCAAAAAATTGGCATTCTAATAATTTTACTCCACAACAGTGGATTCGCTGGTGGAAAAAACTTTTTCTTCCCGGTAATCTGAAAAAATCTCCCGATTTCAAAAACCCAATTTTGACCGTATTTAAGGGAAAAATGAGAAAAATTTGACAATTTCGGTGGAAAACGTGAAATTTTCTAAAAAAGGTGCCCAATTTTTCTGATTTCCCGATTTCCTGAAACGAGTTGCCGAGTTTTCTCCACCAGCGAGTGGATTTTTAACAAATTAGGAGATATTTTTTACATGTCCAGGCTTTCACCTTTAGGTTAAATTTATAAAATTTCATGTGATAGATCTAGATTCAACAAGGCCAGAAACCCCAACATCTGTCTCGCCAACTGGGCAATACTGATGGAACAGGACGGACTGTATCCCTTGCTTCACCTTTTCCGACAATTTCGAAACGGGACCTTGTCCCCGTACATGATTACCGCCTACTGGATCCTGACAAGTCTCGTCTTGAGCAATGCCTTCAAGGGGAAGGCCTTATCGGTCCTGACGCCAGGGTTCTCCAGGGACGAGCCCGTGTCGATTGAGACGATCTTATCCTCAGAACATCCGGTAGTAACCATTTCTTCTGATAGCGTTACTGAAGAATCTATATTAGTTAGCGAAATCCAGACCAGTCAGCTAGCTAATGATACGCGGTATATGGAACTGCTTCCCCGATTACATCATCTGTCCGACATTAAAAACAGGGACGACGGGGTCAGTTTTGTCTCCCAAGCAAAAGCGATGACAGACAAGGGGCTGGTGGTGGACTTGTCGAAAAATTATTTTGTGCTTGAATTCCAAGAGGTTTTAAAACTTCTAACCGTCTATTTAAAACTGTTTACGGACAACAAAGCGGTTGTGGAAGGAGCCGTCCTCGACGACCTCTTGTCCATAAGTCCGTGGTTTACGGATGCTAATATTTTTGCATTATTATTTCAACCGTTTTTAGGCCGAATTTTCGAATCTGGAATATTCCACCAGTGGAATGAGCAATTTAGTGCCTTCAAGGCTAATGATCTGAAACGAGAAGGTCTGTCTTATAATCTGACTTTGAAGATTCGTTTGCCGAGTGTAGAGTCTGTCCTTAATTTGTTGGACTCTAGAAATTCCCAGCCTCCAGTCCCTCTCAGTTACGACAGGTTAGGAGGGTTGTGGAATTTACTTGGGGTTTGTTCCGTTTTGGCATTCGTTGGGTTTCTGGTCGAAAAATGCCGTCGGTTTGGTCGAATTTCCAGTGAGATGGTCGATGTCATTGATAAGACATGAAAATGTATTCCTAAATTCGAGAAAAAATGGAAAATTTAATGGGATTTTGTGCCAAATTGCAGATTACAAACCCTTAAAACACAAAAATGACCGAAATTCGGTAGTTGAAAAATATTGAGGTAGATAACAGCATGAAACCGTCAATTGCAGAGATGATCTTTCTTTAATTCCTTTCATGCTTACAGAGAAGGTGTTTGATTTTATTGGATGTATATTACAAGTAAATAAAAACGAAAAAACTATTATCCAATTTCATATTGACGCTGTAAAATTTTTCAGAGGTTTTCAAGGAAATACAAGAGTCGAATGTTAAAATGTTTTAAAAAAGCATTTAAAACCGTTTGCAACGCATTTAATAAGCCTACAAATGTCGAAAAACTTGAATAACTGAAAATAGAAGGATTTCTGAGAGTTCACTCTCAGAATACTTCTTTTGTTAGGTTTTATATGCTGGTGGTTTCTAACTCTCATTAATTGACTAATTAAGGAATAAAACAAAGACTATTGAAAAAGCATTATTTTTAATTTAATGATAATATTTTTATTGGAAGAGTAAGGAACACGTGTAGTCAGGCAAATCGTAGCAATGCAATTCAAACAATAGCCCTCGTTTGTATTTTTAATGTTCCCCTCGCCCTCCGACATAACATAATGATTTGCAAACATAAAATTCAATGAAATTTTAGAATTTGAGAAATTAGAAAAATCGAAAAAAAAACCATCCTAACTTAAACAACCAAGAAATACACATTGTTAATTGGTTTATTTTTGTAAAAAAGATATGTAATTTGTCATAAAATAAATATACAATTATCTAGCATCTATAGCACTTGTACCGACTGTCCATTTTTTATGAGTCACGTCCAAAATGTTATGTTTATTAACTTCAATCTGTCATTTATGGCTTGATTTTTTTAAACTCTCTTCAACTAGAAAAACAATTATTATGATTTTAACAAGCTCCTGACAATCGTAATTCGACAGCCTCCTTGAATTCCGGTTCCTGGATCCCTGTTTTCGTGACGGGAATCAAAATATTATTTTGGTGTCTGAGGGATAGGTTCCGTCTGCTATTATTAAAAGCAGAGCAAATATTAACCTCCTAATGAAGATCAAACATCCTAATTTCCTAATCCCCAAAACAGAGTCCTGACAGCAAAAACATGCACCAAAATGAGCTATTCCCATTTTAGCAGAAATTCAGAGAAAATGCTTTTAAATTAAAATATTAAAAAATCCACGGTCAAGAGTACTTATTGGGTCTTAATGCAAAACATCTTTATCAAAAGACTTTGTCCGTCCGTCCGTCCTCGTCGACGACGACAAATTGATTCCTGCTGGTTTCACCTCGTTTTTACATCCGTTTTTTATTTAAAAAAATCCGAGTGTTCGTTAAAACACTCTAGGGGTCTAAAACACATTACTTGGGACACCCTGTGTATTTCCCGAAGTGAAGCTAAACCGGGCCTAGATGATGGAGATCTGCTGAGAATGATGATTTCACTAATTGGCATCTTCTCCCAGATTTTAGGATTTCGTTAATTAAAATTAATAAACTCTTCTCATCATCACGATACTCGTCATACAAGACTCCTCTACGTATCATTATTATTACAGAGGAACTACGAACTGGACTAATGATGGCAGAGATGAAAGAGAGGAGGAAATTCACAAGTGCCAAGTGCCACTTCAAATCCCTCAGATTATGTTATTCTATTTCGAATAATAATAACAAGCTACATTTTCCTCATGTTTTAACGTTTTTTTTACTAAAATGAAGCTATGAAACTAATTGTAAGACTGGCTAAAGATGTATAAAGTATCATAATGAATGAGGAACTTCAACCCAATTAAGCAAAAATACAACACTGCTCGTAGTACTATAATAGGATTTGTAATGGACAGGGTATTCCAATTAATTAGGCTTATTATTATTCTGAAATAAACCGTTCAATGAATGTACAGATAGATGTGACCGTTTTTTAAATACCTTAATATAAACTATAACCAACGCATATAAAATATGAAAAATCTCAAGTTTCCCCAACCATTGAGCAAAATAACAACGTATCACACGTATGTTTGTAATTTTACCATTTTGACTCCGGTTAGATCTTGACTTCACTTAACCTCTAACCTCCGTGTGAATGCCCAAAAGCATTCCACGAAAACAAAATTAAAGTTTAGCCGTTCGGTATTAATGGCTTTTTGTGACACAGACAGACGAACGGACACCAAGTCATTCGCATAATCCATTTCTATCTACGATGCATAATAATCTAGTTCTAAATATAAACACATAACCCCTGTTTCGTGTATATTGAAGATTGTAGTACCACATTTGGTCTAAATATACCTAGATTCATAAATAACATTCCCTTTAATTAATTACAGAAAATTAAAAAATTAAAATTAAATACAAACGAGCCACACTTTCTCCCTTCTTTAAGTTAGAGTGATAATACTGACAATACACTTTATAAATCCAATCTGGTCATATTCTCTAACACCCTGTATATTTCTCTATATGTAGTCAGTTTCTATAGATGTTATAGGGCCAGTTTGAAGCCCCTCTCTTCCTCTATAAATGTGGATTAGAACGATTACAAGAGAGTTTAGTCGTAGAGTGAGTGAAAGGCTGGAAGGGAAATTGGACTATGAATTCCAGAATGATTTAATTAACTAATTAGTTAATTATACAACACTCACTCAGCCCTTTGTGCTTTGAGGATTTAAAGTTTGCATTTTGAACAAAGAAATACTTTGCTTGTTGTAGACACAGACAGTTTACGGAACTCATCAGCTACATCAGCTATGCCAAGAACCCTAAGTTTATTATATTTCACGGAAATTAATATACCGAAGGATTAGTTGATACTCATGTTTTATTCAGATTCCAGACCTGTTCAAAAACACAGTCTCCGCCACATCCGATTTTAAAATTCAGCAAATCCACACTGAACTCCGGCCTATTTTCACTCTTAATTGACTGCACTAATTATTTCCTTGTCATTTGCATTTTTTAAGAACTGAAGTACAAGGTTGTGGACTGGGATTCAGTTTTTCATTATTTTTGATGGGTACTGTGGCAGGTATTTAGGTACAGGGGTTTTCCTTATCGATGTAAGGAAAGATACATTGATTGGTTGATTATTTTTTGTGATACGAGTTTAGACTTTGTAAATTTAAAAAAATGTGAACAAATTGGTGTGCAACATGTTAAAAAATCGAGGAAGTTGGAATCTCAATGAACTTGACATTTTCAAACGCTCGCCAAACGGCGATATGAACCGATTTTAATAATCTTTGAATTTTTATATATTATTATGTTTAAAAGTTGGTTTGATAAAAGGTGGGAACCCGAAGTACTTTTTTTTTTAATTATTAATTTGTTTAAAATTTAAACCCATTGCATTGGATCATATAAAAATTGATTTGTCTAAAAAAAAATTATATTTATATTTTATATTTTGCATTTCCTTGAACAACTCTTTAACATTTCAAGTTTCCATCCAAGATTTGTAAAATCGGTCAAAAATTGACAGTTCAGCGAGCGTTTGACAATAACCATTTCGATGATTTTCCAACTTCGTCAATTTGTTAATATGTTAAACATCAGTTTTGACTTGGCAATAATTATTTTCCTGGCATTTACAAAGTCTAAAGTTGTATCTCAAAAAATTATCAAGTCAATCGGAATGTTGTTTCTCCGTTATATCTCTTGTCAGTTTACAAGGTAGTTCAACTACTTTAGAAAATGTACCTAAAATAGTTCAGAATTCTTATTTTTATGGTATTTATACAGCGGCTGGAGTATACTTAAAACACGAGTACCACAACGACCACGGGTCTTTTTGGATCCCAGAACTAAATGCCAGGCTCTGTACTCCCTAAAAACTCTATTTTCTGCTCATCTATTTTGACGTCGATGATGAGGATGATGATGATTGCTAATGCCAATGTCAATAAATCTAATTACGAGGAGGGGGTCCCTGTCCTAATTGCCTAGGCACTATTGATACTGACTCTCCAGGAGAAACTAATGATTCCGAGACCTAATTGCAGATCTATAGGCAAATGCTTCATCTAATAATAATTTATATGAGCCTCCTGGATGAAGTAATATAGATTTATTGCTCGTGTCTGGCTTGAAGCTAATACAAAAGTACCTGATCGCTGATTGGATCCCATCAGCCTAAACTTTACTTTCTCTACAAATGAAGTTTATTATGAAATTATCAAGTATCTCTTTCCCCGTATTGATTCGTTTGTGTAATTAGGTAAATGCCTTTCCGTCTCCTAAACTAATCAATCGGGGGTCGGTTCAGAAATCAAGACAAATAAATTGCACTATTTTAAACTTAAACCAGCTTCAAAATATGGACAAGTCTTCGTTAAGTAAAATAGGACCCCACGGGGTTCTGTATTTATAGCTGAAAGTTTGAAATTTTTGTATACCATTATTTGGAATTTGGAACGTTTAGTTGCAATTTCAGTAATATGTATGGAAATTGTCAAGAAAATCGAGATGTAATAATGAAAAGAAACGGAAATAGAAGCCTTTTTCTCTTTTTATGGATTTTACCCAAAAATAGATAGGAAGTTAACACTAGAGGAGGGATAAAATAGTATAGCGATAGATCCAGAGTTTTCCTCTTTCTTGCCTACTTCCTCTATTTTTTACCGATTTAAAAAAATCATGCATACCAAATATCAATGAAATCGAAGTGGAAATGTTTAAAACTCTGCTATATGAATCGGGTTAAAGTGAAACAACAGCATAAAAGATACTGCTTTCGAATCGGGGGTGGGGAATTATTCCGGGTGATTTCTTGTTCGGAGATATGCCTGTCTGAACAGTCCAACTCATATTCTGACCTTGTTGTATAGTAATTAATGGTGGTATGGAGACGGGACGTGTCAGCCTCAAGTCTTGAGGGTTCCTCTCTAATAATAATCACCTGACATCGTCACAAAAGCCCACACGACGGCTCCTCATTAAGATAATTATTATTCCTCATTTCCGGACATATTTCTCTCCTCTACTCCGAGTCCTAAATTACCACCACCACCAAACACGTCATCCACAAAATTCTACCACTTTCACTTACTTCACGAACAATGGAAATGCAGATCCTGTCTCTTCCCGATTGCAATACAATTGATTTAACATCCATGCTTTCACGATTCAACGAATTACATCTATCTGTAGTTGGGAGCAAAAATAAAATTTGATTGAAAAATTGATGACGACGATTGTTTAAATCATATTTACAAAAGTATTTTTTTTCGACCTATTTCATCAGTTTAGATGGAAGCTACAGAACCTGTGCGTATACATTGTACGTAGTAATAAGTCAGTTGTACACATCTAGCAGCATCTAGCAAGGCAGATCTAGGGCATGAATTGGTGGTTCATGGAAAGACTTGTAAATTAATTTTAGGGATAATTAACTTCTTCTTTCAAAACAGAGGAAAAACTCAACAGAGTTTTAATAATTAGGAACGATTAATCATCGAATACTGGAGTTTAAGGTGTAACTTTTTAAATTGCCTTTAATTAAGGACGTATGACCATTTACGAAATAATTGAGAAGGTATAAGATATTATATATTATTGTCAGATTTTGCGAAAAAAAGTTGAAATGGAATTAAATTCCTTTGATTTTCAATTGTAATTACTTAAGCATATTTATAATAAAAAAAATAACAATTTCGTTTTAAACCATAATTATTTACGTTAATAATTTAGTGATCTCGGAAAATATTGAGACCTAGACCTGAAATCCCTAAATATTATTTGCCCGGGGTGACGTGAAATGGTTCCGTCCGTGGCATATAGAATGAGTCTAGTTGTCCTTGTCAGTTCAGATGAGAACGGTTGGGTTGCTCGTACAGTTAATTAATTTGAGAACTCTACAAGGAAGATGCAATATTAATTACCGAGTAATTGTCCGGAGGGAGAATGAGGAAGTTTGTTGGAAATTCGGAGAAATAATTAAAAGAATCCCCGAAATCCCAACACTTTCACCGACAAATTGCAGGGAAATCGGCTTTGGAATCTCTGCCCGTCGGCTATCAGCTAGTACTTCCGTCTTTCAGTTAAATCCCGAATTCGGTTCAGTTTCAAACTTCGTTTCATTTTAGATTATAATGAGGAATAGTTCATCTCATTAGAGAATCCAATTGATTCACACAAAAGAGCTTGGAACATTAGATTCATTCCTAGTCAGTTCAAACGTTTAAAAAATAAAATAAGCTGAAAATCGATTGTTACTTTTTTATAAGGCCATCAATCGTGCCGAGAGCCGTAAATAAACTGGAACCTTGAACTATACTCACTTTTCTCATATTAATTAGGTATTTAAACAGAATTGTCCGTATTTAAAATTTGTAATGGCAACGAATTACAATTGAGTGACATAAGAACAATGAGTTCAGAGTAAGATAAGCGTATAAAATGTCTTTATCACTATGCAGTAGAAACCCTAACCGATTTATAAGTTCATTTAATGTACAAGTTCTGGAATATTTATTTAGCAATAAAATCCATTGTTTCATGCGAATTAAACCACAAAATTCGGTTGTCTTTAAAAAAAATAAACTGTCATTATATTATATTTACTAGGCAGCCACAGGCCCGATATCGGGCCTTAAAATTGTAGATAAACGTTTAGTGACAGCCTACTATATTATCCAATTGATCCAATTCTATGGTGGCGACTAATTTCAAACAAAAAGTTTCAGGCGTGAGCCACAGCAATTTTTACGATTGCACATTGCACCCTTTTAGGTGAAGATACGGACACCTCTGAACGTTGCCCTACTCGTTATTGGTTATTTAAACCAAGGCCGTTGTTTAAGGGTTCCGATCTAGAACCCTTAAAACATCCGTTCCCCAAGAATTCCCTCACTGTCCTATCTAAATAAGTACTATCATTGAACCCTGCCCCAAACACCCTGCATCCCTATTAACATACAACACTAAACCCTTCTAATCACTAATTCACATTCAAAAGGAGATACGTCCTCACTCCGTAAATTTGGCAATGACCAAAATTAGACCTTTCGGCCGTCTGAAAGTCAGGTTGCCAAAATTTTGAAATTCCAGCACAACAGAAAGATTTCTCGGTGAAAGAAGTTGTCAATCTATCTGTCACACGATAATTTCGAAATTTCGACGACTTTGACCGTTTCAAGGTCAAGAGGTCAAAATTTCAGAATTCCAACATAGCCAAAGTATTTTCCAAGGCTCAGCGGTGTGAATTTATATGTCACACGACCACTTACATACAATATTACGCAAGGTCATGTAAGCCTAGGTCACAGGTCACAGAATTTCAAAAGGTCATATAGCCTACGCCAGTTCAAAATTTTTTAAAGAATTTTTGGCTATTTCAGTTTTTTGAAAAGTCAACCCAGTAAAAAACGTATACCTTTGGTTTTAAACAATTAAATTAAACAATGTGCAATGTTTTTGAAACAACACCTGCACCTCCATACTTAAAGCCCTAAGAATGAATTTCTGAGGAGATTTCGATAATTTCAACAGCTTTAAAGGTCATGGGCTCAAAATTTTAACTTAACCGAAAGTCCTTTGTTGCCACCATTGTTGCCACCAAATGTTGCCACCAGTGATTTGTAGCCACCAAAACGTTGCCACCTTCGATTTTGTAGCCACCAAATGTTGCCACCATCGATTTTGTAGCCACCAAAACGTTGCCACCATGGGACTCAGAAAAATAAATGTGTTGCCACCATTGTTGCCACCATGAGATATGTGTTGCCGCCAAGAGATATGTGTTACCTCCATTGTTGCCACCACCGGATTTCGAAAAAATAAATGTCATTACCGTACAGACCATCTCAAGGGCCACTGGGTCACATGCATGAGTCCCATGGTGGCAACCTTTTGGTGGCTTCAAAATCGATGGTGGCAACGTTTTGGTGGCTACAAATCACTGGTGGCAACATTTGGTGGCAACAATGGTGGTAAAAAGGGCTCTGAACAAATGGTCCCCTTTCCCTTACTCCAACCGAAATTTTGACGACTTTGACCATTTGAAGGTAAAGGGGTCAAAATTTCACAATTCTAACACAACCAAATGATTTCTCGGCGAAAGAAGTTGTCAATAGATATGTCACACGATAATTTCGAAATTTCGACAACTTTGACCGTTTCAAGGTCAAGGGGTCAAAATTTTAGAATTCCAACATAGCCAAAGCATTTGTCAAAGTACAACAGTGCAAATAGATATGTCACACGACCATTTAGGTACACTATTACATTAGGTCAGGTTGGCCAAGGTCACAGGTCACGGAATTTTAAATTGGAATATAGCCTACAGCATTTCCGAATTTTTTTGAGAATTGTTGGCTATCTCAGTTTTTCGATAAGTCAACCCAGTAAGAAACGCATAGATGGAACGTCAGTGACATACAAACGGCCACTCTTATGTATATAGATTTCGTCTGTAGCACTCATATTTTGGCTTCAAAAATCATGCGGGTTACTTCGGTTTGGTTTTGCTTCGTTGTATTTATATCTGACTTTACAAGTTCAGCCAAGTCATCAAAATTACCACAGGTGTGCAAAAAATACATTTTTTTGACTACAGTCTTCTGTTTGGGTTTAATTTTAAATTTAAAAACTTTGTCGATTTAATGACTCAAAATTCATTAAATCTAAGCAAAACGGACGCGGTAATGGAGAGAAAAAGCGGCCGGATGGGACTTCAGAGGAAACTTGGATCGGTGTTAAGGACAAAGGCTGGGACTTTGATTTCGATCAGAAAATAGTTCAGATTTTTACGTTTCGAAATGTAACGGATTCGAAGAACGTGGAACTGATCCCTAGTTCGAAGGACCATCCCATGGTGGCCTTAAGTTACAGGGTTAACCGCCTTAACCCATCACAACCAAACCGTTCCACTGACGAATATTGGATCAAATGCTTCGGATACTTCCATATAGGCAAGGCTTAGAATCTTAAATTTCGGATGTAAAAATAAAAACCCGACCTTGGGGAAGTATGGTTAAGTCCTATTCAACCAGTAACCATACTCTATGGTTAGGGAAATGTGAGATTCTTGGATAAACGATCCCACGCGTCACGCAGCGACATTACGCTCTTTGCATTTTTTCGCGATTTGTGTTTCTGCTTCCAACGATTTATTTAACAATGTTTTGTTTAAATAGGACAACGGTCTGCGGGGAAGAGAGAAGAACGAGTCCTACACATCCGGTTCAGTCGAGATCAACTAAGCGGAATCGACCTGAATAAAGACGGAACTCTTGCAATAAAAAATTATAAGGATCCACTGAATCTTTTCGGCATTTTTTCGACATTTCCAGGCGAAGATCGTCTAAAACTGCCCCGTTTGCCGAACTTGGATGCTAAGGCTAAGAAGGCAAATGCGAGCTATTGGTCGGGAAGGACTGTATTCCAACGTGTCGAAGACATCCTCATCCACAACTCCAAGGAGATAGAGAAGCGGGTGAATTCCCGGAAGTATACAATCCCGGAATCGGATCACGAGATTCTTACTCTGATTGACTACAAGAGCGGGGATTGCTCCGGATTTAAGAACAAGAGCTTCAATGGCCTCCAGTACTTCATGAAGGTGCAAAGTCATTTACAGCTAGAATTGTGATTTTAAAAATCGTATTCCTTGTTCTAAAATCCCAAAAAACTCCAAAATGTTTCAATTTAGACAATTTTTAAACCTGGGGAACGTAACTTTTAAACGTCGATAAGTCAACATCTCCCGTACTAGGAGATGATGAGGTTAACAAGGGCAAAGAACAATGTTATTTCGGGTCGAGCATTAAAAATCCTCATTTTAAGATCTTTGCTCATAAAACAACGAATACTGGTCCGATTTTAAATTTGTTTACTGTCAAAGAGATAGGTTTTCGAATTCAAAAACGGACATGAGAATGACTTCAGTGTCGTGTCGCCATTAACAAAACTTAATTGTATTAATTAAGGTCGGAGCGACGAGGACGATGGACAAGAAGGAGGAATTCGTTTACTTTCACGTACGAAAAACGGAGAAGAGCAAAGCCTTGGTTGGAATGGAACTGAAACGGGATGGGTCCATCGCCTTCAAGAAGTTAAGGGACCCCATTAAACCCATCGGGATGTTCGGAGACCTTAATGAAAAAGATTGTCTCAAAATACCCCCGCAACCAAATAACACGCCCTTCCAGAAGGACCAGAAGAAATGGGCTATAGAGAATAAGAAGCGAAAGAAGCATTGAGTTAGAACAATTAAAATCAATTAAATATATTACACCTTGAGGACAAAATAAACCTACCATGGGCCTATATTTCGGAGGATTGATACCCCTTGGAGTTGACACCTCGAAATTAAGGCGAAATTGCATAAGAAACTTTGTTCATAATAAATGGCAATTTTTAAAGGTTGGCAACGTTTATTGCATATAATCTGTCCGTACGTCTGTCCATGTTTTGTGTCCTAGCGTTTGAACGGTTAAAAACCTTCGGTTTTTATTTTCGTTGAATCGTTTATGACCTTACATTCTTTATAAGAATGAATGGACATCATTCCCATTGGTCCAACAACAAGGGCTGGAAAAGTGTAAACAAAATCGTTGAACGCAAATCGATGGTTCGCTAAAGCTGTAAATAATTAATTCAGGAAATTACCAGAATGATGAACAAGGACCAACAAACTTTAACTTCAAGTTAAGATTTAATGAATGCAAATTATGGGTTTGCGACAGAACCATTCCCCCTGCAACCAAAACCTGAACCCTTGTAGCCATAAAAGATTTATGGAACGTTAGTGTTGGCTTGTGACTATTTCTACAATTCCCATATTGAAGCTATTTACGGCAGTACATTTTTCCAAAGATAATCGCCATAAATTGGGCTAACTTTAGTGCTTTATAATTCTTATATAGAAATCCGTATTTCGAAACCCATTTTGGCAATCTTCTTCATTCTTCATTCATCAAATGAAGTTTTTTGTTTGGAGTTGACCAGTCAGTCCTATTGCATATAATATTAGCTCTAAAATCCCACAATACTGACCATAAATTCCCACAAAAACCTTAAAGTTCGATTGAAAAATTAGAGAACATAAGAATAATGGATGAGGACAATAGGCATAAGGCCATAGTGGGTTTAACAAAGTTTCGGAAATGTCCACTTCTCCCTCGTAAGTGTTCTTGTTTCAATGTCCAACCCAACCTGGGCCGATCGCAAAAAATTCTAACGTTCATCGTCAACTCAATTCGAATTTTCGAATATTTTCGAATAGCTCCAATTTAAGCATACAACTTAATAAGAGTCAGCGTCAATTTATAGACGGTCCCGAAATAAGGGATGGTCAACATGTCGCATGTGAAAGTGTCATAAATGGTCAGCAAAGAACCCAAACTGTCAAACTTGTAATATGTTCCCAATGCTCTTCGTTTTTTTGTTATAAGAGTAAAACAAAACTCTAAAAACTTGTAAAAAAACTTGAAAAGTTGAACTGTGATGGGAGACCTCCGGGTTTTTGTCGGCTGCCAGTTCATAGTGTCATGTCAAGCCTCAAGCCGAACCCAACCTGCTTTTTCAATAATTGATGAAGGGGTGCTATTATTATTTTGTTAGATTCCGTCTCTAATCCACCTATTCGGTGAATTATAGATTGTTTGGATTTGGCCTTTCTGATTTCAACGGGTTTCTGTTGGTCAGGCTGGACAATGTTTATTTCCGTTCAATTATTCCCTAAGTTTGATGAGGATTTTGGCAAAGTTTGCATTGGATTTTGGAAATTACGAATTGCAGGGGATTAGTCTGGATTTTGCGATGATTTGGAACTGTGTAAATGTATGAATTGGGAATGCGTGACGAATTACGTGTGAAAAATTGCAGATTTCGACTCGGTTCGTGGGATTTTGGCTTCCGAAAGGATCATTGGAGGGTTGTTGAATGAAATACAGGTTTTTCTGTATTGTGGATACGGATTTTTAATTTAAGTCTGGACGTTAGAAATTCTGGAAATGTCGATTCTTTCAGAAATCAATTGGGAATAGAGTGGGTTTCAAGTGAAGTATTTCAGAATTTACGATTATTATAAACATGCAGTAAAACAGTCGATAATATAAAATTCAAAATTACTTGTACAATGTTTAGAGTCAGACGAATTACTGTTTCAGTCAAGAGTTACAATAGGCATATCAGATTTCAATTTGATAAATCAAAATCAGACACAATAAATCGAGATCAGAAATCTGATCTCCTAAATGTCATCTTGTTAAAGTTGCTATTATTGTCAAGTCACTTTTATTTCAAGTTTATTGAAGTTGAATAGATATGGAGTTGTGTTTTATTGAAATATTTTATTTACTTCAATTAAGGAAACAAGTATTATGAAATCATTGATGGCTTCTAAAGGAAATCTCCTGAAATACAACCATAATCCGATGAACAACAATAGGATTTAATATATATATAACAATATAACGTCGTTATTTTGGATTTTTGTTTGTGAATGTATCTAATTTCCCCTTTTCAAATCATTTAAAGCAAATTAGTATATCATTACAAACTGCAGCCGAAGGGTTTTACTCCCAAAACCCCGAGTTTTTTTTACCCCGAAATGTATCCTCAACATTTTAAAAAAGAAATATGGGGACTTAATCAGGGGAGTACGTCTCTATTTTTTTAAGTTTTAACCATTTTAATTGAATTCAGGAATGAGGAGAAGTTTGAAATTGTTGCGAATTCATGAAAAATTTAGATTTTTTTCATTACATAAATGTACCTAAAGAACAGTTAACACAGGATTAAGAATTAATGTTTCACACGGGAACAATATTAAAGTTTCCAGGTGGCTTACTTTTCAATAAAAATGTCATGGATTTATTAGTTTCCCCTTAAAATATCCCGAGTTTAGTGCAACCAATTCTAAAAAAACAACCTTCTCCTGCTCGATTTCTGTTTTTCGATTCCAATCCAAAATTCCCGACCTTAAAGCAAATTCCCATTACAATTTATTAATGAATCGAATGGCCCAACAGGGTTTGTCATTGACGGGGCATGACCGAAACGGGGTACTGATTCCTAGGTTTTTAATGGACCTTTCAAAGTTTCTAAAATTCCGAAAGTTAGAAAGCATGAAGGAGTTATTTGTTCAAAGTTTGGCGATAATTCTGAAATCCAGTCGAGTAATTTATTGTCCCTAACTATGAACCGTTTTGTAAATTTTAATGTACCGATCCGGTTTTAAAAAGGTACTACGACTGTTGGACTAGTTCAAGAGTAGTTCAGGTCCCGTCGGCAAAGTTCTTTGTGACTTGACAGCAACCCAACCGGAACTTAAAGCTAAACATTTTGGAAACCCATCTTATAAATAAATAACCCCTGTATCGGACCTTTGTTTTTTGAAGATTTAATGGGTTTTGTTGGATCTATAGGAATTATTGTCTAAAAATTGAGAGTTCATTTAGATATTATTATGTGTTGATCAATGGGACAATCATATTTTGATTAAACTTAATACTAAATAAGATTACAATGATTTTAATTTGAAACTTTTGGGTTGATTTGAGTTGAGATGAAAGATCTTTAATTTTTCATGCAGTTTGCACATTTTTTTTAATTTTCAAAAATCCAAACCAGTTTTGAGGGTTTTTATGGATTCGGAGGCTTGAAATTTCATGAAATGAAATTAATATTGCTATTTGCCACGGGTTTTATGTCTGTTAAATATATCCGATACAATACCTTAAGGTTTGGTTTGGTTTTGGTCGTATTGTCAAATAAATTAACACAAAACACCGCTACAATAGCCTTGTATTTAGTAATACATAAGATGAACGATAAAAAACCGAAACCGGGTAAGTTATCTGGTTACGGGTAACTAGCCACCCGGATTTCCCACTCCAGTGCCCCTAAATTCCAACTAACAAGTAAGCTTCGTATTAAAATCTCTAAATAAGTTCCCATCCCTAAATAATGTTTCTATTCTGAAATTTTGGGATGTTGGTGTCGCAAATTGGTTTAAAAACGTAAAAATTAAAGTACCGAAATCAGTTTTTTTTAATGAATTGCAATTTTAACTCCCCCATAGGGAGTTATTTAAGATTTCCGGTAATCCTTTTTCTATAACATAATATCTCCAGTCCCTTGAAGAGAAGTTTAGTCTTTTGATGCGTGTCGAAATACCCGGTTGGGCTTCTGGGGGTTCCAACCATCAAACCCTCATCAAAGTCTCATGAACCAAAGACTTTTAAAATTAATTAGCTTCCAGCTCTACAGAACCTAACTCCAAAATGCATTACCCAAATTGTTCTCCTGACTTAAGGACCATCAATAAACAAAAAAGCAAGCTATTTGTAGAATTAGAACTGGCTGAAATACTTGAGTGAAAGCACATGAGTTGCATTGTCAGAAATATAAAAAGGTCTAATGGGTTTTTATATTAAAATGTATGGCCCTTGAGACCCGAAATTACGGTACGGATTTAGCTTATTCGAAGTAAGTTTAAAGTTAAGAGAAGTAATGATTGTACTTAAACTTAACGATGTAGAAATCTTAACTTGATCAATATTTAATTAAATTGTAATTTGACTGTTATGTTAGGTGTACAGGGTGTTTCCGCTAATTGTCCAACATTTCAAAATTAAAACATAAACGGAGACACCCTGTATATTAGTCGTTCCGATTTCGTCTCAAAATACCAAAATGGAGTGTTATTTAGCTTGGCAATTACGCATTTACTTTGCAAAAACTTAATTAATTTGCTTCTATTGCGTATTTGAAATTCGTTGTATTCAACTGGGATCAGTATTTATGAACTTCTCATTCCAAAGAGTACGCAGATATGAGGCTTGATATAAATGAATATCTTAATTAGCAATTAATCAAGTCCCGGAATTCCAAATTCCAAATGTTCGAGTACAATGATAGAACAAAAGCCAGGATTTGAAACGAATTTAATTTGGGAACTTGGAAAGAGCCCTTTAATATGTAGGACCAAAAAGGTGTAATTAAGCATAAAGTAATTAAAATCGATTCAAAGTTTAGAATTAGGTGATTTCCGGTTCCCCGAGGTTCAGTCTCAGCTCTTGGATGATGATGACTTTGACGATAGAGCCCCCAGTGACTTCTAATTAAAGGGCGTACCTAATCCTCAGCTCTACTAATTAACAGTAGTCATTTACCTCTCCTTTAAATGAACTCTAATCACCTGCTGCTGAAGAAAATCAAAGGACAAAGGTATTATAAATCAACCCTTAGAAACATACGTCGAAAAGGGTGAAACGACACGAAACAAGACCTCAAGTAACAATATCTCAAGTTACCCCAACCATAGAGTAATGATTATGAGTATGAGTGATGACCTTTGACCTACCAGGTCTTCAAACGAGCTAGTCATAAATGGTTTCTCTAAAAATATCTAAAATATTCAACCGTTGCCCGTTGCGTTCGAGAGGTAGAGCACGTACAGACATACAGACAGAGTTAAACCATTAAAGAGTTGCACCCTTAATAACTCATCGTCGCATTCAAGTGCATTAATTTGGGTCATTCTGGTTCAACACTTACAGTTTAATAAAACTATACTATATCTACATTGTCTAAAACGCTTCGAGACGAGATGTAAAAATTCTGCACAATATGAGAAATTGCAAAATTAAAAATGGCCATCCCGAACCCATTAAAACGGACTTTAAAGAAATCTCTAAATTAAAATATATACCTGGTACACCAGACTTCAGACTGAACACACGGGTAGTTGAAGGGCTTTGCAATTTGCAATAAATACCGTTCTTCGTCTCAAATGATCCTGGTCTAGGAAGCTAATGTTAAGTTCCCATTAAATTCCGATCTGCCGGAATTAGTTTAAGGGAGAAGTTGATGGGAATTAGAGTTTCTTGGGGGCTTCCTGACTCCAGCTTAAGTTAGTTTTGTAGTTCCTTTAAATGAATTGCTGAGTCACAATGGTTTCAGATGGTGCCCTTATGTCTTTTAGTACGAGACGGAGAGTTTCAGTTGCAGTGGGGGTTATGCTACTACATACTACTACAGTAATTGAAGATAGACTTAAAGATATACGTAATTATAGAATTGATTGGAATAGGACGGGAAGGCTAATTAAAGTAAAATCTTCTCCCAAATCCCGTACCTCGTCTTTGGTTCAGGGAATGCGGAGAGAAACTACGGAACATTATGTGGGTTATCAAGTTATCATAAGGGCGGGGGAACGGGATAATTACCCCCGACAAATTTTCCGCCTGTCATTTTTCTTTTTAATTTTAATTTAAAACTTGCGAAGGTAAGGTTGAGATTAATAAATTTTATATGTTGTAGTATGGGATTTCTTTAACAAAATGAGGTTTGAATTATTGTTAGAGTGTAATCAGGCATTAAAAATTACTAAAATGGACGGTTTCAACGTTTTTTACAAAATTACAAAAATGCCTGTCAACAAAGAAGTTTCAAACATCTACACCAGTACGTTGAAGAATGTTTAACTGTCGATTTAAAAAAACACAAATCCCAAGCAAACTAAAGTACGTCGAGGATTCAGGTAAACAGTATTTATAAGCTAACGATTTTAAGGTTTAAAAACTCCCCGAGGGACTTTAACAACAATTAACGGCAGCTTTAAACCCGATTTCGGATGCAGGATGACATTACTATTGTATAGTCAAGTCGAAAAAAAAATGTCTAGACTAATATCACCACCGGGACAAATTTCCGGGGCAAAACGTCCCAAACTTGCCAGTCCCCAGCTCTGCTTTGTCTTCCGCATCTCTTGTAGTTCGGAGTCTTAGAGTTTACAGTGATTTTGGAGTAAAGTTATTAAGGTTTAAAGCCAGAAAGCTTAAAGCCTTTGGTTGGATGAGAGAATGTTAGGGAGAGAGAAGTAAATAACATCTGGTGTCTCAATGGCCCTCATGCTTTATTCTTCTACTCGTAATTAGGGACAATTACAAGAAATAATTATCATCTTTGGGTTAATTAATTTGATTGCTTTTCTCTGCATGAGAACTTCGTATAGGCAGGGAACAGGGCTATATCCGCCCCTATGCTTTTAGGCAGTTTTAGGGTACAGTCAACCCCCCTAAACCATACGAAACAAGACCTAGAATAACATTAAGGTAGTTAGCAAAAAAAATCTACAGACGTTGTAGACGTTTTATCGAGAATCTTAAGGTACCCCAACCATAGAGTAAAATTGTAAAGATTGTGGAATTGTACCTGATAATACCTTTCTACCGATGTATTGCATTTACAGAGTTGAAATTTAAAGACTTGTGACCTTTGACTTTTGACCCAAACGAGCTTGGTCTATCGAAAAAGGGCCAAACAACAGGAAACAAGACGAAGAATAACATTTAAGGTAGTAAGCATATAAATGTACAGACGTTGTGGACGTTTTTCAAGAATCTTAAAGTACCCCAAGCATAGAGTAAAATTGTATAGATGGTGGAATTCTACCTGATGATACCTTTCTAACGATGTATTGCATTTACAGAGTTGAAATTTGAAGACTTGCGACCTTTGACCTTTGTAAACTTCGCTAAAAAATCGTTTCCGATTTTTTTGCATATTTTACTGTTAAAGAGTTTTCCCCATTAATCCCTGGCTAAAATCATTGGATCTACGCCCGATCTGACTTGCACCTGGGTACGGGTCCTGGAACCCTAGAGGTGACTTTAGTGCCGGAAATAGTAATGATAAGAGATATCATCATCAGGATTAGGAGCATTAGAAGCTTCTGTGCTATATTTAATAGAAACTGCATCGTTCTCCTTAAAACTGGGTGCCTTTGACGGGACTATTCCATGTATCGCCCCAAGGGCCTTTATTTCGGTGTTCTTGTTCCTCTCCATGTTCCTTTGTTGTTTCCATGTAATTCTAATCCTTTCTTGTCTAATAGTGTTCATTAAATTAATGCAACTTGTATGTTCCATTACTTAGGCCAACTGAAGCTCCAGGAGCAGGAATAATGCCATCAGACCGAGAGAGAGAGTCCTTTACATAACAGGATCCAAAACTGGTACACAATAATTATTATAGAACAATTTCATCTCTCCTTTAAACTTTTAAGGGGCCGCACAGCCATAATGGAAACCGTTACATGTTTTAGAATCAGGAGCTATTAATAACTTTTAAATATGTAGACTTAATTCGTCTTGTACAAGAATCTCAGATTTTCCCAACCATAGAGCAAAGTCAATCAGATTGTTGAATGGCACTTATTAGATTGCGAACGGAGGTCTGAGTGAAATAATTAACCCTTTAATAACTGATTATATTTGGGTAAATTACCCGTAATTTTAGTGAAATTGAATGAAAAAGTTGACATAGTATAAATCACCTATTCGCCTTATACAAGAATCTCAGATTACCCCAACCATAGAGCAAAGTCATACAAATTGTTGAATGGCACTTATTAGATTGCGAACGGAGGACAGACCGGACAGAGTGAAATAATTAACCCTGTAATAACTGATATTTAAGATAAATTACTTTTAATTTTAATCAAATCGAATGAAAAAAGTTGACACCTTAAAAATCACATGTAAAATACTCAATTGCTGCAGAATTTTTTGTTTGCAAATTTTTAATTTACGATGAACGATTCCATAAAAAACAGGAATAGCCATCCGAGGGGTCCAAAATTTCTCGATTTTCATCACAAAAACACTTCGGGCTTTAAAAAACACATAATTTATGAACAGTCCTCCTTAAAGTCCTCAAGCTTAATTATAATTTCTCATTACTTTTGTTTATGCGGCCCCGAAAACATTGAGCCCATATGGCATTAAGGGACTTGTTCTTCTAGCAGTTTGTTTCAGACTGGAGTGAAAGTAGTGAAAGGATTGGAGATACATTCGTTATAGGAACTCGGCTTGACAAAGAAAACACGTCCATTCGTATATAGAAATAGGACCGAGATCTGAACCAACAATTACAACTTGCAATTAGAACGGGGAAGATTTAGGGAATTAAATATCCGTAGCAGAAGTTTACATGGATTCGGAAAGGAACATTTAGGAATTAAATTTAAAGACTACTTTGAACATTTTGGAGGAGTAGAATTTTAAATTGTAATTAAGTCCCGTCGTAACTTAGGATCCGTTTCATTAATGAACTCTTACTCTGCCTCTCTATAACAAATAAATTAATCTCACTCTGTCTCTAATTGTCTAATCCAATTCTCTCTAAACTTTTGTTTGGAAATCTGTCTCTCTGCCCGTTCACAAAGTATGGATGGAATAGTGTGTCAGGCTGCCCTAGTTACTGACCGTTTGAAGGTGTTTCGTTACGTCCGGTTATCATCAATATCGCAATTAATCAAATACAGGGTGTTTTGACTGGTTAAATTCAGGGTAAAAACTTGAAAGATTTAATGAACGCCTAATGAAAAGCAATAAGACGCAGGCCTTATTGATAAATCAGTCAACAAATTAAAGAATTTTGATGTTCACACGCCAGAATCATTAGTTTTATTTCATTGGGAGTTGGGAGTCAACAAGCGTAATTTTATAAGACACATAAGACCTCGAAATAAAACTCCATCCAAAACAATAAAAAAAATGCTGGTCTCATTTGTTAATAATGAAAATAATGAAACAATTGTATTCAAGTAACAACTGAAAGCTGTATTTAAAAACCAAGCTACTATAGAAGTTTTTATATTGATAAAAATTCGTATTTGACACGTATCACAGAATAGACATAGGTAGGCTTGGACGGCAGAGTTAGAGTTAGTTCTTGGCGTGAGGAACCTACCTATGTCTATTCTGTGGACACGTATCTGGTCGGTTTAAAATCTCCCCGGAATAGAGCTTCACCTCTTTATACAACCCCACCCCAATCCCCGGGCTTATTTAGGTTCGTACCGCACCAATCAAACTTAATCTTTGATATTATATCTAATCGTTTAAATTCCTTTGAAACCTCCCCCGGAATAGAGCCTCACCCCGATATAGAGCCCCACCTACCCGGTTCTACTGCCCAGTTGCCCCTGATTGACATTTGGACAGACTATATGAACAGGCCGAACGGGTTGGGATGAGATCCAGAAATCCAAGAGTCCAGAAGATGTGGGATCGGAGCCAAGGAACTAAACCCGGCCCTATATCTTCTCTCTATTCCAAAATAACAATGTTTTTGTATAGCGACCGATGCTGCCAGGGTCTCATGTCTTATACTTTGGTTTGGCTATCGAGACGAGGTCGGTTGGGTTGTTGTAGGAGAGTTGTTGCAGTGCCGTTTGGGCAGACCAGGAGGGACATTCTCATTATACAAATGGATTTTTCAAAGTAATTTCATTTCAAAGAGTAATTTTGGAAATGGATGAAGCAATTATATCCGAACTGGAGAGAGAGAGTTAGCTTTCCCAATCCGACAAATGGACTTGGAACTGGAAAGTTTGCTAAATCCGGCTGAAAAAAAAATTGGGATCACCTTTGCCTTAATATTAAGGTCTGGGTGGAACAGTTGGAGCACTGCCCTTGTCCAATTAGACAGATTATAAGTGATGAATGTTTGGGGTATCTTGAGCAAGGTTTTTGTTTAAAGGAGTTGAGAGGTCATTATTGTTTGACCTGGATTTGACCCGTCAGGGTATAGGACAGGTAGTGGTGGATGTAGTTTTTTAAACTTGTCAGGATTTCAGTTGATTTTATGTGAGATTTGTGGAATTCGAAATTGATCTGTAACAGCGAATTTAATTATAAGAAAGTTATTCTAGCTTATTTGTTGGGGCGCTTTTTGCTCGGGGCGCTTATGACGGGGCGCATTTGATGGGCCGCTTATGATGGGGCGCATTTGATGGGCCGCTTATGATGGGGCGCATTTGATGGGCCGCTTATGATGGAGCGCTTTTCTCCGCATACCAAAAAAGTGCTTTCCAATGGGGACTTATTCCGGGGCTATTTTTATGTAAGTAATTACTTGGAGTATTTTTGGACTAATTGATAAACTACTAGAGTAGTGGGAGTGGTGCAGTTAAAAACATCTCGAAATGCCCCAAAAACCTAAAACAATGCATTAAAACGCTCCCACAATTACGTCGGGATTGAATGTTGGAAACTTAAAATTGGGAATGAGAAAATGATTTAAAAAGGCTGGAGAACAATAATTACGTGAAATGTTCACATTTGCTTAATTGCTTTTATAATCCACCACCACCACCATTCTCATCACGATGATCAACATCCGACTCTCCTCTCTCCTCTACTAATAACTTGTGTTGTAGGTTCGTATAGAATCCTATAACCATAACCACCACCGCCATTTCTAATAGATTATACATTAAGGAAAGGAGTAGTTAGGGCAGGCCATTTCATCAGTGTAATTAAAATGGGAATTGGAATGAGAACGAGTTTTCTGATCTGATGAACTACTAAATCAATATGTCAGGATCTCTACCACCACCACCACCGGCTCCCTTTAAGTACACACGAAACGAACCTCGGCCAGGAGCTATTCAGAAATTACAACATAGAGAGGCACTTCAAATATTAAAGTTTGTATTAGAATTTTTAGGGAAAGCGAGATTTTGTGGTCTGGATGAAGTCAAAATAAAACAAAGATGAATGGTTGCTATTAAAATCTTTTTTCTTAATCTCTGATTCTTAACAATTAATTTGAGACAACAAATTTAAGAATTAAAGTTAAGAAATGCTGCTGGATAAATACGGAAAGAAATAGTAATATGCAGTTTGTGAATGATAATTAATGTGCCCCCTTTAAATATGAATTTGCCCACCAATTCGGATGAACAAACCCTCAGGATAATCTTACCCACATTTAGGATCAATTTGCCCATACTTAGGATGATACTTCTCCTACTGATTATGAAATTGCCCCCAACGATGATGAACTTGGCCCCAAATGATGATGAACTTTCCCCACGATAAGACAAGAGTATCGAATGCATATCGCATAAAATTAATTAGAGGTAAAATAGTTCAATTTATTTAATTTTAATCGTTACTTTGTGAACGAACCCTTTAAAAGTCATGTATCACATAATTATGACTGTTTCATTTCACCTCCAACTCTGATGAGTAAACAGAGTTAGGAGAATTTTTTAATTGCAAGTCGGAGACGGGGAACAGGCGACGGATGATTAATTATGGGTCGAGTCTGCTTAATAAGAAACGTGGCTTTCATTTTGCAAATTAAAACTACTCGCAAATGGATGTGTCAGATTGTTAGAATTACATCCACACCGACCCACAGTCTACAGACAAACGGACAGGCCAGACCAGAGTACAAAATACAAAAACAACGCTCAGGTTCATGTTAAATGAAATGATTTATAATAATTTAGTATCTTAATCTTACATTCTGGATTGAGTCATCCATTTCCAAGCCTATAAATCAAATTGCAATTACAGTTTCGCCCAATAAGAGGTTCCATGGTCCAGTTGCAGAGGGACATGCCAAAAACAGGGCATTGGAATTACATTTTGGACAAAAACCCAATTTTTTTTTAGTTTTTTTTATCCCTAATCGATTAGCAATCCCAGAAGTGTTATTTTTAGTTTTATTTCTGTAATTAAAAAACTCATCTCTTGGTCATTTAATTACAGTTTTTAGGCAAAACCCGGAGGTTTTCTCCTTATTAGCTCGCCTATTGAAAATAGGTTTAGAGCTAATGAAGTCAACCTGTCCGTCTGTCTGTCTGTCGGGCCTTTTTGTGGATCAAAGTTAAGACAAAATTAAACAGCCTAGAAGCAGGCCGGATTAGAACCAAGACAATTTTTTTGAAATGGAAGCATAATATTCGCTAGTGTTTATCAAATTCCGAACACAGAATTAAGTTTCAACATAATTGTATTGGTTTTAATACCAAATTTATATATATGGTTTTTATCCGCTTTTCCAAACTTAAAACAATTTTGAGGTTTGATATGAATTGGGCAACATGAAAATGGTTTTCGAGGAAATCGTATTGGTTTATATATAAAATGTTTTTTAAAGAATTTCTATTGCTTTAAATATGTAATTAAATCGACATGTCTGGAAACAGGAATGATATATATAAATCAATACGTGTTGAAACAATAATCCAATTTTAAAGGTATTTACGTATTTTATATGCAAAACAACAATCTAAGTTTCGTAAAAGCCTTAATTGAGACATTTCATAATATTGTTTCATGAACTGTTGAAGTTGATCCAAAAATTGAATCTATCATTTAAAATCCGTATTTTGGATTTAAACAAATTGATAAAATTGATTTTAACTGCAATTGTGAAACAATAAAATAATTTGTAACGAAATTGTACAGGTTGAAATAGCAAAGTGGATGGACACATTGGGAAACAGTTGTATTCAATGTAGTTTAGGACAATTCTCAAATATACAGTTTCTTCAAATATTTGCTATGGAAACTATCTTTATCGTCTCAAACTTCTCGTAGTATATTATTGTGGATGTAAATCCATTGATCATAGAACAATTACTAAAGTTTTGGGATTAAGAATCGATCGTCTAGGTGAATGTAAACTATGATATTTTGATCTTTTACAATTGATTTTTAATAGTTTTGATTGTTATATTTAAACCAACACGATTTCAAGTACTATTGAACAATAATATATATTAATTTTGCGAGCTGCCGTTAACGTTTACAACGTTTTATTTCAACTTAAGACAACCCAAGTCCCAGTCCCTTTCCATAATTAAAATCGGACGGTTCTACAAATTGCGTCTCGAGCCTTATAATCCTCCAGCTCTCTAATTGATTGTATTCCATCACGAGGGCAAATGAAATGAGGAAGATGATCTTTGGACATTATGTAATAGCAGATATAATCAACGTCTTGAAAAAATCTCGTCCCTCATCAGGAAGTAAGACTAGAGTTGAAGTAGAAATATATATGACAGGAGATCGGGTTCCGTTTCTGTCAGTTCCTCATCTGTGCCTAATGGGTGGTGGTGGTGGTCGGTTATGTTCCCTTGTAAGGTTGAGTTTAATCCCGAATTAGTCCAGTGTTCCCGGGAATTGCAGGATACTAGTAAAACCACAGGCCCGATATGATTCCGCAGGTTCGTCGGTTGGAAAATTTGCAAAAGAGCTGATTAAATTTTTGCTTTCAAAGCAATAGTAAAAGAACGAGTCTGAAAACTGTGGTACCGTTTTAGGTACGTATATAGTATTTAGTATAGTGTACTCGTTAGTACACTAAGTCCTACCCAATTACCATATTCCTGTCCCTGTACTTGATGTCACCAACGACAATGTGGCAACATCAAGCATCTTCTGAACGAGAACCTAGATTCATAGTCTTCGAGGAATCTGTTCCTCGAAGCCCAACCTCATTCCGTGTAGGCCTGGTCTTGTAACCACTCCGGTTTCCCAGAGAAGCTCTTCTGGCTTAGTTTGTAGTTAGTGTTTAGTATTGTTACTATTGTTGGAGTAACTGAATTGAGTACTGTGTATTGTCTGAGATATGATACGTTGATCTAAGTTATTTGATAAGTGTATCGAGATAACTAGTATTTGATATTAAATAATACGCTGCAAGTGTAGCAGCGTATCTGTGTTCCTTAATCTACGTGTGTCCGTGTGGTTCATTTGGTCCTCATCCTTCGTCTAAGGTCATCGTCGCCCATAAGGTCAACGGTCATTCCTGCACCAACGTCACCATCATCACCCCTTGGGTTTCGTAAGGTCATATTTGTGTATGGTTCATAAGGGTTTTATAGTCGATTGTACGCATGAATCCTAATTGCATCATAATCAGTCCTACGCATATTCGTAGGTTCCTCTCGTAAACCGCACCACAAAACAGATGCGGGGTATATTTCTCGATAAGCCGAGTTATTAGAGAAAAGTAGAATAGTATTTTTAGTTAGTTTTACAAAATTGTGGTGAGAGAGGTGGGTTCTTTGCCTAAAGCCCGAATCAGTTGCCGGCTTTCCCTCAAACTGCAAAGCGAGTATCCCATTTCCGAAATTAATTGAGAATTGAGTTCCGATAATTGTAGTTCATAATAGTTTTTAGATTGAGTTCTTTTGTTGAGTTTTGCCCAGTTCATAGCTGTCGTAACGTACACATCATTTAACATTTTGTTTGTAAGCGAAATACGGAATATATATTGTGGATTGTAAAGTTAATAGTTGCCCTTGAGTCACTTTGAGTCATAGAAAGACGCAGTTACAGACAGGATATATTGTCAAGGTGAAAAGTTTATAGTTGCCCTTGAGTCACCTTGAGACGTAGAAAAGCATTCAGTTCATTGTCATAGTCATATTTGTGTCGGAGTCGAGATTATCATTTCCAAATTAAACATCAGTTCAAGAGAAGTAAGCATATTAAATGCATGGTGGGTTCCTTTTCAACATCCAAATTAAGTCCTTGTAAAGTTTACCTTTTTGGAGATTAGTTTGTCTGGTTGAATATCTTTGAGTTCATTATAGAATAGAGTCCGATGAATTACCATCTGAGCAACCTTTTATTTCAATGTTTTATGGCTCATTTGGATTTGTGTGTAAATACCATTTATGTTAATCAGCATTTCTTAGCCGAACTCTTGAATAATCAGATTTTGACTTTGGAGGAATTTACATCCGTTAGCTCCCTTCCTACTGAAGAAGCTAATCACGTTGACCGAGTGGTATTTCTTTTGAGAATCTTAAGATCGAATTTAGGCTTAGTCAAATTGATTGATTTTCTGAAGGTTAAACCTAACAGTCCCTCGTCAGATTACGAATATTTAATTCTCCGTCTGGTTCCTACAATTAGATTGTTTTCCGAAATTGCAGATTTGGTTTAGATTTAAATAATTTGATTCATTTAAATCGAGGAATAGTATTTAATTTGTTTTCTTTGAGTATTTTCAGGAATAACAATGAATCATAATAATTTAAATGTTCTACCGGATGATGAACCTCAGGTTAATCCACCTGCAGATAACGGAGTTCAACACCCGGTCGATCCAGCACACGCTGCCGGTGCTGGAGGAGCTCCTGTCGACCCAGCACACGTCGCCGGTGCTGGAGCAGTTCCGGTCGCTCCAAATATTGCCGATCGACGACCTCAGCAGAGACATAACCGTATGCCAGCAGCTAAGTCACTTAAGTATCTTCGTCGTTATGATGGAAAATCCGATTCATCGGAATTCATCTCTAGTTTGGAGGTGGATATGGTAGAATATGATATCGAGATATCTTGGTTAATTCGAAATTTTGATAGGGTTCTTGACGACGATGCAAAAGCATGGTATACCTCAGTTAAGCCGGATTACATTTATCGTTTAGGGCACGGAGTAGACGACGAATATGAATTATGGGCCGATTTAAGATCAAATTTCTTAGCCTTTTTTGATCATCATTCGCAAGTCGCTTATCATAGACAACGAAATAAAGCTTTAAAGTTTCAATTAGGAGAGGACCCCCAGAGTTACGTAACTGCAAAATTGGAGATTTTGCGTTACATTGATAAATCGCTTTCGGATAGGAAAAAAGTCGAAAAATTAATGGAAGGCTTGCCGTATCAGTTACAACAGACGTTAGTGTTGACTGATATTCCAGATCCCAATGATTTTGTTAGGAAATTGAGGAAAAGTTCAGAACTTTATGCCAAGTATCATCCTAAGGAAATTAAAATTCCAGCTCAGTCAAGTAGCAATAGTTCTATGTATTCGGCGCCGATGTTGGCCCAAGCAACTGTGCAACATACCGAAAAGCCGAATTATTTTCAAAATAGGTCTCAAAGTTCGAATCAGTTAAACGAATCTCAAATAACTTGTCATTATTGTCATGAGTGTGGTCACATGAAAATGAATTGTACTCACAAATTGGATGACGAATCTAAAGGAATATTTATCCAAAGTCGCTCTGTTAATGGTATTTCCGATTCTAATAACAATGTTCAATATGCCAACAGGAATCAGAGTTCCAGTTTAGTAGCCACACAGTAAACACCTTTCTAATTCTCCTCTCACGAAACATAAATACAAGAAAAAAAAATCCCATCCAAGTCATGCCTGCACTTAAAAGCGCAAGAAAAGGAGAAGGAAAACCTACAAGTGTACCATCACTTGATCCAATTGAAATAGACACTGAAAAAACCACTGACAGTGAAGAAAGTGAATACGAAGACAGTGATATTAAAAAAAGCTCAACAACAGCAAGCGAAAAACACAAGATCACAAACAGCGAAATTCTTAATGCTATCCAATCACTTAAGTCTGAGTTTAAAAAGTCGTTAAAAAATCTTGAAAAAAAAGTGGACAGTGTGACTATCTCTCTTGAAAAAATAAAATCTCAAGTCAATGACAACTTGAAAAACATTACGGGCTTAACAAAAACAGTTCGATCACTTGAAAACAATACCAAATCCACCTCATCAGCTATTCAGCAACTACAATCCGACAACGAAAACATCGAACGCGAGGTAAAAAGAATAAACCTCATCTTTATCGGTGTCACAGATGCGAAAGATGAAACTTCACGAGATCTCACCAAAAAAGTTGACATCGTCATCAAACAAATCATTGGTAAATCACTTACAATTGACAATGCATACCGTATTGGCCCTCACAGAGATGACCATACACGCCAAATCAAAATAAGATTTAAGACACTCTCCGATCGAGAACTAGTATGGACAAATAGAACCAAAACGACTCCCCCTATTTATTTAAACGAGGATCTCCCTTTTACTACCCGAAGAGATCATCGCCTCATGCGAATCAAAATGAAAGAGCTAAAGGAACAAGGCACTGATTTCAACACCAATTGGAACCAAAAATCCATCCTAACAGACAACATAATCTATAAAATCATTGATGGACAACTACTGAAAAAACAAATTCATCCAATACAAATAACTGGTAACAAGCAACCTCATTTTTTTAACAAATCGCCAAGATCATCCCATTCCACCTTAACAGCAGATGCCAATGAGACAGCATTAGTGAATCATTATTAAAGACACATCAAACTATACTGCCATTAAAAGGATACCAAATAATCAGAAGATTCAGTAAACCAACTGTTCATCAATAGCCAGCCACAAAATCTACCCACCAGTGTTCCCAGACCATTCGATGATTGTAGGTCACATACGGATTAAAAACCCAGACCCAAAAAATAAAATAATCTCTTACAAGCAACATGAAAAACTAAATAATGAACAACTTAATATGAACCTAACGATTTCCATTACTGATTTAAATACGAAAGTCCCAACCAAGACATTCAAAATAGTAACACAGAAAACATGTATCAATCCTGCATAGATAATGCCATTATCATGTATATTTAACAATCTCAATTTATAATTATTTCAAAGTCACATATACTATAATTTAAATTTATTTTTCTATTACTACTTATATTCTAATCTAAATACTATTATACTCTTACATTTATTTCAAATTCAACAATCCTTGTGATATAACGACCACCATGTACACATACAGTGGGCATCACATTGTAACAACCAAATAAATAAATAATAAATAAATCAACGGTCGTTCAGCCGACAGGAACAGCCGAACCCAAGCCGACAGTCGAACAACAGGAATACGCCGAACTTTCAAAATCCGTATTATTCTCAGCCGAATTTTGGTCAGTACAACCAACCCCAAGCCGCAACAAATCAAACTACGCCGTTGACGAACCTTCAGTTAGTTCAGACGAATTCGAGTCAAGTATTGCCGAACCCACAGCAAGTACAAAGTTTGCAGGGATTTTCACAATCTGGGAATTGGGAATCCCAAAATAATCAGAATTCGGAAAACTAAATAGCCTGGGGTCGCGGGACCTCCGGGCTAATTCATGTCTTACACAATTCCAAACCCAATTTAAGCCGTGTCGAAATTTCCGTCTTCGTCGTGATCAGAGTCAGTTTTTGATTCACGATTCTAATCTTAGAGAAGTAGATTCTCTGCCGATTCAAACTCATGTTCCGTTTGTTATGTCGAATAATCAATGTACTGCCGAGTTATCTAACCCAATTCGTTCTCAATCATCAGGGTCTAGTGTGTTCCTAGCCCCTTCAAGCAGTCAAGTTTATCGCTCCAATTTTGTGCCGTCCGTAGTTAAGTCAGTTAGTTCTAGTTTTAGCAATCAGTTTAGTCGTCGTGAGGTATCAGGCGAATATACTGCAAGCAGTGGCTATACAGCTTCAGCTTCTCCGTATGATTATTGTTTAGATGATAGTAATAGGTTAGTTAAAGATATGTCGAAATTTGACGTTTCTGATAAACTTGGGAATCCTTGCCGAAGCAATAGTATTGTTGCAATTAATGAAACTGCAAAGTCGTTAGGATTGCCGAATATAGAGTCAAATGAGGAAGTTCCTCCTTTGTTAAATCCGTTGCCGGTTTCGCATGAGGATATATTTAGAATGAATCAGTTGCATGTGGTAAATCGACCAAAGTCACAACTGTCAGATACAGGAGCTACGATTAATTCAGTTTCGTATACAGTTGTGGATGGGGAAACGTATCCGTGTCGATTTAGGAATCAGAATCCGCTGATTAAAATGACACTGCCGACATTAGTCAACAATGTTCTATTGAAAGGGTTAGTAGATACGGGAGCCGACTTTTCAGCAATTGGAGCTGAAAAGCTAGCCGGACTGACTAACGCCGTTCATAGAGTTGATAAGATAGTGCCGTTTGGTATCAATCTTTCTGTGAAAGATAAAATACATAATGTAGTAGATAAGCAAGTTGAACTGTTAGTTTCAATTGACGGAAACAAGTTCTTGTGGCGATTTTATGTCGTCCCTAATCTAACCAATGAAATTGTTCTTGGTTTAGATTTCCTCAATGGCTATGACGTCGATATTTTGTATCGTCAGCGTAAATTGGTCTTTGGTATTAAATTACACGAAGACACGCCCAATTACGCAATAGCTAGCTGTAGTATCAGCGTCCAAACTGACGAAGTGGATTCTAATGTTTCGTTTGATGCTTTGACATCGAATCTAACCTCCGATACCGAGTTTAGTTTGACGAATTCTGAGTCCGTAAAAGCCGAAGTTGGAAGTATAGTCCAAATCACGGATTCAGATAAAAGAGTTTACAATCAAAAGACGGTGGTAATCTCACCTCAGACAACGAAACGCGTAGCCGTACATTTAGTGGACGAAATCGATTCGGATATTGCTATTTCCCCTAGAACAGAGTTAGAACTGTCTAAAAATATTGCTATTGGGAAATCTATTATTAAAATATCTAAAGGGTTGGGTCACACTTTCATTACTAATCTTACAAATGCTCCAATTAAACTGTATCGTAAGTCATCGATTGGTCAATTTACACTTGTTTCTGATTCACAGATCCCCAGCGATGTAGATGAGCTACACAAATCAAGATCTGGTAATAGACAACAGGATGCCGATTGTATCTCAAGAAATCAAGTCGAAACTTCGAAGCCGAACGACGACCCTTTAAATGCCGATTTAGACGACAGTATTTTTGGAACGACGAAAGCCGAGTTCCGAGATTTTCAATTTCGGGACCCAGATTATATACATATCATCAAAGCCGTTCAAAGCCGTGAGAATGAATCATTTTTCAATTCGCGTAAGGACGATAAGTTTGCCGATTTTTGTTTAATCGATGATATATTATATAAGTCGAACAATAATGAGACGGGACGATTGTGGCTACTTTGCATACCAGCCACAATGAGACGAAAACTACTTGCCGAAATACATGTTGACAATTTAAATCATTTAGGAGTTTTCAAAACCTATTCCCTTTTACGTAATAGATATTATTGGCCGAAAATGTATGTATATTGTTGTCGATTTGTGCAATCGTGCCAGACTTGTCACTGTCATAATAGCCGTAATTTTAATGTACTAGGCCCAGCTAATCTAGTTGATCCTCCAGCCGAACCTTTCTATAGAATATGTACAGACGACCCCGTTCCTCCAAGCCGTTATCCTACCATTGCCGAAAACTCAGTTATCGAGGATGACGTTTCGCCCTCAATCGACTCAATGACAGTAATTTCGTCATGTCTCAGTTCCAAGCTTGATTTTTTGAATACCTCAAAGCCCTCTATTTCTAATGTAGCATTATTAGAAGACACGAAGTCGATCACAGCCGAATGTTTATTAAATGTTTCAGATGACAGTACGTTGATTGAGCCTGTAGGCAGCCCGCAACCTTCAGTGACCTCACAATCAAGTACATCATCTATTAATGAGGCTGTAGATCAAGATAACCCCGAAAATTGGAGCCCAGTGAGCTCAAAAGCCGATTCAGTAGAATCCGTTCCTGAATTTAATCGTTCGCCGTTAGTTAGTTCCGTTAACACCCCTAGTTGTAGTAATATTAGTAGAGGAAGAGGTTCTTCTAGAAAATCTACACCTTCATTTTGTACAGTTCGTAGAAGTGTCCGATCGCATAGAATGCCTGATCGGTACACGCCGTCGTCTTACACGAAAAGTCGAAAAAAGTGATCAGACGTTAATGTAAATGTGGGTCTTCGTATAAATATTAACAGTTCGGATATTTATTTATTTTTGTTTCGAATTTTAGATGTTGCCCATGGATAAGCCACTGCCAAACGAGGATGATATCCTAGCTGATTCGGATCAAGAGATGGATGTTGCTGGTTCTGTTGAGCTAGTTCCTGTCAGTGTTGCAGCGTCCTCCTGCTCGTCGTTGGATCAAAACGCTTCAACAGTGACTTCCGCAGTAGCTTCCGCAAAGCAAATTGAGACTGTATCAGAACCGAAAACCCAGATGAAGCCATTCAAGATTCCAAAGCTAACGGACACGAAGAAATCAAGTCCTTGTCCACTGTTTCCTAATCCGTTCTTAGGGCCAATGTTGCCATGCCGACAGCCTCAGCCGTTTGTCCCTAATCTAATTTTACATCAAATTGCTCACTTTTCTAATAGTCAGTCAATCAGTCGACCTGTTCAACTCAAACGTATTGGGCAGCGACCCCCATTTGCTCAAATGAATTTTCCTCAATCGGGCCGACTAACCGATAAGTTTAGACAATTTCATTCCTCAGGGAAGACGACTCCGATTTGCTTTAAATGCAAAAAGCCAGGACACATTAGCCGATTCTGTCCCAATAATAAATTAAAAACACAGTTGTGTGTTGTTTGTCGTAAACCTTCAATTCAGTTTCCGGTTTGTGATAATTGTCGATTCCCAAAACCTCAGGTCTAGAATTTAAGACGGCCGAGACGACCTCTTCTTTGGTGGGGAGCATTGTGGTACCGTTTTAGGTACGTGTATAGTATTTAGTATAGTGTACTCGTTAGTACACTAAGTCCTACCCAATTACCATATTCCTGTCCCTGTACTTGATGTCACCAACGACAATGTGGCAACATCAAGCATCTTCTGAACGAGAACCTAGATTCATAGTCTTCGAGGAATCTGTTCCTCGAAGCCCAACCTCATTCCGTGTAGGCCTGGTCTTGTAACCACTCCGGTTTCCCAGAGAAGCTCTTCTGGCTTAGTTTGTAGTTAGTGTTTAGTATTGTTACTATTGTTGGAGTAACTGAATTGAGTACTGTGTATTGTCTGAGATATGATACGTTGATCTAAGTTATTTGATAAGTGTATCGAGATAACTAGTATTTGATATTAAATAATACGCTGCAAGTGTAGCAGCGTATCTGTGTTCCTTAATCTACGTGTGCCCGTGTGGTTCATTTGGTCCTCATCCTTCGTCTAAGGTCATCGTCGCCCATAAGGTCAACGGTCATTCCTGCACCAACGTCACCATCATCACCCCTTGGGTTTCGTAAGGTCATATTTGTGTATGGTTCATAAGGGTTTTATAGTCGATTGTACGCATGAATCCTAATTGCATCATAATCAGTCCTACGCATATTCGTAGGTTCCTCTCGTAAACCGCACCACAAAACGAATGCAAACGATTGAAATTCCAAAATCGACAAACAGTGGCTTCAGAAATAACAATATTCAACTGATACGTAGCAAAATTATTTCTGAGCTATGTTAAGCTCAAGTCAAGTAAAAATTTCGAAATCGAAAAAAATATAGAAAATGTGGCTCCAAAAACGGCAATTTCAATCGACGTGCTACATAAAAATGGTAACCTGTTCGGCCGTTTTTGAGGTCAATGGTGACAGTGTCACAACATTTGAAATTCGAATATAGCCAAAGACCTTCTCCGTAGAAAAATATGGTAAATAACATGCCAGACGATGGAAAGCATAAAATGGTAAGTCATATCAGATTTTTCCAGGTCACAGGTCACGAAATTTTCTACAACCGTTCCGAACGTTTTCTGACCTTTTGGTCAAATCAATTTTCAATAAGTCATCAAGTAAGACGAGTTTTTATGGAACATCACATACATACAAATTCCATTTCTAGAATTTTATTGCATAGGATATGATTTCCCGGACATAGAGGTGCAAGGGAGTATAGTGAAAGGGTATTATTATTAGTAGGTTGGGAGAGAGAGGAAGGAGCTATTCATTCATTTCACTTTCTCTCTCTCTTCTATAGACACTCCAAGCAATTAAGCTTAATTGGACGACTCATTATTCGACGAATTAACTTAATTGGGGATTTTTTAATTGGAATTTCTCCAGCTCTCTCTTTCAGACCTCTAAAGGGCCAAATAATACTCTTTTAAATGCCACTCCTCCACCATTCAACGGATTGTTAGATTCAAAGCCTTGTCCTCGGCCCCGGGATCCTTTAGAAATTCACAACTACCCGTCCCCTCTCTCTCTATCATGGATATTGTTGTGTAGAAGTAGAGGGATCGACTCCTATAATTCCAGATTTCCGGAGAATAATTCCGACAAAATGTCTAAATGAAGGCAACTTGTATCCTCTGCAAATTAGTCCAGGGCCGTAGAGTTTCGTTTCGACCTCCCCAGGGGAAAATAGTGGTGGAGAAAGTTCTGGGCATTTCAAGGTTCATTGAGACTTGAGACAAGGAACGAAATCGAGAGTGATTGATTTTTAATTTACAATGGAAAGTTTCCTGATTTGGAAAAACAGATTTTAACGTATTTTAGAGAAAAATATAAGGAAATCGAATCAAAAACGGGAAATTTTCATTAAAAATGTCAATATCCCCGATTTCCCGAAAAATTTCCCTACATATTTCCCCAGTTTTGAATCAGTGGTGTCGAGAATGCGCTCAACATCTTCGTTCATAAATATTGTTGATTATGATTTGATTTAATTAATTATTTTAAATAGTCCTCTTGTTAGTCTCATTGTCAGTTCGTTTCATCGGATCTGTCAGTAGTTTGTATTTTCGTCAGTTCGGCGCAGCGTTTTATCAGAATAGCGCGGAATTAAGCCTTAAAAGTAGTATAAATACATACTTTTTGATTTTTTTAATAGTTACCCAGCGTTTAATTCGATAAGTAAAGGAGACATTTAGTGGATTGTTATGATGAGTGCCAGGATATTTCGAGAAGTGATGAGGAGTTTAGGTTGGAGATGTCATTAGGAAAAGTCACCCTGCACACTTGTGCATTGGATGTGCGCCGCACAAATCGGCCATTTTTGTTGATGAAATTTGTGCGACTCGCATCGCATCGCATCGCACATCGCACATGCGATGTGCGATGTGCGATGCGAGTGATTGAGGTTTTTTTTGTGCGATGTGCGATGTGCGATGCGAGTGATTGAGAATTTTTTGTGCGATGTGCGATGTGCGATACGAGTGATTGAGGTTTTTTTTGTACGATGTGCGATGTGCGATGCGAGTGATTGAGAATTTTTTGTGCGATGTGCGATGTGCGATGCGAGTGATTGAGATTTTTTTTGTGCGATGTGCGATGTGCGATTGTGCGATGTGCGATGTGCGATTGTGCGATGTGCGATGGGCTTAATATTTTTTATAGGGGTGTGTGATGCGATGGATTGGGATTTAATACCTGCATACCATTACGACTACGATACGAATTAAATCAGCCATTCTATATTTCAGTACAGCTCATTAAATAATATATATTTTTTCAGACTAATCTTAATATTTATATGATATATATATATATATGAGTTTATTGGAAAAGAGGTGGCAGGCGGGACGGGGGGGGGGGGGTGGTGGGGCACTGGGGGTCTGAGGGGGAGGAGGACCGGTAATATTATGCAATGTGCTAGACACTGCGAGTGTCCCTCTTGTGGTGAGGTCGATCTCATCGTCTATATCATGCTCTAGCAAACAGGTCACTGAGCTCACACAGTTACTATGTATCGTATATACATATGACTGGCTCGGTGTCTGTCTGTCCTTCCGTTCGTCTGTAAATACGATAACTCGAGACGAGAACGGCTAACTTTTTGAGAGGGGGAGATGGGTGAAATAGGTCAAATAACAAACATAAATGTGTGATAGATCATTGGAAAGCTATCAAATCCAGCTCTTTCGAATGACTTATTAAGTGTTGTAAACAGTTTATACGAATACCCAGTCTGTATGTCCGTCCGTCCGTCTATCACGTCGATAACTGGAGAACGATTTAATCTAGGGTCACCAAATTTTATACACATATTCTAAGGATTTAAACGGAGACCAAGTTTGATGTTGGGTCAAATCGACCTCACCCCCCGACCCCCATAAATTAAACCCCCCAAAACACATTATAAACCGTATATCATGAATACATTTCCAGACCATGTATTTGTACTATTGTTTCCAGACCTTTTTTTCCAGACCACTTTGCATTGACCATTATTTCCACACTATTAACTAGTACTGTTATTTCTAGACCCTTTTTTTCAGACCACTTTGCATTGACCTTTATTTCCACACTATTAACTAGTACTATTATTTCCAGGCCACTTTGCATTGACCTTTATTTCCACACTATTAACTTGTACTATTATTTCCAGACCATTTTTTCCAGGCCACTTTGCATTGACCATTATTTCCACACTATTAACTAGTACTATTATTTCCAGACCTTTTTCTGCGATGTGCGATGTGCGATGCGAATGATTGAGGTTTTTTTGTGCGATGTGCGATGTGCGATGCGAATGATTGAGGTTTTTTTTGTGCGATGTGCGATGTGCGATGCGATAAGTATAGTATTTTTTGTGCGATGTGCGATGTGCGATGCGAATGATTGAGGTTTTTTTTGTGCGATGTGCGATGTGCGATGCGAGTGATTGAGAATTTTTTTGTGCGATGTGCGATGTGCGATGCGAATGATTGAGGTTTTTTTTGTGCGATGTGCGATGTGCGATGCGAGCGATTGAGTATTTTTTGTGCGATGTGCGATGTGTGATGCGAGTGATTGAGAATTTTTTGTGCGATGTGCGATGTGCGATGCGAGGAGAAACCTTCCATGCACAAGTGTCTGCGGGCTCAAACAATTATTTGCTTTCTTTTATCTCGCTTTCTCTCCCGTTATAACTATCCTCATCCCCGAATTACTTGCCCCACCCTCCTACTCTTACCATATAATATTATATATGAGGATACAAGGACCATAATCTACGCAGATCATTTATTTTACAGGCCTTAATTGTCCCTTATAAAAGGACTTTGAAGATGAGAAAGGGCACACGAGACAGAACCAACTCCATCAACTTTTAATGAGGAGGAAAGCATGTATTGTCGATTCTCATTCCGCAATTGCAGTGGCACTAAAGCTCTTATATTTGTCTTCATTATCTTAATGAGTATTTTTTATTATAATCATTACTTTAATCATCCTTATCCCATCATCATCTGCGAAATAATACTGAGTTATTAATTATGCTATGACTGACTATAACCTACCATCCGTTGGTGTGGATTTATTAATCATTTATAACAGTGTCGATGAAGTGTGGAAGCAAATTGAAGCTATTAGGTGTTATCATTGTTAGCAGTTAAAAATATATTTCATTGTTTAGGCTTTATTGTTCTCCAAAGTTCATACTTTGGGATATCGCGCGCTTTTATGGAGCGTCGTGTGACCAGAAGCAATGTTCGAGTAAGGGTCACTATTACTCAAGCTTACGCTGAAGTTTTAAATGTTTTTTATTATAGTTTTACAATATTCCCTTAATTGTTACGATATTAATCTAGTATTTAACATCCGTCGTCTATCCATCCGCAAATACATGTTTTACTTCAGTTCCAATTTTTCAATAATAAAAATACATTCTGTTAAAACTGCTGTAACACCAATTAAATTCCATAATCCTGCCAGTCGGTCATAACCTAAAGTGCCTCAAAGGGACCTTTTGCCGCGAACCTCTTAATTCCAATTATAAGTTAATATTGATTGATTATAGCCTGACGCATTTTTGCTCAAGAGGATTCAAGCACTCCTGCCATCGTTTTTCAAGGTATTTTCAGTTAGTGATACATTTCAGGTTACTAATCTAAAATACATCTCGTATAGAGTTGGAATTTAAAAATTGACCGTTATAACCTTTGCGTTAAAATCGATCAGTGGAGATGCTAACAAATTCACCACCAATAATTCTGGGTACTGTTCAATTCTCTGATTTTTATACTTTTAAGGTTAAACAAAAAAATTCATATGAATACTGACTTTACTGACATGTCTATTTCAGTCAAGCCCGGCGAATTACCATGTCAGCTTAATTAAAGTACCTGAACTATACTCCCAGTTCCAACAACTTCCGCTCCTTACAATTTTGACCTTAATACTTCATACTGGTTTATCAGGTATATTTGCTTACTTTGGATTTTAGCCAAAAAAGACTAACAACGATTCTTGACTTTACTTAATAATTTAATTATCCAATCTTGAAACCATATAATACTCTTGGTTTTCAAGATACATTGAAAATGTTTCTGTAAGCAAGTTAGATCAGACGAAGAAATTTTAACAATATAACTCCAATGGTGAATGGAGGACATTTGCGATGTATTTTTAATGGACGTTTATATACATGTAAATATATATACGAAAAATATAAATACGATGTTCATAAAAGTTATAGAATTTTCAACAACCCCTCATTTGGTCTACCCGTCGACAGGATCGTTGTCACATTATCTTGCTTAGCTTGCATCCGGCGTATTGTCTCAAGAAGGTCGTGAACTGCGTCAGAATTTTGAAATTTCACCTTAGCCCTGGCAAAAACTGATTACTATTAAGTCAAACAAAGCAGATATTATATGTTAAAAACTGGTTGACGGTTTAAATGTCAACGGAAACGAAGTTCCTGGCGTTTAAGATTTGGGGAAAGTTGACGAAATGTCTTTTGATCCCTTTCCCGATAACTTGGGATCCAGGAAGTCGGAAATTGTGCTTTCAGACGGCAAAATACGACTTCATCCCGTGGTATTTTATGACCACGGTTGGGTTACCACTAGCCTTGTTTAGTGGCATATTTGTTGTATCCGCCAACATTTTTATGAGTCCACCCCCAATTACGCCATTTAATATCGGGATTCTGGTCATTTGCATCCTTTTTGTCGGGTTCACATGGGCTGGTGCGGTTGCGGTTTTATTAACTGGGAGCGATGCTATCGCTGGATTTAATGCCCTGCTGACGTTCGAAAAGAATTTCAATCAAGGTTAGCGAACATATTTAAAGAATAAGTGACGCCTTGTTTGATTTCCTAAAATAGAAACGTTTTAGAATTTTAAAAACTTCAAATCTATTGGAAATCGAGTCACGATTCGGGGTCTTTGTTTCGATAATTCTTTGGACGGTTCATCATATTTCCGCAATTTGCTTTATTAAGGGGTAAAACCCCTTACTGTGAAGACTCGGTCCGTCCGTCTGTCTGTTTGTCCGCCCGTTTATGCTCTAGCTTTTGAACGACTTGACTTTTTAAAATTCTTTTTGCGAATCATTATTCAAAGTGTCCTGGCACATTCTGAGTTCTAATTTGGGCCGGATCGGGCACACCCCCTAGCTGTAAAAAATTCGAAACTAAAACCACATATACATTTCAAATGTATAACACATAGATCTTCTACGTATTTCCATCCTTACATGAATAGGGAACCACGCCCACTGACATCGGGGGGTGTGCCTGCGCTATTCAGAGGAAATTATAATTTCAACGCTAACGCCTTCCTAATGCCAGGGAACACCCGTAACACCTGGGAGTGTACGTATACTTATACATGTGCACTTTTAGATGAAAAATGTAGAAATTATTAATTTAAAATTTGTCACGCGGTTTCACCCCTTTCGTACGTGCGTTTGCAACGATTTATTTCGCTTTCAGTGACCCACCTTCACAAACTGGAAAATGCTGGGATTATCGACTTGGTTGGAATTTACATGAATGGTGATGTGATTTCCCTCTTCACGGTTTGTCCACTCTCGTTCATCCTGGGCGCTTACCTAAATCTCGACCCACTGTATCATCTCATTCGCCTCCTTGAACTGGAACGGTTACTAATTGACCCAAACAACCCAATAATAATTTTCAATAGCGTTGAAAATTTCAGAATATTCCTGGTACCCGTCAAGATCATTTCCTACTTCTTTGTCGTCGCAGAGGTATGCCGGCTTTTTCCCGCGGCCGCAATTTACATCTCGACCTCAGCAGCGGTTCTCAGCCGAATGTTTCGGATATTGGACGCTATTCTCCGCCGCGCAAATCAAAGCCAGAGAACCATTATTTTTTGGTCAAAGATGGCGTTGGTTTGGGATGCGAAGATCAAGATAATTTACTCACTAGTCCAGGATATGCTGCATTGGTCCGCAGCAGCGGCGCTCTTTTTTTGCATGGTCGTTGTGATAATGTCGAATTTCGTCAGTCTGAAACTGTTCCCGTATCTGCCGAGGCTTTTTTATTTGTGTTTTCCCTCGGTGTCGATACTTATTGGAACGGCAGTTATGGCGATAATTCCAGCCACCATTAGTGCGCATATAAGCCATCTCGATATTTTGCATTGCTTGCGAACCAAGGTAAACGATCTACCCATTCGGAAACGTAAGCTCTTTCGGAAGGAGTTTCAAGCGGGGCGCCCATTAACTGCTTCTGCGAGGCTAGGTCAGTTTAATCTTGTGAAAATAGATAAAAACTTTCTGCCAGATTACTTTCTAAGGATTGTTGTTTATACCATAGAAGCTCTTTTATCCATTCCAGTGCATGAGAATTTTGTCGGCAATTTTATTTAACCCTGTGGTAGCCAACCTTGAAAGGGCCAACTATCTATTATCTATTATCTATAACTATCTATACTGTCGGCCATAAAATTGTCTATCCAACAAAATCGGTGTGGTAGTGGTTAGGTAAGAGTTTGGGCAGTTTAACCTCGTGAAGCGATTTTATCAATTCCAGTGCATGATGATTTTGCCGGGAATTTATTTTAGACTTCTGGTACTTGTGGGTCTGATATTAGAAATGGTGTGTTTACATCTCTTTTCACTTTTACAGCCTTACACTAAATGTACACAATAAATCTATAGAAATTATGTTTAATTATAATTATAGAGCTATATATACTTGTTTACAAGCATACAGATCCTATTATATGCTAATATAAGATATTTTAAATAGCATTTGTAGTCTTACTATATGTTTGGGGAAACTTAAGATTTCAATATTTTATGTGTCAAAACATTTTAAGTTAATAATTATTAAAAACAATACACAAACTCGATCAACATTGATACGCACAGCACATCTACGATACATCAGTACATCACTTACTTACAGAATCTCGATTCCTGAAATATAGATAAATACCATATAATCTAATAAAAGCCAATCAATATTCGATTTCTATGAAATACCCTATTGAGATTCAATAATTCTTTGCCACACGTTGCACTTCCGTATTACACAGAAAATACTTGTACACTGTACAGCCTTAGGATTATTAAAAACTTTGGACGGAGGTAATTCGTAATTAAAATTTTGGGAAGTCAGTGGGCTAGTTAATACTTTGAACTTACAGGACAATGTGATTATGAAAGGTTGAATATTTAAACCACTATAATGTGAACAATAAATGGTAATAATTCTATGGTATGAAAAATCAACAAATCCATTCATGGAAATGATGAATATCGAGTTTAATTTTGATATGGATTGAGACTAGAGTACAAGTAATATTAAAAAACTTGAGAAGTTGCCCGAATCAATTAGAAAAATTACGATTAAAATTAGAAAAATTTTGTCAATTCAGTCCGAAATAATTTTGTTGTGAATTTATTTTTAACGTAGAGTCAAGCTTAGAACTCATAAATCTTACAATGTATCTGTTTTTCCTTATAAGCTGCAAATGCGATGTTTTATATACGAACAAATCAATAAACAAATTAGAAAAACGGAAGCCGTAGTTGCTGTTTTGTAGTTGCAGTTGTTTTTGAGAAATTATCCTTTTTGATGTTAGGTCATCTCGAATTTCTTTCAATATCAGGCACGCGTTTACTTGACCATTTCAAAAGTACCCAAAGTAAACAATTCCAACATTTAATTTTTACCTCCGCCTACTATGGGGCATTTATTTATGAAATCATAATTAATAATAAGAACCTTCACATTATTATGACCTGAACAACCGTTATGCCTTCAAAGCTTCAAAGAGATATTACAATGCAAAAACTTGAATATAACCCCCCTCATGCATGGCCTTTATGAGTACATTGAAATACCTATTACGTTGATAAACCGATATAACGGGTGTAACCAAATGTTGTAAACATCACCATAGATCCTGGTGTCAGTGGGAGTAGTTCCTTGTACCACTGGTACGTCAATGATGTTCTATAACACTTGGGAAAGGGGGGGTGTGACCGATTTGATCCAAGTTCGAATTTAGCCTCCGTTATGACTTGGGACAACATGAGAAGAAAAAAAGGCATTTATTCCTGTTGATCCTAGAACCAAGGGACTTTGTAGGACCACCATTGTCACTCTAACGATCAGTTTGAAACCACTCTATTTTTGTCTTTGCCTATTTTATGAGTTAGGTGCCTATTTTGCCTGTTTGGCTGTTTTCGAGCTTTTGAGTATCAAAATCTATGACTTTATGGATAATTTATACAAATTCGGGTTACATTTTGAGGTTCATGCCTGTAAATTTTATTTTTTTAAATTCAAAATCTTATATTTAGGAATATTTTTTTGAAAATTTTCGAAATTTGGGGAGATTTGTCTGTCTGAATCATAGATCTATATATAGTTAAACTATTATTATTTATATATCTATGGTCTGAATGAGAACCCTTCATAGAAAGTCAACTCAAATGAACAGAATTGTTATTTTTATATCGTAAATGGTCGTTTTGCTTTATAAAAATCAATTTTTAGCTGCATATCTTATTTTTAGGTGCTTTTTACTTCTTTTTTTCGACCCTTTTTAGTGCCTTTTTTGTTGTCCCTAGTTATGACCCAAGGAACAAGTGTGCAAAATTTAGTGACCGTATGTCAAGCCGTTAGTCAGTTATCGCACCGCCTAACTGGTCATTCGCATAACCTATTTTCAACACTTTATAAGTTGATTAGGATTAGGATCCTAATTCAATTCGTATTCCATTAAGTCCATTAAGTTAGGCAATTCTCCAGTACATACTACGACTGACATGACAGGAATCAATAAAAATCTAAAAGAAATCGATATAAATATAAATGCAATAGTGAAAACAGATTGAATTAAATAGCACAAGCAACAAGCAAAGAATTATAAGTCAGCTTTAAAAATTGGGTACCCAACAATTTTTGTCTTCAACTACTTCAACCTTGACTCATGTCCTTGGTTGTGCTTTGACTTTGACATTGTCATGCCTTCGTGTAGGATATTTCAGTCTATGATTTTAAGGAATGTTTGACAGTTTGTAAAAATCGGTTGGAATGTCAACGGAAACGAAGTTCCTCGCTCTTTGGATTTGGGGAAAATTGTCGGAGTTTATATTAGTCCCGTTCCCGATTACATGGGATCCAATAAGTCGGAGGCTTAATTTTCGGGAACACAAACATAGTTTGATTCCTTGGTTTTTTATAGCCACGGTATACCTTCCGCTGGGTTTGCTTAGTTGTATAATTACTGTTTTCGCCAACGTTTATTTAACTCCACCCCCAATTACGGCATTTAATGCCGGAATTCTGCTATTTACTACTCTTTTCGTCGCGTTTGCACTTGGTGGTGCGGTTGCTGTTTTGGCTACTGGCAAAGACGCTGTCGTTGGATTGAATGCGCTGTTGACCTTGGAAGAGAATTTTGTCAAAGGTGAGATAGCATCTGATTTATTGTGTCCTTGGAAATATTGCCCCCCTTCATCGTGTCCGGTTGCACTTTAGCGGATGAAATGTTTTAATTTATTTTTTGACATTTCGGATCTAACAAGGGAACATTTTCAGATGTAAAAACCCGATATTACTATGTTAAAACGATTTTATTCACCGATAGTTCCAATGTTAAAGTGTCGTTATTTTACACCTTCTTTCGAATGAGCCAGGTTAAAAAATATCGGGATTTTACATCTGAAAATGCTCCCTTGTAAGTAGATCTTCCTATATCCATAAGCCTATCGTTACAAAAAAAACTTCAAATTAATAATCCAGTTGCTTTCGAATGAGACAGGTTTGAAAATTACCGGGGTGTAACAGTTTGGAATGTTCCCTTGTCAATTATATTTAAGTTTGTATAACACGACTACCTGATATCGGACAAAGACGTTTAATGTTATTTGACATTTTATTTCGCAGTTTCTGTCCTTTACGATGAGCTGTTGCAGAATTTTGTATTTTTCCGGATATTCCAGGCATTATTTCACTCTTTTGATTCTATTTCAGTGACTCGGCATCACGAACAGGAAACTCCAAAGCTTGTGGATTGGGTTGGAATTTTCATGATTTTCCACGTGATTTCCCTCTTCACGGTGTGTCCATTGACATTCGCTCTCGGAGTCTACTTAAATCTCGACCCACTCTATCACCTCATGCGTCCACTTCAACTGGAACGTTTACTTATTGACCCAACTAGCCCAATCATAATTTTAAACAGCGTTGGAAATTTTAGAATATTTCTGAAACTTGTAAAGTCCATTGGTTACTTCTTTGTAGTCGGAGAGGTAAGTCGCCTATTTCCAGCAGCAGGACTTTATATCGGGATCGGCGGAACCGTTTTCAGGCGAATTTATCGGAGTCTGCATGCAATTCTCTGCCGCCCAAATCAGAGGCAAATGACCATTGTTCATTGGTCAAAGATGGTGTTGGTTTGGGATATGAAGATGAAAATAATTTATTCATTGATCCAGGACATGATCCTTTGGTCCTCGGCCGCGGCCCTGTTCTTGTGCCTGGTCGCTGTGACAATGTCGAATTTCGTCATCCTGAAACTGTTCCCCTATCTGCCGACACTATTTTACTTATGTTTCCCATGTGTGTCGATAATAGTGGGAACGGCCATCATGGCGTTAGTCCCTCCGGCCATCGGTACACATGAGACCTTTCTGGATATTTTGCAGTCCCTACGAGTCATTGTCAACGATCTACCCGTGAAGAAACGTAAGGTATTTCGCAGGGAGGTTCGCGCGACTCAACCGCTTTTGCCTTATGCGAAGATAGGTCAGTTTAACCTCTTGAAGCTGGACACGAAATTTTTGCCAGATTACTTTCTAACGATTGTTGTTTATACCATTGAAGCTATTTTATCCATTCCCGTGCATGACGATTTTGTTGGAACTTTCTTTTAACCAAATGGCGGGTCCTCGAAATCTTAAAATGTCCCTAAAATCCAAATTCTCACAATAAAAATCCCTAAAGGGGGTGTGGTTTTTGAAATGTCCATAAAAATTTTGAAAATGTCCCTAAAAATTTTGAAAATCCCTAAAATTTCTTGAACATCCCTACTCGCCATGGGTAGCGAAATACAATGTCCCTAAAATTTCTTGAAAATCCCTACTCGCCATGGGTAGCGAAATACAATGTCCCTAAAAAAATTCCGAAAATCCCTACTCGTCATAGGTAGCGAAATCAAATGTCCCTAAAATTTTTTCCAAAATCCCTACTCGCCATGGGTAGCGAAATCCAATGTCCCTAAAATTTTTTCGAAAATCCCTACTCGTCATGGGTAGCGAAATACAATATCCCTAAAATTTTTTCAAAAATCCCTACTCGCCATGGGTAGCGAAATACAATGTCCCTAAAAAATTTTTCTGAAAATCCCTACTCGCCATGGGTAGCGAAATACAATGTCCCTAAAAAATTCCGAAAATCCCTACTCGTCATGGGTAGCGAAATCAAATGTCCCTAAAAATTTTTCGAAAATCCCTACTCGCCATGGGTAGCGAAATCCAATGTCCCTAAAAATTTTTCAAAAATCCCTACTCGCCATGGGTAGCGAAATACAATATCCCTAAAAAAATTTCAAAAATCCCTACTCGCCATGGGTAGCGAAATACAATGTCCCTAAAATTTTTTTCTGAAAATCCCTACTCGTCATGGGTAGCGAAATACAATATCCCTAAAAAAATTTCAAAAATCCCTACTCGCCATGGGTAGCGAAATACAATGTCCCTAAAATTTTTTTCTGAAAATCCCTACTCGCCATGGGTAGCGAAATACAATGTCCCTAAAAAAAATCCGAAAATCCCTAAAATTCTTTGAAAATCCCTAAAACTGTTTGAAAATACCTAAAAACTGTTTGAAAATCCCTAAACTTCTTTGAAAATCCTCAAAATGCCTTAAAAATCCCTAAAACTGTTTGAAAATACCTAAAAGCTTTCAGAAGTGCCAAAAAAGTATCTCACAGTAACAGTATCAAGTGTTAATTAATGACGATTGTAATTACTTTGGAGGTTAACACATACAATCACACTGCTATAGACCATATGGAATTAAAATTTCGGCCGTGCAAAGACTTGAAATGTGAAGCCAAATTCAGGATATAGTTGATTAACCGTAGTACAGCTGAAGTGCTACATTTGTAAAATGTGTCTGTTTCAAAATTTTAGGGAGATTCAGTTTTGCTGCCCATGACGAGTAGGGATTTTTGGGAGCTGAAATTTTTTTAGGGATGCTATGTTATTGACTTCTTGTAAAATGAGAAGGCATAGTAGCCGCGGAGAAAAAATGTCGGGCGGCTCGTAGGGATTTTCAGATAGGATCGTAGGGATTTTTAAATTTTTTTTTAGGGATTTTTGGATTTTTTTAGGGCGATTCAGTTTCGCTACCCTTGACGAGTAGGGATTTTTGGAAGCCTAGAATTGTTTTTAGGGATTTTTTGGAGCTGAAATTTTTTTTAGGGATACTATGTTATTGACTGCTTGAAAAATGAAAAGGCTTAGTAGCCACGGAGAAAAAATTTAGGGCGGCTCGTAGGGATTTTCAGATAGGATCGTAGGGATTTTTAAATTTTTTTTAGGGATTTTTGGATTTTTTTAGGGCGATTCAGTTTCGCTACCCTTGACGAGTAGGGATTTTTGGAAGCCTAGAATTGTTTTTAGGGATTTTTTGGAGCTGAAATTTTTTTTAGGGATACTATGTTATTGACTGCTTGAAAAATGAAAAGGCTTAGTAGCCACGGGAAAAAATTTAGGGCGGATCGTAGGGATTTTTGAGTAGGATCGTAGGGATTTTTGGAATTTTTTAGGGATTTTTTGAATTTTTTTAGGGCGATTTAGTTTCGCTACCCATGACGAGTAGGGATTTTTTTGGGCACATGCTGAGCGAAATATTGTTTTTTCAAAAAGTTTAGGCATTTTTAGTTAAGAGAACAAAAGACCTAAATCATAGGATGTATTGTGAATAGTATATAATGACAATGAGGGTACTAACGGCGTTAGACTAATGATTCATTGATGGAACTCTTTAAATACCTAAACCATTAACAAGATGTTCCTAAAATAAGCCTGTGAACATCCCTAATTGTTCAAATATTGACCTTAAAAATACCGAACAGTCATAAAAACCGAAATATTATATCTCTGGTGACTGGTGGCCCTAGATAGCAAAGAAAATTAAGAGAAACTTCCAAAATCCCTCAAAACTTCAAAAATCCCTAGTTGTCATGGGTAGCGATACCCAAGGTCCCTAACAAAATTCTAAAAATCCCTAAAAATAAAAAAAAAATCCCTACGATCCTATCTAAAGGTCCCTACTCGTCATGGGTAGCGAAATCCAGTGTCCCTAAAAAATTTTCGGAAATCCCTACTCGCCATGGGTAGCGAAATCCATTTTCCCTAAAAAAATCGAAAATCCCTAAAGAATTTTAAAAATCCCAAAGAATTTTGAAAATCCCTACTCGTCAAGGGTAGCGAAATTCAGTGTTTCTAATTTTTTTTCGAAAATCCCTAAAGAATTTTGAAAATCCCTACTCGTCATGGGTAGCGAAATCCAGTGTCCCTAAAAAATTTTCGAAAATCCCTAAACAATTTTGAAAATCCCTACTCGTCAAGGGTAGCGAAAACCAGTGTCCCTAAAATTTTTTCGAAAATCCCTAAAGAATTTTGAAAATCCCTACTCGTCAAGGGTAGCGAAATCAAGTGTCCCTAAAATTTTTTCGAAAATCCCTAAAGAATTTTGAAAATCCCTACTCGTCAAGGGTAGCGAAATCAAGTGTCCCTAAAATTTTTTCGAAAATCCCTAAAGAATTTTGAAAATCCCTACTCGTCAAGGGTAGCGAAATCCAGTGTCCCTAAAATTTTTTCGAAAATCCCTAAAGAATTTTGAAAATCCCTACTCGTCAAGGGTAGCGAAATCCAGTGTCCCTAAAATTTTTTCGAAAATCCCTAAAGAATTTTGAAAATCCCTACTCGCCATGGGTAGCGAAACCTAATGTCCCTAAAAGGGGGTGTGGTTTTTATTCGAAAAATCCCTACGAGCTGGGATCGCGGTCTCGCGCATAAATCGAGGGCCCGCAAATGGTACCAGCTAGTTATGTTATGGCTTCTGTACATTGAGCATTGAGTGGCATGTGAGTAAATTAAATTCCGTTAAAGTATAATTTATTTCAAGTGGGATATGTAGTTTTACTTTATGTTTGGGGCAAGTTGAGATTTTCAATGTTTTATGTGTTATATGCATTTTAAAACAAGTTAAAGTCCTCAATTTTCAAATAATAGTTTCAATACATGCATAACATGGATGCAACAGTACATCACGTACAGAATCTCGATTCCTCGAATATTGATAAATAATGATATAATCTAATAAACTTAGACTATGAATGAAATATTTTGATAATTGTCATTACCCAGTATTCAAGACAAGCTGTTTACATTACCAAAGCAGATTTTAATTTACAGATTTTACCAATACAACTAACCGATCCAGCTCAGGCCTCCTTCTAATTATCCTAAAACAATTTTTATTATTTTCAACAACAAAAACAAAAAATGCTAAAACTGCAGAAATTCCAAGTAAATGCCACAACCCAACCAGTCGATCCAAACTAAGAGAAATGGACGGATCTCCAGAACCTTTCGATTCCAACAAATTCATAACCGATTTAAGACTCGTAACATTTCGCTTCACTGTCAAATTATTCAGTTGTCCATACCGGTTCATGACATTGTTTTTAAAACTCCGATGCTGTACTCCCCATTGTTGATAGATACCAGCTTCAAAAATGCTTCCCAGGAAAAGATTAAATAAAATCGAAAAGTGGTTTCCGTGCGTAAACCAGGGGTTTCTAAACGATACTCTATCTAAAGTCGGTCCCCGAATAACAATTTTATCCGTAAAAAGTTTCAAAATCACAGTTACTTGTTCTGAGACATCATCATGCTCGACCAGAAGGTATTTTTTTGAAAGATCAAATGAACCGATGTCCGTTTTAACCCTACCTCCCCAGACAAAGGGTAAAAACAGTTTCTTATTAGACACCATATCGAGACAATGGACTCGTTGTAGTAAGCCAACGAACCGTTTATCGTTGACCAGATGACTCGTCTGCATTACAAACTTAAAAAAACACGTATTATTGTTATTATCAATCCTGACAGGGGCAAACGTAATTATCGGATACTCTGACGATAAAACTGCCTCAAGAGACTCGGGTGCGTCCAACGACGTTCCTGTCGTCAAAACGGATAAGACTTTGCCCTTGAATGCGTTACTCAAAACCAGGCTCATCAGAATCCAAAGGCCGAAAACTACGTATGGCACCGTCTTATTTCCAAATGGTCGACAGTTTTTAGAGACACGATTATAAACACTTAGACCATCTTGTTCCATCAGGACTGCCAAGGAAGCAATGCCAATGTCTAGATGCAATCGGAAATTGAATTTATCAAAATATAGAACAGAAATCATGCAGAAAAATAGACAAAAACAGAAAAATGAGCCAAGGAGCCATGACCATGTCGGGAGGTCAAAAATCGTGTGAAACATCTCAACGCCCAACATTCGGCGGTTGACTATCAACAGAAATCGGTATTTCATAACGTTCTCTACATATGAACTCCATGTTTTTCGAGTTCCTTCGTTTAATAATGTAAACTCGTAATGGTTGTTTGTCGTAATTCCAAAGTAAATGACATTTGACCATGTATGATGAATGGTGGCGTTGAAATGGTCGCCAAGTAAAAGGCCGACACATTCCCTCGGGGGAGTGTCCATTCCGTTAAAATACGAACTGCAGCTCGATATTAGCTTTCTCTCAGAGACCAATTGATTATGCTTCAGTAACTTGACTAAAATGAATTGACGACTCAATTTTCGATGGACCCTGTACCATTGACGTTTTAAGGCCGATCGGTCGCCAATTTCTGTAATCGGGGTCGTCCAACCGAATTCGTTAATATATTCCGTGCCACAAGTATTGAGGATAGAGAATGAGCTTTTTGAAATCGGTTCTCCAGGTCCGGTTTCGGGGTCCCTTATTTTCATCACAAAAAACATGGACAAAACTGTTACAAAACTAGGAATGCTTGTGACTTGGAAGTAAGCCTCACTTCGAACCTCTCTCAACTGTTCATTATCGAAGTTGTCGTATTGGTCCTCGACATATACGACGTACTGGAACAATTCTCCTGACGACACAACCAGTTTCATATAAGGAACTGTAAAGTCCGTTTGTTTGACGTGTTTCGGCAAGTTCCCTATCATTTCATAGAGAAAAATTAGCCCGACGTAGCAATTTGTGAATTTTGCGTCCACATACGAATTAAAAATGACTTGACCCGAAGTGGTCATCTCGGCTGAGGAATTGATTCCATTCACAATGCTTGGCGATTACTTAAAATGATCCAGATTTGACGTTAGGAGTTCCTCTAATTTTTCGCTGTTTAATGTCGCCATGTACTTGATGACGCATTTTTCAAAGGTTTTGAAGAAATGGAGAACAGGGTTTGAAATCGTATCTGGTTATTGTGATGATGAAAGAAGGTTCTTTGGCATAATTGTCAGTATAAAAGCTATAAGCAGAAGGTCGTATGCAGAAAATCTCATGTCGAATGATGTATTTCTGCGTTATTTGTATGTATGTATGTATTATGGTGGGTTGAAAGGTCATTGCACATATGCTTTGACCAGTCGGCCGTCAAGGCCATTTCTGGCCTATTACGGACTCCCCGGGCAGGACATTGACCAACCATAATTAGGCATGGCCAATGTCCTGGTGAACAATTTGCTGAAATAACCCCCGTGCAAAATAGACCGAATGGTCGAATCTATAATAGCACAGGAGGGGTATATCATTTTAGCGGTTTCCACTAGGGAAACCTCCTTGGATCCGTCCCGATGGGCCAGACCAAGTTCAAAAACGTAGTGACCGGGGTCAGCAGTCCCCGTCAGTGGGTTTGACACGAGTCTCCCCTTTCTGGCATACCAGTGCGAACTATCGCTCCTGTAGGTCCTCGGTTCGATTTAGATCGCCCCGTTATAGGAAGTCTCACTAACTATACCCTCTGGCGGCCAGTGTGTGGGGTTAAAGTGACCAACAGGACAAAAGGGTTCATACTATGTCCCCATTTTACTGGTCCACATAGAGTCGCCCTGCTGCCGTCAGCCCCATCCCCCCACCACTGACCACCAGATGGCGTACACCTAGTGTTCACAAGAAAGTACCCCCGTTCATGGTCGCCACCAGTGACCGCGAGATGGCGTCGCGAGGTATTCTCAAATGCAGTGGACCCCCCCAACCCCGCGCATGACGGTACATGGAGGGTTCACCACTCGAGTTCCACCCCTTTCCCCAAGTCGCCGCCCTGCAGGCCCACATGATGAGAATATCAATACTTACATGCTATCAATGCTGGTTCCTTGGAAGGCCCCAGTTGATAGAGTATAGTGGCCTGGTTACAGAACCAGTAGATGGCGTTAAAAAGGCCCCACGGGTTAATCAAGGCTCAGACTAATGCCCCCAACACCCAAGGCTGGTACGCAAGAGCCCTTACCTTCCCCGCTAGTTGATCCCCCCCTTCCCCACCAGGTGGCTCCATAGATCAAAAAAACACTAAGATTAAGAGGTAAGTATTGCTCATTGGTGGCCCAAATGGCCACCAGAGGGCTATCGAAAAGCGCCGGACTAATGACGACCGACCTCAAGTACAAATCAGTAAAATACTTGATACACGGCGTCACTCATCCGGGCCCTCTCCCCCCTCAAGCAACCCCTCAGTCCTACACGTTACAGCAATACACACTTCTACTTGATCATATCCTCGATAAGAGGATATGAAAAAGCGATCATGGTCACTAATTTGTGACCACGATTAATCACAGTGTTTCATGTTTTCTGTAGTTTGCCACAGGTTCTTCTTTATCCTGGAGTAACAAGTCAGATTCTCCAATACGGAGAACCTGGGTATGTTCTCCAGGTGAATCCCTTGTGCTCCTTGCAGTATGTCCACCTGTGAAACTCCCCATATTTTAAACCAAAATATGGTTCACTGGAAGAACCTGGGTGCACACCAGCGGTAACCCCATGGACCTGGGTCTCTCCCTTCCACTTTCCATCGAAAGTGGAATTCAAATTTGGGTATATCTGGATTTTCAAATTAATTTTGAAAATTCCAAATTCCCCAAATAAAAGGCAGACCCGAACTTCCAAACTGGAAGTAAGCCTCACTTCGAACCTCTCTCAACTGTTCATTATCGAAGTTGTCGTATTGGTCCTCGACATATACGACGTACTGGAACAATTCTCCTGACGACACAACCAGTTTCATATAAGGAACTGTAAAGTCCGTTTGTTTGACGTGTTTCGGCAAGTTCCCTATCATTTCATAGAGAAAAATTAGCCCGACGTAGCAATTTGTGAATTTTGCGTCCACATACGAATTAAAAATGACTTGACCCGAAGTGGTCATCTCGGCTGAGGAATTGATTCCATTCACAATGCTTGGCGATTACTTAAAATGATCCAGATTTGACGTTAGGAGTTCCTCTAATTTTTCGCTGTTTAATGTCGCCATGTACTTGATGACGCATTTTTCAAAGGTTTTGAAGAAATGGAGAACAGGGTTTGAAATCGTATCTGGTTATTGTGATGATGAAAGAAGGTTCTTTGGCATAATTGTCAGTATAAAAGCTATAAGCAGAAGGTCGTATGCAGAAAATCTCATGTCGAATGATGTATTTCTGCGTTATTTAGTCCGTTTTCTGTAAAAGATCGGTCAAGTGTACTATTCTGAGGTCAATGATTAATCAGTAACGAGTTGCAAACGCATATAAGAAAGGGGTGAAACCACGTAAAGAATTTTTCATATATAACACTAGTAAAGGTCCTTTAGTGCCTAAGAGTTGTCACTGGTCATTTGGGAAAGGTTATTTTAATTGGAAACTTTGAGTTTCATTCTTTGCTACACGTTGCACCTCCGTTTTAACAGAAAATACTAATATGTACACGGTACACCCTTAGGATTATTAGGAACTTTGGACGGAGGTAATTCGTAATTAGATTTTTGGGAAGTCAGTGGGTTAGTTAGACTTTGAACTTACAGGAGAATGTTGTTATGAAAGGTTGAATATTTAAACAATTTGGAGTCCTTCAAATGTCAGGGTACAAACTGACAAATAAATGAGGTTGGCAGGCCCAAGGGGTTTCAGAAATTTTAATTCTTAAACTGTTATACAAGGTAGGTCAACAGGATACCTAAATTATCGTACAATTAGGTTAAAGGTGCTTTAATGGTATATTTCATCAGAAAAAAATTATAGCAAAGAAAAACAAAGTAATTGAATCCGAACCAAGTTGGATTTTACACTAGATAAAACGACCGTATAATACATGCGATGCACTTTTCTCTAATTTTCTCTAATTTAACTTTGTTTAATTCGATAGTAGATGGGTCGAATGAATAATCGTTTGAATCTTTGAAACTCCAAATGTCAGGTAAATTGTTGTGAACGTTGTGGTTGTGTGAGGCTGTTAGTATTGAAAGCATTATATCATTGGCAGAGTTTTATTTCACAATTAATTTGATCAAAAGCACGGGTCTTGGGGCCTCGTCTCGTTTATGTTCCATTCAAATATGCTCTACATTAGATTGCATAACGTAAAATATAAACTAAACCTAAAGAGAGACTTTAAAGTTGAGTAGAAACTTCGAAAAGAATGGAATAAGAATTATCTTCAAGTTTTTTAAATACTTATATAATTTAAAGTAAAGTTGCCTCCGTATGGGCCTCTCACTCACGTATTTTAAATGTGCTTTAGTCTTATATTTGATAGATAAACAATTTATATCACTGCTTTCAGTTTCAAACCGTGGGTCTACATTAATTAATAAACCGATGTAACGGGCGTAACCAAGTGTTGAAAACATCAGGTTTTGCACCCTGATGTCAGTGGGAGTGGTCCCGTATACGTCAAAGATGTTCTATTACTCATGGGAATCGTTTAAACCCCATATCTCAATTTCCCCCAAATATCCCGGATTTCGCACCCTGAATGAAATGTAGCTTCAGCGTATTATCATGTATAGATGATAGACATAGAGTGTAATGTAAACCACCTAAGCGGCAGTTTTAAATTGATTAAGACCTTTCAACTGATTTAATGGTTTTTTGGGGGGATTAATTTATGGGGGACAGGGGGTGTGACCGATTTGACCCAAGTTCGAACTTAGCCTCACTCTTGAACCAAGAAACAAGTGTACAAAATTTGGTGACCGTAGTTCAAGCCGTTCTCCAGTTATCGCTCGGACAGACGGACAGACGGACGGACAGACGCACTGGTCATTCGCATAAAGTGTTTTCAACACTTAATATACCACTAATGTGAACAATAAAAACATAAAAAATAACAGCCCTAATGCACGTTTACTATATTTAAAAATTGGCGAATAAGAAAATCCATGAAATTGACAGTAAAACGCGTGCAAAATCAACCCTTTTAGTCCGATATTCAAAATTTTGATGATGTTGAAGAGTTGTAGTTTCATGAAATATCAAAATTTGAATTTTAAGAAGTTTTTCTAAAAAAATATTTTTTGTCACTGCTACGAATACTTACAAAACAAGAAAATTAAAAAGGCTGGCAATATTTTTAGCTTTTAGAAAAATACAGCTTCAGGTACTTTGCCATGATACGATTTAGCAAGCACATTAAAAAGGTAAGTTATTTAATTTGCAATAACCGAGAAGAAAGAATAGGAAATTATGATTTTTTAAAAATACATCCGAGGTAAGCTTGGAGGTTGAAATCATCTTATTATATAAGCACGACCGGACTGCCTGGTTTGATGGTACCCAAATTAAAATTCGTCTTCAACATCGTTATATTCCAATTCTATCATTCCTCCTGCTTTGACATATTGACGTTTGCCATTCGACATTTCGACGTAAAATTTCGATTTAAATTAAATGTCAACGGAAACTAAGTTTCTAGCTTTTAAGATTTGGGGAAAGTTGTCGGAGTGTTTGTTAGTCCCGTTCCCGATAACATGGGATCCAAGTAGTCGGAGACTGGGATTTCGGGAACACAAATACGCCTTGATTCCGTGGTTTTTTATAGCCACAGTGTACGTTCCGCTAGTTTGGTTTAGTTGTGTAATTACTGTTTCCGCCAACATTTACTTGAGTCCACCTCCGATCACGGCATTTAATGCCGGACTTCTGGTACTGGCCACTCTATTTGCCGGGTTTGCATTAGGTGGCGAAGTTGCTGTTTTAGCTACTGGGAAGAACGCTGTCCTAGGATGCAATGCGTTCCTGACGTTGGAAGAGAATTTTGACAAAGGTTCGACCGATTTATTTATCAGTTTCTAAGTCCCCGGATTATTTTTCGAAAATTTCAAAAAGTCAACTTTTTAACATTATTACCAAACGTTCCTTGACGGGCTCTCAAAAAACCACAATTAGAGTTGTGGCCAGTTTCTAGAAGATGTGTGGATAACACATAATAGTCATATGAAAATCTTGTCATAGATTTAAACTCCAATGAAATATATGAAATCATCACGCTATACAAAACCCAAAAAGTAAATTACCATCAAATAAAAACTCGGATTTTTACCTGGTTTTCGGGCACTGTCTCGAAAACGCTAGTATCCCCCTCAGTTTTTATTGCAAATTCAAAATCCACGTAATTTGTTTTATAAAATGGTATCTAAAATGTTGAAATTTAAAACGTTGACCTTATATGTCAGTCTCAACGTAGTACCATATGCTAAATATTGCTTGTAAACATATAACAAAGCTATTTGTGCCGCAATCCTTCGCGAGTTTAAGGGTTGCAGATTAACATTGGCGGAGGTAAACATTCAATTTAAACTCTGCATAAACAGATGAGTTACTAGTGCCCTAAATTTATTTTTATTTACTAAATCGGACCTATTTTAATGCAAATGTTTTAGTGTAAATATCCGAAACAATTAATATTAGTGTAAAGTATGGTAATTATTCCAGACATTTCCGGCACCATTTCACACTTTGGTTCCATTTCAGGGACCCGATATCAGCAACCAAAAAATCCCGCGATTTTCGACTGGATTGGAATTTTCATGAACGCCTCCGTGATTTCCCTCTTCACGGTCTGCCCTCTGACATTCATCCTCGGAATGTACCTGAATCTGGACCCACTCCACCATCTCTGTCGCCTACTTGAATTGGAACTTTGGAACGGCTACTAACGGACCCAAACAGTCCATTCATAATTTTCAACAGGGTTGAAAATTTTAGAATATGCCTTGCACTCCTAAAGGTCATTTCCTACTTGTTTGGCATCGGAGAGGTGTGCCGGCTTTTCCCCGCGGCAACAATTTACATCGGGATGACTGCAACGGTCGCCAGGAGAATGTATCAGACCTTGCAGGCAATTCTCCGACGGCGAAATCAGCGGCACATGTCCATCATTTATTGGTCGAAAATGACGATGGTTTGGAATGCAAAGTTCAAGATTATTTATTCATTGGTCGAGGATATGATCCAATGGTCCACTGCCGCGGCTCTGTTCTTTTGCATGGTCGTTGTGACAATGTCGAATTTCGTCACTCTGAAACTGTTCCCCTATCTGCCGACACTCTTTTACTTATGTTTCCCATGTGTGTCGATAATAGTTGGAACGACAATCATGGCGTTGGTCCCTAATGCCATCGATATACATGAGAGCGTTCTGGATATTTTGCATACCTTACGAGCCAATGTCAACGATCTACCCGTGAAGAAACGAACGGTATTTCGGAGGGAAGTTCGGGCGATTCGACCGTTTTTAGCTTATGCAAAGCTAGGGCAGTTTAACATCTTGAAGCTGGATACGGAGTTTCTGCCAAACTATTTTCTGAGGATTGTTGTTTATACCATTGAAGCTCTTTTATCCATTCCAGTGCATCACGATTTTGTTGGGAAGTTCTTTTAACTACATGGTACTAAAGCCAACAATTTATAACTCGGTTTTTTATGCTAAATATAGTCAGGGATTGAGATCAATCGTTAAATCGCACAAATTTAAATAGATTTACCTAAGGTTAATATATCATTCACATCACAGGGAATTAGTCTACTTTAGGCATACACGTGGAAACGTATAACCCCGGAAATAGTAGTTTATATCTAATTCTATGGGCAAACTATTCATAATCTACTACTCAAATGTCGATAAATATTATTATTACCTAACAAAATATATTATTGATTTTTACTCCCCCAGGTAAGGTAGATGTGTATGCTAAGGCTTAATAATATGATATAGAGGGGAATAGAGAATTTTAATATATTCCGCATGATACGAGGATAAACTCGTGGATAAACCAGTCACCAGTTATATATATGCATTTATAATAAATATTATTTAAAATTTCATAAAATTTCCTTTCCTCTAATTTAGTGAAATTTTTTCTAACTTTACTTCGTAACCTAAATTTAAAGGTTGTACCAATACTACCTGATCTCCATTTCCACTTATCCCAAAACATTTTTCAACAAATAGCAAAGAAAATGCCAAAATCGCAGAAACTCCAAGTAAATGCCACAACCCAACCAGTCGGTCAAAACTAAGAGAAATGGCTCGATCCTCCGAGCTTTTCGACTCCAACAAATTCATAACCGATTTAAGACTCGTAAGATTCCGCTTTTGAGTCAAATTATTAAGTCGTCCATATCGGTTCATTTCATTATTCCTAAAACTCCGATGCTGAACCTCCCATTGTTGAAAGATCCCAGACTCGTAAATTCGTCCCAGGAAAAGATCAAATAGGATTGCAAAGTGGTTTGCATAAGTGAACCAGGGACTTCTGAAAGAAATGCTATTTAGAGTCTGTCCTCGGATAACTATCTTATCCGTGAATAGTTTCAAAAACACAGCTATTCGTTCTGAAATATCGTCATAATCAAGCAGTAGGTAATTTCCCGAAAGATCAAAATAACCTCGGTCAGTTTTTACTCGGTCTCCCAAAACAAACGGCAAAAACGGTTTCTTATAAGCTGAAACATCGAAACAATTTAATCGATTTAGTAATTCCGCGAACAGTTTGCTCTCTTTTCTATTCCGCATTATATATTTGAGAAAGCAAGTATTGTTGCTCTTCTCTAGCTTAACAGGGGCAAGTGTAATTATCGGATATTCTGACGATAAAACTGACTCAAGAGAGCTAGGAGCTTCCAATGAGATTCCCGTTGTTAAAACAGATAAAACTTTGCCTTTAAATGCGTTGCTCAGCACGAGGCTTATAAGAATCCAAACTCCTAAAACCATGTTCGAGAGGATCGGATTTCGGAATTTTTTAGAATATTGAGCTAAGAACCTTAGACCATCTTGTTCAATTAAAACTGCCCAAGTAGCTAAACCAATGTCTAGATGAACAAGGTAATTGAATTTATCAAAATATAGGGCAGAAATGATGCAGAAAAATAGGCAAAAACAGAGAGATGAGCCAAGGAGCCAGGACCAGGTCGGGAGGTCAAAAATCGTGTGAAACATCTCGACTCCCAACTGTCGACTCTTGACGACCAAAAGAAGGCGGTAGTTCCGTACCTCTTCTGCATAAGAACTCCATGTTTTTCGAATTCCTCCGTGTAGTAAATTGTCGTCGTAATGAATGCTTGTGATTATTCCGAAGTAGTTGATCGTCAAGGATTGCGTATGATGAATCGTGGCGTTGAAATGGTCGCCAAGTAAAAGGCCGACACATTCCTTCGGGGGAGTGTCCATTCCGTTAAAATATGAACTGCAACTGGATTCCAGTTTTTGAGGGACATCTCCTGTTAGGAATAAAATGACCACACCGCTTAATTGTCCATGTAACCTGAGCCATTGACGTTTTAAGGCGGATCGGTCGCCAAATTCCGTAATCGGGGTCGTCCAGCCGAATTCGTCAATGTATCCGTGGCCACGTGTATTAAGGATCGAGAAGGAGCCCTTTGAAATCGGTGCAATTCGTGTGTTTGGGTCCGGATCGCTTATTCTCAGAACAAAGAACATGGATAAGACTGTCGTGAAACCAGGTACACTAGGGACTATGAAGTAGGCGATACCTCGGACGTTTGTAAACTGCTCATTTTCAGCGTTCTCGTATTTGTCCTCGACATAACCGACGTACTGGAACACTTCTCCTGACGAACTAACCAGGTTTACATAGTTAACTATAAAGTTTGAATATTTGAGATGTTTCGGCAAGCTCCCTATCATTTCATAGACGAAAATGAGCCCGACGTAGCAATTTGTGAACTTCTTGTCTACGTTTGAATTGAAGATGACTTGACCGGAAGTGGTCATCTCGGCGGAGGTATTGATCCCATTCACAATGCTTGGCGATTCTTGATAATTATCTCGATCTGTAGTTAGGAGTTCCTCTAATTTTTCGCTGTTTAAAGTTGCCATGTACTTGATGACGCATTTCTCAAAGGTTTTGAAGAATTGGACAACGGGGGTTGAATGACTGTCTTGGTATTGGAATGAAGAGACTGATGTTATTAGCAGTATGAACGCTATAAAAAGAACGTTTCGTTTAAACTCAAAAGGTGTCATTTTGTATGCAGTTTCGCGTTATCGGAGAATTTTAAAGTTAGTGACCAGCACGGTATATCAACTCCAAATTAGACCAATCCTCAGTGACAGGTTAGAAACGTACATGAGAAGGACAAATGAGCAAAACTTAGTCGGTCTGGCAAAACTACTGAAATGAATTGTATGAAGACTAGGACTTAAGAGGTGACACTTAACATGGCAAAACTTTGACTGTCTGGCAAAACTTTAAGAGGTTACACGTAACATGATCCAAGGACGAAATAGTTCAGAAATGCGGACAAAAATTATAAAGTATTAGCGTTTTATCCGCTTTAATGACTCAATTACTTAAAGAGGTAAAAGCTAAACGCAGTACCAATCATGCACTTTGCATATGATTTCGGCAGGTACAACTATGCATCAAAAACAAGTAATTGAATCTGAACTGCTGTAAATTAGAATCGAAATCTACATAAAACTAAAACGATTTCCAAAACGTTTAAGTAGTTGCCTCAAATCAAAAGTTTCTCAGATCTCGTAACACGTAAGTTTTTTGTAGTTTTTGCGTAACTTTACTTAAATTCGATTAGTTTAATTCGATGGGTCGAATTAATTATGTTTTGAATTTTCAAAACTTTTCTCAGAATAAACAAGTTATGTCAATCGTTGGAGTGTCTCGTCTATCAGACTTTAGTATTGAAACTATTACGAGGTTAATCAGAGGGATTTGCTAAGGGTAAAACCCTTTAATGTTTATGCTGTCCGTCCGTCCGTCTGAGATTTAGGGTGTTTCAACAATCCGATTTAAATTTTCAAATTCGGGTATCAAAATATTCGTAGCATGCAATTGAGTATAGGTTTAATTCGGAGCCTGCAAAAAATTAAATGTTCCTTTGCATCAATTTCAATTAACCTGCTCAGTATCTCTTGAGTTGATAAAATTTGCACAACAATGCACCAAGCTTGACACCAATTAACTAATATTTCGGTAACGCTGCTGGGTCCAAATTTAGCTCCACTTGAGAATTACAAGGCAAAGTGACAGAAGTATCAACAATTATCTTATCAAGTGCCGTGACAATTTCAAAAACATATCAAGATCGCCACAATGTCCATATCATTACATTTTTAATCAAAGAAGAACCAGGATGATTAGGTATATATTTCAATTGGATGCAAGGTCCGTTGGATTCTACCAACACAGTCGCAAAAACCACGGAACTGTGAATGCATTCATTTATAAGGCTCTTTAATTTAAGGAAATAAAATTGTAATAAAAATCATCAGTAATTTTTTAAGTTTGGAAATGAAGGCTCCTGGATTTCAAGTCCTAATTCTAGTTCAGCTTCTGTCTCTCGTCACTTTAAGTCGCTCTGCATTTTTCGTCGACCCAGCCGTCGAATTCACCGTCTGGTCAGGTTGGGGCACCTCTTTGGCTTGGTTCGGTGACATTCTCGGTGGACTGCCCCAAGATGTTCAGGATGAGATTAATAGCGGACTCTTCTTGGTAATTTTGTGGAAATACTTAAAAAATTGACTTTAAAATTTTTATAGTAGTATGTTGTAATTATTGCTGAATCTTGATTGGTTTTAATTGTAGCCAGACAGACTGAATTTAAACATATTGAGGTATACGATTGGAGGCACGACTCAAGGGAATCTTACTTGCGGACCCTATAGACTTGGAGGGGCTACGGAGTCATTTAAGGATGGGCCTGATGTCCCCTATAATTGTAAGCTTTACCCTCGTTTTGAGACGAAACCCCTATAATTTCTGAAACTACTTATGTAAATAAATACCGATTTAAAGTTATATTTTAAAGTTAGATGTAGTTATTTTTTCAAAAGTTTCTCAATTGTTAGTGCGCAGCGAATAATATCAATATCTTAGGTTTGGATTTACCATACAGGCAAATTAGTGACAATAACAAAATATCGCTTTTATCATATACATGAAATTTAAAAAAAAACGAAGTGTTTACAGGATTTTTTGCCATTTATCTGGGCGCAGTGCATATCTGATAGAAATCCCCGTATTTCCGAAGAGACTTGCAAAATAATTGTCGATAATTTTCTGTGATTTTTTAATTCCAAAACGCATAAGGGGAACGTGACCCAAGAGCTCGTAAGGTCCTGCTTGCTGCCAAAGAACTGGGAGTAGATACGTTCGAAGCCTTCTCCAACTCTCCTCCTGAATGGTTTGTTTAATTCCATACCGTAAATCTCGATTTCAGTTTTATAGTAAGGGTGGGGAGTTATTCCGGGGGAATTAACCAGTCAAAAAATATCTAAATTACAAGCTTCTGATCTATAAAACATTTACAAACTACAACCATAATTTCATTCCCATCATCTTGAATTTTTTTTTTAAAACGCCTTGATTTCAATGAGGTTAGTTATTTTATCTATTTAGTCGTTCTAAGGGGGTTAGTTATTTAGAGGGCGGGCCTAAATCAGCATCTACCGGAATTTTTTAGCATGTTTCATGACATGCAGGATGACGAAATCGGGGTGTTCGAAAGGGAATCCAGAAGCGGGTCCACTTCACGACAACTTTGACCCCATAAACTCGGACATGTTCACGGACTATTTGACGGAAGTTGTATCGCATTATCAGAGTGAGTGGAACCTGACCTTCAGCTCCCTTGCCCCATTCAACGAGCCGTCGTCGGGGTATTGGCCGGGCCCAAGCGGGGGTCAAGAGGGCTGTTGCATGGAGAGGTCAACCATGATTCAGGTCATCCGGAGTTTGTCGGCGGCGCTCGAGCGGAAGGGGATGAGTTACGTGACGATTTCAGTCGGAGACGAAACGGAAGTTAACCAGGAACTGAGGACTCAAGAAGTGTTTACAGAAGCGGGGGTTGCGCATCTCTACTCCAAGGTCAATACCCATGGTTATTCGGATAATGGACAGGAGAACAGGGCACCCCTGTACACTCTTACACAGAAGAATGGACATGTTTTATGGATGGATGAAATGTAGGATTTTAATTACTTTATTGCAATTAAAATTTTAGTGATTTTTGGATGGCTGAGGCGTGAAACCCATCAAACGGTCGAATATTTTCAATTTTTGCTTATGGGAAATAATTTATGACCTTCGACGGGAGATGAGTTTCTTTAAGGGCCGTGTAGGTCAAAGTAAAGCTCTAGGGTGTACGGTCAAAGGTCATAACTATTTGAAATATCAACCATAGATGTGTTGTGATAGATGATGTGAGGTCAGGTATATGAATTTAATCTATGGTTGGGGAAATGTGATATTCTTTAATAAAGATGGCCCCAAGTGTCTCACCATCACGCTATGTTGTTTGACAATTTGTTGACAAATGCGCTAACTCTGTCACTGACTTTCTGACATGCACCTATTTATTAATCTCAAAACAACTATTTTTAGGAAAAAATTTCTAAGAACTTTAATTTTGTAGGGGCTGGGGCGCCACCCCGACAAATGACATGAGCCAAGGGATTGCACTGGCCTTGAGAGTGGTCGAAGACCTGAGGAATATGAATCCAGCGGCTTGGGGTATGCTTGCAGATCAAAATTTAAAAAAATAATTTTCCAAGCTATTAAAATAGGAATATCACAGGAATGATTTTTGTTTCACAATTAGTTTATTGGCAAGCATTAGAAGATCAAAAGCAAGGGGCTTGGGGCCTTGTTGACGTTCCCTTTGAAAATGCTACGTTGGAAAACGTAAGATACAATTCCGGCTACTTTGCCATGATGCAATTTAGCAAGTACATTAAAAAAGGTAAGTCCTTTAAGCACAATTAAATCGTGGAGAAACTACGAAAATGTGGAATGTCATGTTTTAAAATTCCATACAAAATTATTAAAATCGCAAGAAAGTTGGGGCCAATTTTCATTTTATTATAAAAAAAAACAGCCGAAAATCCTAATATATTATGACCTTATTGGGTTTCAGGTTACAAACTAATCCACGTGAATGATGTACATTCCGTTGCGGCATATGACTCAGAAAGCCAAACTTTTGTAAGCACATTAAAAAATAAGCAATAAATGACGAATTCGTAATTGGGTTTCAAATTAATATCCGGTCGTATAATACTTTAATAAAAATCGCAATTAAAAACGTTTGACCTTTAGGTCCTCGTGGTTGTAAATTCGGAAGATGCAATGGCTTACCGTTCCTACGATCTGAACAGTTTCAATCTTCCGATGGAAATATTAAAATTCCGGACCTCATCCTCCGAACAGAATGTCAATCTTGGCCCTGTCCCCTTAACCGGAGATGGTTCGATTGCTGAAGATTTCCCACCGAAATCGGTGACAACATTTATTGCCACATCCGCAACTCTAAAATCCGTGACTCAACTGATTCAAAACGGGGATTTCGAATCTCCGACAAAAGAGCCGTGGAGTCTAGAATATGGGACCAGGGTGGACGGGGCCATCAACGGGGAATATGTCTACCGCGGGGAATTTAGCGGTTACCTCGATTTCACGGAATCGGAATTGGCCCTAAATCAGGATCTAATTGCACCCGAGACGAAGCAGTATTTCCTAAGTGCCCGGGTAGCGACGAATGGGTCAGGGACGAAGTTCGGGGTTTTGATTAATGGTGTTCAAGGGCCGGAGGTGGTTGTCGAACCCTGGAAGGGATACCGGGTTTTTGGCCTCACCTTTGAAGCAGTGGTTGGGGACGAGATACGGGTTTATTTGTACGGACCGGAAGGGGAGACTAATGCTCAGATCGATGATGTCGTTTTGCATTAAGATTTACAGATTTAGAGAAATGACAATGGTTTTAATTTTGATTGACTGATGTCTTCTAGTTAAAATAAATTATTGCTTAAACTACCCGTTTAATTCACAGTTGACAGTGCTTTTTATCAAAATTATTAAATAACATTTTTGAGATTTATTTTATTTTTACGTTAAATCATCGTCCAACCCTGATGTAATATTGTAATGTGGCAATTTGAGAGTGAGATGCAGAGGTCAGAAATCAGAAACAAAGATGGTATTATGATATGAAGATCATGGAAACAATAACGAGATGAGGGCATTTGCTCCTCTGATTTTAACACAATGGCCAATTCCCAATCGATCGTTAATTTTGATTGGAATTCCACAGTTGAAATGCTTAAACTATGAGCCATTGTCATCCTCATCTCACACTACCAGCTTATTAGCATACAATTAATCATTAGTTTTAAATTTAAGACCATTGTTGAGCCTTGACTTTGAACGCTCAATCTGTTTCAGAGGTTTTCGATCTCTTTAGGCACGAATTGCAATACGTTTATTTATTAAAATAGATACGGGCAACCGGGGATTTAATTCCGAATATACGTTAGCCCTATTTTTGATGCGAACAAATTCTACTTCAGAAATGTTGTTCTCAACAGGTTTCGTCGTTGATTCATTCAGGCTAAAATATTTAACACGAATCCTGTCGCGATTAGAGGAGTGTCAGTTTGGATTTTTGGATTTAAGGTGACACGAAGTGAGTCATGTAGATTTTGACTTTCCTCGTCAAGTCAACCTGACATCTTGACATGACATAAAGACACATTAACTCAAATGGACAAGAATTTACACAATAAATTAAAACATTTCAAGGGTTCTCCTATAAGCATATGAATATTATGAATGGTAATCATTGGCATAAATCTGATTTTAATTAACAAAAAATCTCGCGTGGTATTCAATCCCAGGTCACATTTTTCAATACCCACTGTTTATGAACAACCCTTGGTGAGATGACGAGGTGATCTGTAGATGTCAAGAGCTCGGTGGGCTGTCTTTTTTACCTTGTTTTTATTTATGTATATTGCTTTACATAATTTGTCCCACAAACTTGATCTTCCTCCTTGGGGGTTGTACTTACTAATTACAACAACTTTATATTTATCTGATTTTAACTCCATAACATGTACAGATTCAATGTAAATGCGAATTTTTAACCCGTCGTGCATGGATGGGAAATTATTTAGGGGTGGCGGCTTATTCCGGAGGCAAATTACTGCTTCAACAGATTCAGGAGACTGCCAGATAAGATTTTCAAAAGACGATTTTAAAGCTTAAATTTCATTAATAAGTTTTTGTTAAAAATAATCGCACACAAGGAAAAATCGGTTTAAAATTCTTGTTTCTAAAACCACAAATGGATGTTTGAAACATGTTACACAAACTCTAACAATACCTGAGTTTTCGAATATACGAGACAACAATTTCAGACATTCAAATGATGCGACCGATAGTTCTGTAACATATTTCTATAATCAGTTTCATATTTTACAAAAAAAGATTTGAACCGACTTAAAATTCAAAATTTCAATTGATGCTTTTAAGTATTTAGAAAAAACATCAGTTATCAAATTTAAGTTTTGATTCTAGTAATTCTCCCCAGAGGGCGTAATTTTACTTTACCCTCACCTTAAGATTTTTAATTTGGAATCAGCGATTTAAGCGCATTGTAATTTTTAAGTCATTTCAATTTCGGGGGTTTACTTTTTCAGTCACTCCAAAAGGGTGGGGTTCTATTTAAAAGCGAAAACATGGTATTTACATCATCATCCTCGTATCAGTATCCGATTCAGGCTATTCCATCATATTACATGAAAGTGCATGAAGTTACACGGGCCTTCCCAACTTCTCAATTACAAGTGGAAAAGGTAATTAATGAGTTGGAGAAGTGCGGGATTAATTAGATCCGTGAAATTAAATCGGGGAGCCGGGTGTTGCCGGTTCGGGTATTTTTAATAAGTCTTCTCGATTAGAGGGACTGCGTGCAAGTGGCAGTATATAGGCTCAGATCACATCAACCCCGATATATTTATATCCCTACGTTTTGGAACTATAATCATCAAAATGCCATCCAATTTATTTATTTATTTATTATTACAATGTGATACCCACAGTACGTGTACTTAGTGGTCGTTACATCACAAGGAATTATTGGATACAATATATTCAAAATGGGAGAAGTCAGTTAAATGTAGTGTTAAAAGTAGAAGATTTACAGTTTGTGTCATATTATATTATTATCTAAAAACTTAGAATATTTATGTAAGGATTGCTTTTATGATTATTGTTTTTAATTACATAGTTCATTTAGAATGTTGTCAAAACAGGATTGATATAGTATAGGATTTGAATTGATAATTTCCGTAGATTGGTTTTCAAGTAGGTAGTTGAATGTAGATAGGTGGGTTGAGCTTGAGGGTTGCGTGGATTTTTGTCCTTTTCCAAGGTTTAGCAATGTCATCGTTGGTTAATGGTCAGAATTTAAAAGGTCTAATTCCTGAAGGGTCGACTGTAGTTGGTTTGGTAGGAATGGATTTTGATGAAGTCAAGTTTGAGGTAGAGATATTGACAAAAAATTGGTCGAGTTCATTTGGTGTCAAACCGATGTTAGAAGCATCAATTCTGGATTCCTCCAAGTTGATTCATGATTCAGCGAGTGGTCAGATATGAGTGGGTTGAGAACATGATGAGATTTGATGGTATTTGGATTCCTCAGAATTATGAGGTGGATGATAAAATTGGAAGATTGAGTCGGTGTAATTGCTTAGGGTACTGTAGAAACATTTCTTGTTGACAGTTAATGACATGATTTGTTGGAGTAGTATTTGAGTTTGATTGTATTTCCAATTTGCCATCATTTATTCGAAAAGCTTGGTTGCCTGCTTTTATGGTCTTCTCTTTCCAGTTGATTACAGGTATTAGATTATTTTGTTTTAATTCACGGGTTTTTATGCGAATATGAGCATAGTCCCGTCTGAGACTAGCTGGTAGGTCTTCATTGATGTAGATTGGAGGTTTGGTGGTCATTCTGTTGTTCCAGGTGAGATTTCTATCGGACATTTTTAAGAATCGGATTCTAACTGGTCTGTTATGTGCTTCACGGAAATTTCCAACTCTGTGAAATGTGTCAACGTCCATATCGTATCCATTTACACTCTTCAGTATGTCACAAATTTGGGATAGTAATTGAGAGTTTGATTCATCTTTGAAGTCGGGAATGCCACTGAACAGTAGATTGATTTTTAGCATTTCTTTTTGTGCTAATTCAAGATTATTTGTTAATTCTGAATGAGAAACTACTACACTTTGAAGTTTTGGTATAACAGTATCTTGGACGAGCTCATCTGTAGTTTCAGCTTTGGATTGAATATCTTTTATTGCATCTTGGATTCTTGATATGTCATTCTGTTGTCTTGAGACTATGGCGTGAATTTCTTTAATTGATTTTTGTTGAGCAGTTTGCTCTTCTTCTGCTTTAGCTAATTTCTTATTGATACTTGTAATCCCTCTTTCTATGGAAGCTAAAGTGGTTAAGAACTTGTCAGATAGTATGTCGTTACTGATCACTGATCTTGGGTCACTTGGTATTGGTATAGGTGATAATTGGTTATTTGAATCAGAACATCTGCGTTTATTTTCATTGTCGAAATCGCTAGCACGCTTATTGGTATCACTAATTGAATTATTATTCACTGTAGATTGTAATGGTTGTGATAGAGAGAGGTTTGCTTTCCTGACTTTAGGAGGCATTTTAGTATTGAGTAAGTGAGTCTGTAGTTTTAAGGGCGAATAAGATATAAGTCAGACCTATTTATTTAAGAAATGGAGCAGGTAGTATTGATAGGTGTGTGCAGGCCAATGGTCAGAATAAGAAAATGGATCATGTCCTTGTAAAATATATCTATCCAAGGCATAAAGGCTCCCAAAACTTTCCCTGTCATTCATCCCCGAAGAGAGAAGACCCTCTCGTCCTCGGAGTAATAATAATAATGCTAAATTAAATTGGATGATGATGATGATGGAAGAGGAGCCTTGGTAGATACAAAACCTAGGCCTGACAGCCTCATGATAGTATTATAAATTATTATGATTATTATTTGTATATCCTGATATCGGACTGTTGTAAGTGCCTATCTTTTTCATTATTACCCGAATACTAGACAGATAGAGAGAGGAAACAAAGGTTTTTTGGAATTGTACTGTGGACTGAACATTGTTCTAGGACTTTTTAATTTAATTCCTGTCCAGCGGAGCAGGCAGTACCACTTCTGAAATTGAAACGACCAGAGTCCTAATTTCTAATATCGAGGAGCAGCATCCCTGCCAATGTCATGAGGCATCAGTATTTTGTGTTTAGCATGAAATGGAATAGGGAGTCGTGTCATCATTGTCGTCAGCACATCAGCCAATCTGAATGAATGAAACGAGGAAGCACATGCACCTTCCATCACCACAAAAACAATAAGCTTGATTAATAATACTCCCTACAAGGAATAACCCTCTTGGGTTCAAAAGTGGGTAGCAGTGCCGTAGTGCTTTCGGTATTGGGACTGGAACATTCCCGAAAAGACGGAGAAATGCTGAGAGAGTCAGAGACAATTAAGTCAGACGACAAAGGTGCCAGGTTTTTCCATTTTTATCTAAAAACAGAATGAAGCTTGTTTAATTGGTCTAATAATATTTGGTCCTTCGAACCAGTGATAACCGGATTCACCGTATCAAGCCACTACTCAATTAATCAACCGTAATTGCTGCAATAACTCTCCAACAGGAATAACTGTTCGCTTTTAAGTGTTAAACTGTCCTACACTATGTATAGTATTAGATTACACTGATTTTGGAGTATAAAATATTTTTTACTGAAATATTTCTGTATTGACCTTACGAAAGATATATGGTGGGAGAATGTTGAAAAACCCCCTCCGCGAGTCCTCTTTCGGGGTAATATGAATTCAGCTCTTTTCAATAAACGATTTACAACCTATCTTCCTATTGGTTACTTTCGAAATAAGTGACTTCAATAACAAGGTCAAAGCAAATCACAAGTTATCCCAAGTATTATAGTCTCTAGCTCCTTCAGTAAACTGAGATGAGAATAAATCTTATAAACAACACAGAATTGTAAATACTGCATGATAGTGAAAGCATTCAGGAACAAGTGCTTTCTCTGGTTAAAATTCTAGTGGTGTGGCTACGGCCCTGACAGAAGCACTTTTATTGAGATTAGAGTCCAATATCCGAATGCATCCAATTTAGTTATGTAGTTATGTGTAGTTGTGCTTGTGCAGGGCCTATGGGTTTTACTACCGGGAGCCTATAGGGTTGATATGGAATATGGATGATAAGGTAATGGATTCAATTTCCGTCTCCCCTCAAATGCCAAACACACACTTGGGCCCAGCTGCTGCCAAGCCTCGATTAAAAACCCAATATTATTAATATATTTCCCAAAGACCCTCCGTACTATATAGCCAACTCCAGACCCTAGCTCTATATATCCCCATGCACTACAACAAATTCGAATCCATCTCGGAGGGACAGGGATATATAGGGACCTATGATATAAGTCCAACTTACATACATACTTAAGTGTCTGGGAGAGCCGTAAAAAGTTTTAATAATTTTTCCGACAGTTCAAGCACACCAATTTCACGACCTAAAAGTTATCTCATTTTACCTCATTTTTAGCTAATTTCATCCCCCCTTATCCTCCTTCAATATTAGACGGAAAATTTGCTAATGTTCCTCAACGATATCTAATATCTCTATGCATTATTTGTAGAAAAACAGTCAGATCGTAATCCTTCACAAAATATCTAGAAATAGCCATGCAAACGAATACAAAAACAGACTTTCTCTTTTTTTAATATTTATGCAAAAAATGAGATTACAAGGCTTTACCATGGCACATTTAAATCGGTACTGGATTTTTCAATAAGAGGAGTTCTGCAATTAACGAATTAACTAACTACTCACTAATTGCTACTCCGTATTGTAGGTTATGATATATGTTGCCATTTGCAGAATCAATATTGTCACAAGAACAATAATAAAATTAAACAAAAATATGTGAAGTATGAGGTTAAGCTGCTTTTCAGAGGGGTGGGTTTCAACAATCGACAAATTAGATGGAATCCGATTCCGCCTGTCCATGTCCGTGTCAGTGTGATGGAGAATAGATTGATTTCAATTTTAAATTAATTCTCCAAGGCTTGTTCATAAAAATCATGCTTAAAGACTATAGATGCCGTTTCTTTTAAATCAAAGACAGCAGATCCATAATAATAAAAAATGCATTTAAAACTACACCCAAAAAATGAAAAATTACGGAAAAGGCATGTAAACGCAATAACAAAAACCAATATTTAAGAACAGTATCTGCATCGGAACCAAACCCTCATTTCCAGACCGAAATGAGTCAGTGACTGCTGTTTTTATTACTGGAAATAGTAAAAAAAAACGTTCTAATAGATATTTGTATACTGATAGTATAGTACATTGTAAAAAACGAGTCGAGTTTTTTATTAGTAGATAGGGTCCGTGTTAATGAAAATAGGATTGAAATTTGTGCCTGATTAGAGTAATTGAGAATGGCTCTTCTGTGTTCTACATCTGTCTTTAGACTAGAATCCTGCTATTTGTTCTCTCTTATTATTTCTAGAGGGAGGAGGCATTAGTGGATATTAGTGATTGTTCATTAGACACCCATTTCCTCATTAGAAAAGTGCGTGATGAGACTCCCCAAAAAGCTTTCAGTAAAAATACCGAAAAAACCCACACCGACTCCACTCTTACTCTCTTATTTACAAGTGTCGTTTGTTTTAGCCCTCACTCCTCACCCTCTCCACCGAATTGTCCATGTAGAGAGGGCTAGGTTTGATATAGATCGGGCCAATATTAACCTACAACTTAGAACTTACCCGAATTCGGGTAAGTTGCCTCTACCCGGATGAAAGGGAAAACACAGGAGGAGACTGTCAATCCCATAAGGAACCCGACAATAATAAGGAAACCCCGACTCCATATACGGCTAGAATAGTATGGAATTAGAGAAGAGTGCTACTTCCTCCTTTGAAGTAAATACGGGAGAATCTCATAGTATTCGGGGATAACCCGCATTTTACGAACCGTTTTAATCAATGGACCGGGATTCCCGATTTAGAAGCCCCCCGAAATAAAATACTCATTTTTATGGTTTTGTTAATGTATATACAACTCCGCATGCTTTTTCATGGGGTTTTACGGTACTTGAATAGAATAGCCCTTTGATTTTAGATTTTAGTCAGGGTTCGGTAAATCGGAATTATTGACATGGTTTCGGTTGAGATTTTACTATCTGATGCGGGGTAAAAGTTATATTGATGAAAGCATTTAATGTCAAATGTGTTGTCTAATTAGTCGTTTGAATCAGATTTTAAGTCGCATCTACCTTGCCCTATATGCACAATTCAATTATGTATGCAATTTTACTCTATGGTCGGGGTAACTTTAGATTCTTGAATCAAGCCTCTCCAGCGTGTCGGACAAGTGCGTTAAACGTTATATGTGCGTTTGCAACGGTTTATTTATTATTACTTTCACCGTTGCATAATTACGAATCTTGGTCCATCAACACAAAATATTTACTTTGAACTTGAAAGTATCTCATATATAATAGATTAAAATTGGCCTTTGGTGGTGGTAGTGGTAATATATAAAATGTTTATAATTTGTGTATAATCCGCGGGTTGGTTGTCGATGTAAAGTAAAAGTGCATAATGGAAGTGGTGGTGGGTTGGTTTCTGTTTGGCAATCTGGCTAGATTGGAAATTGCAATTGCCTTTAAAAGGACGTTAGTCTTTGGATAGTAGATTGGTTCCTCGTTGGATGGATTGATTAAGCTGAAAGCTTTTTTCATTACCAAAATTGGAAATGAAATAAAAATTCAGCCGCCGGATCAGTAGCTGATCCCAACACCCGATCCCACGCTCTATTCTCTTAAACGACAGACTAATAAGAATACACGGGCATCAAAATAATCCCAACTCAAAATCAACAATCAATCTTTATATTAAGGGATCCGAAACTAACTTAAGGTTAAATGGACCGTAATTACAATTACTGAAGTTGGGATTGAAAAAAAATGTACCTTATTCATTGAAAGCTTAATAAATCTGTAGATACACGACCATCCAATGTGTTGAATTGGCTGGATTTTTGTCAAAGTCCACGCACATGCGCAAAGAACAGAGGAGCTTCGGTTTCACCTTTTTGAGCATTTGCGGCGAGTTTATTAAGGGGTGAAACCCCCTTAATGGGAAGACTCGATCCGTCCGTCTGTCCGTCTGTCCGTCCGCGCTCTAACTCGAGAACGGATAAAGATTTTAAAATTCTTTTTTCGGCTACTTATTCAATGGGTCCTGACGTACTTTCAGTTATAATGTGGAACTGGTCGGGCACACCCCCTTGCTGCAAAAAATTCGAAACTCAAACCACATGCATATGTCACCTATATGGGACTTACATATACTACCTAATTAAATTCTTACATACATACGGAGCCACACCCACTGACACCGGGGGGTGTGCCCGCGCTATATAAGAGAAATTGAGATTTTAACACTAAACGCTTTCGTAATGCCAAGGAACACTCCTGGGCGAATATGTCTTTACATGTGCAATTTTACGTGAAAAGTTCAACGTTATTAATTGAAAATTTGTCACATGGTTTCACCCCTTTCGTACGTGCGTTTGCAACGGTTTATTCGTTTTTTAAGTCAATATTTTCTATAAATCAAATTAAAAAACGCATTTCCGTATAAAAATCCCCATTCTATTGTAAATATTGCGAATAACAATACAATAGTTTTTGTAAACCATCACAACAGCGTATCAAGTAATTGTATAAAATGATCAATACAAATCAGTACAGTTGCACTTTAAGCCAACTAATCTAATGCAAAACTATAAAATCTTGCCTCAACTCAAGACTCAGAGCCTGTCTCCGTAATATCGGAATCTCGGAGTTTTGAGTCAGGAACCCGAAGCCACAAAAAGGCTGTGAAAGATATTAAATATTGTTGTTGGGTGCATTATGAAAATTAGTCCGATAATAATAAATGCCCGCAATCCACTCCCATCCATTCCGCTTCCCCTTCTATTACACTAACAGCTAATAATAATGGAAAATGGAGAGGAATCTTCCATCAAAAACATCAAAAACATATCAAAATCTTACAGCAAATAGAAACAAGAAAATACAATGGGGGCTTTTTGAGGAGAGGAACTTTAATAACCATGAAGTAGTATCAAAACCATCGTCAGAATAATAAAAATAATCAGCTTCAAAGCATGATTACCATCTATCCATTCATAAATCTTTAAAGATCGACATATTTTCAGAAACTGGGAGCATATTTCATAACAAACTCCAAACCCTTTACAGTGCTTTTACAATTGAGAAAAATAAAAACCTCACTAATTCGAAGCCTTAAGGTCAATCGCTACTTGACTACCAAGTCCTCAGACGCTGAAATAAGCAGCTTTTGGGGTAACTTGTCACAGGTCCCAGGTGTCATCGATGTGGACCTTAACGGCTCTTAATAGTTTCCACCTTCACAATCCCTTAAACACCCATCATATCATAGCCACTAAAACGCTAGACTACAATTTGCCGGCCAGTATTTAGCCTCTCCTAAAAAAGACTAATCTTTAATATTTTTTAAGAGGTCCCTTTCGACTTTGGAGTCACCGTCAGGCTGCCGAAATGAATGGAGATGTTTCGGGTCTGAATTTTGTTTTTAGTTTGTAGTTTTTTATGTATAGTAAAAGGGATTAAACGGCAAATGAGAGTGGACAGGATGAGTTAACGAGTTAAGTTGCGTATAAAAAGGAGATGAGAAGAAGCTATTATTGGACTCCTGCTTTCTTTCCACTGGATCAGAAGAGGGACTGCTGCATTACCTTAATGAAATGTCTAAATTATTTATTTGATCAAAGATGGCCAAAGTAGCCCAAATGGCTTCTTAATGAAATTCCATTACATTAAAAGGCAACACGGAGGAGAGACCGAGAAGAGGACTCCATCCTCTTCGAGAAAACACTGGAAATGAAACCCTGTAAACCTGGAAAACAGCTCGCTAAAACATGTTTTATGCTCCTTGTTGAATGGCAAATATTTTTTAAGTTTAAACCCCGATAGTTAAACTAACTGAACTTCTCTAGATTCGTTTTGATAAATTACTCAGTCAAACTATTACAATAGAGAAGGCCCCAATGACATCATAAGCTCACAATCTATTTTCAATAGGCGAGCTACGCAACGAGTAACAGACGACGAAATTGATAATAATATGAAACGGATGATTAATAAAATCTGCAAAAACAGTCATTGCATAAATAATACCTCATTGTTTATTGATTCACTTTTGACATCGCTCGGAAGTGCATTAACAAACATATTCTGGATCCTCCAATCAAATACTTAACTAATTAATAAGTCTTTTAAGTACACAATTATTACCTTAACTAGTTATTAATTAGCATACGAGGATGAGGTGTGTCTGTTGATCCGTGTAGATTCTATAGTGTATTATACGTCTAATATAATATATCGTGTACTTGTTCTGTGTATTATAACATATTCATCATACAAACAATTATTATTTAACTACAATTATAATATAACAATACAATAAAATTCCGTCACTTTAACAAGTTCTCAATAATTAACTAACCTCCGTTAAATTACAAGTAGAATTAAGTTTGATTTTACAATAAGTTTTTAGGAACATGTTGGCGAACGTACGGCCCCGATCTTGAGTAAATAAAAGCAAACTTCAAAATAACAGGGTTGTCGGGATTAAATTAAAAGTAAAGTATTTAACTCGTATTCACTAATCGGAGTATAATTATCATCTCTATTCCGTACAGAATATACGTCATATTCCCGCCCGCGCAAGTAATTAATCCATTATCATATAAAAAAAGTATACAATTGTATTTACCTTAATTTCTAATTATTTAAACTACCCTAATTATTAAGTAATCTATTTTTAAGTGAGATTAAAATTCCTAGTCTAATAAGCCTATTCCTACAAATTTTAAAAACTACTTACTACAATACGATTTCCTAAATTCTAACGGCCTATTCTAGTAGTATACGTGTTTGAAATCAATTAAGCATCACTTATCATCAAATGAATATCATATGTAAGGAGTAATAAAAAATAACGGTTTGTACATTCAAAACAAAACAACGTTCTTTAGAGACGATGTGCCGCTTGCAAATCGGAATCAGTGGGGTTATCCTCCAATTAATGTAATTAATTACTGGTAATTATGTACATTGGTAGCAATTATAAGTCTCAGGTGGACAATTACAGAAAGCAATTGAATGTAGCATGAAATCATAAGTATTTTTGGAGCGTTTCTCAAATAACAACAGAATGTAAAGGTTCCAAAGTGCCCGGGTTTATTGGAGTCCAAGAAATATGTTAATTTAGTTTGTAAACCCTGTCGGTAGAGGGGAGGGATAAAACCCCAAATCGCCTTAAATGTTAAATCCATGTCCAAAAACCCCGAAAAACCCTAAACCCTATCCGAATCAATTGTTTAAAGTGCTTTCAAAATACTGAAGCTTGTAAATGTACTTCGCAGTTTAAGTTGTATCGTAAATCGTAATTGTATTTGTGTATTTAGTATACATATTGAATTCCATGGTCCTTTGTTAACCACCAGAAGAGGCCTGTCTTAATTAATTGATTCAATTACAAAAATTATTACTTTGAACAGGTGGGTAGTAGTTAGTAGTACATTTATTGTTGTTATTATTACGTAAACAACTAATTGTTTTGTTCGCCTGATTAGAAAACCTAATATCTATGAGTAGGACATACGAAGTACGAACACCAAGAGCATTGTGGGACTTTGAGTGAGAAATGTGAGTCGGGACACGGTTTTAATTTAATTATCGTTAATTATTATTAATAATTAGAGTTCAGTACCTTTTAGTCATGGACCATCATATCTGGATTGTTAATTGCAGTTTAATCAAAAGATATTTAACCCTCTTACTGAAAACGCTTGCCCGGTATCACTCCCCACTGGAGAGGTTTTCAAACTAACTGTCCCAAGGGCTCTTATTTCGGTAAATACTGTAATCGAAACTTGATTAAATATTAATTGAGTTTCTCCATTAAAATCCTACACGCAGATAGCCCCTTAAATCGTTTGATTTTGAAATCGAACGCATTACACTCCCGATCAATTGAAGTAATTGTTCGTTTCATCTTTCAGCCAAAAACTACAACGCAAAAATATCGGTCTAAAAACCTATGTTTGTCGTTTCTGGAGTTAACAAGCGTGAAATGCCTTGTGTTCTCTATTCTTTCCGGATTTTTTTTGCGTCTCTCGTTTATTTGATAGGTTTTTTTGGGTGGTGGTGGTGGCTGGCTAGTTAGTTTGGACAAAAGTGGACAAGATTCATTTTCTGCTCGTTGGCCTGTCTTGTTCAATTAGATTCTTAATCAATTCAACCAAAACGTGGGATTTATCCATCTCAAATAATAATATATCACTCCTTCCCCCAGCATATAATACTTTCCCCTTTACTTGGACTGTTTTTTTCTGGGAAATATTATACAATGTTTTTTATGTTGTAACAAGCTACTCGAGATAGAGTGTGCGATGAAGAGTATCAAAGCAAACTTACATGACAAACGATCATAATCTGGCAAAAATTGTTTACTTGGATTCTTTCTCGTGTGAAAAGTAGGTAGGGTTTGCCAATTTATCGGAGACCGGGGCTTATTATGACTTGTTCTTATCCTCGGGTACGGGTATGTTTTGGTGAAAATACTGGATTGGCGAACCCTAGTGCTTTCATTCGACATGAGTTTAGAATTGGCCCATATCAGACAGATCTATTCGGGTTACAGATCACTAGCTGTTAAACCAATTATAATTAATCGGAGATGCCCAAGAACCCAACGATCCGTTAATTAATTTTGTCAAGTAAATAACATTAATCATTTCGAATCTGTTCGGTGAATCGGAATAACAATGAAATAATACTTGAAAGGTAACTAAACTAAATTCAGCCATTTTGATCGTTTTGGAGTCTTGAGATAATTGTTAGAGTTTTGTGTCAAAAAATTCCGAATCTTGAGATAATTTGAACATTAATATTGCTAATTTTTTAAGTACAGGGGATGTTTTGTTCTAAATGCCTTTGGTTGTCTTGTCTGCCAGCCATCCTTTACCATTATCAGTTCGGTTCAGAAGGTGTTAATTCCGGGTGTAAAAGGTATCCAAATGGTTAATGAGTTGTTTTTTCATAATCCCGACGACATGAGGCTGTATAATTTGAAGGATGAAGGAGCCAACTTCAACAACGGAATGATGCAGTTTCTGTAATAAAAAAAATGACAAAAATCAGATTTCAAGTTTATATTTTTTGTAATAAGGTATTAGTATAAGATATCATCATTATCATCATTGTTATCATTACGGTTTACGGTCGAAAAAACCAAGTAACACGTACAGTATTTTCGCACCAACATGTGAAAAACTGGTGAAAATAAGCTACTTTTCCTGACTTGTCTTTCTTTTATTTTGTTTCAACCGTTTTGAGCTTAAACCCTAACTATTTCGGATTTTGAGATCAAAGGATATAGAGTTCTTAAGGTGCTACATGTAATAAGTTCCGTAATTACGGATTTAAGGAGGCACCGGCTGAAAGAAGTTAGACAGTGTGGGTTTTTTTGTACATTCTTCTTATTATTTTGATTGTTATTTTACGATCTAACTCGTGATAATTCCAAGACCTGTAGCTTCTAAATGTTTAGAGTCCAGTAGACTTTAAGCAAGGACCGTTCATATATAATCCAGTTTCTGCAACGTTTGAAATATCAATTACTATTCATATCCGATGGTTTTCCAAAGAACTATCAAAAGTATATGCGTTTTGGGGGTTTTAGAGTTTTAGGTGATGTGAGATGAGCTCTGCCCAATAAGTCATGGACTTCGCCCAAAAACATTTAATCCAAGCTGCAAATCCCGCATAGCCCCAATTAAACGGATAAGAATGGTTTACGAACGGAGCTTGTAAGGGGATATCGATATCAAATATCCTGATGATGAGATCATGACTTGTAAATTGTTTATGCATGGAAGGCCCCGTGTAAATATCCTAATAAAAATGTGTAATACGTAATCAGAAGGGAACCGGGTTGGGTCGGCCTGTAAAGTGTAAACACACCTGTCTTGAATCCTGATATTATTCATCCGCAAAAGTTTGACGATTTCCCTTCGACTTTAAATTTCAATTATCGCTTCCAACTTCGTTACATCTCAAATAATAATAGCGAAAAAAATGCTTAACCAGTTCGGCTGGAGTTATAAGTTGGAGTACAGTCAAGCCTCGCTATATAGTTAAAAATTAAACAAAGTTGTTGAAGTAGTTTTGATTTGAGATTAAAACCTGAGGATGATTTGATGACCCTCATCATGAATCCATAATGTAAAGTTCCTAAAGTGAATCAGGTATTAAATTAAATAACTGCTCTTACAGCTCAAGGAATTTTTTAAATCATAAACAAGCTTAAATTTTGATGTGATATTTTAAAAAGACACCCTCCCTCCTATCAATAAGGGCTGTTCTTAAACAAAGTTCGCAAATTGCGGAAACATTGACGTACATCCTGTTATTTCTTAATAAGCAAGTTTTGATTTAAACCGTCGTTGAAATTTACGATTTTAAACTTTGTTGAATTAACAAGTTGTTAAACCTAGCTGTTAAAACCTAGAGGCCAAAGAATTGTGATAAAATTTTAAAATCCAATCCGCGTTTCCCCTTGGACTCTTGAATCCTGAATGTTTTTAATTTTGCATTGAAAAACGTATTCCCTCGAGTTGTTAAATTCAATTTTTTTGCAAGTTCGGCAAATGTTGTCAAGTCAAAGGATGTTTAGGCCATAAAAGCTTAAAAGGGATTAGAGCTGATTAAAGGCTCATCTTTAATAATTCGGTGACAGGGCTGAGCTGGGAAAACATGTGTCGCATGTCAAAACTTTAAAAGCTTTAAGGAATTACGGATCTTCGTACAATTCAACGCTAAAAGCTAATGCAAGTTAGGATTTAAAGAGCAGAGTCCAAACCGGATTCCTCCTTCAATTTAACAATTCGAGTGACAAACTTTTAATTAATTGTTGGCCCTATCCCATCGTCCTACCGACATCCAGGGCTGTTCGTAAAAAATTATAATTTCTTGCTGAATTTTTAAATAATATGTCTAAGTAAAAAAAAAGTTTGGCAAACCGAAAATCACAAGAAAATGAAGACATTTAAAAGAAATTTTCAAATAATTGTCCCAAAATTGTCGAATTTTTGCATTTTTCGCTCAAGTCCGGTAAAATCAGAGCTTCGAAATAAATTTTTTTAGTGTTTTCCACTAGTGCCAAAATCGTCACAAAATGAAACTAAAAATTCGTAATTTTTTAATAAAAATCGTCTGGAAAATTAAATACTGTCATCTAGTAACAAGCTATATCTTCCAGTTGGAGGCATTAGTTTCCAGGCCTTAACCCCACACCCCAATTAGGGTATGGCACTATTTCCACTTCCAGGGTATGACACATACTCCTTAATAGTGTGTACGGCCCATCTCTATTAACATATAAAATGCAAATGAGAACTTAATTGACCCTGTTGAGACCCCAACTCCCAATTACAAAGCACAAAGAACGCGGAATTCCGTTTTAATTTGGCATTTAATTTTCGAATTCCCAGTCGTTAATCTAGTTGGGCTAGAATCGGAATCTGACACCAACTCACCTTCACCAACTGCCAAATGACCAAACAAACAAATTGGCAATTAGTTACCTTATCCTCCAACCTATCAACCTCAAACTAACTTACGGGACTAAGGAGAGTGACTATAGATAATAGAATACAAGAGCAGAATATGAGATAAGAAATACGAAGATGAGTTTTTTCTCTAAACGAGATGGCCAATCATGTGGAATTCCTACACATTTTCTCGAGGTCTCTCCATATATTACGTCCCGATCTCGATCACAAATAAGAATAATGTTAATATCGTTTCAAGAATAATAAATAAAATGCAGCAGAGTCCGTGCTAACCGTCTCGAACTGACAGGATTCAATTGCCTCTGCGAAAGTCAAAACCCGTTTGGACCTCATTATTTCTTGGTTTAGGAGGAGACTCGATTATCGAGTTGACATTTGATGATAATGACTTGACCAACTCGGCTCGTATTTTTATTCCTGTTAATCAGAATTTCGCAAGAGCATTTTCCAGGTCACTTTGTCAAAATCTGTTAATTCTCGTCAGCTTTTGAAAAATGTTTAAAAATATGTAAAATCTGGTAAAAATACAGGTTTAAAACGAGGATGATTGGGAAATTAAAATATTCAAAGATTTTAAACGGTTTTGCGAGCTTTTGTTACAAAATAAGATCATGATCTTGAGAAATGAGTGATCATCAATGAAATCGGTTTTTGCGGTTCAGTTCGTGGAAAGGAGATGACAAAGCAGGAAACACTTAGGGATTTTACCAGAAGTTTTTTGTGAACAGGTGAATGGGTTCGTCTTGGAAAGTTATGGAAGCATGTCGGTTGAGACATTATTTTGTAGTTTCTTCTATAGTTTGTTAGGTACTCTGGATAGATATGAAACGGTTTTAAACAAGTCGTGGAACTGTCGATTAGGAAGGCGGATCAAGTGTGAAAGGCTTAGAACATAGAATAGGACTAGTAATAAAATTATTAGAGAAATTAGTAATTGTAAGTTTCGAAATTCAAGGGCTTTTAGAAATGATTCACTATTTTGTATTAGTATTTTACGTTAGTTCACCGTTTTTTAATAAAAAATAAGTGAATTGTTACTATTTTACCTTATTTTAATCAAAAACAAGTGAATTTAACCCTTAGCCTTAGTATTTCAGAAGGTTGCAAAAATCACCCCGAAATAATTCCCCACTCCCTTATACCTTCAAGCTGCATAAATATTTAAAGACCTTTGCTTTCCAGCTGTATATGCATGCCAAGCTCATTTTAAATCACGTTATTTTTTCCTCAGATTTAAACCAGTGAAGAACCACAAACATCCGGGAACTTTGCTTAAACAAAAGCTGCTCATGAATTCATTGTCCAAGTACAGACCGACAACCATCCGATTTTTTTTTATCGGAAATAAAAAGAAATACTTTAGTTTTGTAACAGTTTAGCAAATACTTTCCCCACAAAACCAAACTATTGAGGAATACTCAACTCTTTAATTAATTTAAATCGTTTGTTTTTATCAAAACAGAAAAGGGATAATATATCAATGTCTCCATCTCCATATCCTAGAACCATTAGAATTGCAATTATCTAGCTTATCTTACGCGATTATCTGAACCCCATCGGCGATCCTAACTTCCTAACGTACTTTGGCAAAGACAACAGCGTTTTATTTTAAATAAAAAACCACCTCATAATTCAAATTATGTTCTTACAAACTTAAAACCCTCTCTCCTGCTGTTGAATCTGATTAAACTCCATTAATTTATTCAAACAACTGATAAATACACAATTTACCGAAATAAGTTCCCCAATGTTCAAATACGCACTGAAACAATAGCTGCACATGGGGAATTATTTGAGTATCTATCTACGCCATCGTCGTCCCAACCTCTATATAATTAAAACTCACCCTTAGTATTTAATGAGTCCACTAATTATAATAATTAAATAATTATCCCTCTCCTCGCCATTTGATTCGTCCCCACTCTCGTCCAATTAAAATCCAGTACCATTTATTCATTTAATAGCCTAACTTCGAATCGCTAAATGCTTAAGTGAAGCTGTCCTATATATATCAAGCACTAGGTGGTCCACCGTAATTATCCCTATAAATTACATTACACCATATATAAAATTATAAATTACATGAGGAATTGCTTATATTCAAATTTGGAAATCAGCTCATTTTCCCTGGCATAGTACCACCAATTATTATAATTATATCCTGGTTTAAGCATCAGGCGATTTAATGACGTCCGTAATTTTAATATTATTTTAATTAACTTTAATTGCCTCTCTCTCAGCACAGGTGTGATTTGATTTATAGGACTGGAGCGGATATTTATTGCTCTTGAAGATCGAATGGGTCGATTCAAGTTTTTGAGAGGATTTTAATCATTTTTTAGGCCATTAGGTTTTAATTTTAATTGATAAAACTGGAATTGGATGGTTTCCCTTCGTTCTATGAGATTCGTTTAAAAACGCTTTTTCTGTAGTTTACAATTTAATAATAAAAATAGTAATAAGACGATCTTTGCTCGAAAACTTGACTTTTGACAGATGGTTTTCTGTAATAATCACAATATACTTAAGATATAATATATATAGTGTATATAGCTCTGAATGTAATGAGAATAGAATGTAAGGGGAATTTTGACTGCCCCAACTGAATGAATGTCGTCAACTATTTTCAATTACATTCGGATCTCCAGCTGCCAAGGAACTCATGAAAGTAGCCTTAAAATCTATACACATTACGTCCCTATTTTATTTTTTTATATTTATATGTCTATATGTGTGTCCCTATATATGGGGCTCAACAATTTCCTCTTTGACACTTGAATTCTAAGGGTATTTCAGAAACTGCAGCTTATTTTTAGAGTTTTATAGAGGGATGCGTTTAGTTGAGGGACTCTAACTCAACCGTAGTTCGTAGAGCAAATAGTTTGATTGTGGATCTGTTAAGTTCTCTGCATTTAAAATTAGCCTCTGTATCAGTCAATGATTTAGTTTAAAATTCTGAAATCAGATTTTTTCGAGTACTTGACCGACCAATTCTTAATTTCGTAGCCGGTAGATTAAAACCGTTTTTACAGAGATGCAATAATATCTCTTTATGTTGTAAGTCATGAACGCGACTATTTTTATGTGTTTCTAAACTTTTTTTCGGACTTGTCTAAAAAACCCGTTTATGAAGAGCCCTTAAATGCTTAATACGATTTTCCCATTAGATATCCCCTCTCCAGTAAGTGCAGTAAGTGCAGTCAACGAGTAGAATTCTGAATCTGTTATTCCAGCCTACTGATCTTCCAGGACGTCTAAAATACATGTATTGAAATAAATCTCTATATCTATAGGTATTAAATATATAAAATGGTAGTAGAATAATGAACATTTATTATTGGTCGTAAGTGGTTTTGTGACTAAGGTTAGGGACATTTCTGTGCAGAAGAATGGGCTGGATAATTGGCCACACATGGTTCCTAAGGGAAGGGTCACAGTAGGGAGGGTCGGTTGACCCCCGCAGTGACCCGACCCTTTTCATTAACCCCGCAGGTCACCAAGGGCTTCTTCTTCACGATTTTTTGTTTAAATCTTAGAGAAAATACTTCATGTTATTTATTGTTTATGGGATTGATGTCAGGACCGACACCAGTCCGATATACTTGTACTTTCGGAAACTGACAGCAATTCTGACGGACTCGGAACAGAACTAGAAAATATTCGAAATCGTGGAGAAGAATTGAAATATAAATTTAATCAGAAAGGACCCCATCGGGTCAACTTTTTTAAGGAACCCCAAAGGGTCCGAGTCAACTTCCCTTCGATTATTCATTTCCAGTACAATCTTCAGCTGGAATCGGAGAGGAGAATTCCTGGCTCTGTATTCGAAGATTTCAAGAGATTTTAAATAAAAACAGGATATTTTAAGATAATTCTGAGGGAAACCGCCGCATGAGGCAGTTTGGGTAAAATCCGTGAAAATTCCTACAACAACCGACATGAATTTATCGTAAAAAATCCAGAATTGGATTGATCAAATCATTAGATTTAAATTGATGTCACTCCTCTTTCTTTTACGTTCTAATGTGACTTATGAACGGCCCATTTTATACAAATTGATAATAAAAAACGGGACCTTGAATCCGATCAGGTTACACCTTATTTCAGTACACTTTCGTTGTTGGTACTTGAGTTTTTTCCCCGTAAGTTGGACAATGGTAAGAAATAGTAAGATTTTCTATCCCGTGGATGATGTTAAATACTTGTTCTTCTCTATGGTCTTGTATTTTGTATTTTATTTGTAAGTACTGCTAATGGGTTGGACACCCTTTATTCATCCTCAAAGTCCTCAAGATTTTAAATCTTCTTCTTTAGGACTTGAAGGCTTCTTTTTGAAGCCTTCTTGAAGGAGACGATGGGCTTTTAAAGATCCTATTCTCTCAATTCCATCTCCTCAAAGACCTGAAACATAAGTACCCTCTCCTGCCTTACTTGCGATCGGTATTAGTACTAATATACTCACATCCACAATTAGAAGAGCACAAAATATGGAAAAACGAGTTACAGAGGTTAGGGTAATACAGTTAGCTCTATTCACAGCCAAAAGGGGTTTAAAAGCGACCAGAAAAATAAAGATATAAAGTAATTAGACTCCCTAAATAAGTCCCCAGGGGAAGTTATTCACAACTCATCTTAATATTTAAAGTAAAGACTTGTTCCTGTTCCAAAGAATCGGTGGTTACGATCGAGAATGAATTCTGTAGAGGTCAGTAGGGTAATGTCGTCCCTAAATAAGTCCCCATAGGTGACATGATATCGGCAGTCGTCCCTAAATAAGTCCCCATGTGTGACATGACATCGCCAGTCGTCCCTAAATAAGTCCCCATGTGTGACATGGCACGTTGACGATGTCATTGTTAATTTCTCGAAATTGAGATCAAAGACCGTATTTTACACGTCCAATCACAGTCCGCCGGGAACTATTATTTCGGGGAGTTTTACCCCGGGGTGGGGACTTATTTAGATGTTGACCCTCCTACTTATAGTACAGATCGTTAAATACTTTAATAAATAAACTGGCCCTCTCTCTCAAACTCTCAATGGAATGGAATCCCTTGGAGATTTCCACTTGAGAAGTCCTCAACTCTTTTCTATTCTTTTATATTTATTTTCCATTATATTCCATTGTTGAGTTCGGGAGAGTGAGATATAATAAATTCGACGAGTCAACAATGTGAGACTACCTATTCTATATGTAGTTAGTCAACTGTAGGATGTAGAAATGTAGAATGGAAATAATGATAATAATAATATAGTAATAAAAAAAATAAAAAATCCGTCTTTCAAACTTCCAATCCCTTTGAATGACCCTGGAAAGGGATTAGAAATATTTCTAATTTTTTTTTTAAACATTTCTATTCTTGGTTCAGGTTGTAGGGGGGTTAGGCATTAAGGAATAATAAAATCTGATGAACAATAGGGCTTTATATAGCAGGTTAAGATGTTATATTCAGGTTTCTTAAATAAGACGATGAAGGATTTGAAAATCCGAAGACAAATCTGTCAAAAGATTGATGAAGATGACAAGGATTTTTTTTATTTATCCTACAATTACAAATTACAGCCCGATATACAAATTGGCCTTCGGAGGTTGATTGTAGTCGATGGTGTGACCCGACGATTCAATCGACGGCGTTTCGACAAATTGAAGCCCGAGGTGGTTAAAAAATGTAACCAAAATTTGGCCAAATTTGTCACGTTTTGGCCGTTTTTGTGACAAATATGACAATTGACGAATGTAAAAATTCAAGGTTTCATTAGTAGAATTGATTACATAAAAACTATCTAATTGACTTTCTGGAAATAAATCCCACACCCGAATAAAATAAAAATGATGTAAGACAGCTCTGATAGTAACAGATTTTACTTAATTAATTTTCATGGCTAATTAGGCACGATCGATAGAGCCATTTTAGTCTTAGATAAAAATTTAGTACTATTTTAAGTATTTTACGTAATTTTATATCCTCATCCGTAGGATGTTGTCTTGTAAGTCGGTGATCTTAAGCCCTGATCCCAAAATAATCCCTGAACTATGATACAAGGACAATAGGCTCAGGGATAAGTTTTTCTTTTGTCCTGTCCAGCCTCTCTTTGGTTGAGGAGATGTGGAAATCCGTTTTGAAGACTACAACAAAGGCTGAATCGGAATTTCATTCTTTTGACTCAAGATCCAATAATTGGATTCAATTGGACTTTCATCTTTTAAAATAAAACAGATTGGATTTCTTCTTGTCTTCTTACAAAAAAAAAAACTCCCGAATCTTTTATTTCTCCGTCTATTGAGAATATTAGAGCCTCTACTCTCCAGTTCCTCATCCCCCGTCCTGACCAAACAAGTTATCAACAAGAACCGGGGACGAGGTCCAACACTTTACAGTTCCAAATTAAATCCAAACCTATCAAATGTGTTTAGGGATCCTTCATAAGTTACGTAGAATTAGAGACTAGAAGCTGCTACTGTGTGTCTTAATTTCCTGAAATAAGTCCCCACCCCAAAAAAGCAATTCATCTTGTTCGTTGGTATTAAATCAGAAGTAAAACAGCCTCAAAACGGGGACCAGAAGGTATTGGGCAGCGCCTAGAGACATTATAAGATACTCCTCAACTACCTATTAATCAATGGATAAAAATAATAAATTGACGATAAAAATAAATTGAACTCACCCTTACTCATTAAAATTAAAATAGCCATATATTGTAAACCAGGTTCAATTTTTTTCTTTCCAATTTTTAAACACATTTCGTTTAAAAATCTTAAACGTCAGACCCCATGACCTGTAGACGACCCTTTTAAGCCCATTTGTATCAATTTATTTGGTTAAGTTATCCAAGCTGAGATATAAGAGTTAAATGAAAGAACAACAGATAAAGTAGTTGTAAAAGAATCTGGAATTAGGAACAGAAAAATGTTTCGATTTCCTCTTCGATCATCTCTTTCCATCCAATTTCCCCTTTAAAAGGGTTATGATCAAGACTTGAGATGAAAGGGGTTTTAAGTCATTTTAAACGCATCTCTACCAATCTATTGCAGCATTTTAGACAAACTTATATTATTATTATTTTCGACTCGTCGGAGTATAAATTGGAAATAGGTTCCTATTCAGAGACGGAGTAGTTAGATATTGAAACAAATCTCAATTTATTTCCCTTTATTTTAAAGCGGAATAAAACTAATTGCATCTCTCCAGCCTGGTTTCTCTAGCATTATTAAATCTTTATTCATTTTTAGGGGCCGTACATAACCTACGGAAACAAAAATTAAGACGAAAATACCGTCATATAACGGGATGACATAAAATGCTGTAAAAATCGTTATTTTAAAGATTATTTGGAGTTTGGAACTAATCATCCCCAAAAAATCTTTATAGACTGACAGTTTGCATACTATTTAAAAACTATTCACGCATTATTTGGCACTAAATCCCCCTCGAGCCGACATTCAAACGAAATCATTACAAATTACAAGGTTTCTAAACGAAATAGATGGTCAGTTAGCTCGGATTTAAGGTTTTTAATAAGAAACCAGGAGATAAAACCCCTACAACTTTTGTTCCTAAAAATTGTAACGTCGTAACGGTGTGGATTTAGGTTGAGAAACGGATCGGGAATTTGAGTTGGAAAGTGCGTGTTGTAAGTTGTTGGTTGGTGTTGGAGGACTTGAGACAGAGGAGTCCGAAGAAGGAGGTATTAATGCATCCAATTTCCTATCCAATTTAGCCAAAATTGAGTTGGAATGGATTTCCTGAAATAACATTACTACTTTCCTATTATATATATCCATCTCCTGTGGATATATACAGCTTTTTATAGCCTATATAAGGTCCTAGAGATAGTTAGATATGGATCGTGTTTGTGGTGGTGGTGGCAGTACCTGGGCGAGTGCCAGGTAGTGAGAGGATTCGATTTAAACATTAATTAGGTCTCCAGAAATTATTCAACCTCTTTCCATCTTCAATCTCGAGTGTACGGATTCTGGAGCAAATCTGTCATTTCTGTCCGATTTCAAGGAGAAAAACCAGCAGGATAAGCCCTGGCTTTAAATAAGACAAATGCAATTATTTTTCGTACTGAATACGGCCCCTGTTGTAGTCCTAGTTGTAGTTATAATTACTTACTGAACTCATCTAATCCACTCTATGCTATTATTTAGGCTGCCGATTAAGGGTTTTGAAAAAAGTACCTGTCTCCATCTGGGGACTTAATTGAATAAGTACGTTAAGTGCTCCTTGCAATTAGATATTAATTGCTTTCGCAGATTGGAAACGGTCTTATCTATCTTTAATCGGGCTGTTTTTAATTGACAGGAAATTTGTATCTACGGCTCTGGATTTAGTTCCTCTCTCTCGTCGAAATCTTATCCAGATAAGTGCTCCACTTCGATCTGTTTTAAAGCAGGGGTTCTAGTTAGCCCTGTGTTGTTATATAAGGACGGCTTGACCATAGGAAGAGGGTACTTAACTTTATTAGCTTGTCTCAGTATATAGTCTCCCGTGTTTCGAATCAGACGGACTTTGGTTGGATAGAGAGGAGAGAGAAACGTTCCTCTTGAATATTTAATGAAATGAATCGATGCAGCAGATTACTTCCATTCCAATCCAATCAAAAGTACATATATTCCTACGGAGTACAAGCCCTTAAAACCACCACCACCGACGCATAGCTCCAGTACCGAAACACCTTCCATATTTTAAGGGGTCGTTCGAAAACACGGGAGGAAGATTCATGATAAATTGTGAGAACTAACCTTGATGCCAAGATTGGCCAAAAATGGGTCAAAAACGAGTCGTTTCTTACTGTGACCCCTAGTGACCCTGAAGAACACCTCGTTGATTCTGAAATCAGTAACACAAATTGACCCTTGACCTTGACCCTAATACCCATAAAAACCTTAGCGTCGACTCTGAACAGCCCTTGACGCCTGAATAGTCGTCCAAGCTACTGAACAAAGGCCGTTTGGGTCTTACTTTCCAAAGTCGGGATTGTAGAAATGATTTTATAAGCTTTATAAATATTCCTTCAGCTATTTAACAGTCGGTAGCTTGTGATTGAGATTGTAAGGTTCTGTTCTATAGGTTGTTGGTGGTGGTTGGGGCAGAGTGAATATTGATTAGAGATGGAATTAATGGGGTTATAATGTTTTATTCGGCAGTAATGCATTGCTTCTGTGTACCTACGCCGTTGAGGTCGGAGAAGAGGCTTATTGAAAAGGACTAATATAATGTCATGATAGGATAGGATTGGAGTAGAATGTAGAAGGCATCGCAGGTGCAACTCTGAATTCTTAATCAATCCATTACTCTAATTTACAAAGCCTATTTAATTTATTATTTCTTCGCTGGATGCCCCTCACCCCTCTCCGTCTTAATGCCAATCATCACTCATGTGTCACCCCCATGTCAGATCCCCAAATCCCTTTTCAGGCGTTGGCAAAATGGGGCGACACGAAGGGATATCCCTAAATCCAGGTGACCCCATGGCGATATTCCCAACTTTTAAATCGGGGTGATCCCAACAAGGGGCACCAAAGATAGCCTATTATCAATAGGTCTGTGTGATCCCAATGGACACTGATAGCTGTTTCAAACTGTATATGACCCAATGTAGTGGCATTCCGCAATCTGGTGACCCCACAGGGCACTTGCGATTCTTAAATGATGTGGCCCGAAGACCCTATGGCCCTATTTCAAAACCAGGGGACCCAACCGGGTACCAACAAATGACACTTCTTGAACCATGTGAACGAAACTGGTACCAAATAGTGGTGAGTCCCATATAATGTGGCGTACCGTACCGTGACCAACAACCGGTACCAAAAATGTGCGATACATACCTTTATCTCATATAATCAAAAATGAGGAACTGTGTGTTATAGTTTACGAACGGCCCCTGATTTATATACCTAACTTCCGCTATGGCGTTATGATGCGACTTGCATTGCCATTAAGAATATTATTATCATGACATCGACCATTAAAGTTTAATCAGACTTAAAATCCAATGCTGACGCCGTATTATGCACACCAGCAGCTCGATGACGGTTCTTTAGAGTTAGTTGGATTTTTAATGTTGATAAAAATTTAAAATAATATAGTGGACTCCGAACCTGAAGGTTTTATTCCAGACAAACAAACCCAGCTAGAAATATACCTAACTCGCTGTGGTCTTTACTGAATTATTGACAGCTATGTTTTACATAAAATATTCCAACTTATCGATCCATCGATTTTCCAGTAAACTGCATAGCTTCTGACCTAATTTTGAGTAATTCGAGTTGATAAAACTGATCGATGAGATATCGAAATCGAAACTGTTTCTTCACAATAGACAATATGACACGGAAAACAAAAAATTAAAAAATTCATCGATATGGACAAAACCTTACCTTTAGTTTGCAGATGGTATGATTTCAGATTCCACATGTCGATGAGTTTTATGGTTTTCGATGAGATTTGAATCCTTAGATTTAGATGTTGTTGCTCGTTCCACTTGTTCAGAGAATTTGTTCTTGGTTGCTTTTATTTCGCTATCGTTAGATATTGTTTCTGGTCGGAATAAAATTATTAGTTTGTTGTTCTGTTTTGTTCTTGTTGTTGTTTTGTTGTAGTTTGACGTACAGGTTGTGTAGTAAGAAGTAGGAGAGTGTGTAAAAGGGCTTATTATTGATATCGTTATCGTATGCGATGATCATCAAAATGAGAGTGAAGTCGATGATATCCTGGTTTCAGTATATATTATAGAGATATTTGTAGTTTAAAGGTAATTGTATTTAAATTAATTATTATTTTAATTAACAGGTCAGTCTCGACTCCTCCGGGGTCGTCCCACTTTCCCTTTCCTTGGGGTCGGGGTGGGACCATTTGAGGTGGCAACGTTGGCATTAGACGGACTTCCAATCCCATTCTTCATGAGCTGTAGATTTTAAGATTTAGAACAATTAATTGAGGAAAATTAGCATTTTTTAGCCGAAAAAATTGATTTTTAATTTTTTACGGTAAGATTAGAGTTAATTTTGGTGTTTTTCATTGCCATTTCTATAACTTTAAAGGGGGCTTCTGCCTTGGTTATTTTTTGTAATTTATGAACAAGCCTCTGTAAATTATCTCCCCGATTTGCGATGACATCAATTCCTATGATCTGATATCAGGAAACCCTTTGCACATTTATGGCTTTAATTCCTCTACATTTCCGGCTTCCAATTATTCTCTCCGATTCGGATTAATCCCTTGTGGTCGTGTTCTACTCATATTCATATTATAGAATATCCCTATATTAATTTATTCCTGGCCATTGTTATGTAGCTTTGTTAAGGGGTGAAAGGTGAAACCCTGTTATGTGAACACCTTGTCTGTCTGTCCGTCTGTTTGCGCTCTAACTTCCGAACGGTTAGATGTTTTTACAAACGGTTTTCGGATTTAAAACCTAGATTGGCTTGAGCTTCAAAATTTGAATAGTCGGCAGGTCGGCACTACTTGTTAGTTATAACGTGTGTAAATATTTAAAAAAATGTGTCATTTTAATTTCACCCCATCTATACATTTCTTTTGTAACGGTTTAATAGCTATTTTTTCTGTCCGTGAGATACGGTTCAAAATCGGCTTACTCCCCAAATAAGAGCAGAAAAACTTTCTAGGGCTTGATAAGTAGAGGTTATCATAATATGCGCTTATCAATTAATAAGATGAATAAGGTACCTTGACGGCATCCTGTTCACAGTAGAGGGCACCATTGAGAACTGAGTATCGATCACCAGCGACGAGCCTGCACATGCACTTGGAACACGTGAAGCACTTCATATGAAATACCATGGGGGGACTTGAGCCTGGGGGAGACGCCCCTGCCCTCATCACAAGTTCCGAAGGGGGGATACCCTGACCGCACCCATTACACGCCCCTGTCGCCCCTGCGCCACCGAACATCCTGCAACAAAAATAACATTTCAAAAGTTAGTTTGAGTCAAAATATTTCGAAATCTTAACCAAATTGATCGTTACAAATCATCCCAAAAATACAAAAAAAAATGTTGAGTCCTTAGATTTTGCGTTGTGTCCAACACAAATCCTCACGGAATAGAGCCCCAACCATTTACAGAGTTTAATAAATAAACCCCGGTGGACCCATTTCGCGAAATTTAATAAGCTGATCGACACTTCGACGAGTTCATTCCCCCTTCTTAATTCCCCATCATCAACTCCAACCCGACCTGTCGGGAATGATTGGTTCTGAATGAGTTAGGTAGTAAGTAATTATAGGATCTGAAATCTGTCAAATTCCTCTTCCAAATCGTTCATGATATTTAACTCAGGGATAATTAAGTTACTGTCAAATACAAGAGAAGAATGACGCATTTTCATTCCCCCAAAAAATAGTTAATTCGTTGCAAGTGACAAGGGGCTAATAGCTCGACAGAACCGACGGACGAACAGACAGAGGATTCCTTGGTGTCAATTTATGCTAATTCAATCTTCTCCAATAATCTTCAAACCTAAAAAACCTTCATCTTCCACTTACGAATTTACATTCTAATTTATTCTAAACTCCTCTTGAATCATTTTCTACAAAAATAGGAGTTCAAAATGACACACTGGTCACAATTGATCCACCATGACAATTTTTTTTTAGTAAAAATCGATCTGAATCCCTAAATAAGTCCCCAATCCAGACTGGCAAAAACTCAAAATCACCTCAAAAGCATTTATCTTTAAAAATCTCATCTAAAATTAATCATCTTTTCTAAAGCCCTAATCTACCCCTAAATACAACCCCACCATCTACTATCCAATCAACAATTACCAATCCCTCATATAACCCTCCTATAATCCCATTAGAAGATAGATTTGACATCTTCTCATGAATTCAAATTCTAATAGCTAATATAATACATGTCTTATTCCCCGTATTTTATTAAGGAAAACAGTTTTAAACTAACCTATGAAACATTATATAACTCTAACCAAACCACACAGATAAGAATAGACTTAAGAATAAGATATACCAACCACCGGCTACAAATTAAAGACGCTCCCCGATCCCGAATTTTTTTTGTAGATCGTTTAGTAAATCGGAGCACGTTTCCTCTCCCGGGTTTCGGTTTAGTGTTCGAATTAGGAGAGGCAGAAATTAGGATTAGGTTGAGAGAAGCAACTATAAAAGCTTCGACTCCGACACGACGATTATACACTCCAAAAGCATGGGACATGATCATCATCTCCGACTATAATCAACGCACCACATCTCGATACCATTGCAGTTGCCCTGCTATACCTAACTTAAGAGTTAATATATAAGAGAGTATTCTATGTACGAACCCAATCAGTCGATCATAATCCTACTGATTATCTTCATCATCGTCATTAGCCTCATTAGTTGCTGGAGGAGAGAGGCGCGGGTGGGGTCGTTCATAAATGCATCAAGACCACGCCATATCGCCGAGGTTGTTAATTCGGGGATGGGGACTTATTTCGGTATCAAAGTGGCCCTTAACAGCCCCTGATCTTTAACTTCGAATAATTGGAGGTATTGCTATAAACCCGGATATTAACACGGAGTATAACCAAAACATTTGCATCTAGCTTGTCGAGCTATTCTTGAAGAGAAGTGTTAGGGATTGGGGGTTAAATCTGAGGATAGGGACTTATTTCGGTGTCAAAGCACCCCTACCCTATCCAATCGCCCCGGGTCTTTAACTCGGAACAATCGGAGGTATCCTTATAAACCCGGATATTTTATGATCAACCCGGGTGATGTAGCTTGTTCTTGGTCTGAAGAATAGAGCCGGGAATATTGTAGGGAGTCGAAGAACATGAAGATGATCACAAGGGAATTGGCCCTTTGGAGCCTCTAACTGCCCACAAATTCCCTTAAATTCCCTCGTACTTTCTACCTTATCTACGGACCTATTATTTGCCCATGAATTTGCATATCATCTATACCCCTATATAGTTAGAACTGTAATCTAGTGCTGGTGGTGGTGGTGGTGGGAGTAAAGTGAAGTGGAATGGTCTATTAATTGGCTGAAGAGAAGGAGAGGGAGAAAATTAATCCCGAAGGGGAATACAACTTTCCTCAATCCCCAAAAACCGAATTCGGACTAAAACCCGCCTCGGCCCTAACTACCTCCTATCCATTTATACATGTGAGAGGGAGGTTATAGGGGACGTGTTTTAGTTCTGGGATATTATTTCCCTCAGATATAAGGAGAGTACGTGGGAATAATAGCAGACCAGAGGATATTTTCTTCAACACTTTCTCTAATTCATATGGGAAAGTCCTCCTAATTTCCTAATCTACCATTCCCCTTCATCAGCATTGAGAGAAAGGACTAATTATTAAGTTCTTTGCCTTGAGGCTGATGGGAACGATATGGATTTGTGGATTGGACATTTTTAATATTTTAATCCAGTTTAAGAGCAGAGGGGGTTTAAACACATTTCAGTGTATCTTGAAACATAATTTTTTTTTAAATCAGGAGGACTACTGCTAATTTGGATGTTAATTAGTCCTTAAATTGACCAGCGCATTTTTCTGGTTACTAAAGCCTCTCTTCTGTTATGCTACCTCCGACCTTCAGTTTATGATAAAACCTGTCAAAAACAACAATTTTAAAACAAAAAGTCCAACAATACTTAAATTTGGACAGAATCCTACCCACCTAAATTCTCAATTCTGTATTATTATACACAGGTATCTTCATCGGAGAATTACAAATCGAGCCGTCCTGCGCACGGACCATTTTGAACTTGACTACATGTTAAACGGTACATGTTACACGTAAAATGTTCTAATATGTAATCAAGTTCAAAATGGTCCGTGCGCAGGACGGCTCGATTTGTAATTCTCCGATGAAGATACATGTGTATAATAATATGTAAACTTATTGAATAAGACTCTGTGTTCATTTAGAACTCAACCCTACCAGGTCGTCATGTTTCCGAATACTTACAAGGCATTTCAAATTAGCGTTATGTTCGTGTCAGAGTCAGTCGTCGTCATCATGTCCCTTTGGTTTGTCCTCGCATCTGTGTTCCATTCACTATTTTGCATCTGTATAGTTGATAGTGTTCTACTCTAAATTGTGAGTTCCACTAATTCCGAACTCTCTCCTGTCCCTAATTCCAAATTTCTAAATGTTTAACGAGTTACGGTGGAAAAGAGGGAGTCAATGTTAAAGATTAAAGTCTTGAGGATTTGGATGTCTCAGTTGTCTCAACTTGGAAGATGAGACCCCAACTGCCAGCTAGATCCTCTGAGTTGGACGTATTGGGTCAAATTTCCCCTGAAAAATGTCTATTCGACAAATGTATTTTAAAATTTGAATATGAATATGCCTTCAAATAACTGCATCAATTGTGTTAATTCAAATATTTTCAGCTGTACTCAATGGGATAAATTGTTTTCGAACCTTTAAAATTCGAAATGTTTATTTGTAACCGGAAATGTTGACCAATTTTGGGTCAAGTTTTGTGGTACATTCCTTACCGTTTAGCTAATAAAACTATTTTCAGATTTTTTTAGATCCAATCAAGATAATGTTTGTTTCATTTTGAGGTAATTTAAGGGTTATTTAAAAAAAAAAGTCAATTTCCTTATTTTTAGAAATGACAATGTCTAGGACACATTTGTCCGGGAATAATTCCCCAGTGGCATTTGTCACGTTCTCCCCGATTCGTTCGGCCCTGTCCTCCTTGTCATCTCAAACCTCCCAATACTAATTACCATAATGGATGGACAACGTCTGTTGTGACAAGTTCAACGAAATTTCGAAATTCGAAAATCTCATCAACAACTTCTCCCCTTGGGATTATTTAAGGGAATTAGCATTCATCATTAGCACTGATTGCTCCCACTGCACTGCTACTCTCCAACATTTACATAGGAGGAACCTACGGAGAATCATGGCAGGATATAGCCTTACATCTGTGGACCTTAATGAGGGCTCGTTCGTAAAGCACGACGTTAAGCCAAACACATCCATACAATCAGGGTGTAACAGAATCTGTGTGGGATCTTAACAGAATGTCGGATTTTTACTCCGGAAGTTCCGGGAGGCTGGGGATTTATTCCGAGGGGAATTTAATTAAGATCATGAAACATTTACTGGGCCGGATTTGTCTGGAATTTGCTAATTAGAATCACAACATGGAACCACACTTGTGCATGGAAGGTTTTTCCTCGCATCGCACATCGCACATCGCACAAAAAATTCTCAATCACTCGCATCGCACATCGCACATCGCACAAAAAAACCTCAATCATTCGCATCGCACATCGCACATCGCACAAAAAATTCTCAATCACTCGCATCGCACATCGCACATCGCACAAAAAAAACCTCAATCATTCGCATCGCACATCGCACAAAAAATACTATACTTATCGCATCGCACATCGCACATCGCACAAAAAAAACCTCAATCATTCGCATCGCACATCGCACATCGCACAAAAAAACCTCAATCATTCGCATCGCACATCGCACATCGGAAAAAAAGGTCTGGAAATAATAGTACTAGTTAATAGTGTGGAAATAATGGTCAATGCAAAGTGGCCTGGAAAAAATAGTACTAGTTAATAGTGTGGAAATAAAGGTCAATGCAAAGTGGTCTGAAAAAAATGGTCTGGAAAAAATGGTCTGGAAACAATAGTACTAATACATGGTCTGGAAATGTATTCATGATATACGGTTTATAATGTGTTTTGGGGGGTTTAATTTATGGGGATCGGGGGGTGAGGTCGATTTGACCCAACATCAAACTTGGCCTCCGTTTAAATCCTTAGAACATGTGTGTAAAATTTGGTGACCCTAGATTAAATCGTTCTCCAGTTATCGACGTGATAGACGGACGGACGGACATACAGACTGGGTATTCGTATAAACTGTTTACAACACTTAATAAGTCATTCGAAAGAGCTGGATTTGATAGCTTTCCAATGATCTATCAGACATTTATGTTTGTTATTTGACCTATTTCACCCATCTCCCCCTCTCAAAAAGTTAGCCGTTCTCGTCTCGAGTTATCGTATTTACAGACGAACGGAAGGACAGACAGACACCGAGCCAGTCATATGTATATACGATACATAGTAACTGTGTGAGCTCAGTGACCTGTTTGCTAGACCATGATAGAGACGATGAGATCGACCTCACCACAAGAGGGACACTCGCAGTGTCTAGCACATTGCATAATATTACCGGTCCTCCTCCCCCTCAGACTCCCAGTGCCCCACCACCCCCCAGTCCCGCCTACCACCTCTTTTCCAATAAACTCATATATATATATATTATATAAATATTAAGAAATTAAGATTAGTCTGAAAAAATATATATTATTTAATGAGCTGCTGTACTGAAATATACAATGGCTGATTTAATTCGTATCGTAGTCGTAATGGTATGCAGGTATTAAATCCCAATCCATCGCATCACACATCCCCTATAAAAAATATTAAGCCCATCGCACATCGCACATCGCACATCGCACAATCGCACATCGCACATCGCACAAAAAAAACCTCAATCACTCGCATCGCACATCGCACATCGCACAAAAAATTCTCAATCACTCGCATCGCACATCGCACATCGCACAAAAAAAACCTCAATCACTCGCATCGCACATCGCACATCGCACAAAAAATTCTCAATCACTCGCATCGCACATCGCACATCGCACAAAAAAAAACTCAATCACTCGCATCGCACATCGCACATCGCATGTGCGATGTGCGATGCGATGCGATGCGAGTCGCACAAATTTCATCAACAAAAATGGCCGATTTGTGCGGCGCACATCCAATGCACAAGTGTGCATGGAACTGTTTATACTCTTTCCCTCCCGTTTATTATTCTACGGAATTAAATCCTTGTAAGGAACTTCTCAAGTTCCTCCATAAATTAATCATTCATCAGTCACTTTCTCTTAAGATTAGCCAATCAGGGATTGTTTTAGGAATTTATTTAGATTTTAGATCCGAATTCACAGGATGTTGCTTCACTACCGTCGTCTCAGCTCTTTTAGTCTAAATCATTGGTACTTTGACTCAAGAATTAAAAAAAAATGGTGTTGGGTCAATTGACATCGGTAAAATATGCCCCTCGCCCGGTTGGTCAAATTCAGTGATTTTTTTTTACCCCAAAATATAATATTTGACGCCATTTCCCCCAATTTCCTCTCCCAGATATCCCGTACCGGGTGGAGTCGTGTGTGGTAAAATTGAGTTAAACGGTTGCCGGTTCCGAAGAATGGTCACCTGGGAACAGGGAACGGTGGTTATATTTGGCCTGAAGAGTAAATCTATAACTCTATCTGCCCAATCCACCCAAAATCCACCACCATCAACTAACTTCTTTAAGTGCACTTGCTAGGATTAATAGGAGAATATATTTATCTGCAGAGGAGACCATAAATGTATTTATATATAAATGTGCTAGAGACATAAGAAGTACAGAACTACAATTCGTCCAAGAGGGATTTCCTTCCTTCAAATCCCTAAGCCCACGAGCACAAGAGAGAAATAATATAAGTTTCAGAAATACCCCGTTTCGGGGTTTCCGGGTTCTCAGCTAAACTATTGTTTTTAGAGTTAACACCCTGTTTAGGGAACATGTCTATGTAGGGCGGAATTTTTCCCGGGTTTTTAACTACTCGCTTTAAATAACATTGGGACAGGAAAAAAATTCAAAAATTCTGTCCTACACGTATAATCCCTTGAAGAATTGTAGCATCATCCCGCGTTAAAAAGTAAAATGCTACGATTTTGGGACTCAGCCGTTTTGAAAATTTTAAAAATAAGCGTCCAGGTCCAAAAATTCAAACTTTTCCTTAAAGTTTCCTTATAACTAACTGTAACATGCTTATAATATTTCTAGGTAGGGCGGATTTTTTCCCGGGTTTTTAACTTCTCCTTCTAAATAACATTGGGACGGGAAAAAAAATTCAAAATCTCTGTCCTACATAGCCCTGTTATATAATCCCTTGAAGAATTGTAACATCATCACTTTTTAAAAATTAAAATGCTACCACTTTGGGACGCAGCAATTTTGAAAGATTTAAAAACCAGTAATTCTCCTTAAAGTTTCTTTATAACCAACTGTAACTGTATTCTCCAACCTCTATCCTCGTCTACGGATCTTCTTGGAACGAATATACCGAAAAATATAAGTTAAAATTCCTCAGTTTTAGATCCTATATCCATTACAATGTAATAGGATGCATTGCTGGGAAATCAAATCATTTAGAATTCATCCGCGTCTCCATCATTTTCAGCTCAACTTATCTCCCGTTTTTATTCCACCAAAAAGTGATCTTTTTCCAGATCTCCTAATATTCCCGTTCCTTTGCAGAAGAGAAAGCTCCTCATTTTCATATTTCACTTTCCCCAGACTTTTGATACTTTTTAAACGGAGAAATGCCCAGACACACGAATCACCAAGAACTCAAGACTATTGTCTATAGGAACCGTAGTTGGAGAGACGAACCGGAAAGCAATGATGATAATAGATAAAAATAAAAATAAAATAATATATTCCCATCCGTGTCATTCAAAAAAAAGTTTTTTTAAAACAAAAAACTCAAGCGTCATGGAATATTATGCCCTATGAATCAAATGAATGTCGGTGGAGAGTTAGACTTGGGTCTGTCCGTAAATGTTTGCAAAAATAGGATCAAACGCTGAAAAATTAAATAAATTCTGTCGTTCAAAATCATTTTAAAATGTGAACAATCCTATGATTTGTTAAAATTTACCCATTTTTACGCTAAAATAACGATTTAACGCAATTATGCCATAACAATTCTTTCGCAATCCATATTTAAAATCACACCGATTTTATGGAAATCGAAGCTCGAAATTTTCACAATTCCTGAAGTTTTTACGAATGACTCTTTAAATTCCGTCCCATTTGACCATGTTGGTTATCCGAACAATATATTAGGTTTAACACGGAACAACCTTAACTTACATGCATCATAATGTATCAGCTAAAAAGCGTATAAAAGAGATCTTCTCTAACTCTATCCACCAGCTCCAAAGTTTTTGATGTCTCTCGCGGGTTAAAATGCTTTTAGGATGATGATATTCGGTCGGAGGAAGATATTCTAATAATATTTTTCGATTTGGGACCACACACTTTTACAATCCCTTTAAAATGAGTTTTTAATCAAATTGGTTGCAAAAGTTTCATTTTTTTCTAGCCTTTGCGGATTCCATGAAATCGTAATTGAAATTCGGAGAGTGCTTTCCGAATTTCTTATTCTTTCGTCTGATTTCGTTTTTTATTGTTTTTTTTATTTTTAAGAAATAATTAGTATAAATCGTTTTTAATTCTCACCTGTGATAGTCTTGTCGACAGAGGATCATTCCATCACGAGTGAAGAGGGAAACTCCGGCATCGGCGAGGTACGTGCCACAGGCTGTGCATTTGAGACACATGTGATGCCAGTATCTGTCCAAGGCGTGAAACAGAAACCGCTCCAGGATTGGTCCACCACACCCACCGCAGGCCTACGAACATAATTAAGACATTTAGTTAAGCACAAGTAAAATAATTAGTTAAAAAATTGACAAACTCAGGGGTGTTTGATACTAAAAACGGGAATTTTTTCAATTTCCAACCGGTAGTTGGTTTTGATATTTGATGGCGATAATAACTTATAGATAACCTTGTAACTTCCCTCAATTTGGCGAAATATAAATGAATCTAAAGGAATAAATGGGGTTATTTCCGTTTTAATATAAAAAGGCTCATAAATATAAATACAAGATTGAGTTGGGTTCATTGTAGCCCCTTCTTCCTATTCGACAAAATAACTGGCAATTGGATACGTGTTTTGAGGACCGAGATTAGTGTATTCAAAACGTGGAGTGGTGTTTAGTTTAGCCGGAAATTAGGTGAGGAATTTGTCCTTCGTCTCATCGTATAACAGCCAATATTAGTTGCATTTAAAATGTTTACTTCAAACCAGCGATTAATTTAAAAAAAACTGTTCTGTTAAATTGGCTACTTACCACGACATGAGGGGCCTAATTAGGTCCCTGATTAATCGCAACCCTTGCTAATAGAGTAAACATAAAATAGAATTTGTAAGCCTTCTCCTAGCTATTTAAGCATTAACCAAAAGACTTTATTGGTACCTGAATGTAAATCCAATAAAAATAGATACACAGTTCTGCATCTCTAGGTTTTAATATATGCAATTCATGTTCCAAACCTCAACCTGCCATTCTTATCAATATTTGTGCTATTTAAATCCTCGAAGTACGAAGGACTTATCTGGATAGGAACAAAATAAACCGAAATCAATTATGATAGGTTTGGATTATACGGAAATTGACCTCAAAAAATCAGGGTCAAAGGTGCTTACTTTCGTATTGGGAGGACATTGGTTCTGCTGATTGTGTGACATTTGTGAGCAAACTCCCCCCGAATGATGACCCATCATCCCCCCGTTATTCCCCCCCGGGGGACCCCCACCGCCAGGATGACCTCCTCCGCCGTGGTGATGATGATGGCGGTGATATGAATTACTCGTGGGGCCACCCCCGGGGGGCGGGGGGTAATCGCCCCCACTACCATTGTACATACCCCCGTTTGACCCCTCCGGGGTCAACATACCCCCATTGTTACTCCCCCTCTCGTTCACACCACCATTGTTCAACATTTTTTTGTCGGCGAACTTTTCGACGAACTTGCCGTTGTCGACGTCACTTTCGCCCCGTCAGAAACGTCGTCCACGACGACCACCACCACCAACAATCTCCGACAAGGATGTCCTCAAGTCTGGAAGAAAGACAGACAGAGAAACCCTTTAGCATTTATTTACTTATTTTATGGAACTGAATTTCATTTACAATTACTTATCATATTTTCATGATCTCGAGCCACAGTATCAAATTCTAAATTTTAAGGCAAGCAGGCTCTATTTTTTCAACGAAATAATAGTAATTTTTAAAAAAAATGATGAGGGAGAGAGGAGGGTATTTTTCAATTAAAAATACTTAATCAAAAAATCGTGTGGGAGAGAATTAGAGTCGGATAAAACTCAATTAAAATACAATGCTGGAGTTTAAATTAAAAATCTCCCAATCTTAAATTTCAAAGGAAATTAAAATACAGTTCTAGAGCTTAACGAGACTGCACTATGGTGGAATATCAAATTATATCAGCTTCGGTTTTTTATAATAAAAAATTGTTAAAAAATCCATCCATATGATCTTATGGAGGAATCTCAATGATTTTAACATCCATTTATTATTACGGAATATTATTATTAAATGTAATATTACTTTATATATTGCTAAGGGCAAAAAGCACTTAATCAAAGTGTCAAATCCACGAGGGTATTTATGATTCTATGAATCCTCAAGGTCCCCGTCTGTCCATATGGGCCATGCCCCATTCATAATATATGTCCCTATCCTCTCCATATTATTTTTTTCTAATAAAACCCATGTAATTGTAAACTGATCAAGAAGGTGACTTTTAACAATAGAGATGAATTGTATTAATTCCATTAGATTCCAAGTGCTGGAATTTTATTAAAATTTAAACCTTTATAATTTAAACTTTTATAATTTGGTTTGCAAAGGAATTTTGGTTTTAAAAACTGAATCTATTATTGTCAAATTATTATTGCAAACTGAGAGTCTAAATAAATATTTTGTGGAAGTTGATTTAAAAAATTCAATTTAAAATCCTCTCTTGAATTTAATTTTTGAGGGAATAAAAAGATACTTGTTCTGTCATTCTCCGGTGAGTTTCGTTTGAGGCAGAAATTTATTCCATTCAATTTGTATTTTATTTTAGATAGAATGAGATTATGAGATAATGGATTATTTTATTTCACATTCCCGATTCTATTCGATTATTTTTCCATTATAATAAAATATAATTGTATAATATTAGAATTACAAATATATCATTCTGTAAACGGATTCCTTTGTACTCTGTGCACCTTGTGTGAGAAACTAAATGGTTCTATAAAATAGAGTCATTGGGAGAGATGAGATCATGACGGGGTGTACGTGTGCCTTAAAAAAATATAAAAAGAAATAAATAATCTTTTGTGTGATCCATGGGAAGATTAACATTCTTTAAATACCTCCAAAATCAAGAATCATTCATATTAATAAAATTTGAATTATTTAAAGCTTTTAAGGCCTTAAATACGCCAGATATTCTCATAGTGGGGTTAAGTTTTCGAATTTTAAGCGATTGTAACTTTAAACCTCGATTTTGGGGCATAAAGCACGCTTTTGCATTATAATATAAAAACTTATCGACCCAGTCGATGAACAGCCCCATTTTATTTCCAGTCCCTCGCTTAATTGCCAACCTGTAAACCATGGAATTTATCTTAACCTTGTAAACCTCTACAAGTAAATGTCCCGATGATCTAGAAGATGATCTTAAAACAATGTTGGACTTTAAAAAAAAAACGAGGCAAGCCGGTACTAATTGTGTCCACCAAACCATATCCTCAAAAGTCAAACCCAATCGGGTCTCTAGTCTCAAAGCAATTAAGCCTAGACTAAAATAGCTCCCTTCATCAATCTTAATAGTCTCAATCTGGCTGACAAGGAACATGAGCCGAGTTAACTTTGTTCAACCTATTAAGCAAACCGTAACAGAGGAACATAAATCCCAGACAATTTAATCCAGATTAACATCTTCTAGAATCTAGATCAGCAAATATGATTAAGTTTTCAGGATGATTTAGGGATTAATTTGATATTATTATTGATTAAAATGTTAATGGTGCGGACGGCTGATTTAATTTCCAACAGAGTCGATTTAAAAATGGAAATCAGAGGAGTTCTTGAGGAACTACAAGGGTTTAATCAAAGACGTAACTTATTGTTTCCTAATCGACAAGTAATAGGGATGAAATAATAATAGAATTCTGATTAAATTTTATATTCAGATTTCGAGATGGTCAGTCCATTGATTTAAAAGCGAGTGATCAATGGCTTTCGTTCCCTACTGCTGGGATGAAGTACAAAGAGGCTTGTAGAAATATTTTCGATCAAATCGAGTCCAATTAATTAGACACCCCTTCGACTTTTTCTCATCGGTTACATGGAGACTAGGAATCAACATGATCATCATCTTAAATTGAGCTTTTCATATGGATCGGATGGGAGCATCCATAGATTAAGGGCAATTTGAAACTTTAAATTTATTACATGAATATCGAATGGTACATGTGAAAACATCCTTATAATTTATAGAAAAAATTTCATACTGTAAATCTCGATAATATCAACCTTTTGGGGCAAACTAATACTTGAAATGTTTTTCGGAAATTAAAATATGGGGGCTTTTTTCTGAAAATTTCGAATTCTGGTTTTTTGAGAAAAATTGATTTTTCCAATTCAAGTCTAAAATGCTTTTGCATTCGCTGCAGTTCTATCGACCAGCCACCAGAGTTCCGCAACAGGAGTGCCGCAAGATGATGCCTCAAAGCAATCTCAATCTACCCCGTCACATATCTCATAGTGCCCCAAGGCCCCAATAAACCGTTTCTTAAACCAAAATCCCCACAAAAAACTTATCAACTTGAGAAGAGAACCCTTGCCCTGGAGTATTTGAGAAGACCTGAGGATTATTAGTTCGTAATTGGTTCTGAACGTCTGATGGAACAGGATGACTTAACTACATCGTCGAGATCGAAGATAACTGTCGTCGTAAATGTCGTACCATTAAATTATATCCATGAGGGACTTGTTAAACCCAATTTACCCCCTTCGATCCTCTGGGATAAACAGAACTAAACTTGAAACCAAATAGTACTATAATATTATATCGAAATAAAGTTAATATTGTTAAAGAGACATTATGGATTCGTCTCTAACGAGCTTAATGAGAAGTAAATACTTTGAAATCTGAACATTTAAACGGTTCAAGAAATCGTAGCTTTCGCAGACACGACGTTTCCCGTATGTTCCTTTAGACAAAACTCTGTGGTTACGATGTACAATGTTAGATTTCGAACGCTGATGTTGATTCAAGTTCGAAGGGGAAAGAGAGTCATTTACAGACTTTATTATCCTTATTATAAATTTATTTATTTTCTTGTCCTGTCCAAAAAAACTAACAACCAAATCTTGTCCAAGAGCCTGTGCGCTGTGGTATCACAAGGACTCGTTCACTAATTTTTAACAACCTCGGTTACAACCAGAGTTTTAAATTTTGATCAATTTCGAAATTTTAAAACTTTGATGAAATTTCAAAAACATAATAAAAGCGTCTGAAGGTCAATTAAGGGTTAACGAGGCGTTTTCCAAAAAGTTTCTTATGAAACGCCCGTTAGGCCAAACTGGCTAATATTTTTATGGTATTGCACATCCATACTTCTCTAAATCGTTTATGTTGTTGATTTTAAAGGGGTTTAATTGCTTTGGAGTAAGGGATAATAACAAGAATATTATAATGCAACAACATAGTTGAGGCAAAAACTGTTCTATTTACTATTGGGAGAAATAATGTTCCGAATATAATTTAATGATGATCGTTTTACGACCCGATTACTTTAGAATTTACAGGAATATATAGTCCCTGTTTACGTATTCGGACTACGTCTTATGTTGTCAAAATATGCACATGTCAAATGTCAAAGACCACAATGAACTGTACAGTCAAACCTCGTAATTAAGACAACGAGCATAATCACCAGAACAATTTTTATCGTAGACGCAATTGTCACGGGAACGGCTCTCTCGTGCCATTTTACAGCATTTCTACAACTATAAGCGATCTTAAAAATCGTATATTTTTTGTGGAACACCCTGTAAAACCCCTACAATAAAAACACTAATACTACCTCCTGACACTAAAACAGGTCCTGTTCTTATCCCTCCTCAAACCGTTAAAATTTCCAAAGGCTAAAAACCCTGTAAAAGCAACTTGCAACCTGAAAAAATCTTCGGATTCGTCGAGAAAAACTGGATGTAAAATGCAAATGCTCAGCAGATGTAAAGAGGTCATTTAGGAATTTACCATGTATCTTTTGTAAATGAGTTGGAAGGTTTAAACTCTTGTACATTTAATGGTCGTGTAGGACGGGGTTTTGTGAATTGTGGATTGTGGACGGGCCAGGTAATTTGGGAAGACAGGACATGACAACAAAAGAATATTTCGTTCGGCATATTTTATGGCATTTCTCGTCCTTTTATTACCTCTTCCAGACTTCCTCTAATTCCCTAATAAAGTACTTTAAATACTCGCTTTGGACCTAATAACTTAACTGATTGAAATTGGGAGTTGGCAGTGGGGGTTTCTTGAAGAAAAAAAATCTCAAAGATTTGAAATTTTTCCCAATGACATGACATGTTTGTTTAAACAACAGACGTTATTACTGTTATTATTACGAGGCTATAATTCCAATGTTTGAAGAATAAAAATCATAACATTTTATATATATTGTATTAAGTCTGAGAACAGATTTTAAAGCTTCCATTTCAGTTTAAAACGATAATATGATGGGAGGGTAGTTTTAAGATAAAAAATCTATAACATGTATATCCCATGTTTCTGAAGACGTGAAGGATGATGAGATCTTGTAAATTTGAAAGGGTTATGCGGGGTTATGAAGTTATGGTTATGACTATATCCTTATTGTTATTCTCTCAACGACACAAAATGACTACGAATTAGTGTTTAAAAATTCGGAATTTTTAGGAATGAATTGGACGAGTTTTGAGAGATGGTTGGGCCCTTGGGGGTTGTTTTTTAAATTTTGAAATTAATTTCTTAAAATTCAGAAAAATTTGTTTTCCAAGAGTATTCTATAATATTTATTTATCTCATTGAAAGAATAATAAATAAATCAATCATCCCAATTCATAATCAATTTGATCTAACAGGATATTCTCTAACAAGTTAGGTATGTCAAATCTGAGCCGAACCCTGAAAAATGAGTAATGATTTTGATTCCGTATCTGCCTTTAAAAGCTTAAACCGTGTGCCAAAACTGCAGTGTTCTTAAACTAACGTTTAACGTGATGAAATGTACGGGATGAATTAAAAGTTAAAACCTTATTAATAAATCGTAGATCTTTGCCTTATTGCCCTTCTAACGCTGTACTAATGTATTAAATTCCATATATTGGATTACTATCTTATAAATCCGCAAACTACAAACTTGTAACGCACGGTCTGGGATCTTGTTGGCATTCGAGTGAAATTAAACGTTAGTCATTGGATATGAGGTTTAGGAACTACGAACGTGTCTGATGATTCCTATCAAAGAGGCCAAGTCCATCAGCACGATTCAATTCATTTATAAACGATTTGGGATTTAGTTATCCAACAAGTTTAATAAAAAATCAGCAGTTTATGTGAGAGGGCAATTCACAAGGTTCTTTGGAATTGTTAAATGATCAAACGCAGGGATTTTGCCGTGAGAAAATTAACATAAGCGGAACGGCCGGGAAACGGGCACTTTTCCCTCATTAAACACTTTCCAGTCCGGCACGGGGAATTCGCCGGTAGGAAGTTACACTGCACGAAGCGGCGGGAATTCGGTTAATCCTTCCATGTTAATACCATCCCTTGTGAACATCCCCCCGGAATGACTAACAAGGCATTTAGAAAACAGTTTGTCTTAATGTTCTTAGCCAGTTTAAGAGATAGATATATTTCTCAGGATATCGTAATTCAATAGAGAGCCGATTCTCAATTCTGCTTATCTCAGCCTTCACGGCTGATTAATAAGTAACTGTTGCTAAAAAGGGCTCGGCATTATTCACACTTACGGAGAAACGTAAGAGGAATGAAGAGACAAATTGAAAGGAGATATTAAATGATCAACACTTGCTTATCTCTCTACGATTTCGTCTGTCAACAACAACTTGTTATTATTAAGTGTTTAACTCAAGTCTAAGGAAGGGGTGAGACTGTCGTCGGGATATTCTGACTCAGGATTGGGATTAAACTAAATATTTAACTTAGACACGGCTGAATTAAGCACACAGGATAATAACGCACTTATACTGATTCCATATTCAAGTCTTAGAATTTAACTGCAAGCAAATAAATTGAGAGTAATTATGATAGCCGTAATTTACAAACGTTAAGTAAATTGACGTGGAAATAAAATACAAGTTTGTTTTAGTATCGGTTATCTTAACAACTTTTGTAACACTTAATTTTCTTGATTTTTTGTTAATTTTTCTCCGAAAGGGGTATTGGTTCTAGAACTGAAGTCAAATTCTATCGGATATTTTATGATTCACTGAAAATAGCCAGAGTTTCAGGATAAATCAGACCTTATTCGATTAGTTTTGTGAAAAGAAATGATCTCATCATGTATGACATAATTGATATAATCTCTCATCTTTTCATTAAATAAATCTAGTGAATAAGATTTGACCTTTGATTTTAAATTTTTAAATGACCAAGTCCGTTTCATATGAGTCTGATTCCGGACTTGAGTTTTAATTAACAGGTTTGATTAGAGACTGATTGCCCATTCCCCGTTTTTGGCACATGGTCTTTTCCGACAAATAAGCCGTCAAATAAGCCTTAGTGTTAGTCTTGACACTTTTAAATTAAATGTTAAATTTAATTGCAAATGCTAACAATTTATTATTCAAATGAAATGAATGAATTCATTACTATGTACGTCAACTGTTTAAAACTGTGTAGGATTCTAAACCAACAATAGTTGAATCATCATATAGTTAAATTGTAAAACACTAGCCGTGCCGATTTAAGACTTCGTTTCGAAAACTCAAGAAATATTTAACTACGAACCGCATATTTAAGTTCAAAATTCAAAAACCGACTATCATCTATTTCAAACTGCTTTATAAATATATTTTAAAATAAATAATTAAACCTACCGATTTCGGACTATGATCCATACAATTGTTATACATTCTGAAGAAACAGTAGAGAAACACACACAAGTTGCACTATCTCACTTGTCCAGTTGCTAATATTTTAGCTGTGGTTAAGTAATTACTTACGATTCAATCAAAACCTTTAAAAACTTCACTTTCAAATTGGTATTAAACACGGATCTATTACAAATCCACGGTTTTATAAATCACTTATCAAAACTTGGATTAACTCTTGCCCAGTAAATTGATTAAATTCAGAACAATTTTAAAGCTCCGAACTTGTAATCACTTAACAAGGAATGTATTTCAGCGTAAAGTTTATCCCTTTGAAATACCTCAAATCTTAAAACTGTTAAAACCTTCGGTTTCATAAATCACTTGAAAAATCATAGGATTTTCTTCAAAATTCAGCAAACTACTGATTTCCAAAACTCTGGCTTTTTCAGAATTTTGTAAGGACTTAAGAGTGCTCAACTGGACTTTAAATCTGATTTAACTCTATTTTGTTGTATAAATTCCTTTAAAATCCAGCAAAACCCGGTATTATTGTTAAAACCAACGGTTCTTATTCTGACTTGTAAGTTCTAGCCTGAATTAGTGTTTTATTTTCGGGGACACATTGGATCCGGTATTTTCGGAGCAGGTTCGTTCTCCCGTCCATCCGTCATGGACTTCAAAAGCCGACTGCTTTTCGAAACCCTCTCTCCTCGTCTTTTACATGAGATTTCCTATAGGTTTAGGTTTAGAGTCCCACATTTCCAGCCACCACTTCTACTTTCAACACAAACTTACGCAACCAAGAACCGGCTAAGCTCATACTATTCAGTATTCAGCCCCGAGAATATTATATTCTAGATTCTCTATAAGAATCCAGCTGAATCTCGTGTAGTTTAACAAATGCTGAACGTGGAGAGATGGAACGTAGACCAAGGACATGATCATGGAAGTAAAGACCCAACAGGGTTTTTTTGTACCAAAAGCCAGAAGGATTTTTTGTGGAGGACTGACTGGGAATTATTAGAAAGGGCTCGTCGGCTAGTATTCAATCCTCAACTCTGATTGTCAGCTATTCAACATTCGTCTTCTAGCACCAATTCCACTGCAATTACGATTTAGGGCTACCCTTGTTGGTTTTTTTGTATTTTTAGGGGGATTTAGTGTCATTTTATGATTTTGTATTCAGAAATGTATGAATCTGCCTTTTTATTCTTATTACCGTTGAATATAATCAGGTTAGACTGCTGTATGAGTTATTTGCTTTAGGAAAAGCGTCTAATTCAATAAAGGATTTAATTAAACATTATGATAAAATAATAGATTGAACTGTACCGTGTACACGGTAAGTTTTGATACCGTACTGATCTGTGTATCCCAATAAATGCATACCAAGAACAGAATATATCACACTACCGAGTACACGGTAACATATTTTGAAACTGTTATGAACCGTCTATAAGCGCATGGTAATAATAGCGAGGGTCAAACTGCACCGTGTACACGGTCGTCGACCGTGTACACCAGATTTTTTTACACCTGCTACCCGACCATGTGTCGTAGATACACACGAATTTAGAACGGGTTGACATTTTTAAACCTCGGTTGTAATTGTAACTACACCATATTTAAAAATTTAATTCATTTCGTGACCCAGGTTTAAAGCATAAACGCAAACCGTTGGTGAAGTACTTAAAAACTACCGTTTATAAAGGCTATTAAAATACAATTAAAGTCTATCAGTTGTATAGACAGAGGAACAATTTTTAATTGTTTTAAAATATTTTTTTTTACATATTTAAAAAGCATTTTAAAGAGCATTCCACCATAAGTGATGACTTGATTTGACGGTCCTATGACTCCATATCCATTTCACACGCACTTCAATAAGTTACAATTAACTAATTTTTTCCCAAAACTGTGAACACTTAAATTGTAAGTTGCTGGTGCCTACTGCAAGGAAGGGGTAATTAAAAGCTAGTTAGAGTTAGGGAACTTTGTTCTAAAACGCTAGTGGACGTAAGGTAGTAATTAAAATAAACAAACTAGCACGGTTTATCCTCTACTTCCATCATGTGAAATAAAAATCGTTGGAAATCGTAATAAAATTGAGTTAATTAATTACATCCTTCCTTCATATCATCGTCAGGCCAAAACAAAACCAAGAGCAACAGCCTATCTTATTATTCTATTCCCGTGTAACCATTTCTACGGGATTTTTTTTGAAAATCCGAAAAAATCCGAACCCTCCATTTTCTATTTCCTCAGACACCAATAGTGCCAAGCCAACATTGGAAATAATGATATATTAACTGTGGTGATTATGATCGAAATGTTTTAGAGGAATAATTAGACACTTCCTTTCAAACAATTTCAAACTGATATTTTTACATTTAGAGGAGGTTTATATTTAATTATTTAAGAGCTGGACCTCCTTTTATTGGATGGACCAATCGGAATTTTTCAGAAAATGGCACCGTTTTGTAGAATAAAAATTTCATGCATTTTGGACATCAAAATACATTGATGATCATGAGGATTCGATTGGCATATTTTTTTTGCTTTAGGAAGAAAATTTATTTTATTTTTGTTTAATTTTCGTCATTTCTGAAAGTGTTTGTATCGATGAACTCTATTTTATGAAATAAAGTGAAATTAACCATGTATTTAAAAATGCTAAGTAAAACGTAGTAATAATTCGTACTTGTTGTTCTATCCAAAATAACTAAATAATCCGGCTGAGCAATGATTCCTTCAATCTACTCATGAAATACAAAGACATTGAAACATTAAAACCAGGATTTTGAACCCAAATCACCAAATTCTGTTACAAAACATCAATTAAAACCCACCTGCCATCTCCCCCATTAAAACTTAAAGTTCAAAATGCTCAAAAACATTTGATACCAGGATCTGCTCTGTCCTTATCCGTCTATTCAATCTCCACCACCAACCACCACCGGTTTCTCTTAATATAGGTCCATTTCTTCGTGATTCCAAGAGACCATCCTATAGGGATTTTGATAAGCATTCAGCAGAATAGCAGCAGTTATTGTAAAATTTAACATTGAGTTTGACCATGATCGGAGAGGTTCATGATAAAATACGAGAAACGATGAACGAGAGAAGGCGATGATCATAATTTGGGGATAATTACAGGGACGGCCCATTTTTACGGATTTTCTTTCGACCAAGACGTCGAATCCTACACGTCTCTTCTCCTTTAAAGCTAACTTATTCATCGCATCCTTATTATTATTATTAAATTACTATTATATCCTAATTATCATAGGGTATTATATTCACCTCCTTAGACAAGGCTCGGATCTGTTATGCCCTCAGTCGATTAATAATGACTGAGAGTCGAAATAATAATCTTACAAGTCTCTATAACCATCTCAAACCCATCTTCGGTTAGAAGCAAAAAAAATTTAAGTTTATAAGGATGATGGAATGAATTATTACGATGTTTCAGGAGAATGTGCCTTTAAATATTTGGATAAAAATAGACAACGTTTTTGTAGAAAATTCCGTCGAATTTCAATCTTCAAATTAATAATTTCATTTTTTTTAAACATAAAAACTATCGCAATAAAACAAGCCAATTAAAAAGTAAATTCCAAGTACCTCATAAAATTATCATGCCAAATTATTGGCATAAAAAAGGTAACTATATTTTTTTAGAGAAGATTTAGAAATTAGTGTTCCAAAAACCCGGTGTCAAAATTTAGGCAAAATGCTGAGGCATTTAGGTTCTCCCTCTCTGTGATTATGATTTAGTGATTAGGTCGTTCGGCGTAATAATTCCACCTGATTGTTGGATTGTTCAATTCAATCAGCCTCTCCTTTGTTGTTTAACTTATTAGAGTAGAGGAGAAGCTGGTCGTGTAATAATAATCCTGTTCCTCTATATCCCTATGATTATCAGTACCACCTCTCTCTATACTGAAGAGAGGACTCGGAATTAGGAGTAAATGAATAATGAATTCATTAGCAATCAAGATAAATGGCTTCAGTCAATTATTTAATTTCATATAATATTCTTATAAATTAGAGAGAGAGAGACGGGCTTTTAGCTTCAATTCAATACCTTCATTCAAGGAATCCCAGCCATAAACTAGAAACTACAATGGTAAATTTAGTTATTGAATTCCCAACTACTTCTACAAGACTTTAGAGCCCTTCTAATCAAATCATAGAGACGGAGATGTAATTGGAAGAGGCTGGAGAAGTGTAGATACGATTAGAAGCAAAAATTTGAAAGCGTCCGACAGGGACATAAAATTAACAAACTGATATTTAGACCTCTAAAAGTTAGCGCTAAAATGACGCAAAATAAACGTTTGACTCTTTGGTTTATCTCGCTTAAATCACATAATGTAACGCAGCAGTGACCTGGGAATGACGTCATTTACGTACCGTTTCAATGTCCTGCCAAAAGAGGGAGCTTTTCGGAACTGGATTTTTAATGTACCGCGTCTTCGTACCGGTTTTAAATGTCCTGCCAAAAGAGGGCGCTTTTTGGAACTGGATTTTTAATGTACCGCGTTTTCGTACCGGCTTTAAATGTCCTGCCAAAAGAGGGCGCTTCTTGGAACTGGATTTTGAATGTACCGCGTTTTCGTACCGGTTTTAAATGTCCTGCCAAAGGAGGGCGCTTTTCGGAACTGGTTTTTTAATGCACCGCGTTATCGACCGTTACATCAGTCAGTAAATGTACCGTTACTAAAGTCTACACTATTGTTTAAGGTTGCAAAAAATGCAATAAAATTGTGCAATTTTAAGTTTGAAAACATCCTAACGTTTCCAAATACGTAAGGTCTTTTTTCGATGTCGGAACTCAAAATGATCTGTAACACAGTGTTTTGGTCAACCCTGGTACTAATAAGGCTACACACGTATATACCACAGCCGCCAATTCCGTGGTCCATTTTATTGATGAATTTATTGTATTATAAAGCATGACAATATCTTTTGCAGGGTTCTGCTAATAATGATAATGTTATTAAGACTTTGAGAGATTCTCTTGCGTCGTGACCTTAATAATAATATCGAGAGACTCGTAATATTCAGTGGTATACTATATTTGGAATCAACCTCGTCTAGGGACAGACCTATTATTGGACGGAGAAGTTAATTTTGGAAATGATTATTGGCGGAGGTGGTGGTGGTATTATTTCTCGTCTTGTTTGTCCTAATGGGAAGGTAATAAGGTTTAATTAAAATCTGTGAAAGGGAACTGAATTTCGGGATCACCAACTCCTCGCTTCTTCACAAAGATTTGATTAAATTTTGTCTCGTTTCTAAATTCTACGACTATTTAATAGATGGATACAATTTTATTAACATCAACCTCTCGCTCTCCACCTCTTCATATATATTAACTGGTTGTATATCCATCCATAGGGTCGTACACGAACTTTTGAAGAGGGGATAAATCACGCGACAATCGCTTTAAGTGAGATACCCTTAAATGGGTCGGAGGCCGCTAATAACACGGGGCAAGTTGCAAATTATATAAGAACCCCTTGGGGACTTTGCCTTATTAGACGCAGCCGATTTGAAACTTCTCGAATATAGATCATATTTTTCAGAAGCCTTAATTTTTTTGCCACCAGGGTAGAATATAGTTTAATAAATTTCTCTAAATGCAGTACAGTATTGCATATAGCAGGTCTGAGAAGGACAGGAGTTTTAATTTAATTTTTTCCCGCCTCCAATGTTAGTTAAAGGGAGAAGGTGAATACCCGCGAAAAATTCCGTACTATAATATAAACCTGTTTTATTTTAATAGCAGACAAAAACGTCAAAATACTGCCAGTAAAAGTTTTGATACTGACACTTAATTAGATTGTTGCATATGAAATTTAATTTGACGTTTAACCATCTTCGAACTAACCACAAATAGTGAATCAGAAGTGAATAAAACAGCCATAACCTGCGGACAGCCCTTCTAACTTCAAGTCCTCTCCCCGAGAATACCTCTCCAGAACCGGAGCATATAACATTGTAGCCGAAATTAATTAGTTTTCTTCCCGAGGTTTTTTCACTTCGGGTTTTGTCCCGGCCCGAGAGCCCTAAAATATATGGAGTAAGTAGTAAGTAGTTTAGAAGTATCTTCTATAACTTCTTGAAATTAAATATTATTTCCACCACCACCACCACCAACATTCCCAGATTTGAACGGTCTGGGAAAGTAAACCCGTCTCGGTATTTAAAATACATACCTGAGCTTTCCCTCTAATTAAATCGGTCACTCAAGAACTTAAACCCTCCCTTTGGACTCCTTTAAAAGCCTATAATGCAGAGGAGAAATATTTTTACATCAACAGTAAAAACATTAATCAACCGGCCCGAAAAGTCCGAATTAAAAAACCCAGGCATTTTTCGCATGAATTTTAATTGGCAGTAGCGTAATTAGAGAAGGGGAAAAAATCTCCGACATTTTGGGGGTCTCTTTTCTGTAATTAAAGTCGTAATTAAAACATTTAATTACCTATTTTTTAATCACTCCTTTCTTCAGGTTTCCTCCGTATTTTCACCCAATTAGCCTCTCAAAAAATAATAACAGTCCCTACTACCCTTGTTTACTGCAGTCTCCAGTCTACCTGGTGAAATCCTACATAATGCAGGTCTAATTACAATCCTGCTACTTCTAATTATCTTTCTTTTAATTATAACGATAATTACAATTACGGGAGAAAAAACGGGGTCAAAATACAATGCAAAAGACTAGGCCGTTCATCACCTTAATATTTATAGAGATAGGGCTGGACTTATATATTTCTGGGGAAATGATCGGATAGTTATTAGAGTTAATGACTATAATTAGTCCCCAATAGCCGAGACCTGACGCCAGGGCGAGAGGCTGGGGATTTAAATGGGAGTATAATAACATACCACCACCGAGATATAAAATATAACTACGGCTATTCCAATCCCATTCCGATCGTTAAAAATCTTAAAATCTCATCTCGGCTGGCAGATTCATTTAAATCTGGATAATAAATACTCGTAAGATTAGATAATCATAGCCGAGACACACTGCCATTGTTTTTGAAGAAATAAGTATGATATATAACCACCACCAGGACGGACAGACAGTCTGTAAACAACGACATAAGAGACCGCTTTGGTAGACGATAAGTCTAGTGATGACGGATATGAGCCAGGAGTAGCGTTTTTGTCTATTTTTCAACCATTTTGAGAGGTAGGAACATGAAATTTTATGTCTAATTTTGCATTTTTCATTTTTCCACGAGGTTTATGAACGGTCCTTTAAGAGTGCATATTATAGCATTGTTTCTCGAGATACTTGATTTTTTTTATTCCCGAGGGTGGATTCCACCGACTCCAGTTTTTTAGCATGAGAAAAAAGTTAGGAGATTTCTAAATTTTTAATAATAGGTCACCTCATCTCCCGAACCTGAACCTTGTAGTCAGAAGGTATAAGGTATTGGGGACTGAATTAGGAACTGCCTCGTAAAACTATTAAAAATGTGGAATAGAGCCCGGTTTATAGTTATGTCTTCCTTTTATCGTTAAATATTGAGAATTGCTCTTCAAAACCTGAGGGCTCATTCATTTATAAGTCAAATGGGACTATAATTGTTCATTTAGGTAATTGTGCAATTAACTATATCCTGTTCAAGGGAAATTAATAAACTCGTCTCATCGGCCATGAAATTTCATAATTTGGAATGTGGGCCAGTTTTATTGCAGAGGGGCGATTGTGGTGGAGAAATGGACAAAATGGAATTCTCCTAAGTTGGACCTGTCAGGGAGGGAGTTGACATTTGACATTGACAGGTGACACTTGACACATTCCCAATTTCCATCTCATTGTCACTGCATAGCCTCCTGGAGATATGTCGTATATTTATATATTCAAAAAGAGGAAGAACAAATAACGAAGAAAACAATAAAGAAACAGTATATAAAAAACGGGGAACTAAACTGCGGTCAGCAGATCCCATGACATGACAATAAGCAAGTCTGAAATGAAATCAAGCCTTCTCTAAGAAACTTTGAAAGGCATGAGGACATTTTTTCGAGACTAGGGTTCGTTTCAAGAAATTCGGGTTTTTGAGGATTCTTTTTTAAAGAACCCTACGAAATTGCTGGACTTTAAATTCAAATTACATAAATAATTTAAGGTTGGTAGCAAAGGTACGAGAGACCCCTGGTGACGGGTCTTGAAACTTTACTATATCTGACAAAAAGGTCAGAATTAAAAAATAAAAATTATGCTTAATTTTTGTGTAAAATAATCCATAAACAAAGTATAATAAAATAATAAGTCCAAACTTTTCGAAATAAATTCTCTAGAATTTCAATCTTTGAAAACTTCAGCGGAGAATAAAGTCCCTTTGCTCGTTGACTCGCCGGGTAAAACACGTTTCGTCTATATCTATAGCAGCTTGTAGCCTATTGTTTTAGCACGGGGATGGCTATAGAGGACGAAACGAGTTTTACCCGGCGAGTCAAAGAGCACTGGCACTTAAGTTAAAAAACCGGCCCTATTATCGTAGAAATTATCAGTCATTCTCAGCGTGCCCCAAAATCCAAAATCCCGATTACCGAACCCTGTTACATGTTCCAGGGACCAATTCCAAATCGATCTCCCGAATTACCTTGGATTAAATTACATGGAGAGAGCCCAACCCAGTTGGAGAGCTTAAAGTAGGCAAACCAACAAGAACTCTTGTAAAAATCCACGAACAAGAACGAGATGATTGGAATGTATATTAGGGATTAGGGTTGACAAACTGACCGTCTTAATTAACTTTAATGACCTTCCTGTCAATCCCTTTCCTTAATCATCCCCAGAGCTTCATCACCAATTTACCAATCAGAATAACAATCTCCGATTCCACCACCACGTCATCAGCACTTGTACAAAATCTACCGATCAGTTTGTAATTTGTAATTTGTATTCATTAATCACCCATTTCAATTCCTTCCCTTCTAAGTCAACTCCCTTTATAAGAGACCCTGATACAAACGTCAGATTTCTTCTTAAATACAATATTATTTAGCCCCCGTTAAATGATAATAAAACCCCCATTTCGACCCGGTTTTTTGATAATTTCTAAAGAAATCGGCGAATTATTGCCTAGGTTTTCTTTAGATTTGATCTATTCCTGATATTCTGATAACATCATGTATCATTTGTGACACTTTGAATCTCTTAAAAAGCCAGAATTGGCATCTATATAACACAAATCACAAACACTTAATATCGTTGTACGACACATTGGAGTCGTTTTATAGAAGAATCTCACATTTCCCCAACCATAGAGTTAAATCGTATACATTTGTGAAAAGCGACGTAAACATGTCGATGTAATTTATTTTCACTGTCGATGAGTTTTCGGTCGATGTAATTTACGAGTGTGACGAGTGTGTTTATTTTGTCGATGACTTGCTCTTCGATGTAATTTTTGTCGACGTAATTTATGTCGATGAGCCTTCGGTAACCCCCCAGTTTCACCCCATTTCAGGGGTTTTCGAAGAAACCGGATGCGAATAACCTCAAGTTTTACCCCATTTTGGGGTTTATCTAAAAAATTAAGCAAATATACTATTCGACAACACCTGGAATTTGAAAAAAATGTTCAATTTCATTGACCTACGATATGGGCCCATTATACCGAGGTGGGACTTCTAATTAAATCCAACACAATCTTAAAATCTCTCTACTAGATTAAAGGTTTGGAAGGGCTGAAGAAATCTCATCAATTCTCAATTGCTGATTGTATTTCCAATTATGATTATCATTATTGTTAGAATCCCTATTCAGATTATCCCGATTATTCTTGTCAACGTTGGACGCAAATACTTAATAACGAAATCATAAATGGGCATTGTTCATTGTTGTAAACGCTGATTGTTGTTCCATACATTACTTTTCATTATCATTATTGAGAGGTCTGGTAAATAAGATGTCAACGATTTTGGTCAAATTTTGCGTGGGCTTTGAAATTCTAAAGCATATTCGTTACTCTTACTGGATTGAAGTTTTTAATTAGTAATTAATAAATCAGCCGTTTTAAAATCCCAAATCTTTAAGCTTCGAAAGGAAAGCGAAATCCAGGCTACACGAGGTTAATTTATAGGTTTACGACGTACGAGTAATTGGGCAGTTTTTCAAATGCTGAATTTATGCAAATTGCGAATTGGACTGAGGCGGTGTTTGGCCGAATATTATGCTAATATTGTTGTGAAGAGACAATTACTATAATTCATAACTAACAAACCAAATATTAACTGCCATTGTGCCCTATATAATGTACAGGAATCCAAACACGATTTCAATGATTCGAAAACGTAGATTTGTAAAGATTGGAGATCCTGTATAAAGAGCCGTAGGACACGTTATGATCATCATCTCGTTGAATCTCTAAACAAAAGCAAGTTAGGGAGATATAGGGTGGAAATTTAGAGTAAAATATATTATATTTGAAGAATCTGTTGTCATAATTTAGGCAATTTGAAAGAGGCTTGGAAAGAGAGGAAGAATATAATATAAATATAAATATAATATAGAATAGAATAAAATATAAGTTTAATGTGTATAAGGAGCCCAAGGGTAATTTAATATTGCCCTCTGCTCCTCCAATTAATCATGACATATGGTGGGTGGGCATTCCAATCTCCAGTATGCAGATCTCATTCCGAATCAGGGCCGTAGACCAGTCGTTTATACACTACAACAATTATGTCATAACTCAAAACCGCTTGGAACTTATGTCAAACGGGTCATTCATAAATTGAGAAAAATAAACAAACAAGTCAAATTCAATTCTACGGTCACAAATATTCTTGTGACAGTTTTAGGGCTGATAAGACATTGGGTCGACGAATGAGACAAATGATCGACAACTGTTTTAATGTTGTTTACTTGTTGTTTAGCATCTACCGACAATTATAGTGCCGCCTTTACAAAGCATCGCGAGATTTAGTGTCGTTAAGATCAAGCATCAACGAATAGTAAGACAAATCGTTATTATGACAAAGTATCGCCAACAAAAACTACTATAAACTTGGAAACTGAAACACGATATTTACAACAATCGAGGTTTGGATCAATCGACCTCAACTGACAGAAACCGTTGGCCTTTTAAGTCGTTTCTGCCATAAAAACTAACAAAAATCCCAATAATTTTCTTAAATTTCGCCGTAGTTTATGAACGGTCCCTTTGAAATCATAAATAGACAAATGAGACTTATATTGAATTTCCATATGATTTCCTCTTCCAGTTCCTCCAGCCAAAGTTGCTATCGGAAGTTGCGGAATCCGGCCCTGGAAGTGACAGATGAAATATGAGAGTGAATTGAGTACGCGGGGATGTTGAAGATAATCCGTAATTGCTAATGTCAAAGTTGGACTGAGAGAGACGAGATTTGAATTTATATTTCATACTACACAAGAACTAACTCAATCCTATTTGCCAAAATCTCTATCCAATCTCCCACTATTTCATATCCAACTATATTCGAAATAGAATATCAACCGTAAAGAAAGAGCTATAAAGAGGGTTATTAAATTATAAATAATATGCATTGGAAAATATAGGCTACAATTCAAATTCAACGTGCATTTCTATTAAAGGATCTATTAATTTTAAGAAAATGAAGAATTGTTCTAGAGAATCTAGAATATAGCTTTAGATTTAAATCTCTCTCTGGTTACGAATTACTATACATTACTGTCACTTTTTTTTAAAGTGACGGTTTCACTTTTGCGAATGTTTTGTAAAGTAAACCATTGTCAAACATGTTATTAACCACGTGGACTATAGCGTTATGTCTTTTATCCGGGACACAAGAGGTTAATTCGAAGGGCAGACCCAAACTGGTTCCGATTTTGAAGTCAAACCTTTGAGGGAATCCGTCTTCTGATTCAATCGGGGTTGCCCAAGATTGTACGGATTTTCAGCGGTGATTAAGCAGAATAAAAATAAAATTTAGTTTGTAGTTGAATGTATGTACTTAGGGCCAAAGAAACTGTCCCGACAGACTGAATAGGGAAGCAAATTGTCGGGATTATTGGGATTTGAATCTGTAGAGTTTACAGAAAAAAACGAAGAGTTGTGGATATCTTTTTAGACGTTTTTGAGATGTCTCTTCATCGACACTATCATCGTATCCAACCCAAGGATATTTTTATATCTTATATAGCATGTGCCGTATTCGGGTTTCAAAGTCAAGTGTTGACAGCCTGTCGAAATAAGTAAGAATCCCGCAATAACCGCCCACCCTTAATAGGTGAAGATATAAAGTTAAGGAACGAAATAAAAAATATACTTAAAAGTTATATTTTTTAGAAAAATAGTCACTCGAATTTTTTTTAGCTCCCGATCATTAATAAAATTTAAAAAAATTGTAAATTCCCCGATTTTTACATTTTCGAAGAAACATTACCAACCCAAGCCACCGAAATAAACGGCTCCGTCTTAAAATTCTCACTATTCAACCCTCCCCTAAATAAGTCCCCACCCCTTTTTCTTTTTTCGACTCGTTGGGCATGTAATTCCCCTGGGGACTTATTTGGAGACTTTTGGGGTGATAATATTGTGCCTGATTCTGGTGATGAGGAGGTGGTAAGGTTCTGTGACTTTGAATCAGTTGAATGCAAAGCAAATGAAGTCTGAAACGGGCTCAAAATTGCGTCTTCCTTCAATCCAGAATGTCCGACTTTTTACTAGGAACCTCTCTCCCTCCGAGTAATCATGTAGTAATGTATAAATGGAACCTTAATGCTGATTGCTATCCCCAAGTCCAATTCTCAAAATCCAATCTAATATTATGTTATTTGTATACAGGGAGGAGGAGAAAAAATATATAGAGACTTGGTAATCATATCTGCAGAGGAATCTACAAGTCTATATGGACAAAACAGACCGGCAAGCACAATCACAAATCACAAAATCACAATCATAAATAACGAATCAAGTCAGGAGACGAAGCAATCAGCATCTCGGCTGCAGCTTTATGAGATATACGGTTTAGTCTACAAGAGTTGTTCATAAGGGAATAATATTTGCCTTGACGGGTTTCGAAATAGTTCAGGTTTTAGTCATTTTTTGCCATAAAATACATAACGATAGTTTTGATCAGGTCTTAATTTTGTAGACGTGTTAATGAGCAATAAAATTTAAAAAATGACAAATTCATCGATAAATCTCTGTTTCGTTAAGTTAAGGTCAGACTAAAATCTCATTAAAGCCATTAAAGCCGGTATCAAAATGGCAGAAACCGGTGGACAAAACCATTAAAACCATACAACTGGGGCAAAACCACATTAAAGTGCCCCATAATCGTCGAATATCCTTCAATATAATGGTAATATTTTGACATTAAGCTAAAAAATCAAATTTATTTATTGACATTAGTTTAGAGATATTTCAAGATTAACTTTCAACTTTAAAATGCATGTATTCTCCAACTTAGAAGCAGAGGTATTTATTCTGAACGAACCAACAGAATGCCTATATTGTTGTGATTATGACATCTTTGAAAACTGATTGAGATTTACATGGGATCATTAGATCCGTCCTGTAACAAACTGCTACTGTTGTACATTAACGTTGATTGACTAGTATTCATTTTAATCAGGCGTTTTAGAGAAGTGCTTATGGGAACCGGATATTTCATCAGAGCCTCTAGTTGTTCCAGAAAATTTTAGAAGAAATATGACACATTTCTTACACCCTGATCAATTTAAATTTTAAATCGTCTTATTTGTTCCAAGGGGTTTCAACAACTAATTTGACATTGACTAACTTTAAATACACTTTACTTTAAATTTAAAATTCAAACTATTCGAATTCTTTCTTAAATCGTCATCTTAAATCTTCGGAATCAAAATCATGTCTCGTTTTTCACTCAAGTAGTATTTAAAATATCAAAAGCGTTAATTTCGTGGAATTCCATTGACGGATGGAGAATGACAGGAATTTTGTGAGAGGAAAAAACATTCGAATGAAATCGTGCTAATTTCTCCGACAAAAAAGTAAACCTGTTCTAATTGAATTTACGTCAATTTATTGCAAAAAAGCAGGTCGCTTATCCAAACAAGGATCGAATAAATTAAAACGCTCTAATGTTATTAGATTTACATTTGGTTTCCAGATCGTTTTGTCAACTTCAGTTTCAAATTTTTCGATTTTCTATACAATAAATTAATGGTCTCTGCATTTCCTTGTAAATTTTTTTAACACTACTAGAATAAGTTGCTAAATATGGATGGGTTAACATCGATTACAGTAAGCAAATGAGAGCTCATTAGTATTTGCTTAATTGGCAGGATGTGTCTTTTTCTGTATCTATCTTCTTGTATGCTAATTACAGAGGCATTCATTTAAGATTATTCATTTACAGGATTCAAAATTTGGTGAAAAATTATAATTTGTACATATTTAAATTTTTTGTGATCTAATAAATATTCATTATTTTATGTTATTTATTAAGTTTTAAATCTCTTAGCTGATCAATTGCATCTCAAAAAACGGTAGCTAAACTCTGCATTTAACGTTTTGTTTTATAAAATCCTAGGAAATATTATAATTATAATGTCCGTTTTCAAATGCCAAGTTTTTGGACAAGGCATATAGTTCTTTAGTTCTTTGGCAAAATCCAGCTTAATATCATAACACCTAACGACATCCTTACAGCCTCTGTCTAAACAATAAAATTTAGAATTCTAACAGATTGTTATTATTTTAAGCTGAAAAAGCTAGTGTAATAAGACGTAGTAATGATGAGAATGGGTTTGTCGGGCTAAAAAAAGTGTAGATAACCGCCCTAAAATGGCTCCAGACATTTTGCACGATTATTACCTCTACCTCCTCTTGTAAGGGGGGATAATTATGAAGTACGTTTTAAATGTTTTATGATAATTATTACGTCCGTTTTTTTCATTAGACATGCCCTCATGGCTTTCCATGTCCATAGCCTATATAGCACATTAAGGAAATATACTATTAAAAATATTAACCTTCTTCTTCCATTAAATCCTCAGTTAATGTTACCTTAATCCCCTACCTCGTCTTTTAATTGTAATTACGGATAATCCCTTCCCACCTCTACTCCTCGTCGCGGATATGTAATAATAAGGAGGGCCAACCGTAAAGAATGCGCTTTTTATTAGAATTAATTATGAAGTTTAAAATACGAGTAAATACCCTGAAAATTCTAATTTCCAACTGATTTCCAGCCCTTGACCTTTGAATTGAAACTAAAACAATGTTATTTTTATAATGATGAATCGTAATTCAGGTTATTAAATTTATTAACAAAATTTAACACTAAACGAGACTAAAGTCCAATTTCTAAGTTTTTTTGGTTCAAAAACCTTGGAATAAATCTGTACATCCCCCGCATCCCTATTTCGGACATAACCAAAAATCGATTTAATTTAACCATTTCCTTGCAAAATTCTTTCAATTTCCATACTTGCAAATTATGGACTTTAGTTCGCCGTTAAAGTAAAAGAGCCTCAAAACTGGCTGTTTAATGCAACGTTTAGAGAAACAAAGTATATTTAAATAGCGAAATAAAAGGCGGAGATAGAAGAGTAAAGAGGAACATGAAACGGGCGTTTCGAGGCCTCATTATTTCCGTCCCAAATTACACTGGATTTCGAAATAGTCGGGATTAGTGCACTAGATCAGTCCATCTTTGTAAACATGGACTCTATTGACAATAATAATAATAATATCATATATTATTTTTATAATTGAGAAGTTTGCTTTTGTTTTGAAAGTTTATATAGCTGGATAGATCGTAGGATTACGATTCATATGTGCATAATTCTAGGTCTGTTTTTGAGCCGAACTTTTGAAATCGATACTTTAATGACGGTTGGGGAGATATGCATATCCTTACGTAGCTTTTAGGCTTCTCGTAAAATGGAATTTCCCCCAATTTGTTGGATAAGTGGGAGTAAATGTATTTTAATGGGGGTTTTCTTTAAATTATTAATATATTTCTTTGCGATTAATGAGCCTACAATTTGAAGCAAGCATTTTGATAGCACAGAATCATCCAGGACAAGCGGAGTACATTACATCCGATGAGTTAAACGTGCAAAATAAATCGCATTTTACGAAGCTACAAAATACATAATATAAATGTATTTTAAATTAACTGTGTTCAAATACATTTATTTTTCACATGCAGTTGCCTATCTTCTAAATGCTAAATTTTGCCAGAGTTTCTGGAATAAGACCATGACTAACTAACATTTAAATTGTGAATTTCAGGACACTTAAATATTTCCAAATACCAAAGTCCATACGTCTAAAAAAAACTACATTTCACAGAACTTAATATTCAGCTCATGCTCATACATCATATCTGCTCTGAAAGAAAACATCCAAGCCAGTTTAAAAACAAGTAATTAAAGGTTCTCACACCAAGCTGGAGATGTCAAAATCTGTTATTTTTACAATATTAAGTAGTTTAGTGCCGAGAAATAAAAACAGTTCCAGTCCTGACAATCCTATCACAACACGAACCCAAAACTAAAGGAGATCCGGAATAAATAGAGTCGGATACTCGATACTTGGGATAATCCAGCTGGGAATATTTTAAGACTTGACGAAGTAGTTAGGAATTATTAGGATTCAAAATTTACGGGATTAAGTTTCCATAAACAATCTTCGGTAAGGGCTTGAAGTAACTAGCGAGGGGCTTTCATACTAAACGCTCTGACTTCAGGACGATAAGACACATGCTAAGAATGATGCTTTAAATGCTAAATAAGACCCATGTAAAAAGTCCCAAGGGTCAATTCTGGGTCAAATTGACCCAAAAAACCGGTGTTTTTGAACAGCCCTACAAATCTCGGGTTTATATTCTCGCCCTCATCTGATTACAGATTACTTTACCATTTCCTGTGAGATTTCCTCAAAACGTCAGAACATCACACATGGCCCCAGCTGCTTTCGAATTATCTTAACGACTGACCCCAATTTGTAGAGCTGATTTTCCGTCGAAAAGGTCAGGAGGGTCAGCGGGAAATTAAGGGCAAGCTTACTAGCTTAACGAAAGCTTTTAAACGTCTCTCTCACCTGTAATCAACAAAATAAGAGTAAAATTAGTCCCTAGTTTTAAACTGATCGAATATCAAAGTGTCGAATATCGATGTGTCGACAAGTTTATGGTCTGGAGAATGTATCGAGTATCGGATTTCCTTGGCCTCCAATTTCAATATAAACAGGGAAGTTTGAGTTTAGATCAAACCTTCAGCACCTCCAATATTTATTTTATTTTTTCGGGCCAAACGGACCGGCCCTTTCCTGCTCAGGTTAATAGACCAAGAATGTTGTCAACTACACAACAAGGAGCAGCTTCTGGCTTTTATTATTATTGCTGTTTCTACTGATAGAATATGGGCTATTGGGCATAATGTATTGCTTATAGGTGGAATTCGATGTCATATTGGACCCTATTCAGAGCTTATTTACAAATAGGAGAGGATCCAGATACCGAGCCGAGAAGGGTCGTAAAAATAATTTTTTTCCTTCTGATTTTGGGTCAATTCTTTTGTAATTTGGATGAGTTTTGGATTTCATTGAAGGAACCAAAAAATCAAATAGGAAACAGAGGCTATTTGACATTTCAACGGTTCATTTATTCTACCCTCAATCTCATTGTAGTATGGAGACAGATACTACCAAGGGTTGTACGCAAAAGATGACTTGGTCGTTGGGGGATTTAAATGAAATTATAGAGGTTGTGCTTTTAGTCTAGGACCTGCTCTGGATTTTTTTTAACTCAATGTTTAAATAATGTGCAAAAAAAGGATTATTTCGATAAGAAAATTCTAAGAGTTCCTGTGACTTTTGACTCGCCGGGTAAAAGTAGTTACGTCTGTATGTATAGATGCTCATAGTAGAGGAGGAAACGAGTTTTACCCGGCGAGTCAAAAAGCTGAGGTTACATGAAATTTCATGTTTTCGCATGAAATTTCATCAGCTATCCTTTTCCGGCCTAAAACGAATGCTATTTGCAGTCTTCTTCAAGGACTTTTACCCCAGACTAAAACCCCAAATATCCAAAACCGACAAACTTAACCCCCAATTTGCCATTCCCTTACGAATGGCCCTTGAAAAGTAGCAAATTCAGTCCCTGTCGTAGTTTAATAAATACAAGGTCTGAATGGAAGCCGAGACAAAGGGACAGGAAAAGGGGACAATTACCCGATTTTGTTGAAAAAACAACCTTTTTCCCCCTCGAATAACGGAATGGAATAAATATTCCGAGAAGCCAGGAAATAGTTCTCAATTCTCAATGATAACTTCTTTTTAAATGGGCAAAGAGCCTTAAAGTACGAAGTTCAAGTGACTCTCTAGGGACCCTTTCAGGATTTGAACAGTTCGAACGTTTTAACAGTTTACGACGACAAACTTACAACACTCAATAATATTCTTGTTTATGCGAATGGTCAAGTCTCTATTAACCAACCGAGTACCGAAAAACCAACGAAATCAAGACCCGCTTCAACAAACAGACTGAATTCGGACTGGGACACTTTACAGAGGGCCGTTGATAAATAACATAAAACGGGTTTTAAACCGTTCATAGACACTCATTTGCAGAGGAAATGCAGCCTGGAATGAGATTAATAGCTCTTGAATTTAATCCCATTTCCCGATAAACAATTAACTGCATTTGTTAATTAGTATCCAAACTTGATTGCTTCTAATGGTTTCGGGGTTGTTTTTGACTTCTCGAGCGATTATTTATTAACTGGTGTTTTTAATTAATTAAAAGGAGAGAGGTTAATTCCTAATCTATGATCTACGCAATTAGGCTCTGTGGATTGCATAAAATGTTTTGAAGTTTTAAGCAAAATCTGCGTTCATTGGAAGTTACGATTTCTGAAATTTTTTTTTAAATTTCTGGATATCATTTATGCATTACATTGTCGTTGTTGTAGAATTTGAAATGATCTCAAGGCCCTTAAAATAAGTTGGAGAGCGAAGAGCTAAATAATTATAGGATGAAGCCTCATCATCTCGTCCATCGTCTCTCGAGTAATGAGACTTGAAAAATCAGACACCGAAACAACACACACCCGATCATTTACGTTGCGTTCTAATCTCACATCATTATCTCCCGTTATATACTACTATACAGCACAAACACTACTTATTCGGTCCGTTTATACCGTAAAAATGCAAGGCAGGCAAGTGACATTTTCTTATAAAAATGTCGCAATTCGATTTAAAAACGCTCATTTCCAGGAAATGGTAACCGTGAATGTGTAAACTACCCCGGAATAACTCCCCACTTTCCCTGATTTAATATCCCAGTCAACTTCTAGGAATCAAAGCAATCATCTCTTATGGGGTGGGGACTTATTTCAGCATTTTTGCCCGAATCTGGAATTGTCCCTTCTTTAAACTCCAGGCTCTATATCCCAAATGAAGCTCATTTAGAACTGCGATTGTTTAATTACTACGGTATTCTAGCAAACGATCCCCGATTCTTCTCCTAATGACAATGGTCGAGATTACGTTGTCAAAGTCAAGTGTAGAAGATGTGAGATCGGATATCAATTCCAGATCATCATCTTCTATATGCGACTATGCGAGACAGAACGCGGAGTTTCTGCAGATGGAATTATATGACACATAGCTGAGTCGTATGCATATGCATATATAAAATATATATAAATTATATGCATATATCCTAAACATATATACATGTATATGCTGGGAGATGCAATAGATTAGAGCAGAGAACATGAGAGGTTGAGTGGGATCTGGCTTCATTAGTGACGGAGTAAAGTGCTTGCTTTTACTAATTTAATTTATTTTAATGAATCTCCTCCATATATCCACATCCACACCCTCCGCATTCCCATAAACCCTATAGTCCATCTCCTGTATAATTATACCGGCTATTTACAGATATAATAATTATAATCAGAGGATCCTCGGCATGTACGCTGTACGTAGTTAGTAATGTTAGTATGTGAGGAGGATCTGTACAGGGCTAACATCCTCCGACAATGCAAACAGCCGCCTCGGTGCAACAGACGCCTCTACTCTCCTTAATTATAAATATAATTATGTATAATCTTAATTATCATCCTCATCATTTGTCTCTCCCTTCTAATTAGGCCAGGATCCACCATTCACATATTGGGCTCTTCCGTAAAGTAAAGTTACATCTTTCAGAGATCGTTTCTATCGTTCAGTTTCTGGCTGTGCTGACACTATTTTTTGGGGTATGGAGCGGAGGTTGGGGTTTAGTTGTGGGACTTTTACTTTATTTTGCGGGCTGGAACAATAATGTGGAAAGTATGGACAAGAAACAATTTTAATTGCTAAAAACCCCTAAAAAACGATTTTTTTTATTTATTTACCAGACCTTTTAATTCGAAATCTGCTTGAAATTTCCATTAAAATGTGATTTAATTCGTGGAAATTGATCAAAATTTGATGTCACAGAAGTACAGTGTACTAAAATTAATTTGAAATCACTGAGAAATGAGTAAAGATCACAGTAATTGATGTTTCTGACTCTAAAATTCCTTAACCCGTTGTCGATGAATGGCCCCCGCTCTGTTTAAATGTCCTATACATGCGAAGCAATTAATTTTAATATAATTAATCCTAGTACATATAAATGTCTGTTCTGTTTGTGAGCTTAAGTAACTCATAGGATATCCTAGTGTTATTTCTGTAGATATACGGTGACAATTATTGAGGACGATCCTTATCTAATCCAACATCCCAAGAATCCTTCAACAGCCAACCCAACCAAATACTCACAATTAATTCCCCTCATTAAAATTTTCGGATTTCGAAATCCGCCCTTAATTTTTCCTCCTATTTTTTTCAAAATTAAACTCTAACTTTTTTAACTTAATTTTGTATTAAATCCTTAAATAAACACTGTAATAAACTACGTTCAGCTTTTGATGTTTCCGAAACCTTTAAAAACCCGTTCTCAACGGCTCTGCAAATAATGAAAGGAAATTAAGTTTAGTTTTTATGATTACAGTTTTTTCTAACCTAATTATACAGTGTTTACTCCCTTAAGGTGATCTTAATTAGCAGGTGGGACTGTTAGTTTAGAACGTGATTTATGTGTTTAGGAAGTGAGGCTTTTTTCATTTAAAACAGAGTAAATTTTTTAAACACTTTTGTGACTTGTCCAACAAATAATCCGGTGGAAGTTCTTAAGGTTCCCAATTAATCGTAATTAATGCTTAGTCCTTGGAGTTACGCTATTTTTTAAATTACGTAATTAAATTCAGCTATGAATAAGCAAATAAATCAGTTGACAGTTAAATTGCTCAGAGCTCTTCTCATAAATATAGCATACGAATTAAGAGAAGTTTGAGATTACGATCGTGTTTAATTTACAAATTATTGGATGACATGCACTGAACTGTTCTATAAAATAAAAGGGTGGGGGTGGGGATTTATTTCGGGGGGCTATTTTTGGGGATTTAAACTTTGCAGATGGGCGGTTATTTCGATGATTTTTTTTTCTCCATTTGCAATTGTTTCTGACCGGACAATTTTAAAATTCGTAATACTCAATCAGACAGCCTGTTCATAAGCCGCGTTAGGCAACCTTAAAAAAGCTGTAATTTCTACTAACACCAAGCAATCGCATTTTGCAATGTGTTTTTTGCAGCCGGCAGTAGATTAGGATTATCCCTAAAGTGTAACAGGCTATAAAATACTGGAAAGAGACATAATATTCTTTTGTTTTTGCGGATTTTTCTTCGTTATATGAGATTTAGCTTCTATATTTCGGCTTTCTAGAACCGAGAAGATGTGTATATCGGAGATGATATGTTGTAGTGTATATTATTGTGTGAACGTGCCTTGTTGTGGTGTTGTCAGGCTAAGAGATTCCCGAATGTCGTTTCCCGGCATGATTATTAAGGATTGTGGATTGAATTATTTTTCGTCCCTCCCGAGAAACGATCCTTCAGTCTACCACCCCCACCACCAACAACATTTAATGCACATTGCATCCCACCAACAACAAGTATAGGGAATAATAGTATTAAAAGCTTATGGCACACAAATAATATCATCCTAGTCTTACTATTATTCCCACATATAGTCCTGCAATTTCTTATTATAGATAAAGAAAAAGATCTGCTAGGGAGCCATTCATATTTTACGTGATTTTTGCGGTTGGAAATTTGAGGTTCAGGGGGTTTGACCTTTGACCTCAGGTTAGGGTGACCCTTCGGATGGGACCCGGGAGAAGTGACGTTTGACAGGTCACATTTGGCGTTAATTACAAGTTCCATCAAATGCCAATTTTTTGACCCAAACTCACTCAACATACAAAGCAATTCATGGGTCAAAATCGTGTTTAATAGACTGCCAGATTGATCAAAAATTGACTGTATCTCGAAGATCATTTTAGTACGTTGATCTCTGATGTAGAAAAATTAGAAAAATCATTGGAATGAACGACATAAAATAATTAAAATTAAGATTTTTGCAACGAGTACCGTTTGGTTTCCGAGTTGAAACACTTCCCCAAAAATTGTCGAAATTGCGACTTAAACTATGAACAGCCCGTAACTGGATTCCAACAATCTTATGTAATAACATACGTAATATTGGACTGGAACTCCGGAACATACTCCATTTCCTACATATTATACCAATACTCTCTTTAGGAGATTGAATGGCTGGGTTCATCCAGGCTTCACGTTTAAAATCTTCAAAAAATTTAAAAAATGACACAGAGTAATATCATAACATTTCCGATCTTTAACACGAGTCTTATGGTAAATGTTTAACATTGCAAGTACAGAGAAATATATTCATTGTAAACGGCTCTTGTAGTTTTGTGAAATATGAAATAAATATATCCGAGAATGTTATGAAGGCCTTTGCAGGCCTGTCTTTAATGAAACCTCCAGTTTCTTATTAAACCGAAACCACGATCACCAACTCGTCTGTTTCCCTTATTACTTTCACCACCACCACCACCACCACCACTATTACATTCGGTCTTGGACCATCCATTCCAGTATTATTATTACTATTATTATTATAGAGGGGATATAAGGCAGTAAAACTATTATCCAAAACCAAAACCAGCCCGACTGACACTGTCTCCAGCATCCAGAAATATAGGGACGAATTCGGAGATCTCGAAGTACCAACAGGCTTTTAAGAACTTGACCGGTTTGGGACAAGATTAGGGCCGTAGAGTGTATACTTCCACTAGAAGAACTGGCAGATTTGAAGTTTAACATTGTGGGATAGGGAAGATTCATATCCAACAATGCTAATTGTATAGAACCAGTACTGGGAGAAAGTAGTGGGAGAAAGGTATAGGATCATATATTCATCATGCTTAGGAATTATCTGGAATAAATATATTGCAATTAATTTAACCATTGCTGATTCATATTTTTTTGGCACTACATCCCCCTCATATGGAACAAATAAGTGGAGAAGGCCTTCTTTCTTATAGTTATTTTACTAACAATGGACACTATTTAAGTGACAAACGAGTTAAGGGTTGTAATATATGCAAATAGACTAATTCGACCATGCTGATTACGAAAATCATAATTTTAGCTCTGCGAATTTACTCCTTGGGGGTCAAAAGTAGGTGGGAAGGTCAGAGACCGCGCAGTTTCAGCTAAAAGTTAGCAGTGGTGAGAAGGGGGAAGGAGGAGAAAGTCGAGTTTTCCACTTTTCCTTTCTTTTTCTCGCGAAACCGATCATAAGATAGGGCGCTAACATTGGAAGGATCGGGAAAATAACATTGCGCTGGTATTAGCATTTTCACGAAAAGGGAACGGGAGAATACTATAGGAAAGTCTAAACTCACGCCCGTTTTTTGACCTTCCCGCCTACTTTTGACCCCCAAGGAGTAAATTCGCAGAGCTAAAATTATGATTTTCGTAATCAGCATGGTCGAATTAGTCTATTTGCATATATTACAACCCTTAACTCGTTTGTCACTTAAATAGTGTCCATTGTAAGCATAAGTTTTAAGCTGAAACCTCCTCATAGTCAAATCTTGGAGAAAGTTTTTTTAAATTTTAAAACTAATTAAACTAATTCCCCTTCAAAACAGTAAGTAAATTCCTTTAATCTGATGAACTTTCATTTAATGTTAGGTGTCTAAAATACTAAAAACACCGCCTTCATTGCAAATCTATGATTTTTGGCAAAATTACCCTAAACCATCTTATTTACAGAGTTTGTGTTTTTAGGGATCACAGAGGTGTCAAACGCAATTTTTGGTACTAAATACCCTCCATATCAAGATCTACTTACACGAGAGCATCCTTTCATATGTGATGAAATAACATTGAAGAGATAGGACAACAATACCCTCCCATGTTATACCATTAGGATTTCTGATCCCTTCCAGCTTCCGAAATGATTGGATCCTGGTCTCTCTCGGCTTGTGCTTATTGTTAGCCCACGTAACTAACGTGATGATGTGCGTACGTGCTTGGCCTCTGGATTGATTAGACGGATCTCTTGAAACTCTCTATAGCTTCTTCATCTCTATAAATCCCCACCCTCTATATAGCCCCACATCATTATCCCCACATATCTATAAAGGGCTGGTTGGGTAGTTTGGGTTCATCAGTTGATGATGGAAATGATTGTAGATTGTCTACCATGTGGTTTACTTTGCTCTCGTATTGGCAGTGGTGGTGGTGGTGGTGGTGGTGGTGGTATAGGCGAGGATCATTTGTAAATTTGGATTGAAGGAGAAGAAAAGGCTTCCTTCATCATCATGATTATGATCCGATATTTCGGTGGAAATGAAGAATACACAATCCAATCCTATCTGTTGATAGTGGGGGTCACAATTCATCGTTTTTGGGGTAGTAATTGAAAAAAATCAGGGTTTCGGCAGATCATCAGTTTCAGATGAGGGGCGAAGGGGTAACTAACCCTCGGGGTAGGTCGAAGGGGCGATACTTGTGAACAGCCCCAATGTGTATGTTAGTGGTGGGGTCTTTGAGTGGATGGGGCTAGGCGTAAGGAGGGTGCAAACGAGGGTAATTGGGCCAAAAGAGAGCTAACGAACCGACACCAAATCAATTACCTAAAAACCTTATATCTCAACCAAGTTGGTGGGGAAAGAGGACTCCAACAAATACAAATCCGAATCGGAGCAATCTCATCCACAGTCGGTTCCTATTGCCCCCACTGCCACCAAAACTTTGTCAAAAACTAAGGAAATAAAGGTGGTAGTAATTGGATGGGTTAAACTTTAAAGGCCGGTTTTAATTGTGATTGTAGTAGGATTTAACCGGTTTTAACCGATGCGTCGGGTGGGATTAAAAGGTCTAAATTCAAGTCGGAACTCGGGAGGTCAGTTGTTGTCCAGTATACTTACAATTAGAAGCTGGAGTAGTGTGTGGGTGTGGGTGTCGTGATCATATTCGTATATTTTAATAAGTCCGGACGGGGTGTTAGTTAGTGCTAGTCCGTGCTAATCAAGGTAGTTAGTTCTTATGTAAGAAGCAGGACTTGGTCCTAATGATCCACTCTTCCTGGATTCGTAATGAGATGACGGTCGCACAGAAGCTTCAGATCGGTTGAGCCATCTGAGGACTGTTCATAACCAACTGTCTTTTAAGTCAACGTTAGTTAGAAAAGCATTAAATGATGATAGATGATGATCAAATCAATATAGAAATTTAGGGATGTCCGGTAACAATTTTTCAAAATTGCCAAAATTTTAAACAAATGTCGCATTTCTCGGGTTTCATTACCGGTTTCAAGCACCCGGACATGGCACAACCCTATCCCTAAATCTGAATTTCCACCACAAATTTCCTGTTTTTTCTCGAATTTTGACTAATTTTGTCCTAGTACTAATTTTTTCTTTAAAAGCTACGAACAGCCCTCTCATAACCTCCTTGTCTCGATTCCAGCTCAGAATTTGCGTCTAAAGTAAAGGTTCTCTGGGAGAAGAAAGGAGAATCCCACAAAATGAGTCCAATTAAAGTTAACTAAATCCTGATATCCTTTTAAGGGAAATGAGGGCCCTCTCTCTAAGCCCCCTCTCCGTCTCCGTCCCTACAAATGGAATCCAGGAATCCATTCCCAATTATTTCACAAATTAACAAAATAAATTGGTAAAAAATATAGTGAAAGAGAGCTCCTTGAAGTCTTTGAGACCGACCTTAACCAATCCCATATAATATCCACTCTATATAGCCAAGAAACGGTTCTATACAAGTATCGCTGGTGGTGGTGGTAATCAAGGGAAATTAAATTGGTGGAAAAAATCGGGATCCAATTAGGCCAGCTCTTCTCTATATATAAAACTAACAATCGTTAGTCTTATTATACTTTTGTGGCTCGAGCTCAAACCTCTCTCTTCAACTCCTTTAATTGGATAGGGATATAAAGAATAGGAACTAACTAACTCAAAACGGTACTACTATCTGAGACCTTTAATTTATATACTAGCTTACGGAGTAATAGTAAAATTATTTATGTACGCAATATGTACATCAGCTATTAAAAGTGATAGAGTAGATTGGAGATGTAAGGATTTGCAAGAAAGGCTCTGATTTTATGATTTACCTAAAGGGAACTGGGGAATTTAGTTCCGAGGTATACGGTTTGTAGCGGATTTTTTTCAGCGGACAAGAAAAAAAACACTAGAGAAAATTAAGCTAAATTAAACCGAAGGAAATTAGAAGATCTCATAAATCTGCTTCAGAAATTAATTAAATTGTAAAAACTGGAGATAGAAATTAGTGAGTTTGGGATAAATTGTGTCAGGATCTTGAGGAGTAATGTTTCGGTTAGACCTTTTGGTTTTCATTTTCTTAAATTAAAAAAACGGTCTAATGAACTGAACATACTTTTGAAAGCCTGGGAAAGTCATTAGCTCTTTTGAGAAGATGAGATGATTTTTTAATAAAATTTTACAAATCGTCTTTTAAGATATCAGAAATCTGAACTACAATGCCGCCGTTTTCCAGTAGTTTTTGTGACTGTAAGAGCTTATCATCAAAATCTAGGAAGAGGAACAAATGCGGCGATGAAACAAAACACATTCGATCTTCTGGAGTCTTATTTTTAAATCCCAAAATCAAAAATTTTTAACATTACATGATAAGCCAGTTCAATATGGGATGGATTAAAGTATGGGGAGTTATTCCGGGGCAACTTAAATCTGTAAATCCGATTTAAAATGTAAACTATCGCGATTTACTGAAAATATCCCAGGAACCATCAATACTCAATTACTCATCACATCGGTTGGGGTGACTCAATAGATGGCGCGTGATTCGCAGTAAATACCCTTAACGTAAACCCCGAACTGTAGCAGTCTTTAGCTCTTCTTAAATAAATCTGATCTCACGGTAAGGTTCCCCATCTCTCTATCTTTACGAACAACCCTTGAGCAGATCTCGCTTAATGAGGAATCCACAACTAAAATACTCGATTACTCATCACATCGGTTGGGGTGACTCAATAGATGGCGTGTGATTCGCAATAACTGCCCTTAACGTAAACTGCGAACTGTCGTAGCCTTTAGCTCTTCTTCAATAAACCTGTTCTCACAGTAAGGTTCCCCTCCTCTCTGTCCTTACGAACAACCCTTGAGCAGATCTCGCTTAATGAGGAATCCATAATTAACCGACACTTGAAAAACAGAGTTCCAATTAGCAGAAAGGGCATCTCTCGTTCCTTTGTCTCTCTCCTTAAAAAACTAATGATGAAAGGGGAACTGGAGATTGGAGGCCCGTGTTCCCACTGCCAGTGGGCCCAATATATTATTAAATAGATCGGTTTATAAAGACATTTCCCTACCATACCCGGTCCGGGTATCCTAGGCACTCCAATCTCACAAAATCCACCACCACCACCCAGCTTGCCCTATGTGATGTCAGTATATAAATACAGAGATCCCAAGCCTCTGCCTCCGAGCTCATTATTATTTTACACGGTGATACTGATCACATTCAATCCACCTAAGTGGCAGCGGCGGCTCTACAAACCCCCCGGTCTAAAAATAGCCCTAACCCTTAAATTTAATTAAGAAAACGCAATTAAAAATTAGAAACGGAGGGACTAATTCTTGCTTAAAAACTAAAAAATACCCAATCTTCCGCCACTTTCCTCATTAATCTCTCGGACTCGGAAAGTTGGAACCAATTAAGGCTTTCTCTCTCAGATTCCGAAATCCCGTAATATCAAACCGATATACGGAACACATGTGCATAGCAGCTCTGGGCTGTTCATAAACAAATGTCAACAATAAAGAGTAGCAGAGAGGGTGGGGACTTATTAAAATTAGCCGGGTGGGGACTTATTCCGGGTAACTTACTTTGCGAATAGCCCCGATCGGTTAGTGAAAGGTTATAGGTTACATATCTCCGCTCTGACTATAGACCTGTACGTATTTACTCCAATAAAGTATTTGGTTTGTAGTGGATTTGTGAGTACTCAAGTGGATTAGTTTTAGATTGGATTAGGTCGGCTATAGCTCTATATGTAAGTCTATTATGTATTACATCTTCTATTATTCCATCAATTTCAGAAGAAGAAGAAGATGCGAGTCAATTTCGAAATAGCTCTGGACTCCTATACCTATATATATCGTTTACAACTCCTCTCGACGCAGGATATAGCCCGATTTTTTCATTTATTTCTGATACGCTTTTATTTCCAGAGTGCTTCAGCTGAATAGGTTTTTTTTTGTTCTGAAAAGACAAGGGGATGAATGGCTCATTAGACTAATTTACTTTTGTTCCGTTTTTTATGTCACCAGATCCGTTAATCTGTGGATCTCTTAAGAGATAAGTCTGGGGATCTGGTGTAGTAGAGCGTACCTGGTCGACTGGGACTGGATTTACTATCCGAATCCGGATCTCAGCGTCTCCACCCAGTTTTAACAACCTTGTTTTACATTTTAGAAGGGCTTGAAACTCGAAAGAAGGAATATTTAATTATTTAAGTCCAGCAGATGAATTTGACGGACTGAATCGGAGTTATTGTTTTCTTTTAGAACTCTGTAAACTGCAGAAGGAACATGGATTTCGGGTATGGAAAGAGTTATTTTAGAATCAGAATCAACCTGATTAGCCTGTAAAGAAAAATATAATTAAGCTAGATTGCATTGCGCATTGGCATGCTGAATTTAAGGGTGGTTGGAGGGTTTCTGTGATGCCATCTAGCGGATATATTACAAAAGAGATTTGAAATGCAGATTTTGTTAGTAATTTAAGGAAATGTAATACATAACACTATAACTTAAAAGCCTCTATCGACCTGACTTATTCCTCTGCTTAAAATTGCTTTTACAATGTTTTTTTTAAAGCGTTAAAGGTATTACAGAGTTTTTTGAGTGTTATTGAGCGACGAAATTCAGTACAAAACTCTTGTGCACAAATTCCAATATGTTTTTAATAAGCATTCCCCAGTCGAATTAAGTTGAAAAAATATTATAAATTGAAATTATTAATTTGTATTTTGAAGGCTTCAGGGCCAATTGGTGACATGGACCTGACACTTGACATGGACGTGCTCTTCTCATCTTTAGATCCTCCTGTATATATACCTCATTCAAAAGTCAACTAACTAATTGGCTCTTCAGATCTACATATTCATTCAATTTCAGAAAAAAATCCTCATAATAATATCACGATAAAAAATGAAAAAAAAGCGAAAGGGAAACCACGCTTTTACCATTTTGATATCATACACATGATATATTTTGTCTTACAAATATATTATTATTACAGGACCTCTAGAATTTGTAGTAGATTCCCATTACAACCGACTGTTTATAAAATGTTTAATTGGATGGATCATTGAATTGGAGTTTTATTCGCAGTTTACATCTAATTAAAATTCAGGCCGAGTTCGAGAGTCGACAGAGTTTGAGTAGTTGAATACTGATGATGAAGAGATCGGTGGGGGATATTGACTCCTCTCCCAATTATAATTACAGCCAGACAATGTTCGTATATTTAAATTATGGTCAGGAAAACGTTATAAGCCGATAATACCTAATTATAAGTGCCTGGATATAGGATAATAGGCAGTGAGGGGGTCTATTGACGATAAATTAATTGGCAATTTAAAAAATCCATATTTAATTAGAGGAATGAGATCCGATGTCAGATTGCCTATACTTCTTCCTCGTCATAATATAATCCTATCTAGTATATAGCCATTAAGTTGATATAGTAATCCAATATAGAGCCAACAGCTTTAAGGGCCGGAGTCGGAGTCATTTTTTTTAGACACAAGAAGAATTTTGCAAAAATTTTATTGCAGTTTTACAATTTTTTCGAAGTTTTTTGTTTTTTTTTAATATTTGACAGCTCGTTTTTCCTGTAATTAATCATTCGTAGAAGTTCTAGAAGTTTAAGTTCTCCTGCCCAAAATGTCTTATACAAACAAGTTTTTTGGCCAGCGGAGGTGTCCAATTTTGTCCTTATGGGGGGAATTTAGTGCCAAACTGCGAGTTTGTCGTTTAAAGAGGTGTATAGAATGGGAGGGAGTGTTGGATTAGTTTAAGTTCTCCTGACGAAAATGTCTACTAAAAAATGTTTTTGGCCAGCAAAGGTGTCCATTCTTGTCCTTATGAGGGGAATGTAGTGCCAAAATGCGGGTTTGTCGTTTAAAGAGGTGTATAGAATGGGAGGGAGTGTTGGATTAAATTCGAGAGTGTCTGGTGTGGCGGCTGATTTTGTTCGTCAGTTGCAATTCATTAATTCCGTCACTTCCTTACCTCCATTTCCGTCCAATTTGCATACAAATCAAACATCTGCCTCTCCAACTTTTAATGGCCTAATCCCACACCACCACCAGTCAAAACAGGGCCTAAACCTAACGACTTGAGACTTATACTATATGCATATGCAAAAGCTACTACAGATTTAATTTCCAGTCTCTCGTTATAAGACGCAGGTCCTATATAGTTTCGGCTAACAATGAGCTAACTGGCTCATTTTAATTAAAACTTGCTCAAAATCGTTTTTACTCAAAAAACTCTTAAATTTATTTTCAAGTTCAACAAGACAAATCCATTTCACCGAAATTAGTCCCCCCCCCCCTGCAATAAGCAACTGGCACTCCTGAAATAGCTTCCCCAGGGGCTTAAATACACATTTACGGCTCTCCACTAGTTCTTGTGCACATACAACATAGTCATGATCATGAACCTTTGATTAGACTCTGATGTGCCGGAGATCAGATATTTATAAATTAAAATCTCCATTGTGTTTTAAATTGGGATTGGATCGGCTCATCATCAACATCTTCCAACGTTCCAACAGACTATTAATTAGTATCTATGCACTCCACTTCAAATCCTTCAGCATCAGAGGCTACAGAGGTTATAAGATTCAAGAGCTGCATTCCAATTCTAAAGGCTGGAAATCCCAAATTAAATCCTAAATTCACAATCACTCTGATGAAGTCATCGGACAAAATCATGACTCAATTTCGTTTCGTGGTCCTGGGGGGCTATTCACAAACCCCCTTATTTAAAACAGTTGGAAATGGGTGAGTTTTTGGGCTCAGGGCCCTAATTCATTCATAATCCTATGACCTAGGATTAAAGGTCAAAGTTTACCCCTGTTTTAAGTTTGCTTTTGCAGAATTGTCACACGTGATAAATACTCCAGTCCCGAAACCCTGACCGATGGAAGGAGTGGACACACCCTTTTAATTAGCAATTGAACCAAATCACGATTCAAATTCAGAATCCCGAATCATCGAATAAACTCAACCTCAACACGATCTTACGCATATCAAACAAAGCCAATCACATAGCAATAGATCATCCTCCTATATTGTATATATGTATAAATAAAATATTCCTCCAGTTTTGAACTATGGACTCTTTCCAGTATATCGGGGTTGAGGTGTCTATAGGTATTTATAGTACGGATTTAGCGGAGGATTTAACCGAACCGACCGTTGAATTAAACGAGTTAAGCCCACTTTATTACATTTTACCATTATATCGAGATAGTGAAAGAGAGAGACCATCCAATTAACTTTCTATTCGCAAATCCGATTTTGCAAGGGGAAATTGCAAATGACATCCTTCCCTAGTACATCTCTTATATTTAATATTATGTCCTATATACTCTTGTGGCTAGAGGACCGCTCGGAAACCAAAAATTTCTTTAGTTCAAAAAATAAGACTAGAACCTGCAAAACCTCATTAAGGACCTCATTAATAGGGTTCTGGGCCTATGGGGAGTTATTGAAGGGCCCCTAAATAAGCACCTTCAAAACTGTGGTCAGAAAACTGATTACTGCTACTACAGGGTTTTTTTAATTTTTTTCCCGCCCTAAATGTTAATTAGAGGGAGAAGGTACAAAACCGGGGAAAATCCTGTCTCTGAAAAGACTGACATTATTGTAAGTTAAACTTACATCTATTAGATAATCATTTACAACCTACAGGGTGTTTGACTTACAAAAACGTCCTGAGTAACAAACTTTGACTGGTATAATACACTGTGACGGGCATTCGTCAGTGACGTCAAAAGTCTTTGCTAAGGACAATTTTGTTACAAGTGGGCATTTTTAAGTGAAACACCCTGCACAACTGTAAAATATCAGTGTGATCAACAATTTACAAAGAAACCCCTGAAAAACGGTCACTTCCCCTGGGGACTTATTTTGGTTATTTGGCCCAAATTCCCCAAAAATCTTTGCATTTACGAACAACCCTCTAGAAAGCCTATATGCAATATAATTAAAACTTTGTGCTGAATATAATGCCATTTTAAGCTCATCTATATTTGATAGATATATTGTTGTAATTCCTAATGAACCAACCTGCCATTAATTAATCCCTTCGGCTAAAGGACAGAGAATGATTAGAGCTTTAGGCTACACCACACACCATCCTCATTATTCTGCAAGTAACCCTTCCAGCACGTTCTTTCCATCAAATTAAACGAAACTAAGGCTATTTCTGGACTAATATTCCCAGCCAAGGACAATTATTATGCATTGAAAGAAGTAGCTCCGAGGAGGGTCAGCTGAACAATGAGCACTTGCTAATAATAATATTAATATTATTAATTTATATTTGTGGGAATTGCTGGTGATTTTAATCCGGAAACGGACGTGACATTTATGAATTAATATTTTAATGAGGGGAGCCCGAAATAATTATTCTATAATTACTATTATCGATCCGTTATTTTGAACCCAGAACTTCGAAAACTGTTGAATTTTCGTGAAAATTTCGATTTTCAGGAACAAATTTTCTCTAATAAAAAATGTTGATAATACATTCTTGTTCTTAATTGTTATCTACTCAAAAATACGAAATTTTCAATCCCAGAAATTTTTCAATCGGGTTTCAAACTCACAAAAGCAAGCCAGGACCTCAAAACAATGGAACCTCATTAGCCAAAGTTTTAAATTTATATTTCCTGATTTTAAAATGTTCAAAATTAAATGAGATTTAATTTCCTTGTCGTTATGAGGGTTCGTTCATAAAAAATCTTCTTGGTCTTCAACTGTTTCATTTTTAATTAATTTTTTTTATGAAAATCATTCAGAAACTTAATTAATTTTCTCCTAATTTTCCGGAACAATATCCAGGAGAGAGGTTCCATTACGAGCCTTTGAGATATTTTTTGTTGAAGAAGATTGACTTTGTGTCTGGATTGTCTGAATGAGTAAATCCCAGCCGACCAAGCCTCATCTCATCAACCAACTTCATTTAATTTCATCAGTCTCACTCAATAAACATTTCTAATTAGTAAAAACCTCCAAAGAACACTCAACCCCCACTGCCGATCCCCGATATATCTGTAAGCTTATGCTTATAGATATATTCCTCTGTAACGATATGTCTCAACCCGTAGGCTTAATGATAATCAAAACCTTTGGCTTTACAACTCTCCTCTCTCCAATTTACGGAAATTCGGGAACTTTGAAGCTTTGACGATTTTAAACTGAGACTATGTATAATACAAAGTAGCTTTAACTAGAATGAAATAGAATGGGCTGTTCAGAGACGATGTTATGGGGTTGTTTAATTGTCGTGTACACGACCGTGTAGGGAATTGGTTACCGTGTACACGGCCAAGTATTAATCGGTACAAAACCACATTAGCTTAGTAAACGTTAGTTAGTTAGTTGTTTCCACAGGCATGGGTCCAAATGTTCCAGACGCTTTGGCACATACAGGGTGTTCCAATAAGACGCCTCGGATAATGGCATTTTTTGTTGCTAGTTGGAACTTTTCATTGGATCACCCTGTACATTTTGGAACGACCCCAGCAAAAGTACGTTTTGCTATCATACAGGAACATTACCAATTTTAGAATGGCAGATCCACGGAGGAGTTTAAAATTGTAGAATCTATCCGACTTGTCTCAAAACGTGTGGTTACTCAACTCTTCTGCGGTACGTGAGATTGTGAACGGATGAGAAGAATCGAGTCTAATTCTGATTAGTTAATTGCCAAACGCTAGGGAATTTAATTCTCCTTAATTTATAACAATTAATGATTTAGTCCCTTTGTACTCGAGAGAAGACAATTCGGAATTTAGCCAGGAGACAATGAACCAGAGACGGAGCTAATATCAAATCAACTGATCATCATCAAAATCGCCATCACCAGCTTCGTTGGACTGGGCCCTTTCGGCCTTCTCTCTTAATGAATCCAATTCAAACAGAGGGACCGTCCACAAGTAATTTCAAAACCACAGTCAAGTCACCCAGAAAATTGTAAATTTCGAGTATATTTTTTCGTACTGAAATGAGGATGTTAAAATTTGATTAGATTTCAAGACGAATTCCTGATTTCCTGGTATTTTCGTCTAATGATTAAAATCAAAGCTTAAATCTGACAAAATCTATGGAAATTAGCATCAATTAACTATAGTCTGGGCAAGAATAGTTGGCACTCATTTTGCAAATTTTAAAATTTTCCAGTAACTAAGGAAGAACATTAAAAATATGCAAACGAAGCGTTCATAAAGAAGTTTGCAAATTTTTCAGTATTAGTACAATTAACAATTTCGAATATTTTATTTCTAAAATAGGTATGGTAGGGGCAGGGAATCAAATTTTAAATCACATCAATCATTCACAAATAAAGTAATCTACGAACGGCCCATAGCGTCTTATTTAAAAAATTGGTAACTAAGCGCGATTAAAATTTAACATGCAAAATGAGTGCCAACTATTCTTGCCCAGACTATAGACCAGATAAGCTGAATTTTTGACAACCTTAAGGGGGGGTTTGAAAAATATTTTACGGCCTGAAATGACCATCCATAGATACACATAACGACAAAACTTTGATGTGGATTTTTATCAAAAGCCTAAGCAATTTGAAAATTGCTTGGTAACGCAACCATTATTAGGCTTGTTACCATAGTGATTGTTGAAGTTACTATAGTTACCGTCGCAAATGCCCATGGCAACGACAATTTTTACTTGCTTTCACACTTCTCAGAAAGTATTAAAAAAAGTGGCCAAACCGGTTTACGGGTGCAACGCCCCAGCCCCCACGGGTCAACTAATCGAATCAATTTTTTTTTATAAAATTCCTCGATAAATTTTGTATTCAGTATGCCCTTTACTTTTTTGATTTTTTGTCCATGCATGCTACAAAATTCAAGTGAATAGTAAAGTTGGCATACGAATAGACTAATATTTTGTTATTATGAATATAGCAAGAGGTGAAAGTAAAAAATCAAAAATGTAAACGGCATACTGAATACGAAATTTATCGAGGAATTTTATAAAAAAAAATTGATTCGATTAGTTGACCCGTGGGGGCTGGGGCGTTGCACCCGTAAACCGGTTTTTAACATTGGTTTAGATAGGGAAATCAAAATTTCCATAGTTTTTTAAACCCCCCCTTAAGAGAATAAATAACTAAATTCGACATCTTCTGACGTAGAACTGTAAAAGATGAAATTGAAATCCGAAAAAGCGTATTTTATTTGAGGTAAGAAAGTATTAAAAATAGGTCCAATTACATTTCCGATCCATCCTTAGATGATTTGATGGTTTGATGCTTGGGGCCTAATTTAATAACAAACTAGAAGCTTCCTTTAATGCCGAACTTTAATGCTATTTCTGAAGGGTGGTGGTGGTATATTGGTTTGGTATGTATGATCCTCCCTCTGTCTCTGTCTGCTGCTGGTGATGGTCCAATCTAAAATATTACTTTCTCCCAAACCTGCCAACTTTAACTTCTCCTGTATGTATTACATTATTAAGTATCCTCGATGCTTTATCTGAGTGCTTCTGTGTCTGTATGTCCGTCCGTTGGTGATATAACTTTCGAACCAATGGATAAGTACGAAGCTGGACAGCCCCAGCCAGTTTTTTAACAAAGTTTTGATCAATGATTGGGGCAACATGAGATTAAATACTCTGTATCATTCGATATAGTGGTCAAGCCAAAGGTCGCAACAGTTTTGCTCAATGAGTGGGGTAACATGAGGTTAAATACTCTGTATCATTGGATATAGTGGCCAAGCCAAGGGTAAAAAAAGTTTTGCTCAATGATTGGGGCAACATGAGATTAAAAACAGTATATCATTGGATAGAGCTCGGCTTAGATCGTTTGATTTCATCTACAATACTTGCTTATATCCGTTCATTTGGTTTATTACATTAGATTGCATTACTTACTTTACTACTAACGACATAACTCCATCCTTCAGAGTTCTACAAGTATAGTTACATACTAATCTATAGGAGATCTCATAGCTCTTCTTCATCAAAGCTCCGAGTCAGGAATAAAAGTCAGGAGTTTGAAAACCCATGCGGGTAGAACCAATCTCCCGGATTGCCTTTCATAATTCAGCAGCAATCACGTAATTTATGGGCGTATCAAACAAAGTCACTTCCGTTTATCGAAATAAACTCGTAGTTAGTCAACCAAGGGATAGTCAAGATCTATATATCCGATCCTAATGTATTTATGAACTGTAATTGATACACATTCGCACATAAATAGAAATACTTGGACCGCGCATTGTTAAATATTGAAAATGGGTTTAGACTTAATTGTAGTTACATTTCAACAAAGTCAATCCCATTAAGTCAATTAAGTGCCTTACGTAAGGAACAAGAGACCAGGTTTTTGAGGTTCCATGCTTTACGGAGCTTTTAAAACTAGTTTTGCTGTATTCCTGGGATAAAAATGGCAAAATTTGACCATTTTGTGCCAAAAACGGTAGGATTTACAATTACCAGACTTTATCGAGCTTTAAATCGGGATTTTGCCGTATTCTAGACGAAACATTAGAAAATTTGACAATTTTGGGTCAAAACTCGAGGTTTCAGAATTTCCAGACTTTACAGTGTTTTAACACCCGATTTTGCCGTATTTAAGACGAAAAATAATGATAAAATTTCAATTTTGTGCCAAAACGGTTAAACGGTAGGATCACAATTTCCAGACTTCATCGAGCTTTAAATCCCGATTTTGCCGTATTCTAGAGATGAGAAAATTTGCCAATTTCGGGTCAAAAGCCGAGGTTTCAGAATTTTAGTGTTTTAACACCCGATTTTGCCGTATTTAATACGAAAAAAATTAGAAAATTTGACAAATTCGATGCAAAAACGAGAAAATCCATAAAAAATCGCGAAAAATTGCCCACTCAACTTATGATACCCACGAAAAAACCTATTTTGAGGGAATACAGTCCAAAATTCGAAACTGTATAACATTGACAGCCTCAAATTCACAGCCTCTGATAATGAAACGGTAGTTAGCAAATAATATCGTCTCAAACGCTAGTTCTCCGTTAGCTTATCCCCTGCTATGGATTTATTCCTCCTCCCTCTCCGTTTCCTTCCGGGGAACGTAATTTTTTAAAGGGAAATAATATATTTTTACTGCGTCGGAGTCATTAAATTTGAAGCCAGTAATAAAATACACCTGCTTACGTCTTCGTCTTCTGGGACGGTGGACAGGGCTTCAAGAACACATAACTATTTGCTGAATATATACCTAGAAGCCCCGTTGAACATTCAGATCAGCCAACCTATCATAAACCTAGATATAGTTTAAACGTCGGAGGTACAGTGTACTTAAATACACCCTGTCCTAATAAATCCCCGTTTCCCAGTAGTACTGAGCAATGGTCGGGGAATTACTTTTTAGGGACCTATTTACTTTAAAATTAGAGACATGTTCAAAAACTGCAGTTTTTTTTAGTAAAATATCGGGTTCCTAAGCCATAAATAAGATCACTGAACCTTACATGTCAAATGTCAAGTCATTGGCAGATCTCATAATAATGCATGAAAACCTGACAGTTAGTGAATTCATTTATGAGCTGATATCAAGACTTTAAAATTTGATAGTCGGATGATTTTGCAAAAAATTGTCCAAATTTTTCCGATTTCCTAATTTCTAAAAAATTGCCCAAAACCATATCATCAGGTTGCAAATGTTTTCGCCCCTCGAAATACAACCCCACCCTAGAAGGTAAAAAGGTTAACCAAATCAAGCACAATCTGAATTTGCTTCAAAAAACATTCGCAATTAAACTCTGCGGTTTATTGTCGGAGAACTGTCTGAGGAATAAGGCCCCCATAGGGCCGACTATTTTGTTTGAATATTTATCTTATTATTTAAACAAATAATAATTAGGTAATGAATGTTCCATTTTAATTAACTCTTCATTTAATGAAACTAGTCTAGTGACTATAATAGCTGTACTTTGTAGGATATGTCTATATACCCATATATTTGTTGTTGGAGTGAGTGGCTGTTGTTATCAAGTCGGAAATCAAAGTTAATTAAAGCGCAACCACACACTGCCAATTCCAATCTATCTGTCCATGCCACCACCACCACCAAGAACCAGGCCAGGCCAGGCCACCACCTACATCGTCATCTCTATACCTCACCAACAGCAAACACCGAAACCAAAGGTTTTGTTAATTAACCCGTAATGAGTTGACATAATTAAAACCCTCCGAGCTCCATTCACCTCAACCCAACTATCTCTGATCAACTGATCCAAACTACGGGCACATATCGATAAAATACACAATACAGCCCTATATGAATACTTTAGGCTAAAACAAAGGCCCGCAACAACATAGCAGCCTATTTCTCTAATAGTACGGACAAATTCAGTTCTGCTCCACCAAGGGCCGGTCATATACAAGGGAACTAATAATTACACAAGTGGTTTATTCCCAAACGAGTATCCATATGAAATAAAAACAAAAATCCAGTGTTTCTTTGTGATTTATATGGATTTTAATGGTTAAGTCCACTGAGATGGTTTTAAATGTCTACGGCATCGTCTAAGGGCTTCAAGAGCTCTCGATTATAGCTGTAATATGCAGTGTCTTTTAACGGCAGTTAACTCATGTTTTGTCAGGGTGTCTTTAAATGGCTATATGAGTACAAGGCATGGATTTGTCTTTTAATGGTTTTTAATGGTTTTATCCACTACGGTGTTTCCTTTCGATGTTACTCGTTTTAACCTGTCTTTTAAGCTACAGAACACTTCAAATCTATTAAAACCCAATGAAAGTGTACGACATACGAAGGAAACTGGGATTAGAAGCTACATTTAACCGATTTGCCTCGTGTAACAAGAGTGGTGAATGAGAGTGTTCCGATAATTAAAAAAAAATATTTAAGTCCGTCAGTTGGGTGGGAATGGCCCTTGAAAACGTAGTCGAAACCACAAGGATGGAAAACAGGAAGGGGGATCTGGATCCCTGGATTTCAAAATTAATCACAACCTGCTAACTAACCAACTAACAAGGCCAGTTTTTAGATTGGACTCCGACTCCTCCGGACTAAACTACCTATAAATCATACACAGCCCTATAGCCGTATATTTCTATTACGGCGCAGAGTTAGTTCCATTTGATTGGAACCCTTGCCCTCCTATATCCACGGAGCTTAATTAAAGCAGCTCAAAAATTAATAAATAAGACTGATTAAATGCTTCATTATTTACACAATTCTTCTCATATAAATAATAACAGCTCGGCTTTGCTCGATGTATAGCAGCTACTTTAGGGTTCTATCATCCCTATGCCAAGTCTTTCGAATTTCCCTTCGTTGCAATTTATGAGGGAAAAGGGCTTATCTGAACCCGAATCATCTTCATTCCTGATTGCAAATAATATTTTCGGAATTGTAAACAAAGTCCTTGGCGAGGATTTATAAACTTAACTCGGCTGGAGTTCGGGGGGGGGGGGGTCTAATTGGACTCTGTGGCGTTTTGGGACTGAAACCCCCGAAATAGAACCCCACACCGAAAAACAACTTAAAATTAATAATCGTGTTTAAAATGAGTGGGGATTTATCATTTTGATTGGGATTGATGGAAAACAGTAGGATTGAACTGAAAAATGCAAACTTAAAGGTGTCCATTGCATTTTTTTTAATATCAAAGAACTTTAGAAAATGTTCAGTCTTCTTGCCGTTTCCATCCATTTAACAACAACTCACCGGAATAGAGCCTCACCCTGAATAATATTCTCTGGAGTAAAACCTGGATTTTAAGGGTTTAATCAATCCTTGAAGACCATCAGAACAATTACAGAAATAGGATATTCCGATGATATTCAGACTTATCCATCATTTGGCAATCTTGGCGTCCTAGAACTAAACAACAACATCTATAACGCTTCCCCTGAGCTCATTTATGAACAACCCTAGCGCGTTCTTCCAGGTTCTCTAGATTCAGGATGGAAGAAGCTCTAAAGATGAGTTTCCGAGGCGAGGATCAATCCAGATTTAGAAGATCTTCTCCCAGTAATTTAGCGGATAATGAACTAAAGTTTAAATGATTTACGAGGCGGAAGCCGACGAATCCCAGGTGCTTCTGACACATATTATTATTAAGGGAGATACTGCAGACAGAAGAGAAAATAAGGCATTTGGGACTAGAACAGTAGAATTCTGAATATTTGCACATCATTTAGATGTACAATCAGTAAATATTTGGAAGGACTTGATCTCTTCAACTTTGACCCAAACCACCGATGTATCCCTTAAACGATTTATAACAGTCACATTTATGTCATTTGAAAAATGATGTAAACATCATTGCTTTGCCACACAGTATGGACTCGCCAAAAATCTTCGTCCGCCTGCCCATCATCGAAATTAACGGTTTAATTATTCAAAATTTCCAATCCTAAATGATAGCAATCCGGCCAAAAAAGCGGTGCGAATAATCCTGAATTTCAACTCCCTTCCAGTTAATTAAAATGGAGTATTGATTCCGAATCAGCCGGCAGTTGGTTGGAGCAATTGATAAACTGCAATACCTACGAGTTGGGAAGTAATTTAATTACTATTTGCGATGACTTATAAATCCTCATATGGGTTCTCTATTCCGAAGGCAGGTCTATAGCCTCGTTAATCGAACTAAATTCGTGATTGGAGTTGACCAAAACCTTCAATTATTCAGTTCCAGGTGAGACAGTGACATTATCAGAGAGTTTCGAAATATTTTCCAATTCCAATCTACTTTCGGACATTTGGGTACTTGAGTTGCATTTCAAATTTCAAAGAAAAAATTGAAAATCAATTTTAGATTTTCAATTATCACGGTAGGAGGGATCATCCCCAGATCTTGTTAATTTAATGAATTATGAAGTACGAAGATCCCATTTTGTCACTTCAATCCTTAATAAACCATTCAAATGCATGTAGCAACGTTTCGGAGAAGAACCATCGAATTAGCGAACCATTTTCAAACTTTAACTTTAATTGTACAGCATTTTTTAACTAATTCTCTCATTGCCCCAACCATAAAGTAAACTCGAATACACGCTTAGATAACTCTTGCGGTAGCTTTCACTGTATGCATCAAACGTGCGGGTTTGCTAAATCAAAATTAGTGACTTTTGACCCAAAGCCCTTTGACCAAACTACCTTAAGCCTGGTGTCAGTAATGATACCCCGAAAGAAAAAGTTGAACCCAGACAGACAAACGGACAGATTGATACCCCAAACGAAAACATAATCTATCTTACAATTATATATTTAATAAGATGTATTGTGTAAACACGTGTCATGTTAACTTCACCGATGCATTTCTAATCATCCCAACAACCTGCAAACGTTTCATTTTTTCCAGAATCTGGTGTTAATAATTTCTTACTCGGAATAATTTACAGTTAGAGCTACTCAATCAATTTCAAGCTCAGGTCAGTTGCATTTTTTGGGAACAAATGGGGATCAATTTTTTATTTTCAATTGTCAAGGATGGAATTTTTAAACTGGGTAAAGTGATGATTTTTTTTTCAATTTCATCACATGAATGCAATTCATATTGCAGTAAGACAACCCCCTTGGACTTTTGTCACTTCTGATAATTAAGCTAAGAATAATTAATCGGAGACATGTGTCCTTTTGTCAAGATGCTAACACTAACAAATTTTTAATTCTTTAGCCGCAAGTCCCATTTCATTTCACATTTTCTTTTATATTTGTCTCTCATGTCAGCTCCACTGCTTAAATCACTGGTTAAATTTTTCACACGGAATTCCTCATCCAAAATTCTTTCACTTATGTGGATAGTGGCATAATAACATAATGTAATAATAATTTTACGAAAGGATTCATTTCACAGTCAGATGATCAACTTGACTGACTTCTTTATAAATAGTAAATAGGATTATCCCTCCTAACAATAAATTCAAAAGAATTGGAATGGTCCTATCAAATTGGAGATGCATCCCGACAAAGTAACCTAGCATTTATTTAAGTTTATATTATTTTTATAAGCCCAGGGGGCTGTTATATTGAATAATATATTAAAATCCCTATACCCTACACAGCAAAGAAAAAAGATAAAATCGATCAAGATTTTAAAATTATTGATTACGGGTTACCAAATGCTAACCAAAGTCGACGTGGATAGATAATATGCAGAATGTCCCATGGTGGGGACTTATTTAGATTCTAATTTCGAACCCACGCATTTATTGTGTATAGCATTTAAAATCCCAGTTTTAAACTCAACCAACGTATATATTATGAGATGGGGATGTAATTGTATGGCTGGGGATTTATTTAGGGTTACTTTACTGCTGAACCCCTTTGATTTCACTGCTGGAATCGATGCTAAGGGTATCTAAATCATTGAAATTACGGTATAGATTTCCTTACTACAATGTATATAGACATGGACTAAAATTAAATAATGTTATTGAGAGATTGAGGTAGCTGCCGAATGAGTTCCCTTGAGCCCTGAACTTGATGATGGAGGGACTGAAATAAGGGACAGCAGATGCCTCAAATCCGACGGGGTTTCTGACGGAATCCACACACTAATTTTAAAGACTGAGCAATTTCAAGTCCCAATGAACAGGAACAGAGGATAGGAACATCAAAGCATCAAAGGCCTCTTCATAAGTTACTGGAATATTCATCCTAACGAGGTTTCAAAATTTCAAAAAAAAATAGTTCCGAAAAAAATATTTGTTGTGTAACTCGAAAAACTCGAAAACCTAAATAACGGTCTATCTCCATACCAGTCTAAACAATTCATCTAAATAACCGCCCATGCCGGTCTAAATAAATTCTAAATACCCGTACCTCACACTCTAAATAATTCCTCTCAATAACCGCCCCTAGAACTCTAAATTATTTCTCTAAATAACCGCCCCTGGCACTCTAAATAATTCCTCTAAATAACCCCCCCTGGAACTCTAAATAATTCCCCCAAATAACCGCCCATGATACTCTAAATAATTCATCTAAATAACCGCCCATGCCACTCTAAATAATTCCTCTAAATAACCGCCCATGCCACTCTAAATAATTCCTCTAAATAACCGCCCTCTCTGTCAGTCTGAATAATTCCTCTAAATAACCCAAATTTCTGCACAGAGGACCAAAAAGCCGGAGGAACATAATTGATGAATAGTCCTTACTATTTGACAGATATGGATGGCCCAACAGGTGTTTGTACGTTAAGACCTTAGCCGAAAACTGAATAATATGAAAGGGGGGTTGTAATAGTATGTGATTCTGTTCCCTGATCCATTCTCAAGATAAGTTAAAGTACTCAAGACATTCGAAATAGCAGAAAGGACTGCCGCTTTCACGACTTACAAATCCCGACGTTAAATTCCAAGCAGGAGATGATACGAATTCATGATCACTGATCACCGTCCTACTTGTTTTAGAATCATATAAAATATAAAATGTTTATTATTACAGAGTTTAGAGTCAAATGCGGTACTTCAGTTGGGTTTCTGGCTTGGTCACAAAAAACCCAAAATGAACACTCCAAACCTTACTTTCTTTTCAAGGAAATCCGATACGATTGCTGATCCCGATGTCAGGTTATAAATATTGGTTACAAATCCAAAAGACACTCACCTGAAATAAAATAGAGAAACAGAATTGTTAGCCTTTGATGAAAATTAAGTTTAATTGTGGGTTACAAATTCTATTAAACCCGATAACGTGAAAAATAAATTTTTACAATTTCTAAGCATTCAATTAGAGTCCTTGTAGTCTTTGACTCCCCGGGTAAAACCGGTTTTCGTGTTTTCTACTTTCAGGCGAGTCAAATTGTACAGGGACTTTAATATCGAGCCAGAAGGTTCATTTCTTTAACGCATATTGGTAATTAAATTAAAACTTTAACGATTATATTATGTTATTTTAAAGATTTCCGATTGCCTCATTACTACGAATTATGAAACTAACGCTAAAAGAGCCGCAAAAATGTTACTCTTCCTCAATAAACCCAGGATAAATTATACCATGAACCGACAGTTTTTATAACTTTAAGGGCAGAGAGGGGGTTATGTTATAAGTTATAGCATAACGTCGATATAGATTCGTTTCTAATTGAAGTTTATAGGTTTACAGAGGAGCAAAAAAATTCAGATTTTTTTTTAAAGTCCGGGTGGAAATCATTGGTTCGCTTTTTGTGGAAATAATCGTTGAATGAATTTCCTAACTCATTGTCAGCCATGCGGAGATCCCATTCCCTTTTTTTGGGACAAATTGAACGAGTCCAAAAAACGTGGGGAAATAAAATTAGTTAACAATCATCATCCCCCTCTATCTCTCCTCTCGAATTAAAGCTCATGAATGTGTTCTAAAATAGAAAATTCTTATCCATTAAAAATCGAAAAAGAATTAACAATATTTGTCATTTTTGTAAAAAATGCAGGTAAATTTAAAAAATCCAATTTCAAGAACAAACATTTGACCAACTTTGTAAATTCTACCATTTTATCGTTATTTTTCAGGTTTGGAGTCCCATTTAAAATGCAAGAAATAACTTTGGAGACCTATATTGTCTAAACGAAATTTATTTAACAGTATATTATGTTTCTGTCTTTTAAACATACAGTATTTATTTTGCTAATAATTACCATCATTGCTAAAAAATACATCCATAAAAACGTTTGAAAAGTATACAATAAATTCTAATAAAATCCCAATGTGTACCCCTCTGTTACTGTACAGAAAAAGCCTTTTAAGTGAAAAAGCAATAAGGAAATCCCTCTACTCTTAATATTGTATTTTTCAATTACCGTATCGTAATTAGTCTATCTTATCATCCTAACCTTCTTACCGAACCACAGATATCGGTTTCACAACATCTAAATCATTTTTAATTAATTACCCTCTTAATTAAGTCGTAAACCCTTAATATAGTCTGAAAAGTCGTAAAACTACACATTTTGCATAAAAAGACCATAAAACACAAGGCAAGTATTAAATTAATACTGTTCTTTAATAAGCTGATGATGTCAGTCGGAACTGAAGACTACATTAAAAAGCATTTACAAATTTAGTTAAAAATTTCTAAAAATTTGAGGCTAGAAAATTATTCCGAACACACCGAAAACAAGCATACCTCTACAAAATAAGTGCCCATATGGGGACTTATTTGAACGGTATTTAAACGGTAGCTGGATATTAAAATATTCATAACACTAAACCACCAGCATCAATACCTCTTGAATAATTTTATTTGCACAATGCCTAATTTAAAATAACAAAAACAGCCCCGTTTTCTATCAACCAAAATCTGTAAAAAAAGCTAAAGAGTGAGGAACCCTGGTTCCATTAAATACACAATTTTAATTAAGTGTCCATCATCATCACCATCAGATATTATATTATACTCTATAAATCATTATATAAAACATATTATAAATAAATTATTATTATCATCATTATGATTAAAAACATTATTAACTCCTTTTCCCAAGGAGAAGAGGCTTCGCGTTTTTAAATAAAAATATCCAATTAAACCGGCCAAGTTTCGTTAGCACTTGTCAGTCTCTTCAGATTATCATTGTTATTAGGGGCTATCCATCTATATTTCTGCATGTACAAGAGCACATTGTGTGTATGGTGGGCAAGTTATTAAGAAAATAAAAAACAATTAGTACCTCGTTAAAGTTTATTACTCTCTTAGTTTACGTGTAGCCGGTGGAGATGGGGAGTTTAAGGTTAAAATGAACTTTGAACGTTCAACATTGTACATTTTACGCAGTTATTTTACAATTTTTTTGAAACCCCTCAAAGCTCTTGTAATATCGAGTCAAAGGATGATCATTAAGGATTTTTAGCACATGGATTTCCCCGTTCTTATTAGGAGGTTAAACCCTTTACTGTGAAGACTTTGTCCGTCCGTCCGTCCGTCTACCTGTCCTTCCGTTGGTGCTCTATCTCTTCGATGTTTTTTTTCGGGCACCTATTTTTAAACAAACCTCGAGCAGAATTTGTACATACTTGGAAAGGTACAGCCAAGTTCTATTCAGCGATATATGGCTTTACTCGATGATTGGGGAAATGTGAGATACTTGTGAAGATTATGAGTTTAAATGGCATTTGAATTCTTGTTTAAAGTTTCACCCCTTTTGGATGTGCGTTTGCAAGGATTTATTCATTCAGGGTATTAGTTTCAAGTTTTGTAAAAGCAAAAAAAAACTTGGAAATGAAACAAGATGAGAAACACTTTAATAAGAATATAAGAAGTTCTTTATCTCAACAGATTGAGTCCGTCGATCTGATTTAAAGTGAAGAATTGTGAGTTAATTTGCTCGTAAACTCACACACGGAGATGATGAGGTGACTATGACTTATTTGCATGGGATTCTATCTATGTTACGGACTTGGGCTATTATTATTAATGACCTTCTCATAGACACTTGTAAGGCAGGGTTATTAAATTCGGAGAAAATTCCATGAGAGTTTAAACCCAAGTTGGACTATATATTACAGTACAACCCATTTGAAGAGGCAAAATATACAAAATCTGAGAAGATCTAAATATTCTTTGGATTTAATTGTCTGGATCAATTGGGTGACTTTGATTATCCGGCCGGGTACCCGGTCCGGAACCGGGTACACGAAATGAATTATCCGGTTTGATAATAAATCCACAGAAAATGCAAAACGCAAAATACTAACAACTAATTGCCACCTCTGAACGAAAGAGAGTGTCAAAACGAATGTCCCGATCGAAATGAACCTGATTTATAGCCCGTTCCACTTCCCATCAATCTTTAATTAAAATTCCGGATCCAATTATCCAACTAATTTAATTAATTTTCTACCTGCTCCAGATAAATGACGGAATGCAATAACTCTAGAGTGGTTTTGATTGAATCTTTGAATCTGCAAGTTTGCTATCTAGTGCCGTAGTATTAAGGATAACAATTTATTATTCCAGGCGTGTCCTCCACACCTTTGAGCTCGTAATCTCGTTAAATGTATGGAAAATATAATCGAGACTTGTAGCAGAATGCAGAATGTGTAAACGATAGTTCAGGTGTCGTTTACATTTAATTGAATTTTTGCCCATCAACTGCCTTGCTTTAAATGTAAGAGAATTAGGGAGTTTTGGACCGCAAAACAGGGATTTCATAAAACATAATGAAATACAGCCAAAGTACTAAAAACAACAAGATGATTTATGATTTCGAGTCGACTAATTAAAACTATGAAATTTCTACCTTTAAATTGACTAAATTCCTCAATTTTTTAGCATTTTTTGCAACAATATTTTGTGTCAAATGTATCCCTGCTAAGAACAGAATTTATGAACAGGCCCAAGTTCTAAACAAATTAATAAAATGTAATAAGATAAATGGTGTATTATAACCTGCTCTCGTTGTGAGGTTCATTGTCGTCAAGCTCGACTTCACTATTTTAATGATGAATAATGATAATTAATCTCCCTATAGTGTTCACTTATTGTTATGCCACATTATCATTTCAATTAACGTCCCTCTATACATGCTCCACTATATATATAAGATCCCTAACAATGAAGTTCCATACCCTTATGAACATTCTAGATGTACTCTGTTCAATTGTGCTTAATTGGTTCCGTCCTATCACTTTTTAATTGGATTTAAGTACTAATTTGTGAAGTTAATTCCCATTTATTGTTCTTTTAAAGCCTGTGGTACATTGTTTCATATAGAGGAGTCTATTGGATTGTAAATTGTAATCAAGCCGGTGTGTGGTTTAATTTAAAGTACTTTAACTTCCTAACTCGTTTCCAAAGGTAAATAGATTGGAGTCTGCTAGTAGTCAATTAATTAATTTACTAGCCTCTTCTCCTCTAATAGTGAAATGGATTCCTCGTGATAAATGAGTCACGGAAGTTGATGAAGTTTTCTGTAGCATTTAATTCTGGGAAAAAACGGAGACAGAAAAAAGAGTGAAATTAATTAGCTTCACAAAAGCCAGTGCAAAGGGAAAGGAAATCAAAAGAGCAGCCAAGAAGCCTCCGTTTTTAACTGCGGGTTTTTCGTAAACGGTGTCCAGGTTTTAAGTACCGGAAATGCTTTATGTCTGTGATGTCCGTCTGTCCGTCTGATGGTTCTTTGATGTTGTTTGTCAAAGCTGGGGAAGGTAAGATAATGTGATGTAACGCAAGATGACGTAAGGTAACGTGACGTAACCTAAAATAAGTTAAAGTAAGGGTAAGGTAACGAAAGGTGACGCAACGTAAGGAAACGTAAGGTGACATAGGGTAACATGACGGTAGGTAACGTAACGAAAGGCGATGTAACGTGACCTTAGGTAATGTAATGTAATGTAACGTAACGTAAGGTGACGTAAGGTAACGTAATGTAACGTAACGTAAGGTGACGTAAGGTAGCATGACGTAAGGTAACCTAATGTAACGTTACGTAAGGTGACGTAAGGTAACGTAATGTAACGTAACGTAAGGTGACGTAAGGTAGCATGACGTAAGGTAACGTAATGTAACGTAACGTAAGGTGACGCAAGGTAACGTAACCTAAGTTAAGGTGACCTTTTTAATTCCTGGTATGTATTGTTGGATGGTACCAAATTTTAAATGCATTTTAATCATTGAACATTTGCAATCGTATACAACCCGATCACCGTAACTACTAAAATAAGCCCCCCCCCCCTGGGGAGTGATTTGACACAAAAATCTACGTTGTTCAACATTGTAGGACAGAGATCTGTACCATCGAACCCGTTGCTTGTGAACGGCCCGAAGCAGTTCCAAGTTTATTACTCATCTCGACGACCACTCGAAGCCGAATCCTAATTATCTTTCGCAGTTAATAGCCTCTTCCTTTAATCCTATACATGTTTAATCAGCTTAATGTTTAATATTATCCTTATAATTGGAAGTTGGGATTCTCTGTTGGCAAACTGCAAGTGGGAATCCAAAAATCCGACACTTACGTGGACATGGACAGTACATATCCCAGAGTCAAATCCTGAAACTGACGACGTAGATTATTCATGGACAACATTTCTGGCTGTGGTTAATTTAAAAAATTAATTAAAATTCTTTTTTTCTAACTCTTTTCAGATAATTATTACGATTACTCCTCCAAACTATTTCCACTCCCAACTATTGGACCTAATTACAGTTTAGATTGGGAATACATACGCATTTACAAAACCTATTTGCTTCTAATTTGTAATTAAACCTACTCCATTTTAATTTAAAACCTAATTAACTATTCATTTGTTAGTCATTATGGATTTATACTAAAGACTTATATGTATAGTGTACGTTCAACGTTAATTAGGCGGAGAATTAAAAAACCCATGGGATTTTAACTTGCAACTAGTTTCGGTAATTATGCTGAAAAATTAAAATTTAAATGACTCCTAAAGGGCAATTAAGAACTATTGGCCAGGACAGCGGCTCAAAACACTGTAGAACGTAAAATTTCGCAATTACAATATTTACAATCCGGAATTTGTTTTTAAAAATGTATCTTAGAATTGATTTGTAAATACAATCCCGGCGATATCTCAAAAACGGTATTGATTTATAAATAATAAAATAGAAAAAATGTAAAATAACCCGGTTTTCGAGCTGTAAATCGCACGAGATAGTAGATGATTTAAATTTTAATCACATATCCGAACTCCTCACCAAATTTTCCGGAAATTGATATGCACAATCTATAGGGATTTAAAAACTTGGTGATTTTGGCAATGTGCCTTATATAATAAAACAAAAACAAAGCTTTATATATTTTACAATTTTACTACTATATATTATATCGACAGAAAAATTAACTGTCGAAAATTGCTAGAAATCCCGAAAAATTTCATCTCTCATCCAATCTCCCTATTAATTAAAACCTATCCAAGCAGCTATTACGGGCCCGTTGTATTAAAGTACCGAAACAATTTGACAAATGCCATTCCTTGCTTCTAAAGTTCTAACTTATTTATCCATTTATCTTTATCCATTGCTAGTGGGGAAACTAAACTGCTAAACACCCTGTATACTCTAAGCAGTAGATCAGGATTCAGGATTGCTTGACAACCGGCGGCGGATCCTGGCAGTAGATAATACCCTGTATCTCAAATCGTATCCATAACGAAGATTTTACGATAAACTAATGGGAATTATCGAATTCCCAATTTTATAACAGGTTTAAATTAAAAACAAATTGGAAATGACCCCCACGGGTCAATCAATAGACCGTTTTCACCTATCTTCGAACTTAGCCTTTGGTTTTGGCCTAACCCCCGGTGTATCAAATTTGGAGGATCTAAGTTAACCCTAACGGAAGTTATCGAGTTAACAGACGGACAGACAACGGCATCCATATAAGCCCTGCATAGCAACGGGCTAAAAACTAATTTGTAATCAATTTTTAATCAAAGGTCAGTTCCAAAATCCATGACCTGACTCAACGTAAAAATGCAAAGGAATTAATCGCACAGGGTTCTTCTAGTGCTCAAGACTGAGCCAATTAAAATTATGAACATGAATCATTCTTATATGCAGAATCTTATTATTTTTAACGATCCAACTGACAGATATGAACCAGTCTATAAGAGACGAGACAGTGAAATTAATTAATAAAATGGAACTGGTTTCTTGTCTTCTCCTGTTTATCCTTCCACAACCAACAACAACCACACGATCCTATCTCCTATTTATTTAGAAAAAACCAGATAACTGGGTGGCCAATTAATCCTAATTTTAAATATGACTTAACCTTCATTACTTTTAAACCCCTATCTTTAATCGTCATAACAAGTTTACGGAGTTCAGTTGTTTTTAGGCTTTTAAGTATCGGGATATTAAAATCAGTCACATAAAGTCAGGTCTAGTCGATTTTTTTTTTAATTTTTAACTACTTCTACAGACTACAACGCCTATATACTTTGATAATTATATAATAAAGACAAGTATCTTTTGATATAGTGTATAGGATGGCGTTTTTATGTGTGCTAAATAATAATATCGTTTAAATATACCGTAGTTTACGGAGTAATAATTTATACCCAATATATTATTCGTATTGAAAGAGGTCATATATTGTAGGATTGAATTATTAACTATGACTTAAGACAACTAAACCAACACCTTCTATTAGATAAGATGCCGCTGTTTTTAGGGATGTCTGGAGTTCCTGTTTTGAGCTCTGCAAAATTTTTATTTTTGACGGGAAATAGAACGCTAATAATATAAAACAGCTAATTTTTATTTTGTAACTTAAAAATACAGATATGGACTGAATGGGATTTTAACGCATTTCTCAAGATTTTAATAACGATCAAATACCAGAAAACTTTAAAAAAAATATTAATCCTTTAGTAACTGTGATAAAAAATGCAGAGTTTGTAAACTATTTCTATTTCATTTAAAGTATATATGTCATTTAACAGTCAGATTTGATCTGATTTAACGAAACTTTAAAAATTATCCTTTAAAAATTAATAACTGCGAATAAACAAATAAATAAAGTATGATCAATGGCGACATTTTAACAATTCTGATCCGTATCAGTCCTACTATATAATCTAATCCAGTTCTTGAACCAGATTACCTCTAACAATCTCCTATATATATACCTGTAGTTAATAACTGTTTTTTAATAACGATTTACGTCCATTCATTAAATCTTATAAGTTGTTAAGTACAATCCACTTCAGCCGGCCGACCTTATACAATTAGATTCAATCTATATGTCTATATAGTGTAATAATATTTCGGGATGGGCCAAAAGCAGATTTAAATTGACAATTACCTCCACAACCACCACCTCACAATTTAATAATAATAATCTCAAGGAGTTAATGAGCTTCGGGTCGTACTACAACCTACAAGTCAGTCCGATGATCCTCTTATTCTCAAACGAGTTTAATTAAATAACCAATTTATAACTGGATTATTTTTGTAATTTAAATTTTCGGAGTTTTTAGTGTTTTTTACAGGTATAAAAGTAGGGGGTTTGTGACGGCCCTATATTGGGCTCACCCAATCCAATTAAGCGTCACTTCAGCCTCAACAAAGAGTAATTTTTCCTCCTCTTGAAAGATAAAGAGGTTCGTTAGTGTAAATCCATTTGCATGGTGATTGGAGATTGATGAAGATGATCCTGGCTCTCTAATAATCAGAATAATATTGGAGAAGGAAATCCCTTTACTTGCACTTTGTAACTATGTTGTCTTACAAGGGAAGGTACGCAAAGTAAAATCTCGGATCGACTTGAATTTTTTTGTGATGAATTTTTAGCTGACATGAACGTAGATGACGAGAGATATAGCTGCTCAACTTAAGGTTTGTTGTGTTTTAAATATTGCTGTAAATCGAAAATCATTAAAATGGTTCATTTTAAGTGGTTAAATACGAAGAAGTTGTCAGATTTTAATTTTTAATTTTTTAAATCTCGACAAGTGGATTTGTATGAACATTTTTAAGCCTCTAGAATAAAAAAAAATGGTTTGAAGAGATATCTTTGTTGTTAGTTTCTTCAAAATGACTAAAGGTCTACGAATCGGATCATAATTCGATATTTTTTGACCGTTTATTGCCACTGACCATTTTGACGATTTTCTTTTTTAGGGAATTTTTTAAACAGTAAACATTAAGTTGCGTAGCTAATTTTTCCTTGATTCGCTTTCATATGAGTTGTCGTTTCATCAAAAAAATGCAAATATATCCAGAGATTCCACTTTGTCAAACTTCCCTTGTTGGTGTTGGAGCAAAGATCTGAAATATGGGACTAAAATCAGGGAATAATAAGAACATAACGAGGATAACAACAAAGGTAGATGATATAAGATGTACTGGTGGAGGTCCATACAGAATTATAGGAGATGAGGTTTCGGAGGTAGTTAGTTAAGTAAGTCCTTATAGCCCCTCTATTCTCGTGTTATTATTATTATTCCACATTAAACTTGGTTTATGTTTATTGGAAAAAGCTCAATTGGAGTTTCCTCCTTTTAATTAACTCTCTAATGATTTACTATACACTAACAATGTTCAATCTAAATCTTAATAACTTACCTTTTATTATATTATATCTCATCATTATTACAATATCCCCGTCTCTTACTTCAGTTTTGATAATCAGAAATTTCCTACTCTGATACTGGAGGAGGGGATCGTTCATAAAAATGAGTAAAAACTTATTTTTATGGAGGCTTGCATATAGTTTTGGGTTT